>CANTUV010000026.1:11297500-12547500 GCA_947685225.1 Garcia nutans
TGCCTATGCCAAACATATTGCATTACAGTATCTTTGACACACTTAGTGACATGGGTGTGTCAGAACATGTGTCACTAATACTAAAACATAATTGTTGGCACACCTAATGACATGGCGTGTCAAGCCAAATTCTAGATATCAACACATAATTGTCACATATCCAAAGTTATCATTCTTTTTCCCATACTTTGAACAATCCCTTTTCATTTTTAGCTCTATTCATTCTCAACCAAATCCATCATTTAACTTTAAAATACTTGGTTATGGATCGAAGTAACTCAATTGAAATCAAATTGCATAATTTAAAACCATGAATTCATAACTCAAAAGTTACATGACCCTAACTCTCTCTCTCTACACCAAACTCAACTCAAACATAACCCTTTCTTCAAACCAACCTTAAAATCATGTTTAACTACTCAAAACAACTTCTTACATACCAATTCCAACCATTAAAACATACAACCATAACAAGTCAAACTTCACATCTTTGATAAATTCTATGAAAAACAAGTTAGAAACTTACCAAATCAAGTGGAAATCACCATATCTTACCTTGAAACCCGTAAAATCCTTCACCTTAAGGAGCTTAGAAGAAGCAAAAATCCTCTCTTACACAACCAAGGACATCGGCTAACGGAGGAAGAAGAAGAAGAAAAAGACGAAAATTAAATATCTCTCTCCACCGACTTTTAATTTGAACCTTATATTTTTCACTTTTAATCTTAACCATATATTTATATTATTAATGGGGACATGAGGAACATACATCAAATACATATAAATGGTGACATTTGTAATCTTCCACCATGGTGCCAACCAACGAATGTTAACCATGGCTCGTGAGTGAATCTAGTCAATCTAGTTAGTGTAAGAAGAAGTGGGAGGATGTAGTTTTATGGCAAAATGATGACGGGGCAAATATTTGGTGAAATCCATATACGGGGTGTCGAGCTAGCAGAGTCGATCCTATAGCTAGATCTATAAATGGATAACAATTATAATAAAAGAAAGCCCGTTAGGTTGAAAATTGGTAAGGGCGGCCAAAGCAAAAATTATGGCCGTTTGCTAGATCCGAACACCCATAATGGTTGTTTAGGCAAAAGCTATAACCAAAGTAAAAAGAGGCTGCTAAGTTGAAAACTCGCAAGGGAGGGCTAGGCAAAAATTCCTCCATCTTTTCACATAATTAACAAAATTTTCATTTTGTCTTTATCTAATAGTCTCTACTTCCATCAAGGTCACTTCTAGCTCAGCATTGTACCTACGCTATTGGATGAATGCTCTATACAACAAATCCTAATATTTTTGAGTGCTTTCTTCAAAGGTATTAAACTAGTTTTATTTAACAGGATCTAGGGAGAGCATAAAATACTTTTGTACTTAGGACTTAGTGGCTCTGGCAGACTATATGACAGTGATGTATTGGTTGACATATAGGTGGGAATTCATGTTCCATTAAACTTAGAAAAAGGAGGCATTTTCAAATTGTAAGGAATTCTTTCATCTTACTCAAACAACTTGTCCACCTCTGACACCTCTTCAGTCTTCAACTTCTTTTCAAACTTATTTTATAAGTCAGTAGTCAATTTTTCAACTTCAGCGAATTCAGTCTTCTCTATAGCCTTCTTCTCTTTCTTCTTTTCTTATCGATCTTAGAAGTATGTGTCTCACTGATCCTCATCAAAAGTTATTTCAGCTACCTTAGCCTTTCCTTTGTCCTTCTACTTCATACTACTGGCAAATACCTCAACATTGTTATTCTCCAACAGTGTAACTAGTTGACTTCTCATGGTCTAAAGAAGTGCCCCCTTTAACTCTTTCATATTGCAAATGAGGGCATCATTCACTAGTTTTTAAACCTACTCAGGATCCATTGCCTATTGCGCTTAATTTAATTCTACTACAAAGCAACACCCGTAAGTATATGAGGTAATTGTAGCAATGGTGATCACCCCAAGGTTGTTTCATGAGGAAGGTATTGTTCGGTAATAGTTTGATTTAAATAAATAATTAAAAAGGATAAGTGTGTAGTGTTCTCAATATTATTGAAATCATAGTAAAAGTGAAATTGCATGAAAATAATTATCAATGTGCTTAGAATTGGTTTAATTCTTGGAAAGATACCTAGGGTTGTAGATCAATTTAATGATAACTTGATTCTCAAATGGTCTATTTATATAACCTTGTAAGTTAATTTGTTCCTTGAGTTTAATTAGTCAATTACCAATTCATTAGTTTTCACATTCATGAATTTACAACAGCCAATTATTTTTGAATTTGTAAATTAAAAGAACCCTAGAACTTATATTTCTAATTCATTCTTAGGGTAGCTGAATTGTATAGTTCTGATATCAAATATCACCTCTCGGTCTATCATTCGATATTAAAAGATAAATAGGTAGCCAATCTATCAACCTAATATTTAATCTAATACAATCAACCAACAATAAGGTATATTAATGGAATTATCAAATCAAGCCATTCAATCAAATATACTATAACCCTATACAAGGGTAATTTAGCTCATCATAATTTCAAAATAAATATTCATCTCAATACAAATCAAATCAAAACTATCCATTGAAATATTAATTTTCAAAACTAAACAACAACAATCTAGAAATGATTTAAATGAGAGAATACGAAAAACCCTTTATGATGCTAAGAGTTGAACTTCTTGTCCTTCCTCCTATCTTCAACATGAATGTGATGAGAAAAACTCCCAAGCCCTCTTTAATCAATGGCTCTTACTCTTGAAAGATGGAATGGAAACACTCTCAAGCCTCCAACTCTTCAATCAAGCTTTCTTGAAACTCTAAACTTCTCAAGAGCTTGTTCACCCAATTTTTATCCCAAGAATGTTATCTTGTTAATGGAAGAAATTGAAGATAAAAGGAAGATGAAGATGAAGGTGATGAGAATGGTGTCTTCCCATAAAACCAATCTAAGAACAAGAATAAGATGATGGGGTATGTAGAATCCCCTTTCTCTTCTAATGTGAGCCCTTTTTTAATTCAAAGCCCATTCTCTTTTTGGAATAAAAGTAATATTTCTTTAAGTACGATTTCATTTTGTCTCCCAACAATTCCAAGCAAGCTCATCTTTTTATATTTAAAAATTGTCCACCCATCTTATTTGGCTGAGTACTTCTCCTTATCTCTACTTTCTAGCTCATTCATTTTTGTTCCTTCATTTGAGAAACACGGCCAAGATTAGCTTGTCTTGGCCGCGTGTTTCATTTTCAACATTGGGTATAGCCAAGAAAGCTGAATGTGTCATTTGCTGCCCATTTGAAAAATCTTACAACTTTTTAGTGGGACACGGCCAAGAAAATTTTTTCTTGGCCTTGTGAAGTGACAGGGCAGATGACACGACCAAGATTCTTGACCGTGATCTCTTATGCCAAAACCTGCTCTTGCTTTTCTTTTGCTTATGAATGACATGGCCAAGATGTTTAACCTGGCTGTATTATGTGACACGACTAAGATAGCTTCCCGTGTCACCTTCTGCCGGCTCAATCTTATGAAGGTTACATGGCCAAAATGGTGAAAGTCATATCCATGATGGACACAGCCAATACTCTGCCCATGCTTCATTATGTGAGGGACCTTTTTGAGCTTAATCTTTATCTTTTAATCCCCTCAATTGCTAGGCTTAGTACCTTCCACTTCCTTTTCTAAATCATTTTATTTTTGCTTAAATACCTTGCAATAACTTGAACAAAACATTAAGAAAGTAGCTAAAGATCAAATAAAAATAATCTAAAAATACATATATTTATGGTTATAACATTGCCTTTGTCATGAAGTTGATTGAACCTTCACTGTACTATAAGTCACTGACGTAGGCAGGCTATCGTAAGCTTTTGAACTAATGTACTCTAAGTCTATAAGCCAGAAAGGATCAGTGTGATACAATGCAATATATGTATGCATGTATGCATTTATATCAAACAAATAAGCAGAGTCAGGATGTTCATTTCAACCTTATATCTCCCACGCACGAGTGACGAGTCTCTTTCCTAGGTGTTATGCTCAACAAATATATCAACATGGGATATTTTGGTTTGTAATTGGATCACTCAAACAAAATGACCAATAGTTTTGTTTTCAAATACGTAAGTCAATCTATAATAATTTCCACTAATTAAGCTTTAATCCTTTGGATCCATTGAAAAATTTTAGTATCATTTACTGCTACACTTTGGATCATAAACAAATTTCTCATTTGGAAAGGCAACTAATGATCCACGCCACAAACAAATCTAAAACTAACAAGTATTGGCATGAATAAGTACCACAATTGATTTTGGTATTCCATGATTGACCCAACTAGGTATAAGCCCACTTCAATAATTTTGACTCATTATAAAAAAGTTTTAATTTCAAAAGCTTGATTTGGACCATAAAGTGAAAAATGGTTTTAAGCCCATCTTTGAAAATATTTCAATGCCCTTTGTAAAAAAGGAGTTCATTTTAAAAATGATTTTTGGGCTCTATGCTTGGCTTATAAAATAGAAAATGTATTTTTACCCATCTTTGTTAAAAAAAATTTATGTCCAAAGTCCATCTTGAAAAGTTTGAAAATAACTTTGGCTTTTTGGGCTTAAAAGAATTTTTAGGCCATAATAAAATCTTGGGCTTTTACCATAATTAGGTCATATTGGGAAAAGACAAAAAAATAGGCCATAACTCAAGCTAAGATGTGTCAATCATAATCAAGAAACAAGCATTTAGGGCAAAACTATTGAAAGTTACTAGGCCAACTATATGGGCTTTAGTCTTTTGGGTGAAAAGCTTAGGCTCACACAATAAGGATATACCCAAAAGGTACGTTATTGTCACTGGATATGTAGTGCTCAATCTGTATAGCTTGAGTAAAAGTATGGTATCACTTGCACAAATATAACACGAGTTCCATAGGACATCCTAACTCATACACACAATGCAATCCTAAATAATGCATTGAATAATATTATAATGAGAGAAAATTAAATAATATAAAGACCAACGAAATTAACTTATCTTTTCCCCACTCGAGCCTCCATTGTGAGCAAGGATTTTTGCCCCTACCCCTGTGGAATGGTTTTACAACTTTGGTGCTATTAGGCTATAGGCATTAGAGAACACGAGCCTAGACTTGAAGAATAGGATTCATCACCCAAACGAGCTAGGAAGAATAGAGAAGGGATAGATGACTCAATTTCTAAGGACCCCCTACACGCTACTAGGTTCAAAAAGTTAGATATTCATAGGGAAAGTGAGAAATGACGCAGCACCCCCACAATGCCTAGTTCATTGGAACCGACCTCCTTTTTAGGTCAAAATATTATTAAAATTTTTTATTAGTAAAATATTATTCATATTACAAGTAATTAAATTAAATAATACAAAAAATAAAATAATATCATAAATAAAACAATCAAATGATAAAATGGATAGCCATAAAAGATAAAAACTTGCCCTTAAAAGGTTCAAAGTCCATAAAAATGGGTATCCAAATAGAGTGGAAACGTACCCCTACAAATGTCCCAAAAATAAAATGAAATAATAAAAAAAACAATTTAAATAAATTAGGGCACCTACCATGGGTAGATACACACCTTTTACAAGTCCCTTAAAAATAAAAAAAAAATAATCAAAGAAGGATATAAAGCAACAAACATAATACAAACATATATAAAAATATTTGAATTATTAAGGTAAAAAAAGGAAAAAGCAAATATATTCATGACATCAAATCCTGATAATAGAAAATAAGTGGGATGAGTAATTATTCACTAAATTAATTCAAATTTATTAATTAAAATACTTATTTAAAGTTACTAATGAAAATTTGGGCTTTATTTTAGAATATAAGATTTTATCATAAAATTAGAGATTATGTAATATCCTCATATATGGTCTAGAAGTTTTGATTATGTTGTTGATGTTGTTGTTATTGTTGTTGTAGTGATATATTGGATTGAATATATGTGTTAAATTGTAAGAGAAAAGATTTTTGGAAAGTGAATGCTTGTGTATATGTGTTTTGGGGAAAAGAATTAGGGTTTAGAGAGAATGGTATATGTTGTGTATATGATGATATATATAACATATAAATTGGTCAAATGAAGAGTCAAGGGGGTAGAGATATTTATTTGGTTATTGGTGAAATGACTATTAAGGGTATTGGATTAAAAAGAAAGCTAGAACAAATGATAAAAGGGTGATTTGGTAATTGTTTGAATTGGAACACTTGGTGGAGATTAAAAGAAGAGTTGACTTTGTTTTTGTGGTTCATTTCTTCTTCTTTCTCCATTTGGCCGGCTTCTTCATAGACAAAGGAAAACAAGAGACAAAGTGAAGATCTTGATGTGTTAAGCTCAAATTGATGGAAGATTGAAGTGATTTAGTGGATGATACAAGCAGTCTTATAACTTTGGTAAGTTCTCTTGTGATTTTTGTGCTTATTTGAAATGATATTTGAGTTTGATAGATTTTTAAGAGTGTGTTGGTTGATTTTGAGTTGTGAGAGGTGTTTGAGTGATTGGATGATGGATATTGAGTATGGATTGAAGAAAAGAGTAAGTGGTTGGAAGAGATGATGCTGTATATGTGGTAAGGGTTTTGAGATGATTTTGTGTTTGGTGTTTGATGTGTGTTTTGGTTTGTTTTGGGTGTGTTGCAAGTTTGAGATGAGTTTTGAGTATGTTTTGTTAAGATTATTTGAAGAGGATGTTAATGTATAGAAGTGTGTTGTTGAGTGTATGGTTGTTTTTTATTGGAGTCTTGATTTGTGGCCGGACACGCCCATGAGCACATCCAGGGTTTTTAGGCGTGTCAATTATGTTGGAGGCAGTAGGTTTGTCACGACCAGTAGCACGCCCGTGTTATTGAGCGTGTCATAGCTACTGTAAGATTTGAGAATTTACACGCCCAGGAACACGCCCATGTTGTTGAGCGTGTAAATACTTCTGCGTTGTGGAGTTAGGGCACGGTCATGGAAACGCCCGTGTGGGTGAGCGTGTCAGGGTTAGGGTTTGCCCTAATTAATTCCTAATTGGATTATCTCTTGTGTATCCCTAAACAAGTATATGCTATTACTTTTGATTTAGGTCTTGAAGATAGTGATTAATCATTGATTTAAGAGGTAGAAGGATCTTGAACAAGGAAGTGTTAAGAGTGGTGTGATTTGTTTTTGAGGTAAGTACAAAACCTATATGATTGTGTGTAAGTTCAAATGTGGCATTATTACATTGTTAATTTATTTGAGCAATGTGTATTGTTATGTTTATATCACTGATGATATATATATATATATGAATAATGTGAATGACATGATGATGCAAATGAATGTGTTTATGAAAGATTGAAATGTTATGTTGTGAATTGAGATGAAATGGAATATAGAGCCATTGTGATTGGCTATGATGATATAATTGAATGATGTATGGCATGTTTGCCTAATGGATGAGAAAGATTGAGAAAGAGTTTGATAAAGAGAATAATGAAATAAGTGTATGCTTAATATGATATTCAATTTCAGAGTTCTGGTTTTTGGAGGCATGCCTACTTAATGAAAGGTAACATTCTTGCCGGGTTGAGGATCTCTTCAAATTGAGTTGAATTGAGGTCCAAGAGACTGGGCCTGTTACACTATGATAATTGATATTATGAGATATTGATTTGTAACAGTCTTGCCGGGTTGAGGATATCCTCGAGTTAGATGAGTTGATGATCCAAGAGACCGGGTCTGTTACGCTATCCATGGATAGAGATATATATATGTATATGTTGCCTATGGGCTTGATAATGGTGTTTATGAACCAAAGCAGTAACTCTGAATTCTGAATATCGTATTAAGTACTTGATGGGCCCATAGGTGTCTAGGTTTTATGTATAACATAAATGTTGTTTTAATGTAATGAAATGTTAATATTACTTATATGATGAAACGGACTATTCACGGAATATTGTTTGTTGAGTATGATCTTTACTAATTGTGTGTGTATCATTGATGTTGATTTATTAATACAAATGTGAAACATTGCATTGCACTAAAGCATAACATTAGCATGAATTGTCTTACTAAGCCGTTGGCTTAGCGCGATAGTGTTTGATCGCGCAGGTAATAGGGTTGAACCTGAGAGCTCTTTGAGACCGAGTTAGAGTAGACAGTGAAGAGTTGATTTTGGGAACTTAAAGATCAGAGGAGACTTGCCAATCATGTATAACTCTTTTATATTTTGTAAAGTAATGATTTTAATGTACATATGTGTATATTTGTAAATATGAAATTAAATGTTTTCATATATGTAAATATTTGATAAATTCCGCTGCGTAACAACTAAATGTATCTATATATATATATATATCTATTTAGTTTTGTATTACAAGTTAACTACTTATCTTTCTATAATGTATACAATTGAAAAATTATGGTATCATTTAAAATATTTTGAATGTTAAAAAAATCCGTAGCATCTCTATGTTTAGTGCATGTATACTATATTGTGGTGTTTGTAGTGTGCATGTATTGAATGTAGGGGTGTTACAATTCTTTTGGTATCAGAGCCTAGGTTTGAGATTCTCAACCAAGGTAAAATGTAAGAAAAAGACTATTTTGATTTTAAAAAGTGGTTTTTGAATAACATATATGTTTGGGATTGACAATCTCTGATCTTTAATAAGAAGTATTCTACTGTGTTTGCAGTGTTAGGTTGTGATGGATTCTCACTCACGTCAGTCGACTGAGGGTAGTGCCGAGAGTATTGCTCCTGCTGAGGGAGCTAGAGTTGATAGTGTTGAGGAGGCACCTGCTTCGGTGTCGGGTAGACCAGTTGGTGAGGAGGTTCCACCAGCTTGGGTTAGGCATGTGGTAGAAGCTTTGAGGCAAGCACCAGTGCAACCAGTGCCACCACCCCCTCAGCCTATGGTACCAGTGAGGCACTATGATAAACTAAGGAAGTATGGAGCGGAGGATTTCCTTGGTACTACTGATCCAGCTGTAGCAGAACAGTGGCTTGACAAAGTACAGAGGATCTTTATTCAGTTGCAAGCCACCTCGGAGGAAAAGTTTGATTATGCAAGATCTTTGCTACAGAAGGATGCATATGACTGGTGGAGGACAGTGCCCCATTCTATGGATGATCCACCAACCTTGTCATATGCGGATTTTCTGAGAGAGTTTGAGTTGAAGTATACTCCTAGGGAGTACAAAGACATGAAGAAGATGGAGTTCTTAAGCTTGAAGCAAGATAGCAAGACTGTAACTGAATATGAGGTTGAGTTTATTAGATTGAGCCATTATGCTGGTGGTATTATAGTTGATGAGATAGATCGATGTCGGCGATTTGAGGAGGGATTGAGGCCTTCGATCATGTGTTTAGTGGCTGGATCCAAATATCAGGATTTCTCCCAGCTAGTGGCAGCAGCTCGAAGTGTGGAGCGAGCTCAGGGCATTGTAGCTGCTTCAGAGGAAGAAGTCAGAGTGAGAAGGCCCCAGTTTGAGGCAGGGTCTTCTTCTGTTAAGAGAGGTAAAGGAAGATTTGTTCCTAGAGTTAGTAGGAGTCAGAGGTCAGCTGGTAGGTCAGTGCAGTTTCAGAGACAGAGATTTAGACCTACAGCTTCAGTGGCGAGTGCTCCGACCCTAGTGACTCAGAGATCTGCTCTACCTGTGTGTGCTCAGTGTGGTGGATCACATAGGGGTGCTTGCTGGAGGTATAGTGGGTCAGCTGTGTGCTTCAGATGTGGATCTCCTGAGCATTTTATTAGAGATTGTCCAGAGAGACAGGAGCGGATGTCAGTTGATACTGCAGCTTCTCGACCTAGTGTGAGGGGAGGTCGAGCAGGCAGAGGTAGCAGCCGGGGAGGCAGATCTGGGTTCAGTGCTAGAGGAGGTGCTACATCCAGGGAGAGTAGACCAGAGGAGGTTGGATCTTCCCAGAGGATGTATATTATGCAGAGGCAGCCAGATGCATCGGCAGTCATAGCTGGTACTTTTTCTTTATTTGATGCTTCAGTGCTTGCTTTGATTGATCCGGGTTCCACACATTCTTATATTACTGCATCTGAGATGCATGCTGAGTCCCTAGGATTTTATGTGTTGGTGACAAATCCGTTAGGGCATAGTGTGATTGTGAGTAAGGTGCACCGAGATAGTGCAGTGAGGGTGCAAGGTGAGGAGTTCCTTGGAGATTTGATTGAGATGCCATTTAAGGAATATGATGTGATTCTAGGTATGGACTGGCTATCTAGACATGGGGCTGTGGTGGATTGTAAAAAGAAAGTTGTGAATTTGAGAACTGCTGATGGTAGAGAGGTGATAGTATCTAATGAGCAGGAACAGTTAGCCTCCTTATTTGTTTCAGCTGTTGCAGCTAGGAGGTTGATTAGAAAAGGGTGTGATGCTTATCTTGCTCATGTGGTAGATACTAGAGTAAGAAGTTCTCCTATTGATAATATTGCCACAGTTGCAGAGTTCCCAGATGTATTCCCAGAGGAGTTGCCAGGATTGCCTCCTGAGAGAGAGGTGGAGTTCGGTATTGAATTGTTGCCTGATACCACTCCTATCTCTATTACTCCATATAGAATGGCACCAGCAGAATTGAGGGAATTGAAAGTGCAATTACAGGAGTTGTTGGATAAAGGATTTATTCGCCCCAGTGTTTCTCCTTGGGGAGCTCCTGTGCTATTTGTGAAGAAGAAAGATGGTACTATGAGGTTGTGTATCGATTATAGGCAATTGAACAAGGTGACTATTAAAAATAAATATCCTTTGCCTAGAATCGATGATCTCTTTGATCAATTGAAGGGTGCAGCTGTGTTTTCTAAAATTGATTTGAGATCTGGGTACCATCAGCTGAGAGTCAGAGCTGAAGATGTTCCAAAGACCGCATTTCGGACCAGGTATGGGCATTATGAGTTTTTAGTTATGCCTTTTGGTCTGACGAATGCACCTGCAGCTTTTATGGATTTGATGAATAGGGTGTTCAGGCCTTATCTGGATCAGTTTGTAGTGGTCTTCATCGATGATATTCTGGTGTATTCGCGAAATGAAGAGGAACATGATATGCATCTGCGGATTGTGTTGCAGATTTTGAGAGAGAAGCAGTTATTTGCCAAATTGTCGAAGTGTGAGTTCTGGTTGGATCAAGTCGCTTTTCTTGGTCATATAGTTTTAGCAGAAGGCATTAGAGTTGATCCGAGTAAAGTTGAAGCTATATTGAATTGGAGTCCACCCAAGTCGGTGACAGAGGTTAGAAGTTTTCTGGGTTTGGCAGGCTATTACCGGCGGTTTGTGAAAGGGTTTTCTTTGATAGCTACTCCACTCACCAGATTGCTTCGTAAGGGAGTGAGATTTGTGTGGACAGATCAGTGTCAGACTAGCTTTGAGAAGTTGAGAGAAATGTTAACTCAGGAACCTGTTCTTACTTTACCTGTTGAAGGCAAACCATATGTGATCTACAGTGATGCTTCACATAGAGGTTTGGGGTGTGTATTGATGCAGGAAGGGAAAGTTATAGCTTATGCATCTAGACAGTTGAAACCGCATGAGCTTAACTATCCAACCCATGATTTGGAATTGGCTGCCATTGTGTTTGCATTGAAGATTTGGCGCCACTATCTGTTTGGGGAGAAATGTTTTATCTACACTGATCACAAAAGTTTGAAATATTTGGGTGTTCAGAAAGAGCTTAATTTTCGGCAAAGGAGATGGTTGGAATTGATTAAAGACTACGACCGCTTGATTGATTATCATCCAGGTAAAGCAAATGTTGTTGCTGATGCCTTGAGTCGGAAGTCTTTAGCTGGTTTAACTGTTTACTCGCTCTCGTTGCTTGTTGAGTTGAGAGCTTTGCATGCCAATTTTGTAGCTTGTGATGATGGTGCATTGGTGGCACAGTTGCTTTTGAAACCAGTTTTGTTAGATCAGATCAAAGAGGCTCAGTTGATTGATATGAAGATTCAGAAGATTATTTCAGATTGCAAGAATGGGAAGACTAGAGATTTTGTTGTGAAGAGTGATGGGAGTCTCTGGTTCAAGAGCAGATTGTGTGTACCCGATGATGCTGATTTGAAAAGGGTCATTTTGGAAGAAGCTCATCAGTCGATGTTTGCTATGCATCCGGGTAATACAAAGATGTATCATGATTTGAGACAGCATTATTGGTGGATTGGTTTGAAGAGAGACATTGCTGAGTTTGTATCGAAATGTCTCACTTGTCAGAAGGTAAAAGCAGAGCATCAAGTTCCAACTGGATTGCTTCAACCATTATCAGTACCAGAATGGAAGTGGGATAGAGTGACGATGGATTTTGTATCTGGTTTGCCATTGACACAAAAGAAGCATGATGCTATATGGGTGATTGTGGATAGATTGACTAAGACAGCTCATTTCCTTCCGGTTCGGATGGATTACTCTTTGGAGAGATTGGCTGAGCTGTATATCCATGAGATTGTGAAGTTGCATGGTGTTCCAACTTCTTTAGTGTCTGATCGAGATCCCAGGTTTACTTCAAGATTTTGGAAGAGTTTGCATAGTGCTTTGGGTTCTCGATTACACTTTAGTACTGCTTTTCATCCACAGACGGATGGACAGTCAGAGAGGGTGATACAGATTATTGAGGACATGTTGAGAAGCTGTGTCATCGATTTCTCTGGAAGTTGGGATAGGTTTTTACCTCTTATGGAGTTTGCTTACAACAACAGTGCCCAATCCAGCATTGGTATGGCACCGTTTGAAGCATTGTATGGCAGACGGTGTAGGACACCTCTTTGTTGGAATGAGCTTGGAGATAATAAGTTGGTTGGTCCTGATTTGATTCAAGAAACTGAAGAAAAAGTAAAGTTGATTCGAGACAGGTTAAAAGCAGCTTCAGACCGATAGAAGTCTTATGCAGATCTGAAAAGGAGAGACATAGAGTTTGATGTTGGAGATAAGGTATTTCTGAAAGTATCTCCTTGGAAGAAGATTTTGAGGTTCGGTCGGAAAGGGAAATTGAGTCCTCGTTTCATTGGACCATATGAAGTTTTGGAAAGAGTTGGGCCAGTTGCGTATCGACTTGCTTTGCCACCTGAGTTGGATCGTATTCATAATGTATTTCATGTTTCTATGTTGAGGAGATACAGATCGGATCCATCTCATGTGTATCCAATTGAGTCAATTGAAGTGAATCCCGATTTGACATTTGAGGAGGAACCAGTTGCTATCTTGGCACATGATGTGAAAGAGCTGAGAAAAAAGAGAGTGCCATTGGTGAAGGTTTTATGGAAAAAACATGGAAAGGAAGAAGCAACTTGGGAAAGTGAACAATCCATGCGAGAGCAATATCCTCAGTTGTTTCAGCTTTGATATCAGGTAATTTCGAGGATGAAATTTTCTTTTTAGAGGGGGAGAATTGTAATATCCTCATATATGGTCTAGAAGTTTTGATTATGTTGTTGATGTTGTTGTTATTGTTGTTGTAGTGATATATTGGATTGAATATATGTGTTAAATTGGAAGAGAAAAGATTTTTGGAAAGTGAATGCTTGTGTATATGTGTTTTGGGGAAAAGAATTAGGGTTTAGAGAGAATGGTATATGTTGTGTATATGATGATATATATAACATATAAATTGGTCAAATGAAGAGTCAAGGGGTTAGAGATATTTATTTGGTTATTGGTGAAATGACTATTAAGGGTATTGGATTAAAAAGAAAGCTAGAACAAATGATAAAAGGGTGATTTGGTAATTGTTTGAATTGGAACACTTGGTGGAGATTAAAAGAAGAGTTGACTTTGTTTTTGTGGTTCATTTCTTCTTCTTTCTCCATTTGGCCGGCTTCTTCATAGACAAAGGAAAACAAGAGACAAAGTGAAGATCTTGATGTGTTAAGCTCAAATTGATGGAAGATTGAAGTGATTTAGTGGATGATACAAGCAGTCTTATAACTTTGGTAAGTTCTCTTGTGATTTTTGTGCTTATTTGAAATGATATTTGAGTTTGATAGATTTTTAAGAGTGTGTTGGTTGATTTTGAGTTGTGAGAGGTGTTTGAGTGATTGGATGATGGATATTGAGTATGGATTGAAGAAAAGAGTAAGTGGTTGGAAGAGATGATGTTGTATATATGGTAAGGGTTTTGAGATGATTTTGTGTTTGGTGTTTGATGTGTGTTTTGGTTTGTTTTGGGTGTGTTGCAAGTTTGAGATGAGTTTTGAGTATGTTTTGTTAAGATTATTTGAAGAGGATGTTAATGTATAGAAGTGTGTTGTTGAGTGTATGGTTGTTTTTTATTGGAGTCTTGATTTGTGGCCGGACACGCCCATGAGCACGTCCAGGGTTTTTAGGCGTGTCAATTATGTTGGAGGCAGTAGGTTTGACACGACCAGTAGCACGCCCGTGTTATTGAGCGTGTCATAGCTACTGTAAGATTTGAGAATTTACACGCCCAGGAACACGCCCATGTTGTTGAGCGTGTAAATACTTCTGTGTTGTGGAGTTAGGGCACGGTCATGGACACGCCCGTGTGGGTGAGCGTGTCAGGGTTAGGGTTTGCCCTAATTAATTCCTAATTGGATTATCTCTTGTGTATCCCTAAACAAGTATATGCTATTACTTTTGATTTAGGTCTTGAAGATAGTGATTAATCATTGATTTAAGAGGTAGAAGGATCTTGAACAAGGAAGTGTTAAGAGTGGTGTGATTTGTTTTTGAGGTAAGTACAAAACCTATATGATTGTGTGTAAGTTCAAATGTGGCATTATTACATTGTTAATTTATTTGAGCAATGTGTATTGTTATGTTTATATCACTGATGATATATATATATATGAATAATGTGAATGACATGATGATGCAAATGAATGTGTTTATGAAAGATTGAAATGTTATGTTGTGAATTGAGATGAAATGGAATATAGAGCCATTGTGATTGGCTATGATGATATAATTGAATGATGTATGGCATGTTTGCCTAATGGATGAGAAAGATTGAGAAAGAGTTTGATAAAGAGAATAATGAAATAAGTGTATGCTTAATATGATATTCAATTTCAGAGTTCTGGTTTTTGGAGGCATGCCTACTTAATGAAAGGTAACATTCTTGCCGGGTTGAGGATCTCTTCAAATTGAGTTGAATTGAGGTCCAAGAGACTGGGTCTGTTACACTATGATAATTGATATTATGAGATATTTGATTTGTAACAGTCTTGTCGGGTTGAGGATATCCTCGAGTTAGATGAGTTGATGATCCAAGAGACCGGGTCTGTTACGCTATCCATGGATAGAGATATATATATGTATATGTTGCCTACGGGCTTGATAATGGTGTTTATGAACCAAAGCAGTAACTCTGAATTCTGAATATCGTATTAAGTACTTGATGGGCCCATAGGTGTCTAGGTTTTATGTATAACATAAATGTTGTTTTAATGTAATGAAATGTTAATATTACTTATATGATGAAACGGACTATTCACGGAATATTGTTTGTTGAGTATGATCTTTACTAATTGTGTGTGTATCATTGATGTTGATTTATTAATACAAATGTGAAACATTGCATTGCACTAAAGCATAACATTAGCATGAATTGTCTTACTAAGCCGTTGGCTTAGCGCGATAGTGTTTGATCGCGCAGGTAATAGGGTTGAACCTGAGAGCTCTTCGAGACCGAGTTAGAGTAGACAGTGAAGAGTTGATTTTGGGAACTTAAAGATCAGAGGAGACTTGCCAATCATGTATAACTCTTTTATATTTTGTAAAGTAATGATTTTAATGTACATATGTGTATATTTGTAAATATGAAATTAAATGTTTTCATATATGTAAATATTTGATAAATTCCGCTGCGTAACAACTAAATGTATCTATATATATATATATCTATTTAGTTTTGTATTACAAGTTAACTACTTATCTTTCTATAATGTATACAATTGAAAAATTATGGTATCATTTAAAATGTTTTGAATGTTAAAAAAATCTGTAGCATCTCTATGTTTATTGCATGTATACTACATTGTGGTGTTTGTATTGTGCATGTATTGAATGTAGGGGTGTTACAGATTAATTATGAAATTAGGATTTTATAAGTAATTAACCAAAAAAATTAAAGAAAGTAAAATAAATCTAATGAGTTTTAGAGTAAACAATGATGGTAGTCATTAAAATTGAATGAGTATGAGTATTTTAACATCATACCAATGCTGTCGGCTCCACTAAATTACAATGTTGAGCTAAGCCTTGTTTGAGTAGCATGATTCCTTGTAGAAATTGATGTGGAAATATGTTTGATAATTGTAAAGTGGTTTGGATCAACTAAGCACTGCCTCTTAATTTTGCTACTGTCTTTTCTTTTTTCTCTTCATCTTTTGTTTATATTTTTGTTGTCCTCATCCTTTCTATGTGTTTATTCCCTTTTTATATTATGGCATTAGGGTTAATCAAGTTGGAAAATCTTGATTTAGTTAGGAAACCTCCAAATTATCTCAATAAATCCATAAAATAAATTAAAATAATAGGCATCTTGGTGAATTGGCCATAGCCTCACGGCAAATAGGCCATGAGTCATGTCCAATTCACTATGAGCATAAAATGGTCGGCTTGGTAATTTTTGGATTTCTTAGGCTTTTTTAATTGAGTTTGGATTTATTTAGTGATCAGAATTAAGGGTCTATATAAGGTTATCCCTAAAAGTTAGCTTCGCATTTTCAAAACTAAGCTGTAGACCCTTACATTTTGCCCTAAACAAGTGTGGTCCAATTTTAGAAGATAAACCTAGTCTGATTCAATTTTAAGAAATGCCCAAATCAAGACCAATCTTAAAAGCCCAAACTAAGTTGGTCCGATCCTAAAAGATAACATCATGGCGAATTGGCCTTGGGTCTTAAACTCCAACTATAATTTAGTTTCAAGGGGAAATTAGGCATCCTAATTGTGATTAAACTCAAAAACATTTAGATAGGTAGAGGTTTTTTTAATCAAATATGGATTCATGAGAAAAAAGTTGCCCTGATTACTTCTTATAAATAAGAAGTTACAATTAACAGAGGGTAGCAATTAAAAAGCCAACAAATAGGTTTTGATAATTAAAAAAAAGTGTGCAATTAACAAATAGAGAGTAAAACAAAAGCAAAACCAAAAGATAGACAGTAGCCTAAAGTGATCCCTAGATCATTGAAGCTCCAGCCAAAAACACAGATTTATCCAGATAGTACATCATCCAGCTCCAGCATCTTTAAGATTGAGGTGATAAACAAAAGCTTGGTTCAATGAATTAGTCTTTGTGAAGCCAACAATGTAGGTTTAATTTTTTTAGATATAAATTAATCATCCTCATTATTAGTTATTAGGTGTTTGGTTTTGATTCCTCTTAAATTGTAATACTCGAGACCCATTTATGTAATTCAATCATCCTTTAGATTTATAGTTTCATTTGTATATTTTAAGATATTAAATGATAACCTTAATCTTAGATTTCAAACCCTAAATTATAAAATAAACCTTAGTTTTTATGTCATACCCTAATCTTGCATGTTATAACCTTAGTTTGTATCTTAAACCCTAATCTTGTATGCTATAATTCTAGCTTTAGCGCTAAACGCTAATTTGTATGTTTTAATCGTGATTTGCATCTTAAACCCTAATTATGCATGTCTTAATCATAGATTACATCTTAAAACCCTAATTTTGCTTCTAAAACCCTAATTTGCATGTTTAAACCTTATTTAAGAAAAACCCTAATTTGCATAATTATAAAACACTAATTTGTATAATTATGAAACCCTAATTTCATAATTAAACTCTAAATTGATGATAAAAAACCCTAATTCCATATCAAATCCCAATTTTATGTTAAAATCCTAGTTGTATTATTGAAAACCCTAGTTTTAGGTTAAAACCCTAGTTGCATGTTTTAAACCCTAACTCCACACAAACCTTAATTTTAGGTTAAAACCCTAATATTTTTTTAAACCCTAATTTTAAGTCAAAACCCTAGTCGCATGTTTAAAACCCTAAAAGCTCTAATTTTGTAATCTAACCCTAAATTAATGGTGGAACCCTAATTTGTTTAATCCAATTTTGATTTATTGCTAAATGATGGATGATGAATTTTGATTTTCTTTTATTACTTATAATGAATGATTGAGTGGTGTTTATTTATTATTGTTTTGATTTTGAGAACAATATAAAAGGCATGTTTCCACTTTTTTGGTGCCTTGTTTCTTTTGTTTTTTTTTATTTATTTTAAAGAATTTAGGATTATTATATGGGACATATTTGTAGCAATCGATGGATGTCCCATTTTATTTGTATGTATGGACATTGGGACACTGTAAAAGCATATTTTCATCTTTGGATGGGTATCCATTTTGATCCATTTGTTTTAAAAAAATAATATAATGTTTTATTCCTTCAATTGCATGTATTATGGATGATATTATAAGAATTAAGAACTAAATAATATTTAGGCCTAAAATGGATGTCGGTTCTAATGAACCTGGTGCTATGGGGGTGTTGGGTCATTCTCACCTTCCTCATACATACTAAAATTTGCAAACCTAGTAGGAGTTGGGAATTTTTAGGAATCAAGTCATCCACCCCTTTCTATCTTAAGGGCCCATCCGGATAGTGACTCATATTCTCTAGGTTTAGGCTCGTGTTCTCTATGATACAGAGACTAACAATACCAAAGTTGTAAGAACCATTCCAACAGGAGTGAGGGAAAAAATCCCCGCTCACTATGGCAACTCCACTAGGGATAAGAGAAGTTGATTCCATTGGTCTTTCTTTTATTTTATTCATTCTTGTTATGATATTATCCATTGCATCACTTAAATTGCATTGTGTGTTGAGTTAGGATGCCTTGTGCAACCTGTGTTATGTTATGTAAAGGACACCATACTTTCAATCAAGGTATGGAGATTGAGCATGGCAAAACCACGCATAGCCTCATACCTTTTGGTATATACTTGCTATGGGAACCTAATGTTTTCAACCCAAACACTAAAGCCCATATAGTTGGCCTAATAACTTTCCTTAAGTTTACCTTGAATGCTTGTTATTTGACTATGATTAACATATCTTGGTTTAAGTTATGGCCATTTTGCTTGTTTCTTCCTAATGTGATCTAATTATTGTTTAAGCCCAAAATTATTTTTTCTTAAAAACTTTTTCAAGAAGGTCTTTGGAAATAAAACCTTTTCAACCTTATGGCCCAAGATTAAAGCCAAAAATTTATTTTTAAGCAAACCTTTTTACAATAGGCTAGGAAACATTTTCAAATATGATATCAAGACTATCTTTCACTTTATAATACAAATTCAAAATTTTATTATAGCCATTTCTTAAATAAGTTTGCAATTAGTTGGACCAATTATGAAATATTAAAATCAATCTATGAGCGGGGATTTTCGCCCCCACTCCCAGTGGAATGGTTCTTGCGACTTCGACACTATTAGGCTCTGGACCTTAGAGAACACGGACCTAAGCCAATAGAAAATGGAGTCGCCAGTCGAATGAGCTGAGAAAAAGAAAAGGGTGGATGACTCGATTTCTAAGGAATCCCTAACTCATTAATGGGTTCAGAAAGTTAGGTACTTGTGGAGAAGGTGAGAAATGGCCCAGCGCGCCCACAACGCTTGGTTCATTGGAGCCGGCCTCCTTTTCAGGTCTTAATATTATAAAATTCTTAAATATAATGATATTATCCATACTACATGCGATCATAAGAATAAATAAATACTTTATCAAAATCACAACAATGTCCAAACAAAAGGACACCCATCCAAGGATGGAAATATGTCCTTACATCATCCATATCTAAAACTAAATAGGACACCCACTGAAAGGTGGAAACGTGTCCTTTACATTAATTCCAAAATATGAAAATAAATTAAATTACATAAAGATTAATTAATGAGGTACCCAATCATGGAAAAATACCTCTTACAATTTTGATAAACAAATAATAATAATAATAATAATAAAGAAACCATCCATCCATGATAAATTAAACAAATTAAACATTGAAATTAACTAAATCAATCATCAAAACATATAATAAACTTCATAATCGAATCTAAAACTTAAATAAAGCAAATAAAGATACAAGTTTAGGTTTATATCTCAATCTAGGGTTCTTTAATTAACATTTAGGGTTTTGAAATTTTGGAATTAATACAATTATTATTATTATTTAGGCTACTGTGGAGGTTTTTGCAAAAATGGAATTGATTGGGGTTATATAATTTTAAGAAAGTAGTAGGATTTTTGGTTAATCAAATTAGGGTTTAAGGCTAACATAATGGAATTAGGGTTTTTAGAAAGAATAATTTAGAGTTTGGTATTTATAAAAAAAATAATGTTTGGACGTTAAGCTTTTAAATGAATTAGGGTTGAATGTTTTTGAAAAACCAATCAAAGTGTTTAGATTATGTGAACTGTTAATATTTTTAAAAAGATTTAAAGACTACTGTGAGTTTTTATTTAAAAAACCCTAATGCGATTTCCATGTAATACATTGATTAAATACCTACAAGATAAAGAAAACAAATAAACATCCTAAGCCAAACAAGTTTACTAGTTCTAAAGGTTATGATTTAGTAAAACAATAATATGCACTCCATGCAAACTAACATATGATGATTCAATAAGAAATTGCATATTGTGACTCTATTTAGATGAAGAGTAAACTCATTCAATGTTTAAAACAATCAAAACATATAGTATTTATTTAATTTAAACCATAACATTGTTTGTTGGCTCCACCAAAATTGTTTGAACGAGATTCTGGATGAGCATTGGTAAAGACAATGAGTACACTGCCTTTGTAGAATTTTGTGTTATTGATCTTCCTCGTCTATTCTTACTGCCTCTTTTGTTTCTCAAGGTTGCTAGGTTTTGTTCATTGACTGATTACTGAATTTTTCAGAGTTCCAGCCTCCAACTAAAAGCCAAAGGTCCAAAAGAAAATCCCCCAAAATATCTATATCAGGTTTTTAAAACCTGTATTTATATTCACTCTCTTAGGTTAAACCTAAAAATTTTCTTATTTAAGAATGGTTTATTCTAATGCATGTTGAATTCACGGGTTCGACATAAACCCATTCCATATCGAATTACAATTACTTGAATTCGATATAGACCAAGTCTGTCTCGAATTAAAATTACTTTGTTTTGATAGAAACTGAACCCATATCGAAGTAGGTATATGGATTCGACATGGAATTGAAAAACAGTTGTCCATATTGAACTGGGAGAGCCCCATATCGAAATGGGGCTTCCCCATTTCAACTCCATTTCAATATGGGGAGCCGCATATCAAATTGGTGCTTCCAATTTGATATGGGAAGCGCCCATATCAAATTGGATCAAATTGGGAGGCCCCCAATTTGATATGGGGCTTCCCATGTTGGATTGGATGCCTTAATTCGACATGAGACATCCCTATTACCTAAAAACCATTCAGATTAAGTGAAAAAGTAACCAAACCTTCGAATCGAATCCATTTTACGTTTTAGTGCACTGGTATCATGTAAAAAAACCAACCAAATCTTCTAAAACAAACCCAATTAAGGTTTTAAAAGTTTAATTCGCTTATTTTTGGTCCAATTACAATTTATTAGTCCAATCAAAGGTTTAGAATTAGCACCGGACTAGCCAGGGCCAAAATCAATGGTTTATTGTTTGCCCCCTGCTTGAATGATTTTGAAATTATTCAAGGAGTGAAAAGCAACATGGTTTTGAATTGATTTTGGGCAAGGATGATTTTGGACTCAGAATGATTCAGATTTAGGATCCAAGATGAGTTTTGTTCTAAAAAATGATTTGGGTTCTGAACCCGAAGTGAGTTCTGGACTTGAAAATGCTTTGGGTTCTGGATCTGGAGTGAGTTTTGGACTCAAAAAATAATTTAGTTTCTAGACCTAGAGTGAGTTCCAGACTCTAGAATAATTTGGATTCTGGACCTGAAGTGAGTTATGGACTCTAAAATAATTTGGATTCTGGACCCGAAGTGATTCAGATTCTGGATCCAAGGTGAGTTTTGGACTAAAAAATGATTTAAGTTATGGACCTGAAATGAGTTATAGGCTCAACAAATAATTTGGATTCTTGACCCGAAATGATTCAGATTCTAGATCCAAGGCGAGTTTTGGACTCAAAAATGATTTGGGTTCTAGACCTGGAATGAGTTCTGGACTCTAGAATAATTTGGGTTCTCTGGACTCTAGAATAATTTGGGTTATGGATCCAAGGTACCTGTAAAATTAATTGTAGTCAGTAAAAAAATTTAGCTCTTTTTTACTATATCCATATACTCTTACCCCCTGCGTGGAAAAAATATTTAATGAGTAAAAAAAATATTTTTTAGACACGCAAAAATTATACAATGCATTGTGTGCTCGTGTGCTATGTGTAAATGAATTATTGATACGAGACAGTAACTCTGAATATTGAATTAATGATTTGAATGATGAATCTTTTCCTATTTATTTTTTATATGTTTTTTATGATTTTTGGCTGTAATAGTAAATGAATGAATTATTGAGATCTAATTTTTCTCATTATAAATACTGAGCCTATTCATTCTCAATATTACGCATTAAAATACCTTTACTTTAACTTTTGAAGTTTTAAGCAGATAGTCATCTCTAGCAACATCAACTTAGAAGCAGTCGAAGAAATTTTTAACTATCATATAAAAATTATGGCTGCAAATCAACATGCATCGAGGACTAGACCTCGTATGGATTCAAAATTGCGAGCTTACCTTAGAAATAGTGGGTTAGATCGAGTGCCTATTTTAGTAGGAATGAACCTCCACCAAAGTTTACTAGAAAAAATACAGGCATTTATTTTTTGATTATTTATTTTCATATTTTTATTTATGTATTATTATTATTTTTATTTAGTAAACACATTATATAGTATTCAATAGTTTTATTAAGGTGGTAAAAACAAATTATTTGTAAAAACCAAAGTATGCAATCCATAATGAAAAAGTTATTTATCTGCACAAGAAATGAAAGTAGTTAATAAAATAAGGTTGAAAATAAATATTATTAATGGAGCAAAATAATGAAATTCTTAAAAATTAGTATGGCATGAAACAATAAGTAATGGTGCGAATATACTTACCTGGCTGGACTTACTTTTATTATGGCAGTGTGACAGTTGTGTGATTCATGGTGGTGGAAATGTCCACAAGGCATGGCAATGGTATGGGCAAGTGCCACCGGCTGTTCGGAGAATGATCTGTGAATGTGGTTTCGAAGAATTTATATTGTAACTATTGACTAAAGGGTTCCAAATTGATGGAAGCGTGATCCAGGCACTTGCTGAGCGATGGATGGACACTACCCATACCTTTCATTTTGCCACTGGGGAGATGACCATTGGTTTGGTGGACTTCACGGCAATAATAGGTTTGAAGTGTGATGGAATTCTCGTCCCATTGACTAATGATATATTACTTATGGATGAAATTCAACAGTTGATCGATTTAAAGCCAAGGTGTAAGGGTGCATGCAAGATCAAATATGAATACATTCGACAGTACTTGTTGAGGCAGACCAAGCTCATGTATGGTGAACAGGAGAAAAGGTACACCTGTGGATTCTTGTTGCATCTGTTGGCCATAACCATTTTATGCAGCATCGAGGCATCGATCCACCTGTCAGTCCTATGTGATTTGATTGATTTTGAGCTTTTGCCATATTATGCTTTGGGAGAGGCGGGTCTTGCCTGTTTCTATCACGGCTTCGACAAAATTAGTAAGAATAAAAGATCATTTACAGGTTTTATGGTTGTCACCGAGGTATGAATCTTGAATTTGATATATTTGAATGATGCATATTAGTAAGATTTTTTTTTAACAGGTGTGGGCATATGAACAAACTTTTGGTGAGGGTTACTGGTGTTTAGGGGAGATGGATGGGGTACCCAAGATGAGGCCGTTGGTTATCCGGTCGTAAAGAAATGCCTAGTAGTCATTATGTGCACTCTCAGCATTATCAGCTGAGCCGCCTGACCTAGGATCAGATAAAAGATAAAATTAGTATCATTACTGAATTTTGTAAGGAGAAATTACTTACCTTTGGCATCCCTTTGTTAGGTAGTCATATCTTTGTGGAGAGCTGAGGAGAGGGTGATCTAGACCCTAACATGAACAATGCATTGCCTCTACAGAACTCTCGCTGAATTATTGCTAGACCTATATCCAGTGGCTAGTTCTTTGGTGAAAGCGTTCATAATTGGTTCCTTGTCCCCAATCAGAGGTGTGTACCAACCAATATCCCAAGGAATGCAAGGAGACATGCCTGAAATGGATATGACATTGAGGCACTCTTGCTTCGACCAGACTTATCATATAATGAGTTCATACGAGTTCAACTGTTGCACTTTGAAGTTACTCCGGATGGGCTTAAAGATTTTGAGGAAGGAGAAGAAGAAGGGGGTGATATCATGGAGGAAGGGGGTAACGAGGAAGAGGGAGATGATGGCGAGGAAAGTAGCGGTGATGAAGGGGAAGAAGAGGATGAGGATGAGCCTCCTTCTTATTCTCATGGTGATGCTGAGGCTGGCACTTCCCAGGTAAAGATTTATTATTTCAACTATTCCTTTTTAACTTTTCCAACCTATTTACATGACTACTGGGGACTATCGGCTCATTTGGTACTGAGCCTGGACCTTCCATCGTTGTTTCAACTCAGCCGCCATTCTCACCAGTGCAACAGCACTTTTCTCCATTTGCTCCTTCCTATCAGACAAACGTGTTGTCTTATTTGCAGGGCTTTGATCTGAATTATCTAGTCTATTTTTTTTTATTTACATATGCTGAATGTATGCATGAAGATGTATGAACCTAATTTTCCTTTCTGGCTCACAGTGGATGCTTGAGGAGCAGAACCGAAAGTTGTGAGAGGATTTTGCTGCTAGTTGCTAGCATGCGGATTATCTTGAAAGGAACTTTTGGGACTTCGGATTTCAAGGTTATAGAGATCCCGATGCTTTTTTATCAAGGAGGCCCCAGACAGATGATCATGATGCACCACTTCCCTTCACAGGCTTTGATCATGATAGAAGTTATTTTCACGATTCGAGCACTTCTTTTTGGGAGGAACCGGGACAGATAATGTGCCCTCACACCCAACTGGTGATGATTTTTTGAGTGCTTTATTTGACTATAGACCGCCGCCTCCATCATCGTGATTAGCTTGTATGAAATTAATTGTACATAAATAAATAAACTTGTTGTAATCAATTCGTGAATAGTAAACTATAATTAATATAATACTTTGACTTTTTTTGGATGTTCTTTTTGACTTTTTTTACACATATACATGAATTCACAGAAACATTTCTGTGACCAAGTCGAATTAACGTTACACGAATTTGACATGGATTTAAATTGATAAATCAAAACCTCCACAGATTAGGCTTAACCACTTCCCACTTCAAAATGAAAAAACTTCTTCAACATGGATAAAGATACGAAGCCCTAATTCCACACAGTTTTCTTTAAACAATGTAATCTTCGGCCAACAATTATATATAAATTACAACGTAAAACTGGCCTGCACGTAAAGCTAGCCAACAATTATATATAAAAAATGTAAAGCTGGCCTGCACGCTACACTTATCAACTGCCATAGATTTTATATTTGTCCATTTCTTCAGAAAAAATATTTTTAGGATATAACAATAATGTAAACAATAATAAGAGATGTTTCTTTTCCTTATATGATTTGTCATCACCTTTTACTATTGTGTTTATTTGTTTTATCCATATATGGTCAAATACTTAAAATAGTGCACATAGAATAATTCAAATATTAATTTTGTTTTATTAAATTTAGGAAACAACAAAACATTAAGCCAGCATATACAAGATCACTCATGTTGCCAACTAGCCCTTTAGGGCTTTCTAATTGACGATTTTCTCTCGCTTAGGCCTAGTTGTTGCCTAGCCTGCCCTTTCTGGTTTCTGGAACTAGTGGACTACTCTAACTTTTTCCTAGGCCGCCCTTTTGGGTTTTCAACCTAGCGAGCTCTTTTCTTTCTTTTTTTTTATGCATAAAACCGCTTCAACCTGTCAATGTTCACTGGCTCACTAAACTCGATCCCATCCATGTCTTATAACTTGACTACACCCTTGTTCATGACTTGTTTCACAACATATGGTCCTTCCCAACTAGGCCTAAATTTGCCTCTTGGATCAGATGCATTAGGTTTACATTGCTTCTACATTAAGTCGTTGACTTTGAATTTTCTGACCCTAACCCTTCTATTGTAGGCCCGGGCTATCTTCTTTTGACACAATTGATGATGATATAGTGCTTTTAACCTCCTCTCTTCTAGTAAAACTAACTGTGTGTACCTGCTTACTACCCACTCCATCTCCGGCAATTCAGCTTTCAAGACCACTCTCAATGACTTGATTTCAATTTCAATTGGCGACACTGTTTCCATCTCGTAAACTAAAGAGAACGGTGACATTCCAGTCAGCGTTCGCACACTTGTTCTGTATCCCCACAAAGCAAAAGAAATCATCTCTGACCAATCCCTGTATGTCTTCATCATCTTAGATACAATCTGTTTAATTGTCTTGTTTGTTGCTTCTACCGAACCATTATCCTTCGGTCTATAAGGGGAGGATCGGTGATGATGGATTTGGTATTTCGAGAATAAGTCCTTAACTAAGTCAAAAGGGTTGGTCAAAGCAAGAGGATATTTTTTTTATGTGGCATGTGAAATTACTATAATGGGCTTATAAGAGACAAGAGGCTAGTTAAATGGATGAGGGTATGTTGGTAATTGTCTTGTTAAAATCACTTGGTGGAGATTTAAAGGAGAAATTGACTTTGTTTCTTCATCATTTTCTCTTCTTCTTGATGGTAGTGGACGGCTCCTCCAATGACAAAGGAAAGCAAGAGGTGAAGAGAGGATCTTGATGTGTTGAACTCAAATTGAAGGAAGATTGAAGTGATTAAGTGTTGATTCAAGAAGTTTATAGCTTTGGTAAGTTTTCTTTTAGATCTTTTGCTTGTTTGAAATGATATGTGGATTTGATAGATGATCTAAGAGTGTGTTGATTGATTTTGTTATACTTAAGTGTGTTTGATTAGTTTGATCTTGGATTTTAAGGATGAATTGATGAAAGAAGTAAGTTGATTTTTGAAAGATGGAGAAGAAGGGTGGTTTTAGGGTCTTGAGGAGATAAGTGTTAATATATTGTTAAGGTGATTAATGTGATGAATATGTAAGATATGAGTTAATAATGTTGATTAGAACCATTTGAATGAGATTATTGTTGTGTATAATGTGTTAGAATGCATTTAGAAGAGTGTTGGCTTTGGTTAGGGTTGTTCATGAGTGACACGGCCAAAACCAAAGAAGAGACACGGCCAAGACTTGATGTTTTGGAGAGACACGGCCAAGTCCATGGAAATTTGGCCGTGTGTGTGATATTTTGGAGAGGACACGGCCGTGTCCCATGCCAGTGTCTGGCACTGTCAAAATTCAGTTGAGAGACACGGCCACAAGCTTGGCCGTGTCCCTCAAATGTGTTGGCTACTGTTTTTATTTTTGTTCTTTGTGTATGGTTTTGATTCTTCAAAGATATTTTTGATACTTAAACATAAACATAAACACTTTAAATATACTTCAAAGATAAGAATGACCTAATTAAATATATGTGGAACATACATTCATTGATGTTGAGATTGTAGCACACATTTGTTGATATTGATGAAACATATGAACAATGTTAGGCTATATGCATTGTGAATGGCAATGTGGTATGTACTTTGAAATGTTGTATCAATGATGTTATATGATTAATATGAATTGAGATATTGTTTGATTTGAGGCCATTGTAATTGGCTATGATGATTCAATTGAAAGATACATGGCATGTTTGCCTAATTGATGAGAATTGAGAATGAAATGTGAATGAATTGTGTGGCTAATGTGTTATTCCATTTTCAGAGTTTGTTATTGGTGGCATGCCTAATGATAGTAACAATCTCTTGAAGTTAGGTTGGATTGAATCCTTGAAGCCTAATTGAGATGTTACAACCCTTGAAGCTAGGTTGGGTTGGTTCTTGAAGCCAAGTTGGGTTGAAGCTTAGCATGCTTTGCTCCCCTTGAAGCTTGGTTGAACCTAATCCTTGAAGCCTAATTGGGTATATGATATTGATAAATGTGATAACAAAACCAAAACATTAACTCTGAAAATTGAATGGCATATTAGTGTGTTTTGGGCCCATGCTTGTCTATGTTTAATGTGAGTCATGAATGATAACTTGATTGATTAATGAAGGATGTGGAAATATATTGAATTGTGGTATGCTTATATGATTTGTGATAGGCAAAAGGGTTGATGTTAGCTTTTCACCTATGTTGTTTCTTTTATTAATAAGGTGTGTTGCATTGCATTGCACTTAAGCATAACATTAGCATGATTGGACTTACTAAGCCCTTGGCTTAGCGCGATAGTGTTTAATCGCGCAGGTAATAGAGTTGAACCCGAGAGTTCATCGAGACCGAGTGAGAGTAGACCTTGAAGGGTTGATTTTGGGAACTTAAAGATCAGGAGAGATTTGCCAATCATGTACTACTTCTTTATATTTTGTAAAGTAATATTTATAATGTAAATATATGCACATTTGTAAATATGGATTTAAATGTTTCATATATGTAAATATTTTATAAATTCTGCTGCGTATTAATTAAATGTATCTATATATCTATTTTTGTTTTATATTACAAGCTAGTCACTTATTTTCTATAATGTATACAATTGAAAGATTATGGTATCGTTTAAAATGTTTGAATGTTAAGAAAATCCGTAGCATCTCTATGTTTAGTGCATGTATACTACATTGTGGTGTTTGTAGTGTGCATGTATTGAATGTGGGGGTGTTACAATTGTTTTGGTATCAGAGCCTAGGTTTGAGATTCTCAACCTAGGTCAAATGTAAGAAAAAGAATATTTTTACTTAAAAAGTGAGTTTTTAAATAACATATATGTTTGAGATTGGCAATCTCTGATCTTTAATAAGATGTAATCTGCTGTGTTTGCAGACTTAGGTTGTGATGGATCCTCATTCACATCAGTCAGTTGAGGCAAGTGCGGAGAGTGTTGCTCCTGAGGATGGAGCTAGAGTAGATAGTGCTGGGGAGGCACCTGCTTCAGTGTCGGGTAGACCAGCTGGGGAGGAGGTTCCGCCAGCTTGGCTTAGGCATGTGGTAGAAGCTTTGAGGCAAGCACCAGTACAACCACAGCCACCACCTCCACAGCCTTTGGTATCAGTGAGGCACTATGACAAACTGAGGAAGTATGGAGCCGAAGATTTTATAGGTACTACTGATCCAGCAGTGGCTGAGCAGTGGTTAGACAAAGTACAGAGAATATTTGTTCAGTTGCAAGCCACCTCAGAGGAAAAGTTTGACTATGCAAGATCTTTGTTGCAAAAGGATGCATATAGTTGGTGGAAAACAGTGCCTCATTCTATGGATGATCCACCAACCTTGTCATATGCTGACTTTCTGAGAGAATTTGAATTGAAGTATACTCCAAGGGAGTATAAAGATGGGAAGAAAAGAGAGTTTCTAGATTTGAAGCAAGATCACCGGACCGTAACTGAATATGAGATTGAGTTTATTCGATTAAGTCAGTATGCTGGGGGCATAATATCAGATGAGATAGATAGATGTAGGAGGTTTGAGGAGGGATTGAGGCCCTCTATCATGTGTCTGGTAGCTGGATTCAGATATTATGATTTTTCTCAGCTTATGGCAGCGGCTCGGAGTGTGGAGCGAGCTCAGGGTATTGCAGCTACTTCAGAGGAAGAGGTTAGGGTTAGGAGGCCCCAGTTTGAGGCAGGGTCTTCTTCTACAAAGAGAGGTAAAAGTAGATTTGTTCCTCGGGTTAGTAGAAGTCAAAGAACAGCTGGTAGGTCAGTGCAGTTACAGAGGCAGAGATTTAGACCTGCAGCTTCAGTGGCAAGTGCTCCGACTCCTATGATTCAGAGATCCACCTTACCTATCTGCATCCATTGTGGAAGGCCACATGGTGGTCCTTGTTGGAAGGCTGGTGTAGCCGGGGTTTGTTTCAGATGTGGATCACCTGATCACTTTGTGAGAGATTGTCCTGAGAGGCAAGAGCAGATGTCAGTTGATACTTTTGCTTCTCGACCTAATGTGAGGGGAGGCCGAGCAGGCAGAGGTGTTAGCAGAGGAGGCAGACCGGGGTTCAGTTTTAGAGGAGGTGCTACATCCAGGGAGAGTAGACCAGAGGAGGTTGGATCTTCCCAGAGGATGTATGTTATGCAGAGGTAGCCAGATGCTTCGGCAGTCATAGCTGGTACTTTTTCTTTATTTGATATTCTAGTACTTGCTTTGATTGATCCGGGTTCCACACATTCATATATTAGTGCATCTGTTTTGCCTGTGTCTGATTTGCATGCTGAATCCCTAGGGTTTGATGTTTTGGTAACAAATCCGTTAGGTCATAGTGTGATTGTTAGTAAAGTGCACAAAGATAGTGCAGTAGTGGTGCAGGGTGAGGAGTTCCTTGGGGATTTGATTGAGATGCCATTTAAGGAATATGATGTGATTTTGGGCATGGACTGGCTATCTCGACATGGAGCTGTGGTGGATTGTAAAAAGAAAATTGTTTCTTTGAGAACTGGTGATGGTAGAGAGGTGATAGTATCTAATGAGCAGGAGCAACTAGCATCTTTGTTTGTTTCAGCTGTTGCAGCCAGGAGATTGATTAGAAAAGGGTGTGAAGCTTATCTTGCTCATGTGGTAGATACTAGAGTAAGAGGTTCTCCTATTGATAGCATTGCTACAGTTGCTGAGTTCCCAGATGTATTTCCAGAGGAATTGCCAGGATTGCCTCCTGAGAGAGAAGTGGAGTTTGGTATTGAATTGTTGCCTGATACCACTCCTATCTCTATTACTCCGTATAGAATGGCTCCAGCAGAATTGAGGGAGTTGAAAGTGCAATTGCAGGAGTTGTTGTACAAAGGATTTATTCGCCCCAGTGTTTCTCCTTGGGGAGCTCCTGTGCTATTTGTGAAGAAGAAAGATGGTACTATGAGATTGTGCATCAATTATAGGCAATTGAACAAGGTGACTATTAAAAATAAATATCATTTGCCTAGAATGGATGATCTCTTTGATCAATTAAAGGGAGCGTCAGTGTTTTCTAAAATTGATCTGAGATCTGGGTACCATCAGCTGAAAGTCAGAGCTGAAGATGTTCCGAAGACAGCTTTCCGGACCAGGTATGGGCATTATGAATTTCTAGTTATGCCTTTCGGTCTGACGAATGCACCTGCAGCTTTTATGGATTTGATGAATAGGGTGTTTAGGCCCTATCTGGATCAGTTTGTAGTGGTCTTCATTGATGATATTATGGTGTATTCGCGAAATAAAGAGGAACATGACAAGCATTTGCGGATTGTGCTGCAGATTTTGAGAGAGAAGCAGTTGTTTGCCAAATTGTCGAAGTGTGAGTTCTGGTTGGATCAAGTCACTTTTCTCGGACATATTGTTTCAGCAGAAGGCATTAGAGTTGATCCGAGTAAAGTTGAAGCTATTCTGAATTGGAGTCCACCCAAGTCTGTGACTGAAGTTAGAAGTTTTCTGGGTTTGGCAGGCTATTACCGACGGTTTGTGAAAGGATTTTCTTTGATAGCTACTCCACTCACCAGATTGCTTCGTAAGGGAGTGAGATTTGTATGGTCGGATCAGTGTCAGGCTAGCTTTGAGCAGTTGAGAGATATACTGACTCAAGCGCCTGTTCTTACTTTACCTGTGGAAGGCAAACCATATGTGATTTTCAGTGATGCTTCACATAGTGGTTTGGGTTGTGTGCTGATGCAGGAAGGTAAAGTTATAGCTTATGCATCTAGACAGTTGAAACCGCATGAGCTTAATTATCCGACCCATGATTTGGAATTGGCAGCCATTGTGTTTGCATTGAAGATTTGGCGCCACTATCTGTTTGGGGAGAAATGTTTCATCTACACTGATCACAAGAGTTTGAAGTATTTGGGGGTTCAGAAAGAGCTCAATCTTCGACAGAGGAGATGGTTGGAATTGATTAAAGACTATGACTGCTTGATTGATTATCATCCAGGTAAAGCAAATGTTGTTGCTGATGCCTTGAGTCGGAAGTCTTTACCTGGTTTAACTTTTTACTCGCTCTCGTTGCTTATTGAGTTGAGAGCATTGTGTGCTAGTTTTGTATCTTGTGATGATGGTGCATTGTTAGCACAATTGCATGTGAAACCAGTTTTGTTGGATCAGATTAAAGAGGCTCAGTTGGCTGATAAGAAGACTCAGAAGATTATTTCAAATTGTCAGAATGGAAAGAGTAGAGATTTTGTTGTGAAAAGTGATGGAAGTCTCTGGTTTAAGAATAGATTGTGTGTACCCGATGATGCTGATTTGAAAAGGATCATTTTGGAAGAAGCACATCAGTCAGTGTTTGCTATGCATCCGGGAAATACTAAAATGTATCATGATTTGAGACAGCATTACTGGTGGATTGGGTTGAAGAGAGACATTGCTGAGTTTGTATCGAAATGTCTCACTTGTCAGAAGGTAAAAGCAGAGCATCAAGTTCCAACCGGGTTGCTTCAACCGTTGTTAGTGCCTGAATGGAAGTGGGAAAGAGTGACAATGGATTTTGTGTCTGGTTTGCCATTGACACAAAGGAAGCATGATGCCATTTGGGTGATTGTGGATAGATTGACTAAGACAGCTCATTTCCTTCCAGTTCGGATGGATTACTCTTTGGAGAGATTGGCTGAGCTGTATATTCATGAGATTGTGAAGTTGCATGGGGTTCCAACTTCTTTAGTGTCCGATCGAGATCCCAGGTTTACTTCAAGATTTTGGAAGAGTTTGCATAGTGCTTTGGGTTCTCGACTGCATTTCAGTACTGCTTTTCATCCACAGACGGATGGACAGTTAGAGAGGGTGATTCAGATTATTGAAGATATGTTGAGAAGCTGTGTCATCGATTTCTCTGGAAGTTGGGACAGATTTCTACCACTTGTGGAGTTTGCTTACAACAACAGTCACCAATCCAGCATTGGTATGGCACCGTTTGAAGCGTTGTATGGTAGACGGTGTAGGACACCGCTGTGTTGGAATGAACTTGGGGAAAGTAAGTTAATTGGGCCTGATTTGGTTAAAGAAACTGAAGAGAAAGTGAAGTTGATTCGGACCGACATAAGTCTTATGCAGATCTGAAAAGAAGAGACATAGAGTTTGATATTGGAGATAAGGTATTTTTGAAAGTGTCTCCTTGGAAAAAGATTTTGAGGTTTAGTCGAAAAGGAAAGCTGAGTCCTCATTTCATTGGACCGTATGAAGTTCTAGAAAGGATTGGGCCAGTTGCTTATCGACTCGCTTTGCCACCTGAGTTGGATCGTATTCATAATGTATTTCATGTTTCTATGTTGAGAAGATACAGATCGGATCCATCTCACGTGTTGCCAATTGAGTCTATCGAAGTGAGCTCAGATTTGACATTTGATGAAGAACCAGTTGCTATTTTGGCACATGAAGTGAAAGAATTGAGGAACAAGAGAGTGCCATTGGTGAAGGTTCTATGGAAGAACCATGCAAAGGAAGAAGCAACTTGGGAAAGTGAACAATCGATGCGAGAGCAATATCCTCAGTTGTTTCAGCCTTGATATCAGGTAATTTCGAGGACGAAATTTCTTTTTAGAGGGCGAGAATTGTAATATTCTCATGTATGCCCTAGAAGTTTTGAGTTTGTTGTTGTTGTTGATTTAGAATGTGATTGAATGTATATATATTAGGTGATAAGAAAAGGAATTGTGAAGAGAATGCTTATGTATATTTGTTTTGGGAAAGAAAGAGGGTTTAGAGACAAGTTTATATGTTGTTTATATGATGATATAATTAACATATACCTAAGTCAAAAGGGTTGGTCAAAGCAAGAGGATTTTTTTTTATGTGGCATGTGAAATTACTATAATGGGCTTATAAGAGACAAGAGGCTAGTTAAATGGATGAGGGTATGTTGGTAATTGTCTTGTTAAAATCACTTGGTGGAGATTTAAAGGAGAAATTGACTTTGTTTCTTCATCATTTTCTCTTCTTCTTGATGGTAGTGGACGGCTCCTCCAAAGACAAAGGAAAGCAAGAGGTGAAGAGAGGATCTTGATGTGTTGAACTCAAATTGAAGGAAGATTGAAGTGATTAAGTGTTGATTCAAGAAGTTTATAGCTTTGGTAAGTTTTCTTTTAGATCTTTTGCTTGTTTGAAATGATATGTGGATTTGATAGATGATCTAAGAGTGTGTTGATTGATTTTGTTATACTTAAGTGTGTTTGATTAGTTTGATCTTGGATTTTAAGGATGAATTGATGAAAGAAGTAAGTTGACTTTTGAAAGATGGAGAAGAAGGGTGGTTTTAGGGTCTTGAGGAGATAAGTGTTAATATATTGTTAAGGTGATTAATGTGATGAATATGTAAGATATGTGTTAATAATGTTGATTAGAACCATTTGAATGAGATTATTTTTGTGTATAATGTGTTAGAATGCATTTAGAAGAGTGTTGGCTTTGGTTAGGGTTGTTCATGAGTGACACGGCCAAAACCAAAGAAGAGACACGGCCAAGACTTGATGTTTTGGAGAGACACGGCCAAGTCCATGGAAATTTGGCCGTGTGTATGATATTCTGGAGAGGACACGGCCGTGTCCCATGCCAGTGTCTGTCACTGCCAAAATTCAGTTGAGAGACACGGCCACAAGCTTGGCCGTGTCCCTCAAATGTGTTGGCTACTGTTTTTATTTTTGTTCTTTGTGTATGGTTTTGATTCTTCAAAGATATTTTTGATACTTAAACATAAACATAAACACTTTAAATATACTTCAAAGATAAGAATGACCTAATTAAATATATGTGGAACATACATTCATTGATGTTGAGATTGTAGCACACATTTGTTGATATTGATGAAACATATGAACAATGTTAGGCTATATGCATTGTGAATGGCAATGTGGTATGTACTTTGAAATGTTGTATCAATGATGTTATATGATTAATATGAATTGAGATATTGTTTGATTTGAGGCCATTGTAATTGGCTATGATGATTCAATTGAAAGATACATGGCATGTTTGCCTAATTGATGAGAATTGAGAATGAATTGTGAATGAATTGTGTGGCTAATGTGTTATTCCATTTTCAGAGTTTGTTATTGGTGGCATGCCTAATGATAGTAACAATCTCTTGAAGTTAGGTTGGATTGAATCCTTGAAGCCTAATTGAGATGTTACAACCCTTGAAGCTAGGTTGGGTTGGTTCTTGAAGCCAAGTTGGGTTGAAGCTTAGCATGCTTTGCTCCCCTTGAAGCTTGGTTGAACCTAATCCTTGAAGCCTAATTGGGTATATGATATTGATAAATGTGATAACAAAACCAAAACATTAACTCTGAAAATTGAATGGCATATTAGTGTGTTTTGGGCCCATGCTTGTCTATGTTTAATGTGAGTCATGAATGATAACTTGATTGATTAATGAAGGATGTGGAAATATATTGAATTGTGGTATGCTTATATGATTTGTGATAGGCAAAAGGGTTGATGTTAGCTTTTCACCTATGTTGTTGCTTTTATTAATAAGGTGTGTTGCATTGCATTGCACTTAAGCATAACATTAGCATGATTGGACTTACTAAGCCCTTGGCTTAGCGCGATAGTGTTTAATCGCGCAGGTAATAGAGTTGAACCCGAGAGTTCATCGAGACCGAGTGAGAGTAGACCTTGAAGGGTTGATTTTGGGAACTTAAAGATCAGAAGAGATTTGCCAATCATGTACTACTTCTTTATATTTTGTAAAGTAATATTTATAATGTAAATATATGCACATTTGTAAATATGGATTTAAATGTTTCATATATGTAAATATTTTATAAATTCCGCTGCGTATTAATTTAATGTATCTATATATCTATTTTTGTTTTATATTACAAGCTAGTCACTTATTTTCTATAATGTATACAATTGAAAGATTATGGTATCGTTTAAAATGTTTGAATGTTAAGAAAATCCGTAGCATCTCTATGTTTAGTGCATGTATACTACATTGTGGTGTTTATAGTGTGCATGTATTGAATGTGGGGGTGTTACAACACTACTTCTCTCTCTATGTATTTGATCAACAATAATAATTTGGTTTATCTCTAATTATTTGATGATCAGTAATAATTTCGTTTATCAAACACATCCACATACAATTTACAAATTGTCTTAAATTACTTAATGGTGTTGCTTTTAGGTATACAGTAGGTATATAGTTTGTATATCTAAACATTGTTCACATAGTTTAGCTATTATAAGTTATTTGATTCTTCACCAACTAATATATATTATGTAACACCCTTATATCCTATATACATATAATGCATATACTCTATATATGTAAAATACGTATGTAGAATATAATAATGTTAACATTTTTAACATTTAAAAATTTTCCTTAAATTTTAGGAAAATATTATATTCCTTAAAACATAATTTAATAAATAAATAAACATATTCCTAGTGATTAATTATCAAAAAAACAAATTTTAAAGAAAAAATCTCAGGAAAAAATTAATCATAGTTTGTTTTATGTATTTTAAACATTTCCCAAAAACACAACTCAACCTGTAATAGTAATTTTACACTCCCAAAAAATATTCAACTAGCCAATTCTACAACATTCTCCAAAATATTCACATATACATATATATATATACGTACAAAAATATTCCAAATTTGTATCATTTAGCAAAAAACTTCACAATTTACAATATTTTCATGTAATATAAATATCATGTACATAGCAAAATGCAAATAAAATAAGAATACATGAAATGTTGGCAACTTTGGTCTAGTGGCAATATCAAGCTCTCTTTATCAACCCTATCACTTGTGTGATAAACAAATCGCACTGAGCTAATAGCCTAGTGGTACATACTTTAATAATAATAGCAATTTAAATAAAATGATCTAATATGCATTTCCTTGAAATTCACAATGTTTCAAGCGAATGCATTTAAAACTTACTTTTTCTTGTAACACCCTTACACCCTATATACGTATAATATATACACCCAACATATGTAAAATATTCATATAAAATATAAGAATGCCATAACCCAGTTTAATTAAAATTTTCATATTCCCAATTAAAAATCCTAAATAATTTAACATGTATATTTACATAGTAAATAAAATATTCTTTTTAAATTATAGATTCCCAAAATAAGCATTTTATATAAAAATCTTTAGAAAAAATTTGCCAGAGTTCTGTCTGTAATTCAGACATCCCAAAATGTCAATAATACTCAACCTGCATAAAAATACACTCCCCATAAAACACAAATCAACATTCCACCCCAACTTCTCAATTTCTCCATATTTCCTCAAAATATTTATGCATATACATATATATAAACATATATACACAATCCCATATTATAAAATTTATCCAAAATGTTCTTTATAATTTATAATATTCTCAAAAACATAATATACATAATAACAAAATATACTATAAAATAAAATATATACACAGTGGCAACTAGCTCTGTCACTGTGGCAGTAAAAACCAACTCAAATCAACCCCAACGCTAGACCACACCATGTCTCAAAGAACTCTCTACATCTATAAGATCAACCTGTCACCTATGTGATGAATTACAATCACGCTAGGCTAATAGCCTAGAGGTACAAACTTTGATAATAATAAAACTTTAATATAATGGCAATGCATAATGCTATTGCATGGTATTTCACAATGTGGCATACAATTCTACTTTAAAATATAATCTTTAATTTTTTTTACTTCACGTTAACACATACACAAGCATGGGCTCAAATAATCTAATATATTATTCAAATCCTAGAGCTAGTATTTTTGTCCATATTGATACCAGGGTCAAGCCCGAAGGCAAGTGCGTCCAACGTCTAATCCGAAGGCAAATCATAGTTATGTCCAACATCTAGCCTGAAGGAAAATCATATATCAGTGACGCCCATCATCTAGCCCTGAAGGAAAATAATGAGAATAATCTTATAGGCATGCCGCCAAACATAGAACTCTGAAAATTAAATAATATACTAGGCACACAAATAATTCATATTTTCATAATTAATTTTTCACATCACATTACCTCATTTTCTCTTCTTTTTTTTTCTCTTTCATAGCAATGTCAAATCACTTTACCACAATGTATTTCATTTAATATTACAAACATATTACCCAAATATTTTTGGTTCATTCTCTCATAATTCATATAAACCACATTTCATTCATTTTAGCCATTAATAATGGCTTTTCATAATGCACATAATGCATACTCATCAATGCACATGTTATAACACAATGTACATGAATGTTAAAGTTGCCAAGTAACTTAACACATTTTTCATCCAAAATTTGTTAGGCCAAATTTAATGCAAATATATCTAAATTATCAAAAGTTTGTGCATACCTTAATTATCACTCAAATCCTAGCTAAAAGTCACCCTCCAAACTTTACTTCCAACTTGCCCTTCAGTAGTAAGGTTGGGCAATTCACTTCCTCCTAATGTCTATTCAAAATGAGAGCAAGTACAATCATTTAGAATCACATTTCAAGGCATTTAAAATATAAAATCCTAATTAAACCTCACTCCAACCAATATCCCCAAATTTTGCCTTTCCTTACTTTAACATTGGAATTCCATTTTAATTCATTTTAATTGGTATTTTAAGTTTATTCTTATCATTAAAAAAAAAGCTATAACATGTTTTAGCCAATCGAATTAATTAAACACATACTCTTTATTAAAACCCTAAAATGCCATAACCTCTTCATTTCTAATTCATCATTCCATCCCATTCCAAATGTTAATCCAAGCTTATTTTCATCATTTATATAATTTAATAACATGATTTATTCATTAAAATTAAACAAATAACTATACTTTGAAAATTCCCTTCCAAAACTCTAAATTCAATACTACCTTACCTAATCTCTAACCAAACTTGATTAAATCCACCATTTGACTATAAAATCCATGTTTATGCATCAAAACAACATCTTTGGAATCAATTTGCACAATTAAAACACATGATTTCAAAATTCTAATTTACTCATAACCCTAAAACATGTTCTTTATCCAAACTCCACTCAAATTTAATATTATCTTTCATCTAACTTGAAAATCATTATATACTAGTCAAATTAGCACCATACATACCCATTCAAGCAATTTTAACAAACATACCCAAAATCCCAAACTTCACATATTCATAACTTTATAAAATTCCAAAGAATAAGATGAAAAACTTACTAATTATGGAAGAAATCACCAAGACTCCACTTAAATACTTGGAATCTCTTTAATTTTTGATGCTTGGAAGAAGAAGAAATCTTTCATTTCCTTAAATGGAGAATCGACCCCTTGGAGAAGAAGAAGAAGATTTTAATTTTTAATTTTCTCTTTTTTTTCCACTTATTTTAAAACCATATATATTATTTTAATATATTTTTAATTAATTAATTAATTATTAATTTAAAAAATCATAATTACCTCTTTCATCCTTAATTATTTTGTTTTTAAATTTTTTAATTAATTTTAATTTTATAAAGTATAATTACAACTTTGTCATTTGACTTTTTGACTTTCCTATTTGGAAGTTGACTTTTTGACTTTCTTCTTTGAAAGTTAACTTTTGCATATGTTATGTATATTTAATATATATTCCACATATACACATTACTTTTTCACTTCTAATCATTAAATTTTCCATTTTAATTAATTAATTAATTAACTAATTAAATTTTATAAATTACGGGTGTTACAATTCTCTCCCCCTAAAGAAAATTTTGTCCATGAAATTACGTGATATCAACTCTGGAATAACCGAGGATACTGGCTTCACATCATCTGCTCACTCTCCCATGTCACATCCTCAGTGATATGGTTCCTCCAAAGAACTTTTACAAGTTGGACCTTCTTATTCCTCAACTCCTTCACCTCTCGTGCCAAAATCGTCACTGGTTCTTCTTCGTAAGTCATATCTGGACTCACCTAAACATACTCCGCTGACAAGATATAAGATGGGTCTCACCTGTATCTCCAAAGCATAGAGATGTGGAAGACTTATCGGGTGATAGAGCCAATCTATAAGCCACTGGACCAACTCTTTCTAATACCTCATATGGTCCTATGAAGTGAGGGCTCAACTTTCCTTTTTGACCAAATCTCAGAATCTTTTTCCACGGAGACACCTTCAGGATCACTTTATTTCCCACACTGAAATCTGTCTTTTCTCTTCAAATCTGTATAAAATTTATGTCAATGTGAAGCTACTTTCAAATGACGCTGAATTACCTTCACTTTCTCTTTCATTTTCTTAATCAAATCTGGACTGACCAGTTTACATTCTCCAACCTCATCCCAACATAATGGTATCCTACGCTTCCTGTCATACAAGGCCTCATATAGTGCCATCCCAAAACTAGAGTGATGACTATTGTTATAGGCGAACTCCATCAGAGAAAAATATCTATTCCAGCTCCTAGTGAAATCAATGATATAGCTCCTTAACATGTCCTCTAGAACATGTATCACTCTCTCTAACTGCCCATCAGTCTGTGGATGGAAAGCAGAACTAAAGTCCAATCGAGAACCTAATGCATTCTGCAAACTCCTCCAAAATCTTGATGTAAAATGGGGATCTTAGTCTGACACCAAAGAAACTGGGACTCTATAACACCCTTATACCTGATATACATATAATACATAGATCCAATATATGTAAAATGCACAAAGAAAGTATAAGAATGCCACAACTCGATTTAATAAAAATTTTCACATTTTCAATTTAAAATCCCAAATACTTTAAAATTTATATTTAAATAGTAAATAAAATATTCTTTATTAATTATAGGTTCCAAGATAAGCATTTTATATAAAAATCTATGGAAAAAATTTGCTAGAGTTTTGCCTGCAATTTGGACATCCCAAAAATTCAACAAAACACAACCTACATAAAAATGGTATGCCGATCCAAATTCGCTAGAGTTTTGTCTGTATTTGTCTATTTGTCATCTGGTCGCTCTAGACAGTATCTGATAAAATGGTTTGCTGATCCAAATATGAAATAAACTATTGATGCACCATTCCTCTATCAACCCCTCCATGTGCCCTACTACACTGAGCACAAGTAGTAAGAGTAGGCCTCTGGGACACTGGGGTTAGGGAACTAGCCACTGATGCTGCAGGTCTCTGTCTCTACCTCTACTATTTTGATGACCTTCTAGGTTGCCTCTGGCTCCTATTGAACCTCTGAGGATATCCCCCTCGGCCTCTCTTTGATGATAAAGAACCTGCCTCGCCCTAGGGTCTCCTAGCTCTACTGTCCTCTGCTATGGCAGCGGATGTAATTCCCTGTTCTTTCTTTATACTTCTGGCAGCTGCAACCAGCCTAGAAAAACCCTCATGCTGAGAAACTACCACTAGATACATGATAGATTGTCTCAGCCCCTCCTCAAACCTCTGGCATCTATCAACCTCATCTAATATAATCCCCTTAGCATACTGGATCATCTGGATAAACTCTATCTCATACTCAATCACTGTCATCTCAAACTCAGGAACTCCATCTTCTTAGCATCCTTGTACTCTTTGGGGGTATGCTTCTTCTTAAATTCCCGTAGGAAATTGACATATGTCATACTAGTGGATCAGTTGTGCCATGAAGAATCATCTTCCACCACTCATACACATCTGTCTGCAGAAGGGACCTGGCCTAATCAAACTTCTCCTCTAGACTAGCCTGCAACAGTATTAACATTCTCTGGACCATGTCCAGCCACTACTCTACTATAGCTGGGCCTGTAGTGTCGACAAAATTTATGGCTCTAAACTTTCTCAATTTGTCATACTTCCAAGTCAAAAACTGCTGCTGCGGCTGTGGTGGCTGCGTTTGCTGAACATAAGCTTATCTCATCAGTTCTACCATATGCCACACCCAGCTCGGCGGAACCTCCTCAGCTGCTGGTCTAACCAGCACAGATGTAGATGCCTCTTCAGTAGTCTTAGCACTAGCTCCACCTCTACCCTCATTTGGAGCGAAAATCTCATCACTACCTTCTACAGACTGGTGTGTCCTAGATGCTGTAGACCCTTAATTTTGTCACAGATTAGGAATAGGAAGCTTACCTTATCCCATTATAATTTTAAAGAACCTAAACCTAATTTTAAAGCTTAAATATTAGATGGTCCAATTCATAAAACCCCAAATTAAATGGTAAAATAGGTTTGGTCCAAAAGTAATTAAAAATTAGGGTTTGGTTTGAGTCGAGGCTGCCAAAATTGATATGAGGGAGACCTCATATTGATTTTAACACTCAAAATCCCTCATATCGATTTGGGCAACCAAAATTGATATGAGGAAAGCCTCATATCGATTTTAGCCTCCCAAATTGATATTTGGCTACCTTATATCGATTTGGACAACCCAAATTGATATGAGGAGGCGTCACGTCGATTTTTATCCCCTGACTAATCCGAGTTCTAAATAAGTGTTGACCGAGCAATTTGATTTCCTAATGCATTTAAGACTTGGATTAGAGAGTTTCGGTTTAGGTTAAAGTGTTGGTTTCCCTATAAATACTTGGTTAACACAAATAGAGAGGAGGAAGGGACGGGGGATTAACAGATCGGTAGTAAAAGAGAGAGAGCAATATCAAAAATCAAGAGAGCTATCGGGATTAACAAATTGAAAGTAAAGGAAAGCGAGGCTAATAGTCTTATAAAACCCTAATCATCAAAAAGCAATTGAAAAAACAATAACAATATAACAATTTCCTTAAGTAGTTGTTTCCCTCCTCCAATAACAAGAGCTGTTCAGGCTGTAATAAATAATAGATTTGATTCAACGCACTAAAAATTAGAAGAGCCTGTGACACAGGTACATCTTCATTAATTCATTAATTCATTTAGCTTAAATTTCCATTCCACTTATTTTATGAATTGAGCATACTGTTATTATTACTTCAAACTTAACTTTAGGAGTTTCATTCAATAAGTCTTACCTTCAATATTCAATTTGATCCAAACTTTAAATCATAGAATCTAATCTTAATTAAATAATTAAAGTTCCTGATTTTAACTTATAAACCTCAATCAAATTTTCTAAAACCTTAAAGTCTTAGTTTAAGCATTCTATACTTTATAAAACCCTAATCCTAAAATCCAAAACCACAATTTAATTTTCCTAACCAAAAACCCTATAACTCTAATGCTGTTTTTTAAAACCCTAAAACCCTAGTTTGATAACCAAAACCCTAGCCTTTATTTAAAATCCTAAAATTATTTTTCAAAAACCCGATATGAAGATCATAACCTACGATTTAGTTAAACCCTAATTCCATTTAATCCTATTTTCATAAACCCTAATCCTTTTTCATAAGAATTCTAAACCCTAATTTTGATTAAAAAACCATAATTCAAGATGCAAACCTAAATTTATATATTTATTGCTTTATTTATTTTTAGATTTGATTATGTAATTTATTATATATTTTGATGATTGATTTATTTAATTTCAATGTTTGATTTATTTAATTTATCATGGATGAATATTTTTTTTAATTATTATTTGTTTATTAAAATTGTAAGAGGTATGTTTCCATGATTGGGTACCTTATTAATTAATTTTCATGTATTTTTTATATTTTTGGATTAATGTAAATGATACGTTTTCACCTTTTGGTGGGTGTCCTATATAGTTATATATATTGTTTCCATCCTATTAAAGATACGTTTCCATCCTCGGATGGGTGTCCATTTATTTATTTAGTTTGAACGTTGCTTTGATTTTAATATAATGATGCTTTATTTTAATTATTGCACGTTGTATGGATAACATCATTATATTTAAGAATTCTATAATATTAAGACCTAAAAAGGAGGCCAATTCCAATGAACCGGGTGTTGTGGGGGTGCTGAGCCATTTCTCACCTTTTCCACACGTACCCAACTTTTCGAACCCATTAGGGGGTTGGAGATTCCTTAGAAATCGAGTCATCTATCCCTTTCTTTTTTTCGGCCCGTCTAGGTGGCGACTTCATTTTCTCCGGGTATAGTCCTATGTTCTCTAAGGCCCTGAGCCTAACAGTGTTGAAGTCGCAAGAACCATTCCACCGAGAGTGGGCTCGAAAATCCCAGCTCACAGATGCCATGGCTACCTACATCTAAAAATACAGTAGAAATTGCCACATCAGGGATCAGGTAAAATGCCCGTGTCAATGCATATATCATAATTTAAAATCCCAATTTTCTCTCTCTAAGAACCAATATAGGTCAAAAACCTCAAGCCTAGGCTCTGATACTAAAATAAATGTAACACCCTTTTTATATACATATAATACATACATCTAGTATATGTAAAATATGCATATAAAATATAAGAATGCCACAACCTAGTTTAATAAAAAATTTCATATTTCCAATTTAAAATCCCAAACACTTTAAAATATATATTTAAATAGTAAATAAAATATTCTTTATTAGTTATATATTCTCAAAATAAGCATTTTATATAAAAATCTCTTGAAAAAATTCACCATAGTTTTATATGTAATTTGGACATCCCAAAATGTCAACAATACTCAACCTGCATAAAAACGCACTCCCAATAAAAATAAATCAGTATTCCACCCAAACTTCTCAAATTCTCCATATTTCCTCAATACATTTATACATATAAATATATATATATATATATCAAAACACATATGCACAATCCCACATTATACAATTTATCCAAAATATTCTTTATAATTTACAGTATTCTCAAAAACATAATATACATAATAACAAAATGTACTATAAAATAAAAAATATATATAGTGGCAATCGACTCTGCTATTGTAGCAAAAATCAACTCAAATCAACCCTAAAGCTAGACCCTACTAGGTCTAGAGGAACTCTCTGGATCTAATAGATCAACCTATCACCTACATGATGAATTATAATTGCGCTAAGCTAATAGCCTAGTGGTACAAACTTTGATAATAATAAAACTTTAATATAATGACAATGCATAATGCTATTGTATAGTATTTTACAATGTGGCATACAATTTCACATTAAAACATAATTTTTAATTTTTTTATAGTTCACATTAACACATACACAAGTATAGGTCCAAATAAACTAATATATTATTCAAATCCCAGAGTTACTATTTTGGTCCATATTGACACCTAGTGTCTAGCCCGAAGGCAAGTGAAGCCCAGCGTCTAGCCTAAAGAAAAATCATAGTGACATCCAACGTCTTGCCCAAAGGCAAATCATATATTAGTGACTCCCAGCGTCTAGCCACTAAGCCAAATAATGAGAATAATCTCATAGGCATGCCGCCAAACACAGAACTCTAAAAATTAAATAATTTATTAGGTACACAAATAATTCATATTTTCATAATCAATTTTTTCTCTTCACATTACCTCATTTTGTCATTTTTTTTCTCATTCATAGTAATGTCAAATCACTTTATCACAATGATTTTCATTTAACATTAGAAACATATTACCCAAATATTTTATTCTCACATAATTCATATAAACCACATTTCATTCATTTTAGCCATTAATAATGTCTTTTCAAAATGCACATAATGCATGCTCATCAATTCACATGTTATAACACAATGTACATGAATGTTCATCTTGCCAAGTAGCTTAATACATTTTCTATTTAAAATGTGTTAGGCCAAATTTAATCCAAATATATCTAAATTATCGAAAGATTGTACATACCTTAATTATCACTCAAATCCAAGCTAAGAATCACCCTCCAACCTTCACTTTCCAACTTGCCCTTCAACACTAAGATTGGGCAATTCACTTTCTCCTAATACCTCTTCAAAATGAATGCAAATACAATCATTTAGAATCATATTTCAGGGAATTTCAAACATAAAATCCTAATTAAATATCACTTCAACCAATATCCCCAAATTTTGTCTTTCCTTACTTTAACATTGGAATTCCATTTTAATTAGTATTTTAAGTTTATTTTTATCATTAAAAACATATTATAACATGTTTTAACCAATCAAATTAAATAAACACATACTCTTTATCAAAACCTTAAATGCCATAGCCTTTTAATTTCTAATTCATCATTCCATCCCTTTCAAAATGTTAATCCAAGCTTATTTCCATCGTTCATAGCATTTAACAACATGATTTATTCATTAAAATTAAATAGACACCTATACTTTGAAAATTCCCTTCCAAAACTCTAAATTCAATACTACTTTACCTAATCTCCAATCAAACTTGATTAAATCCACTATTTGACTCTAAATTCCTTGTTTATACATCAAAACAACATCTTTGGAATCCATTTACACAATTAAAACACATGATTTCAAAATTCCAATTTGCACATAACCCTAAAACATGTTCTTCATCCAAACTCCACTCAAACTTAATATTTTCTTCCATCTAACTTGAAAATCATTATATACTAGTCAAATTAGCACCATACATTCCCATTCAAGCAATTATAACACACATACCTATAGACCCTTAATTTTTGACCCAGTCCAGTCCGATATTTTTAAACAGTCCAAAATAATTTTTGTGGTATTTATTTTATTTACTATTTATAATATTTATATTTATAATATTTAATAGTTATTTTTAATAATAAAAATAATAAAAATAAAAAATCAAACGGATCGGCGAGCAACGAGCGGTAGCATACCAGCAAGGGAATTTGCCGCAGCAATTATCTGCAGTGAATTAGGCATTGCCCAATTCACCGCAGTAGCAAACTGGGCACTGCCCAGTTTGCCCTGCCCGCAGGCCCAACAGCCCTCGCGCTGCCGATTTTTGACCAAACCTTGTTTCACAAGGTTTTATTTTTTTTCCTAAATAGTTGGTATTTCCTTATTAAAATAGAATTTGGTATTTTTGTTTTCCTATAAATAAGAGTATTAAACACACATACAGGGGTGGAAATTATTAAGAAACTTGGACTGGAATAGTTTGAAAAAACATGAATCATAAAAAAGCAATTGAGCAACATCAAGCAAAGAAGAAAACAATCTATAAACAAAGAAGAAAGCAAAGCAAAGTGGCAGTGGCTGATCTTTGGATCATAAAGTCTTCAACCAAGAATCAATTGTTCTACGCCGAAAAGATAGCTTGGATCAACACATCAATTTGGTAGAGCCTACAACATAAGTAACGTTCTTATTAACCCATCCAGTTAAATACATTGATTAATTTCAACACTTAATTCATTCAACTTATTGTGTTAATAATTCATGGATAGGATTTTGCAATAATTTTTATAATTACTTACAGACTCATCATCCAATCATTCAAAACCCTAATTTAATTAACCTAAACCTTATTATTCTCTTTGAACAACAAAACCCTATTTTCATAAACCATGATCTTTTTTACAGTAACCTAATCTCTTACAAACCCTAAACTTATTTTCCAAATAATCCAAACCCTAATTTAATTAATCAAAACCCTAGCCTTTATCTAAAACCCTAATTGTATTTTTTAATAACTCAAAATCATAATATGTTTTCTCAAACCCTAATCACTTCTTAAAACTTCCAATCCTAAATTTTGTTTTCTTAAAACCTAAAATCATAATTGATTCTATCTTCCATACCTTTACAGTAGTTTAATATTTTTAAAATAATGATAATAATATTTGTTTTGCAAGTCAAAACCCTAGTTTAATTCCAAATATCCATAAAATCATATTTCATGTTTGAAACCCTAATTTTCTATCTAAAAACCCTAAAAAATCCTAGAATCCCTAATTAGAGATGTAAACCTAATTATGCATCTTTATTTAATTTATTTAAGTTATAGATTTGATTATGTAGTTTATTATATGTTTTAATGATTGATTTATTTAATTTCAATATTTAATTTGTTTATCATGAATGGATGATTTCTTTATTATTATTATTATTATTTGTTAAAATTGTAAGAGGTATCTTTCCATGATTGGGTACCTCATTAATTAATCTTTATGCAATTTAATTTATTTTCACATTTTGAAATTAATGTAAAGAACATGCTTTCACCTTTCGGTGGGTGTCCTATTTAGTTTTAGAAATAGATAATGTAAGGACATGTTTCCATCCTCGGATGGGTGTCCATTTATTTGTTTTATTTGGACATTGTTGTGATTTTAATAACGTTTATTTATTCTTATAATAGCATGTAGTATGGATAATATCATTATATTTAAGAATTTTATAATATAAAGACCTTAAAAGGAGGCCTATTCCAATGAACTAGGTGTTATGGGGGTGTTGGGCCATTTCTCACCTTCCCCACACGTACGCAGCTTTTTGAACCCATTAGGGGGTTAGGGATTCCTTAGGAATTGAGTCATCCACCCCTTTTTTTCCAGGCCCATCCGGGTGGTGACTCTATTTTCTCCAGGCTTAGGCTTGTGTTCTCTAAAGGCCCGAGCCTAAACAGTGCCGAAGTCGCAAGAACCATTCCATCAGGAGTGAGGGAAAAAATCCCCGCTCACAGTGGCGACTCCATTGGGGGATAAGAGAAGTTGATTCCATTGGTCTTTATATTATTCTATTCTTTCTTATCATGATATTATCCATTGCATCATATTAGATTGCATCATGTGCGTGAGTTAGGATGCTCATGTTACCCGTGTTGTATTATATAAGGGATACCATACTTTCACTCAAGGTATGGAGATCGAGCATGGCATAACCACTCATAGCCTTGTACTTTTTGGTATATATTTGCTATGGGAACCTAAGCCTTTTCACCCAAAGACTAATGCTCATGTAATTGGCCTAGTTATTTTCCTTAGGTTTTTACCCCAAACGCTTGTTGTTTGACTATGGTTAATTTATCTTGGCTTAAATCATGACTTATTTAGTTTGTTCTTTTTCTAATATGACCTAATTACATTGTGAGCTCAAATAATTTTTTCCTCTAAATCCAAAAGACCAAAGATATTTTCAAGACTTTTTAAGATGGTGTTTGGACATAAAACGTTTCCAAAAATAAATCAAAAAATTCTTTTCTCATGACTCAAATACAAAGTCAAAAATCCATTTTTTCTAAAAAAAAATTTTACAATGGATTTTTCAAACAAAACTATTTTTGCATATCATCCAAAGAGCTTGCAAATTATTTAGATCAATTATAAAATACCAAAAATTAATTGTGAGCCTAGTTTATACTAAGATGTATTAACCATGGGCTTATTTTTGGCATGAATCATTAGTTACTTTTTCAAGTGAGAAATCTATTTATAATAAACCTCTTAATTTAGTTTTAATCCAATATAGCGTAAAAGCTATTATAGTTGGTTGAATGAATTAAAACCAAATTAATGAGAATTATCATGAACTTATTTCCATTTTTGAAAATATAACTATTGGTTGAACTATCTGAGGAAACTTTTCGAAAATAAAATATTCCATGTTGGTATTTTTATTAACCATATACCTAGGAAAAGAGACTTGCCATTCGTGTGTGGAAGTTATAAGATTGGAAGGGACATCCTATTTATCCCTGTTTGTTTATTATTTATGCATACATGCATTGCATGACATATCATTAATCTTTTTTGGCTCACAGATCTAGAGTACAGCAATTCAAGAGCATACATTAACACCACCTACAACATTGATTTTTTATTCAAGTGCTTCATTGGAAGGATGGAGGCAAACCAATTAAGGGATATGGTCGATGAAGTTGTCAATGCTAGGATAGCTGAGCTATGAGATTAATTGATTGAAATTATGAAGACCCAGTTGATTGAAATTCTAGAGCTCATCAACAATGCTAATGAGGCATCTCCCATCAACATAAGAAAGAAGGGAAAGGCAACATCAATCGGGGAACATGTTCAATAATAGAGATCGAAAGAAAAATGATGGATCAATTCCTATCCTACGAGACCAGCCGAATCATGTGTTGTCTAAGTGGAGCAATAAGGGTGGCTATCACCCCAGTGGGCAAAGTCAAGGGGAAAGAGAGAAGAACCATTTTTTCTACAAAATAGAATTATCAACCTAGCAATCAAAATACACAAAAGGAAGATGATGTTAATGCCACCGGTCAAGGAGGAATGAGGCAGTTTTTGAAATTAGGGAAGCCGCTTTCTTGGATTCTCAATAAGCTACAAAAGAAGGGATTGTTGCAACCCTTGACTCCTCATCCTTTTCCTAATCCTCTTCCACCTCACTTTGATATTAAGGCACTTTACCAATTCCATCAAAGACTTGGACACGAAATGAACAACTGTATAAAGTTGAGGCATGAGATCCAGAATTTAATTGATAGTGAAAAGTTGCCTGAGCCTGATAAGCTCAACACTAAGAATAATCCTCTGCCTAAATTTGAAAAGGAACCACCACTTACAACTTTCATGAAGAGTTTTATCTTGTCATCTTGTGATGATATGGATAGAGAAGCTACTAAAGATGATGTGCTTGGACTAACTATGGATGATGAAGCAATGATCCTTAGTGATAAAAAAAATCCTTTCCCTTAATATGTTTAAATAAATGGAGTATCTTCGACTCCAACTCAATTAACTTCCCTTAGCTTGGAGTGTTGCTCTATTTATTTTGCTTTTTTTAATATTTAATTGGAGCAATTATGTTTTTTTTAAATTAAGATTGTTTGAATAAATTATTTTCATCAAAATTTTCATTGTTTTGGTTCATTTTGGTGCTCAACCAATGAGGAATCTAGCTTCATAATTAATGAATTAATATATTTATGCATCATGACTTGAATGACTTTACTATATGAGGAAATTTTTCTATAGCATTGAGTTGTATATACTTACTTAGAAAGGGCTCCTGCATAATGACCTTTTTCTAGGTCCTAATCAGTCTTAGAACATGCTTTGACAAACTTTCTAGACAAAATTGAACTCTGCTTATTTAAGGGAAAGATGACCTAGGCAATGTTTGGTTAGCCAACAACTAGTATCCACCCAATTAAATATCAAAACCTAGTGTCCCTTTGAGCCTTCATAAGATTTCAACTTTCTCTTTATTGACTTATAAGCTCAATGACCTACCCTGAGATGTTGTGATACTTATGATAAATCTGATGATCACTATGGTGAAGAGGCAAGAAGATCAAAGAATGGAATGCATAGTCAAAACCATAAGGATAGTTGATGCTATCAAGACCATAAGGGGTAGTTGAAGTTCACCTAATATCTCCAATCTATCAAGATAACATCAAAGTAACAAATTATTTATCCCTGTTAAAGAAGATTTATGCCACTCCACTCATCCATTACCATAAATAAAAGTTGGTACAAATAAGACAACTCTTTTGGAGCTAGGATAAAAAAAAGAAAAATAAAGAAAAGAAAAATAAAATAAAAAAACAAAAAAAGGAGAAAAAAGAAGAATGAAGAAAGAAAAAGAAAAAATTAAAAGAAAATAAAACCCAAAATGGTTCAAAAAGCCAACCAAGTTCTCTTTTACCTAAAGCAGCAAAAAACTTCCATAAGGAAAGTTTGACTTGAATTGGTCCAACTCAACCAAAGATTCAATCAAAATTAGAGAGATAGAAGAAAGGTCACCCAGTTCTTGAAAGTCTTGTGCTAGACAGTCCTATAGGAAAGAAGGACAAAATGATAAAATGCTCAAAGAAAGGAAAGAGTAAGAAAAAGAAAGAAAAAGAAAAGTGAAAAGAAAAAAAATGATGATGAATATAGGCATCAAACTTTTTGTCAAGGCAAAGAATGTCCTAATCAAGATCCAAAGCTCTATCTTTTCATGTTTCCAACTGCTAAAAAGTTCAAACAAGAAATTTGTAGTGTGAAGGCTTGACCATAGTATCGCATCAGATCTAATCTCAAAATGGCTTTCATTTAACCTGTATCCCTTATAGACCCCATTTCAGCCTATCAAAGACCTATTGATCTCTCTTGGTAGGTAGAGTCTATTAGTGGAGATAGTTTGAATAAGCATGCATATGAGATAGAAAATATTCAAACTCAATGAGACCTCTGGCCAAGTAATGTGTATATGCCTATCTGAAATGCAATAGTTCTTGCTCAAATAGAAATGATTCCCGAGTTTAGTACGGTAACTAAGGTTGTCATTTATAGCTATGTTAATTTGGAAAATCAAGTCCTGAGGTAAATTGACATTAATTTTTCAAAGCCAACATTTGATTTCAAAATCAAAATTCAAAAATTTTTTTACAAAGCCTTCAAGTTAAGGGGAGTATGTTGAACTATCGAACCTTGAAGGACACATTGGGCAAAGAAAATGATTACTGGAAGGTTATGAAGAAGCTACCAATTGACATACTAAATCATAATTTGAAATGGATGTATCTCTGCTGCTTGGGGCCTCCATTATTCATGTTTTCAATATCTTGAAGATAAAAGCCATAAAAGAGAAGCCTTCTATCATTCCAATACAAGACCTGAACAAGCATATGGAAGGAGTCAATGAGAACACTTCAGCTGATCACCTCGGTCTGTGAGTCGACGAAACCACTGTAAGTGTTATTCATGCATACATGAACATATCACATTCCATTTTCTTGTATTGTATTATATTTTCTTTGTCAAAGTGAACAACAAATACTCTATAAAGCAAAGATGAAGCGGGTATAGAATCAGGGGGCATGGAGGGCCCATTGCTTGAGGAAGCTCTAGTCATTTTGCAAAAGAAAGAAGAGATGTATGCTTATATAATGAGCCAGACAAAATACAAACATCAATCAGAGCCTGCATGAGAAAAAAACATTGGTTTGAGCCTACATAGGGGGCAAAGTTTCTCCTTTTTAATTTTTGAGTTTATACGTATGTAAAAATCCAGTATTGGGTTTAGCACCCAAAATTCAGTTTTGAGTCGAGAATCCAAATCCAGTTTAGGATTGAGAATCCAATTTTGGGTCTAGAATCCAAATCCAGTTTAGGATCAAAAATCCAGATTCGGGTCGAGCACACAAATTTAGTTTCGGGTCGAGCACCAAAAAATCCAGTATTGGGTCGAGCACCCAAAATTCAGTTTTGGGTCGCGAACCCCAATCCAGTTTAGGATTGAGAATCCATATTCAGATTGAGCACTCAAATTCAGTTTTGGGTCGAGCACCTAAAAATCTAGTCTTGGATCGAGCATCCAAAATTCAATTTTAGATCGAGTACCTAAAAGCAATTTCGGGTCGAGCACCCAAATTTTAGTTTAGAGTCAAGAACCCAAATCCAGTTTAGGATTGAGAATCCAATTTCAGGTTGAGCACCCAAATTCAGTTTTGGGTCGAGCACCCAAAAATCTAGTATTGGGTTGAGCACCCAAAATTCAATTTTGGGTCGAGAACCCAAATCCATTTTCGGGTCAAGCATCCAAAATCCAGTCTTGGGTCCAAGTATCCTAACCAACTTCAACCTCAGGTCGAGAACCCATCCTCATCCAAAATCTGCTCAAAGTTATGTTGCTTTTCACTCTCTTCTACTGAAAGTCTCAGATCATTCAAGCAGGGGGCAAATTGTAGACCCTTAATTTTTGACCCAGTCCAATCCGATGTTTTTAAATAGTCCAAAATAATTTTTGTAGTATTTATTTTATTTACTATTTATAATATTTAATAGTTATTTTTAATAATAAAAATAATAAAAAATAAAAAATCGGCCAGCGACATGCGGCAGCAAGCCAGTAAGGTAATTCACTGCAGCAGCAAATTGGGCATTGCCTAGTTCGCCACAGGCACTGCCTGCAATGAACTGGCTTCCCGAGTTTGCCCAGCCAGTCGGTCTAACAGCCCTGCACTGCCAATTTTTGGTCAAACCTTGTTTCACACGGTTTTATGATTTTTTTCCTAAACAGTTGGTATTTTCTTATTAAAATAGGATTAGTTATTTTTGTTTTCCTATAAATAAGAGTATTAAACACAAGGATGGGGGTGGAAATTATTAAGAAACTTGGACTAGAGTAGTTTGAAAAAACATGAATCCTAAAAAAGCAATTGAGCAACTTCAAGCAAAGAAGAAATAATCTGAAAACAAAGAAGAAAGCAAAGCAAAGTGGCAATGGCTGATCTTTGGATCACACAATTTTCAACCAAGAACCAATTGTTCTAGGCAAAAATGATAGCTTGGATCAACACATCAATTTGGTGGATCCTACAACACAAGTTACATTCTTATTAGCCCATACAGTTAAATACATTGATTAATTTCAACACTTAATTCATTTAACTTACTGTGTTAATAATTCATGGATAGTATTTTGCAATAATTTTATAATTACTTATAGACTCATCATCCAATCATCCAAAACCCTAATTTAATTAACCTAAACCCTATTATTCTCTTAGAACTACAAAACCCTATTTTCATAAACCATGATCTTCCTTTTTTACAGTAACCTAATCTCTTCCAAACCCTAAACTTATTTTCCAAATAATCCAAACCCTAATTTAATTAATCAAAACCCCAACATTTATCTAAAACCCTAATTGTATTTTTTAATACCTCAAAACCATAATTTGTTTTCTCAAACCCTAATCACTTCTTAAAACTTCCAATCCTAAATTTTGTTTTCTTAAAACCTAAAATCATAATTAATTCTATCTTCCATACCTTCACAATAGTTTTATATTTTTAAAATAATGATAATAATATTTATTTTGCCACTCAAAACTGTAATATCCCAAAGTGTGCCCTAGAAGTTTTGATATAATTGTTGTTTTATTTGAATTAAATGTAAATGTGTAATTGGAAAGAAAAAGAATTGAAGAGAGAGTTTATATGTTGTATATATGGAAATATATACAACATATATACAAGTCAAAATGGATGGTAAAAGGAAGAAGATATTTATTTTGTTATTTATGAAATTACTAAAAAGGACAAATAAGTAAAAGGGAGTTAAGATATATAGAAGAGGGTATTTTAGTAATTTTTTTTATATTGCTTGGTGGAGGTTTAAAGAGATGGGAACTTTGACTTTGTCTTTAATTTCCTTTTCATTTCTCATCTTTTTCTTTTCTTGGCCGGGTACTCCAAAGTTAAGAGAGCAAGATAGAGTTTGATTTTCTAAGATCAAATTCAAAGGAGATTTCAAGAAAACAAGTTAGAAATTCAAGAAGTTCATCATTTTTGGTAAGTTATCTCTTGATTGCTCTTGTTGTTTTTGAAGTTATTTTTGAGTTTGATGAAGTGTTGTTGATAATATGGTTAGGATTGCTTGTGGTGTGTTTATATGTGTTGGAAATGGAATTAAAGATAAGAAGTTAGGTTGGTGTTGGTGATGGAAGAGTAAGAGTTGTGTTTAGTGAAATTTTTTCTGTTTTACAATTAGTAAAGGCTGTGACTTTTATGATTTTTAATTAAATATAGAAAAATTTTCTTGAAGTATATTTTTGATATGTTGTGCCTCTATGATTCTAGAATGACTGAAAAATATGTTGATTCGATTTTGGAATGGTTATGACTTTGGAAAGATTATTTTTATTAGACCTGTTCCAGCAGGTACCTTTACTGAGACAGCTATCTTTCAAGATTTTTATTAAAATGTAGAAAAATAATATCCAATTTAATTTTGGATATGTTGTTGCTTAGTGAGTCTAGTATTTGAGAAAAATAATTTGGAACCACGTTGACTGAATTTAATTCATGGAATTCACAAAGTTCAGAACTGCTGCCAGGATGCAGGGCAATTGGAGCAGTCTGGTTGGGTGAACTATTTGACAATACTTTTGTGTTCAGTTTGATCTGAAATTTTAAAGGAATGATTTTAAGATGTAAAATTTAGTTCTGTAAAAATTTTAGAGTTTTTAGTCAAGTAGATTATTTTATACAATTTTTCAAAATAAGGATAAAGTGGAGTCTAAAACCAGAATTTACTATTCATATGGTCATTTTGCTAATATTCCTTTTGGATTAGATTGTGAAGAGGTTGAATTGCCCTAACCTAAGTGTTGAGGATTCTTGGAAGAGTAAGTGTATATATTGGTGTGAGTTGGTTTTAAGGTAAGTACAAACTACATTATTGCATACATTCATATGATATTGAGACTTGAGACATATTTGATTATAATGTGAATGTTGTGGTGAGCATGTATAATATGTGTTAATGCCATTGATTATATCCATTTGAATAATAAATTGATTAATGTGATTTGAAATATAACGAAATGTGAAATGTGAAAGATATGATGTTATGAAGAGTTGCTTTATTGTGATTTGAGATCATATGAGATGATTGAGGCATGGTTGCCTAATTTGCTTATGAGAATGAAATGAATTGAGAAAGAAATGTTTTAAAGATATAAATGAAAGGAATTTTGTGTCTAATTTGTTATTCAACCTTTAGAGTTCTGGGTTTGGTGGCATGCCTATAAAGTACTGGATAGGTGAAAAGACCGGGTCGTAAGCCGATTCCAGTTGATAAATGTGAAATGTGAATTATAGTAACAGTCTTGCCGGGTTGAGGATCTCCTTGGTTTATCCGGGTTGAGGTCCAAGAGACTGGGTCTGTTACAGGTAACAGTCTTGCCGGGTTGAGGATTTCCTCGAGTTTAGCCGAGTTGAGGTCCAAGAGACTGGGTCTGTTACCCTATCCATGGATAGAGATATATATGTGTATCGCCTACGGGCTTGATGATTATGATTATGGACCAAAGCAGTAACTTTGAACTTTGAATAACATATTAGTGTCGTTTGGGCCCATATTTTTCTTTGTGTCAATGTAAATCATAAGTGATGAATAAAATGATGAAATGTAGTCTTGAACAATATAAAGATATCATTTGTGAATATTGTCTTAACTATTAAAATGTGTGACATTAGCATGGCATTAAAGCATTATAGCATTGTAGTTTGTACCACTAGGCCGTTGGCTTAGCGCGAATGTGATTCTTCGTGCAGGTGACAGGGAAGAACCAGAGAGTTCCTCTAGGCCGAGTCGAGCCTAGATTTTGAAGAGTGAATAGTGGGCTTTAAGATCGAAGACTGACTGCCAAACATGTATAAAATTTATGTGTTGTAAAACTTGAGTTTTGATGTATATGAATTTGTAAATATTGTTACTTTCTGTTGCATAGTGAACAAATATTTTATCTACTGTATTTCATAATAAACCTTTACTTTATTTTGTACTAGAAGTGTAAATCCTTTTTGCGGGTTGTAGTTGAGGTTATAAGGGGGATTTATTGGAAGTGTACTGAGAATGATTTTGTTTGCATTGGTTTGTGTAAAAATGTTTTCAAAAATCAGAAAAAAAAACAAGTTTTTTCGAACACTTGGGATTGAATTTTTAGGCGAAACTATGGCAAAATTTCTGTAAAAATCGGAACAAAAATTTGACTAAGTAAAAGTGGTAGCAACATTAGGATAGTGTGGCGCCTCTACTCAACTTACACACGTAGGTCGGGAAGGGGTGTTTCAATTTTTGGTATCAGAGCCTAGGTTTAAGATTCTCAACCTAGGTGAATTGTAAGAAAAAGAATATTTTGATTTTAAAAGTTGGTTTTTGAATAAAATACATGTTTTGGTATGGCAGTCTTTGATCTTTAATGAGGAATATTCTACTGTGTTTGCAGATATGGGTAGTAATGGAGTCCCATTCACGCCAAACTATAGAAGGAAGTGCTGAGAGTGTAGCTCCAGAAGAGAGTAGAGATGGAGCTAGAGTTGACAGAGTTAGTGAGGCACCTGTTTCTATGCCAGAGAGACCAGCTGCAGAGGAGGGTCCGCTGGGTTGGTTGAGGCATGTGGTAGAACTATTTAGACAAGTTCCAGTGCAGCCACCACTACCACCACAGCCTTAGATGCCGGTAAGACATTATGACAAGTTGAGAAAATATGGGGCTAAAGATTTCTTAGGCACTACCAACCTTGCAGTGGCTGAGCAATGGTTGGATAAGGTACAGAGGATATTCATTCAGTTGCAAGCCACTTTTGATGAGAAATTTGACTATGCCAGATCCCTCCTTCAGAAAGATGCCTATGATTGGTGGGAGACTGTCCCTCATGCTATGGATGATCCACCTACACTATCTTATAGTGATTTTCTGAGGGAGTTCGAACAGAAATATACTCCAAGGGAGTATAAAGATTTAAAGAAGATGGAATTCCTAAGTTTGAGGCAAGACAACCGGACGGTGATGGAATATGAGATTGAATACATCCGGTTGAGTCGTTATGCCGGGGGAATTATTTCTGATGAAATAGATAGGTGCAGAAGGTTTGAAGAGGGATTGAGGCCCTCTATTATGTGCATCGTGGCTGGTTCTCGGTACTAGGATTTCTCTCAGCTTGTTGCAGCAGCTAGGAGCATTGAGAGAGCGCAAAGCATTGCAGTAGCTGCTTCTGAGGAGGAGACCAGGGTTAGGAGACCCCAGTTTGAGGCAGGGTCTTCATCTGTGAAGAGGGGCAGAGGAAGTTTTATTTTGAGAATCATTAGGAGTCAGAGACAGTCGGGTAGGTCAGTGTAGTATCAGAGACAGAGATCGAGACCTACACCTTCTATAGCTAGTGCTCCAACTCCGATGGTCCAGAGATCCATTCCCCCTATATGTGTTAAGTGTGGTGGAAGACATGGGGGTGTTTGTTGGAAATATAATGGATTAGCTGTGTGTTTTCGATGTGGATCACCTGATCATTTTATTAGGGCGTGTCCTGAGATGTAGGAGCACAGGCAGGCTGAGTCTGCAGCCTCTCGACCCAGTGTCAGCAGAGGTGGTCGAGGAGGCAGAGGTTTCAGTAGGGGTGGTCGAACTGGGTATAGTTAGAGAGGAGGATCATCATCCGGAGGCAGTAGGCCAGATGAAGCCGGATCTTCTCAGAGGGTGTATGTGATGCAGAGGCAGCCAGATGCTTCAGCAATTATAGCGGGTACATTTTCTTTATTTGACATTTCAGTACTTGCTTTGATTGATCCAGGATCTACTCATTCATATATTAGTGCATCTATCTTGCCTGTGTCTGAATTGCATTCTGAGTCCTTAGGATTTGATGTCTTGGTGACAAATCCTTTAGGACATAGTGTGGTTGTTAGTAAGGTGCACCGTGATAGTGCAGTTGGGGTGCAAGGTGAGAAGTTTCTTGGTGATATGATTGAAATGCCTTTTAAAGAATACGATTTGATTTTAGGCATGGATTGGCTGTCTAAGCATGGAGCTGTGGTAGACTGTCAAAAGAAGTGTGTTACCTTGAAAACCAGTGATGGTAGGAGTGTGATGGTATCTAGTGAGCAGAGACAACTTGCATCCTTGTTTGTATCAGTTGTAACAGCTAGAAAGTTTATTAGAAAGGGTGTGATGCTTATCTTGCTCATGTTGTGGATACCAGAGTAGTGGGTTCTCAACTTGATAGTATACCCACAATTGCTGAGTTTTCAGATGTATTTCAAGAGGAGTTGCCAGGGTTACCCCCTAAGAGAGAGGTTGAGTTTGGTATCGAGTTGTTTCCTGGTACCACTCCCATCTCTATTACTCCATATCGAATGGCACCTGCTGAATTGAGAGAGTTGAAAGTGCAGTTGCAGGAGTTGTTGGATAAAGGGTTTGTTCGCCCTAGTGTTTCACCATGGGGAGCTCCTGTTTTGTTTGTGAAGAAGAAGGATGGTACTATGAGGTTATGCATCGATTATAGGCAATTGAACAAAGTGACTATTAAGAATAAATATCCTTTGCCTAGGATTGATGATCTCTTTGATCAATTAAAGGGAGCAGCAGTGTTTTCCAAGATTGATTTGAGATCCGGGTACCATCAGTTGAGGATTAAAGCTGAAGATGTTTCTAAGACAGCTTTCCGCACCAGGTATGGGCATTATGAGTTTTTAGTGATGCCTTTTGGGTTGATGAATGCACCTGCAGCTTTCATGGATTTAATGAATAGGGTGTTTAGGCCCTATCTGGATCATTTTGTGGTGGTTTTCATCGATGATATTTTGGTGTATTCACGTAATGAGGAGGGGCATGACAAGCATCTACGAATGGTATTACAGATCTTGAGAGAGAAGCAGTTGTATGCTAAGCTGTCAAAGTGTGAGTTTTGGCTTGACCAAGTAACTTTTCTCGTTCATATAGTTTCAGCAGATGGTATAAGAGTTGATCCGAGTAAAGTCGAGGCCATTTTGAATTGGAGTCCACCAAAGTCAGTGACTGAAGTTAGAAGTTTTCTGGGTTTGGCAGGCTATTATCGAAGGTTTGTGAAAGGTTTTTCTTTGATAGCTACTCCACTCACCAAATTGCTTCGAAAGGGAGTTAGATTTGTGTTGACAGATCAGTGTCAAGCTAGTTTTGATCAGTTGAAAGAAATGTTGACTCAAGCACCTGTTCTTACTTTACCCATGGAAGATAAACCTTATGTAATTTATAGTGATGCTTCACATAATGGTTTAGGATGTGTCTTGATGCAAGAGGGTAAAGTTGTAGCTTATGCTTCTCGGCAGTTGAAGTCGCATGAGCTTAATTATCCAACACATGATATGGAATTGGCAGCTATAGTATTTCCTTTGAAGATTTGGCGACACTACTTGTATGGAGAGAAATGTTTTATTTATACGGATCACAAAAGTTTGAAATATTTGGGTGTTCAGAAGGAGCTGAAACTTCGGCAAAGGCGATGGTTAGAACAGATTAAAGACTATGATTGTTTGATTGATTATCATCCTGGTAAGGCGAATGTAGTTGCTGATGCCTTGAGTCGGAAGTCTCTAGCAGGTTTGGCTGTTTATTCGCTCTCGTTGCTTGTTGAGTTGAGAGCGTTACATGCTAGTTTTGAAGCATGTGATGATGGTGCATTGTTGGCTCAGTTGCAATTGAGATTAGTATTGTTGGATCAGATTAAGGAGGCTCAATTGACAGATGAGAAAATTCAAAAGATTGTTTCAGATTGCCAAAACGGGTAGAGCCGAGATTTCTTTGTGAGAAGTGATGGTAGCCTTTGGTTTAAGGATAGATTGTGTGTTCCTGATGATGCTAAATTGAGAAAGATTATTTTAGAAGAAGCACATCAGTCGGTTTTTGCTATACATCTGGGAAATACAAAGATGTACCATGATTTGAAACAGCATTATTGGTGGTCAGGTATGAAAAGAGACATAGTGGAGTTTGTATCCAAGTGTCTCACTTGTCAGAGGGTGAAAGCTGAGCATCAAGTTCCAACAGGGTTGTTTCAACCTTTATCAGTGCCTGAATGGAAATGGGAGAGAGTGACAATGGATTTTGTGTCTGGTTTACCTTTGACACAGAGGAAGCATGATGCTATTTGGGTGATTGTTGATAGGTTGACAAAGACAGCTCATTTTCTTCCGGTTCGGATGGACTATTCACTTGAGAAGTTGGCTGAGCTATATATTAGTGAGATAGTGAAGTTGCATGGAGTTCCAATTTCTTTAGTGTCTGATCGAGATCCTAGATTTACTTCAAGATTTTGGAAGAGTTTACATGGTGCTTTGGGTTTTCGATTGCACTTTAGCATGCTTTTCATCCGCAGACAGATGGGCAGTCAGAGAGAGTGATACAGATTATTGAGGATATGTTGAGAAGTTGTGTCATTGATTTCTCTGGAAGTTGGGACAGATTTTTACCACTTGTAGAATTTGCTTACAACAATAGTCATCAATCCAGTATTAGTATGGCACCATTTGAGGCATTGTATGGTAGAAGATGCAGAACGCCTTTATGTTGGAATGAAATTGGTCCTGATTTGATTAAAGAAACTGAAGAGAAAGTGAAGATAATTCGGGATCAGTTGAAAGTAGCTTCAGACCGACAGAAATCATATTCAGATTTGAAGAGGAGAAACATAGAATTTGATATTGGAGATAAAGTATTTTTGAAAGTGTCTCCTTGGAAAAAGATTTTAAGATTTGGTCAAAGAGGGAAGCTAAGTCCTCGTTTCATTGGACCGTATGAAGTTTTACAAAGAGTTGGGCCAGTTGCTTATCGTCTTGCTTTGCCACCTGAGTTAGATAAAATTCATAATGTATTCCATGTTTTTATGTTGAGGAGGTACAGAACAGATCCATCTCATATCTTGCTAGTTGAATCTATTGAGGTGAGTTCAGATCTAACATTTGAAGAAGAACCAATTGCTATTTTGGCACATGAAGTGAAAGAGTTGAGAAATAAGAAAGTGCCACTTGTAAAAGTTCTTTGGAAGAATCATGGTGGAGAAGAGGCAACTTGGGAGAGTGAGCAAGCGATGCGAGATCAGTATCCTCAACTGTTTCAGACTTGATATCAGGTAATTTCGAGGATGAAATTTCTTTTTAGAGGGGGAGAATTGTAATATCCCAAAGTGTGCCCTAAAAGTTTTGATATAATTGTTGTTTTATTTGAATTAAATGTATATGTGTAATTTGAAAGAAAAAGAATTGAAGAGAGAGTTTATATGTTGTATATATGGAAATATATACAACATATATACAAGTCAAAATGGATGGTCAAAGGAAGACGATATTTATTTTGTTATTTATGAAATTACTAAAAAGGACAAATAAGTAAAAGGGAGTTAAGATATATAGAAGAGGGTATTTTAGTAATTTTCTTTTTAGATTGCTTGGTGGAGGTTTAAAGAGATGAGAACTTTGACTTTGTCTTTAATTTCCTTTTCATTTCTCTTCTTTTTCTTTTCTTGGCCGGGTACTCCAAAGTTAAGAGAGCAAGGTAGAGTTTGATTTTCTAAGATCAAATTCAAAGGAGATTTCAAGAAAACAAGTTAGAAATTCAAGAAGTTCATCATTTTTGGTAAGTTCTCTCTTGATTGCTCTTGTTGTTTTTGAAGTTATTTTTGAGTTTGATGAAGTGTTGTTGATAATATGGTTAGGATTGCTTGTGGTGTGTTTATATGTGTTGGAAATCGAATTAAAGATAAGAAGTTAGGTTGGTGTTGGTGATGGAAGAGTAAGAATTGTGTTTAGTGAAATTTTTTCTGTTTTACAATTAGTAAAGGCTGTGACTTTTATGATTTTTAATTAAATATAGAAAAATGTTCTTGAAGTGATTTTTTGATATGTTGTGACCCTATGAGTCTAGAATGACTGAAAAATATGTTGATTCGATTTTGGAATGGTTATGACTTTGGAAGGATTATTTTTATTAGACCTGTTCCAGCAGGTACCTTAACTGAGACAGCTATCTATCGGGATTTTTAATAAAATGTAGAAAAATAATATCCAATTGAATTTTGGATATGTTTTTTCTTAGTGAGACTAGTATTTGAGAAAAATAATTTGGAACCACTTTGATTGAATTTAATTCATGGAATTCACAAAGTTCAGAACTGCTGCCAGGATGCAGGGCAATTGGAGCAGTCTGGTTGGGTGAACTATTTGACCAAGATTTTGTGTTCAGTTTGATCTGAAATTTTAAAGGAATGATTTTAAGATGTAAAGTGTAGTTCTGTAAAAATTTTAAAGTTTTTAGTCAAGTAGATTATTTTATACAATTTTTCAAATTAAGGATAAAGTGGAGTCTAAAACCAGAATTTACTATTCATATGGTCATTTTGCTAATATTCCTTTTGGATTAGGTTGTGAAGAGGTTGAATTGCCCTAACCTAAGTGTTGAGGATTCTTGGAAGAGTAAGTGTATATATTGGTGTGAGTTGGTTTTAAGGTAAGTACAAACTACATTATTGCATACATTCATATGATATTGAGACTTGAGACATATTTGATTATAATGTGAATGTTGTGGTGAGCATGTATAATATGTGTTAATGCCATTGATTATATCCATTTGAATAATAAATTGATTAATGTGATTTGAAATATAACGAAATGTAAAATGTGAAAGATATGATGTTATGAAGAGTTGCTTTATTGTGATTTGAGATCATATGAGATGATTGAGGCATGGTTGCCTAATTTGCTTATGAGAATGAAATGAATTGAGAAAGAAATGTATAAAGATATAAATGAAAGAAATTTTGTGTCTAATTTGTTATTCAACCTTTAGAGTTCTGGGTTTGGTTGCATGCCTATAAAGTACTGGATAGGTGAAAAGACCGGGTCGTAAGCCGATTCCAGTTGATAAATGTGAAATGTGAATTATAGTAACAGTCTTGCCGGGTTGAGGATCTCCTTGGTTTATCCGGGTTGAGGTCCAAGAGACTGGGTCTGTTACAGGTAACAGTCTTGCCGGGTTGAGGATTTCCTCGAGTTTAGCCGAGTTGAGGTCCAAGAGACTGGGTCTTTTATCCTATCCATGGATAGAGATAGATATGTGTATTGCCTACGGGCTTGATGATTAAGATTATGGACCAAAGCAATAACTCTGAACTTTGAATAACATATTAGTGTTGTTTGGGCCCATATTTGTCTTTGTGTCAATGTAAATCATAAGTGATGAATAAAATGATGAAATGTAGTCTTGAACAATATAAAGATATCATTTGTGAATATTGTCTTAACTATTGAAATGTGCGACATTAGCATGGCATTCGTCGCGCAGGTGATAGGGAAGAACCAGAGAGTTCCTCTAGGCCGAGTCGAGCCTAGATTTTGAAGAGTGAATAGTGGGCTTTAAGGTCGAAGACTGACTGCCAAACATGTATAAAATTTATGTGTTGTAAAACTTGAGTTTTGATGTATATGAATTTGTAAATATTGTTACTTTCTGTTGCATAGTGAACAAATATTTTATCTACTGTATTTCATAATAAACCTTTGCTTTATTTTGTACTAAAAGTGTAAATCCTTTTTGCAGGTTGTAGTTGAGGTTATAAGGGGGATTTATTGGAAGTGTACTGAGAATGATTTCGTTTGCATTGGTTTGTGTAAAAATATTTTCAAAAATAAAAAAAACCAATTTTGTTGACACTTGGGATTGAATTTTTAGGCGAAACTATGGCAAATTTTTTGTAAAAATCGGAACAAAAATTTGACTAAGTAAAAGTGGTAGCAACATTAGGATAGTGTTGCGCCTCTACTCAGCTTACACACGTAGGTAGGGAAGTGGTGTTACAAAAACCCTAGTTTGATTCCAAATATCCATAAAATCATATTTCACATTTGAAACCCTAATTTCCTATCTAAAAACCCTAAAAAACTGTAGAATCCCTAATTCGAGATGTAAACCTAAGTATTTACCTTTATTTACTTTATTTAAGCTTTATATTTGATTATGTAGTTTATTATATGTTTTGATGATTGATTTATTTAAATTCAATATTTAATTTGCTTATCATGGATGGATGATTTCTTTATTATTATTATTTGTTAAAATTATAAGAGGTATGTTTCAATGATTGGGTACCTCATTAATTAATCTTTATGCAATTTAATTTATTTTCACATTTTGAAATTAATGTAAAGGACATGTTTTCACCTTTCGATGGGTGTCTTATTTAGTTTTAGACTTAGAAGATGTAAGGACATGTTTCCATCCTCGGATGGGTGTCCATTTATTTGTTTTGTTTGGACATTGTTGTGATTTTAATAAAGTATTTATTTATTCTTATGATCGCATGTAGTATGGATAATATCATTATATTTAAAAATTTTATAATATTAAGACCTGAAAAGGAGGCCGATTCCAATGAACCAGACATAGTGGGGGTGCTGGGGCATTTCTCACCTTCCCCACATGTACCCAAATTTCCAAAACCATTAGGGGATTGGGGATTCCTTAGGAATCGAGTCATCCACCCCTTTCTTTTCCCAACCTCGTCCGGGTGGCAACTCCATTTTCTTCAGGCTTAGGCCTTTGTTCTCTTAAGGCCCATAGCCTAAATAGTGTCAAAGTCGCAAGAACCATTCCACCTGGAGTGGGGGCAAAACTCCTCGCTCATAATATCCAAAATCATAAACTTTATATATTCATAACTTTATAAAGTTCCAAAGAATAAGATGGAAAACTTACTAGTTATGGAAGAAATCACCAAGACTCCACTTACATCCTTGAAATCTCTTGTGATGTCCAGTGCCTAGCCTGAAGGCAAATCATATAACGATTATGCGTAGTGTCTATCCCAAAGGTAAATTATAGGCATACCATATCCATTTCACCAAACACAACACTCTAGAACAAAATATTATATAAGGCAACACGTATATTATAAACTTTACCATAACCAATTTTCTATCACATTGTTTCATTTGCTCTTTTCTTTACCTTAACCATGCATATTTCCCTTAATTCAACGTAACTTATTACATTTTTAATAATATATGCTACATTTATAATGTGACCTTATTACCTATATACTATGAGCATTTTTCACTTTTTCCTCAAATTTCACACATTACTTATGCCATCCATTTATAATGGCTTAATATAATACACATAATGCTTTTTACACCATTTTACATCCAAAAATGCATTACTTTTGAAAAACCAAGTAGAAAGTAGCTTGGCCCATTTTTAATATCAAAATTTGCTAAGCAAAATTAAGTGCAAATATGTTATAATTTATCAAAGTATGTACATACCTAGGATTGTGTCACAATCCAATGCACTAACACCCTCCAACTCTAAGTTCAATCAATCCTCTTTACCATTTTAACCAAGCAACTTGGTTTCATCATTACCTAATAAAAATAAAATTGTATAAAATATATTAGGACCATATTTCTATATACTTGAATTAGTAAAAGTCAATTTATCACATTTCCTCCAAACATTCAAAATTTGCCCTAATCTTTTTTATTTTTTGGCAATCACTCTAAACACTTCCAAATTATATTTTATGTTTAATTATGACTTAAAAATATATTCTTACACATTTTAAATAGTTATATTCAATTTACAGGCATTCATTTATAAATCTCCCATGGAAAACCCTAATTTCACCTCTTCTTCACCAAAACTTCCGCCTAACCCAAACAAATTCTTTAACTAACCATAAAATCATTGTCTACACATCCAAATAACTTCATCCAACACCAGTTAAGCAATTATTAGAAGCTCTTCCAAAAACTCAATTTTCATATAATTGAAAATTCCAAAGAACTTCATAATTTTAAGGAGAAAACTTACTAATTAGTTGGAATTCTACCAAAAATACCTTCAATCCTTGAAAATTCTTACAGATCATAGAGTTTAGAAGAAGCAAAAAATCCTTGGACAACCATGGAGAAATCTACCACACTTGAAGAGGATGAAGAAGAAGATGAGCATCAAATTTTGACTTTTATTTCCCTTTTAATTCTAACCATATATATATTATTTAATTATTTAATTAAAAATTCATAAATATCAAAAAATTTTCATCATCTTCCACTATCCAAAAATGTTTTTAATTTTAATTTTTTTATCTTTTAACCTTTTACTATTTACTTTTTGACTTTTTATTTTTACTGACATTTATATTTTATGTATATTTTATTCATTTTCTACATATACACTACTCACTTCACTCTTCAACACACTCTTTAACCCCTTCCCAATTATTTATTCAATTATCTTTGGCAAATCTATAAGTGTTACATATTCACACATTTACAATACCAATAAGTAAATTTTTGTTAACTAAAGCAAAAAACATTTCATTTAAAACATTTTCATCAAATATTTTATAAATAATCACTCTTCATCCAAAACCCTAAACTTTTTCAAAACACTAAATTTTTCAATAACTCTAAGTTCAACACTTTATTAGTTCAAAAGGTTCTTTAGGCATACTATTAAGTTAAAAATTACATAAATACACCTAATTCCATACTAAAGTAATTCTTTAGGCATATTTAATAAATCCATAATCAATTCTTCATCAACAAGTTTCGTGTACAATTCCAAACCCTAAATTTACCAAAACCCTAAAGTAGTTCTTTTATGGATAAAAAGTTGTTTTGGACATAATCTTAAGTTAAAAAGTATACAAACACACTTGATATCTCTCATTAATAAGTCAATAATCAATTTCTTCATACAGAAAGTTCCATATTCAGTTCTAAACCCTAAATTTGCCATAACCATAAATTGAATCTTTAATGAATCAAAAGTTGTTTTAAACATAGTTTTAAGCTAAAAAATATACATGCTCACATAGAATTATTAAAAATGGAATCAAATAAATTTTCTCTTCATTTATTCCCATACCCACATTTTCTCTCTCCATAAATTCAATTAACAAATTTTGTAACATCCTGATTTTTGGGTTCTTGATGTTTGGAGTAAGAAATGGTGTGATTTTGTTACCCAAATGTGTGGCACTGGTAAGCCACAACTGTGGCATTTTTTTGGTTCCGTTTGACGATTTATCCTAATCTGGCATTGTCGGTTTCAACCCCAAATGATGGAAATGGAGGGCCCATGGTTGTGCTTTGTGGATTAGACTGTTTGCAAACATGATTTCAAAATGGTAGTGGCAGTATGGATCCCATGAGCATGGTGATTGGTGTGCCACGGTCGTGGTGATGGTTTGACTGAGGCGGTATAGGTGCTGAGTTGTTCCTCCCATTGGCATGGCTTTTGGGTGCCACGATTTTGGCCTTCATTTTTATATATATAGTTATAAAATTTTCTAAGTTATTATATTGGCCATTTTCACTTTCTCTCTCAAATTCCTTTCTCATCCAACATAGAAAACCCTTGATTAAATGAGAGAAACACAAGATTTGTTGATAAAACCCCTCTATAAGTGATTAACAAGAGTAGATCTTGATCGAGACTAAGAAGGGAAAAGGAAAAAGGATAGTTTTATGTTGAGATACTATGTCATTAGTCGTATTCAGAAAGAAATTGAGTATTCATCAAATCTTCTCCCTCTTCTAATTCTTCACAACTTGATTCCTACTTAAGATACGGATGCCCAAGTTATTGAATTGATAAAACATACTATGATGATAGTGAAATGTATATTCATGAATTATGCTATTTAAATATAGATTTGACATGAATTATTATGGCATGATTTAGTCATTTGAGTATGGCTAATTCTAATAATAGTGAAAAGTGTGTTAAGTGCAAAATGTGCATTAATATGTGGTAAAGAGCCATATATGTATCGTATGTGAATTATGAAAGAGATTGTGAAATGAATAAAGTCATGAATGTGATGCCATGGATGTGTAACGAATATGGAAAATGGTGAAGAATGGTCAAATGTGAAAAGCATGACAAGAGTGTGTCATGAAAAATGAATTGTTAAATGTGAATTGAAATGTGTGAAACCTTATATAATATCAATTTCTAGAATATTATGTTTGGTGATATTAACTTCGGGTCAGACGTTGGGCATCACTATTATTGCCTTTGGGCCAGATGCTAACCATTACTATTATATTGCCTTCGGGCTAGACACTAGCCGTCACTATTATTGCCTTTGGGCCAGGCACTGGGTGTTAAATATGAGTCCAAAGCAATGACTCTGGAGCTTTAATATTACATGGGTTTTCTTATGAGCCCAATGCATGTGAATAACTTGTAAGATAATTTTGTAATGAATATGATGATGTTTTTGTGAAATAAAAATGTATACAAATATGTTTCTAAAATTAAATGTATCAAGCATCGTATTTCTTGATTTGTACTATTAAACTTTTGAGCTTAGTGTGATTATGTGAATCATGCAGGTTAGTAGATTGTTGTTCAAAAGGTGATGATCGATTATTGCCAGATAGAGATTTGAGGTGCTGTGAGCGGAGAGTTTTGCCTCCACTCCCGGTGGAATGGTTCTTGCGACTTTGGCACTGTTTAGGTTCGTGGCCTTAGAGAACACGGACCTAAGTCTGGTGAAAATGGAGTCACCACCCGAACATGCCAGGAAAAAAGAAAACGGTGGATGACTCGATTCCTAAGGAATTCCCAACCCCCTAATGGGTTCGAAAAGTTGGATATGTGTGGGGAAGGTGAGAAATGGCCCAGCACCCCCACAACGCCCGGTTTATTAGAACCGGCCTCCTTTACAGGTCTTAATATGATAAAATTCTTAAATATAACAACATTATCCATATTACACACAATAATTAAAATAAAGCATCGATATATTGAAAATCAAAACAATGTCCAAACAAAACAAATAAATGGACAACCATCCAAGGTTGGAAACATGTCCTTACATCCCATGCCTAAATAGGACACTCACCGAAAGGTAGAAACATGTCCTTTACATTGGTTCTAGAATAGAAAAACAATTTAAATTACATGATATTTAACTAATGAGGTACCCACCAAGTGGAAACATACCTCTTACAACATTTGGAAATCTAAATAAATTGATAAAAGTAAATAACCATTCATCATAAATAAATTATTCATCAAAGGTATTAAATATCAATAGAAAGTAAACATCCATCCATCATAAACTGAATAAACCAAGCATTGAACTTAAATAAATTGAAGCATATAAAATAAATCAAAGCATAATTAAATATAAAATTGAATAAGGCAAATAAAAATTCAAATTAGGGCTACTGTTTCTACTTAAGATTCTTTATTTCATGTGTTTAGGGTTATGGAATTTATAGAATTAGGCTACTGTGAGTTTTTAAAGGAATTAAAATAGATTAAGGTTTTATGATTTAAAAAGTTGGTAAAACTCTTTGATTAACCAAATTAAGGTTTGTGATGTAAAATCGTGAAATTAGGGTTTGAACACTTTAAAATACTTATATTTATTACTTACGGTTACTCATTGAATTATGTTTTAAGCTTAGTGTGTAAAATTATAAGATTTGTGTTTATATGGTTTTTAAAGTTTTAAGGGATTAGGGTTTAGAAAAATTAGGGTTTAAGGTTTTAAGGGGGTTAGGGTTCATTGTTTTAGTTTTTGGAGTTGAATTAGGGTTTTAAGATTTTTGATTTAGGGTTTCGGAGAATGAATTAGTTTTTACAATTTGGAAAAACAATTGATAATTTTATGAAGTTTTATAAAATTAAACAAAATGATTTAAAGTCTATAAAAGCAAAAAAGATGTTATTAGGGCTTTGGAAAGAAACAGAACTCAATTTAGGGTTTTGAAAATTTGGAAAGCAAATTAGGATAATTTGAAACTTTTTGGAAAACAAAGCAACGAATTAAGGTTTTTAAACTTTAGAAAAGGTGAATTAGGGTTCTTAGGTTTTTGAATTAAAAGAAACAATTAGATGATTAAGCTACTGTGAAGAATAGAATTTAAACAATTGATGCATACCTCTGTTTGTTAGTTCCACCAAAAATTTCTTCTTGGATGAACAAAAACAAAGAAAAGATTTATTGCCTTTGAATTGCTTGAATTGTTTTTCTGCTCTATCAAAAAAATCAGATTGATTCCCTGCCTTTCCTCCTCAGTTTCAGTTTCAATTTTTCTTCAGATTTTCGTCCCAATTTCTTATTTATAGAAGAATTTTATGGTTCATTCCTAATTATTCACGGAACATAATATTGATAAGAAAAGGAAACCGAAACCTAATTGCATTAGGTTTCGAAAAAATTTGCGTCGAAAAAATTTCACTGGCAAAAAAAAATTGCTACTAAAAAAATGAACTGGGAAAAAAAATTGCCGTAGTTGGCTGCGGCAGGGGCGAAGACTGGCCTGCGGGTCATTTCGCCGGCAGGAAACTCCTGCGGGTGAAATGGTCTACGGCCATTCGTCCCGCATGCTGGTTTTTGGCGATGATTTTTTCTTCGCCGATTTTTCCATCGACGATTTTTTATTTTTATTTTTTGATTTTCATTTGTTTATTTTTATTTTTATTAATAAAAATTCGATACTAAAGCAAAAATTATTTAATTAAGATATTATTTTGGACTAATTAAAATATATTGGACAACACAAAAATTATTTTGGATTATTTAAAATATATTGGACCGGACTGGGTAAAAAATTAAGGGTCTACAGTTTGCCCCCTGCTTGAATGATCTGAAACTTTTAGTGAAAGAAAGTGAAAAGCAATAAGACTTAATTTTTGTGATGGTTGAGGTTTTGGGTTCTGGACCCGGTTCCAGTTCTGGACTCAAGGATAATTCTAGGTTCTGGACTTAAGGAAAATTTGGGTTCTGGACCCGAGCTAAGTTCTAGACTTAGAGAAGATTCTAGGTTCTGGAACTAAGTAAAATTTGGATTCTGGACCCGATTCGAGTTCTGAACTCAAGGATAATTCTAGGTTCTGGAACTAAGTAAAATTTGGATTCTGGACCCGATTCGAGTTCTGAACTCAAGGATAATTCTAGGTTCTGGAACTAAGGAAAATTTGGGTTCTGGACCCGATTCGAGTTCTGGACTCAAGGATAATTCTAGGTTCTGGACCTAAGAAAAATTTGGGTTCTGGACCCGAGCTAAGTTCTTGGACTTAGAAATAATTCTATGTTCTGGACCTTTGGAAAATTTGGGTTCTGGACCCGATTCAAGTTCTGGACTCAAGGATAATTCTAGGTTCTGGACCTAAAGAAAATTTGGGTTCTGGACCCGAGCTAATAATTTTTTATTTCAAAAACGTTTGACTAACTTTTATGCATATGTTTTCTTCTTGCACCATGCATGTAAAAATATTTATATACACGCAATTATTTGAATGATTAGAGTGAATAATTGAATTTACTATTTATTTACTGTGTAGACACTGTTTATGCACTATTTACTATTCATAAATAGTAAATTTACTATTCAAAAATAGTAGCAAATAGTATTTACTATTGGAAATAGTAATTTCACTATTCATCAATCGTAACACTATTCATGAATAGTAACATTTACTATTTATCAATAGTAAAGTTGTAACACCCCGATACTCCATATAAATACTATACATATACCTTGTATACATACAGTAAGCATATAAAGTATAATGATGTCACTTTTCGTTACACTTTAAAAACCTTTAACTGAGTTCAAATCATATCTTTCATAAAGTATTTCTTTTAATGATCTTATACTTAAATATAATAATAATCTTGTCTTTAACAAAACTTCATTTATACTTATGAATACATTCTTGTAGTAAAATACAGCATAATTAAATTATACATGTATGCAACACACTCTAGTTGGTCTCAGAACACACTTACCTTACTCGTGGCATACCGATTGACTTTTAGATCAACCACCTATTCACCTGCGCGATTTACATAACCACGCTAAGCTAAAAAGCTTAGTAGTACAAAGAAATAATTTAAAATATATATTTCAAATAAATCATATTTCATATATTAACATCATGTATTACCATTTTCTTATCATATTTACCCTTTTTAATGCACTCTCTATATATTTCCACCATTCTCATAATATATATATATATATATATACTCCTATACATCATTCCAACAAATCATAATTCAATGACTTAACAAAACCTTCATGAAATAATGCTCACAATTTCCACATCCATAAACATTTTACACATCATATTATGTTTTCATAAACTCATCATTCAACATAGCTTCTCAAGCCATATTCACTTTCAATCATTTACTTAGGTATTGTATACATCTCATTCCCTAATTATCATCATATATCACATAATGTTATATTTCATTCCATAATTCACATTAAAACAACGACATGCATGGGCCCACAAGACACTAATATGCCATTCAACTTTCAGAATTGATGTTTTGGTTTAATTTTCTCATTTATCATTATCCCAACTAGGCTTCAAGGATTAGGTTCAACCAAGCTTTAAGGGGAACAAAGCATGCTAAGTATCAACCCAACTTGGCTTCAAGAACCAATCCAACCTAGCTTCAAGGGTTGTAACATCTCAATTAGGCTTCAAGGACTAGACCCAACCAAGCTTCAAGGGGAGTAAAACATGTTAAACTTCTACCCAACTTGGCTTTAAGGATCAAGCCCAACCTAACTTCAAGAGATTGTTACTATAGGCATGCCACCAACAGCAAACTCTGAAAATGGAATAACACATTAGCCACACAATTCATTTATTATTTCATTATCAATTCCATTATCAATTCTCATCATTATCTAGGCAAACATGCCCCACTTGTTTCAATTGAATCATCATAGCCAATCACAATGGCTTCACATGTCATTTGAATTATCATAGCCAATCACAATGGCTTCACATGTCATTTGAATTATATCTCAATTCACATTACAACACTTCATCATTCAAGTATACATAATAAATTTCATTGAACATATAGACAATATGTCCATTTATTTCATTGCAATCACTATTACCAACCATAATGACATCACATTTCATCACTTCTCAAGGCACATTAATATAATTCATCATTAAAATATTTATCATAACCAATTGCATTGCACATACCTTTTTGAATGATCACCATAGCTTTCACACTATATAATTAATAACATTAGTCACATTGTATTAACCATATAATAAATTACTTAACATTGTTGTAGGTCACAAAATCATATAAAAGAATGCATCTATGTAAGTTGTACTTACCTCAAGAACTACTCCCATTAATCTATACACTTCCTCTTCCAAGAGTTTTCACATTAGGTTAGTGCAACATAATCTCTTCCAAACCTAATCCAAAGATAATTACACCCATAAGAAATAAGAATGATGACTGACTAGGGCAAACACAACACATGACACGCTCACCAACACGGGCGTGTTCCTGATCGTGCCCTAAACCAACAATACAGAAGCTTTAACACGCTCAGTAACACGGGCGTGTTAATGGACGTGTCATTCATTCTGCCTCACAGAAACATTGACACGCCCAACAACACGGGCGTGTTCATGGCCATGTCAATTACTTTTTCTCACAGTAGCTATGACACACTCAGTAATATGGCCATGTTAATGGTCGTGTCGCAAACATCCAACTCAGTACCATTGACATGCCAAACATTGTGGCCGTGTCAACCAAAAATCATGAATTCGAACTCTCATCCATGAAAACACAAACACTTCAAAACTCATACTTCATCACCCTTAATCAACATCTTGGTTATATTCATCAATTACCTATCAATTTAACACTTATATCACTTCAATATATCATAATAATAATCATTATATACACCACCATATATCAACTACTCAATTTCCCCAATTCATTCATATGAAACCCTTACTCAATAATTTCAACAATTCATCATCATCCTCACAATTAACCATATTATCTCACAATTAACCATATTATCATCATCTAAAAACCAACTCCACATATATATATATATATATATTTCAATCTTTCATTATCATCATCATCACACATCAATCATATCAAATCCAAACTCAAACAATAAAATCAATACAAGGAAATGAATACTTACTTGACTATTATGTCAAATCTTCAATAACCATCTTCAATTCTCTCAAAACCCATAAGAATTTGGTGTATATGTAGATAAAATCACCTCTCTTTCTCTCTATCCCTCTTTCTCTTTCTCTCTCTCTCGTCCAAGAAGAAGAAGAAGATGAAGAAGATGAAAAGAAGATCTTTTCTTCTTTTTCTCATACTTATCGTATATATATATATATTAATAATTAAATACCTTCAAATCTTCACCATACACTTGTCACTCTTTGACTTTCTTTCTTCTTTTTCTTTTAATTATTATTATTATTAATTAATTAAGCTTACTTTCCCACACCACTTTATACCTCATGTATATGTGATGTATATGTTGGTATATGTATATTTCTTGTATATCACTTTTATATTCCCATATATTTTCCCAAATAACATATATACATATTATCCTTACATATATTACCAACATATCTTCTCACAGCTACTACTCCAATGTACACCAAAATCGGGGTATTAAATTAATTCGTTACTCTTCTTTTGATTTTCAATAGACATTCACATTAAATCCATATACAACAATAATTACTCCAAACTTTTAGGGTATATTTTGGGATATTACAAAAGTTTACTATTCATGAATGGTAAAGTTTACCATTCATGAACAGTTTTGAATTTTATTTTTTTGCTTGCCGTTTCTCTATATAAAGGAGCTGATTCTTTCATTCAATTCACAGCATAACTGCTCAATTCTATAATTCTCTCAAATTCTTTAAATTTTAGCACATATTTTTCAAAAAAAAAAATGCATGCTTCAAGGTCAGGGACTCATTCTAATGCTGAGTTATTGGAGTTTATTCGGCATCATGAAGATGGAAATATAGATATACTAGCCGGGATGCCACTTCACCGAAGTTCTAACAAAAAGAGTACGATAATTATTTTTCTTTCCTTTTCTCATGATTTTTCGTCTTTCTATTTTTTTTGTTATTTATTTTTTCTTTATTATTTTATTTTTATCTATGTTTTTATATTATGCTCTTTTTATTATTATTGTGTTTGCCTTCATTTTTTTATTTATATTTTATAATATAATTCTTTTTTAGGAAAAATAAATTAATTTAAGTAGATAGAATAATATGTACTTACCTGGTATTAATTTACCTGGGTCTGTGTTAGCATGATCGTTGCGTTGTTCGGGCTGGAGGGTGTATTTGCAAAGCCCAACAATGGTACGATGTAGTGCCTTCTCGGGTAAGGCAAATTATCCAAGATTGCGGCTTTGAGCAATTCATCTTACAATTGCCATTCGAGGAATATCATATAGACCAGAGCGTAGTCCAGGCGCTTGCAGAGTGATGGTTGGACACGACCCACACTTTTCACTTGCCATTGGAGATATGACAATTGGTCCAGTCGATTTTACTGCTATAACCGGTCTTCGATATGATGGTGTTCCGGCTCCTCTAACAAACGATATTTTAATATTTGAAGAAATTCAGGAATTAATTAGTATGGAACCATCATATAAAGGGCCTTTTAAGATAAAAATCGAGCCAATCCATAGCTATTGGATGAACTACGAAGGATGAATTCACAGAGACACGGTCGAACAGTATGCTCGAGGATTTTTGTTATATCTGCTTGGATCAACCATCTTAGGTAGCAGTAAATCCTCCATCCACTTGTCAGTGTTGAGTGTCCTTTCTTATTTAAGAATGGTACCATCTTTTGGCTGGGGTGAAGCTGGTCTCGCGTGTATTTACCATGGTCTTGATAAACTTTGCCGAAACAAGAAGTCTTTTGTCGGCTTGATGGCGGTTGTCGAGGTATTCTTCTTCTACCAATGTCATTTCTGCTCTTTTCTTATATGAATTTGATCTTTATCGTTATTATAGGTATGGGCATATGAATACAACCTCGTGAGGGTACCTGGTATTTCCTGAGATAGTTTTGGGTATCCGAGATTAAATTTCTGGTTGTCCGATTGTGTGGACGCTCCCAGCTCTTGCCATGTGCGTACTCATCGCTTTGTGTTGAGCTGCTTAACCTAGGACCAGGTAAAATTACATTAGTATGCTTTAAATTCTATATGAAAGTCTACTTACCTTATGTTATTTTGCAGGTGAATTTGGCCTGGTGGAGCCCAGAAAAGCGGACAAACTGGTCTCCCTTGATGAGGGCTGCACTGTCTTTCCAACATTCTCACTGAGTTATCGCTGGCCTAGTGTCCAGTGGCTGGTTTCTCAAAGAGAGAGTTTATGAGTGGTTTCTCAGTCCAGAGTAGCGGCTGGTCCTGATGCATATCCCGAAATATACTTTAAATATTATGTCGATGTTGGAGGATGCATGGTGGCCGGCTCGGTATGGTTATGGTGCTGAGTCATTTCTCCATCTGCTGGGTGCATTCTATTCTCATTTTATTCAAAGAAGGCTCTTAAACTTTGATGTACCTCTTATTGGTGTGCGGGAGATTTTTGACAAAAATGAGGGTAGAGATGAAGAAGAACATTACGGATATGTAGGAGAGTTTGTTCCACATCTCAGGGCCAGTACTTTTTAGGTAAAACTTTTACTATTTTTTCCTTGCAACTGCTTCTTTCTTTTTTTATTCTTTAATGATTGTTGCAGGCTGTTGGTTCATTTGATCATGAGGCCAGACCTTCTTTTTCTACCCCTTCATTTGCTTATTCTAGCCCACCAGATATGTCATCTCATTCGCAGGGCATTGATATGAACTACCTGGTACATTTCTGATTTCATGGTAATTTATGCTATATGTATGCAAGATTATGTATGCTCCTACCGTTTTGCCTTTTGGCTCATAGCGGATGCTCGAAGAACATAATAGGAAACTTCAAGAAGAGTTGGCTACAAGTCGTCAACAGGCTTCTCATTTTGAAAGTTTATATCATCAACCCGAATAAAATTTTCGAGACTTTCGATTACAGGGGATGAGGGATCTTGGTGCTTCTTCATCAAGAGTCCCCCAAACTGATGACCATGAGATCCTTTCGTCTGCTTCTGATGAGGACCATGATGGATCAGAACTTCAAGGTAATAGGAATTTTGGTTCTCCTGCTTCGGGTGATCCCAGGATGAGTAACTTGCCGAATTTTGGTGCTCCTGCTTTGGGCGGACTCGGGATGAGTGATTTGCCCCCTCCTCCAATAGGCGATGACTTTTTCAAGGCTTTATTTGATGACCTACCACCACCCTCTTAGTGATATGTAAATATTGTAGCAATTGTAAAATATTGTACAATAATGAAAAAAATACAATTTCCCTCTTTACTGTAACTTTTTTTTTTATTGCTATGCCACTTTTTTTTATCACATCATAAACAGTGAATCACAATTTCTTTTTCTACAACCGCACCATTTGCTAAACCAAATCCAACGTGGTAAAGGAAATTCGTTGCTAATTTCTTTCCTTATGCCATATGGTCTTATTCTTTCCCATCACCTTTTCCTTTTCACTTTAGGAAAGGCTTATTTGCTTCTATATAAATCACCTTTCATGCCCTATTTTAATATAGAAGCCAAAATTCTTTCCATTCACACACAAAGAACTCCCTTTAACAATTTTAATTTTTCTTTATTCATCCACCATGACCGAACATCATTTAAAGAAGATAAAAATTCTATTTAAAAATATATATGCCATTCATTGGAAGCAAATTTCATGGTCAAAACTTGATGTTTTAAAGTGTTTTCAAAAATTAAATTGGACCACTCCTTCTTACATGTCGTGGCTTCCTTTTGGAATACGGATTCTAGGGTATTTAAAATTAATGGCTTTGAAATATGTCCATTGATTGAAGAATTTGAGGCCATCCTTGGATATCCAAATAATCAACAAATGGTGTTACCCACATTGATTTCCAAGACTCAACAAAAGATGCAGATGTTATTTCAAATTCCAAAACCCGAAGTTCTTTAGTTGATGAAAGGTGAAAAAAATTCCACTTGCTCCCTTGATTGATTTTTGTCTCTATCATTTGGCTCCTACTAAGGCATGGGGATGCATGCTTTGTCTTTGCTTGCTCAGCCAATTCTTGCTTGTTTCTTTCAACGGTGATATTGATCCACGAGTATTGGATATTATGGACGAAATGGAAGGAGGCTTGTCGCCGGTACCTGTGATCTTAGCTGAGACCTTAGTTAGATTAGACCGACTTAAATCAGGATTGTCAAAAAGACTGACTGGAGTCCATTGTTGCTTCAGGTAATAACCTAAACTTCCCTTTCGGGTTTTCAATTTAGGTTTTCTTTTTTCTTTTATTGCTCTAATTTTTGCCTAGACCGCCCATATGGGTTTTCGGAACTAGCGAGCTGTCCTAATTTTTGCCTAAGCTGCCCTCGCGGGTTTTCAACTTAGCGGACCTCTTTTTTTATTATATATATTTTTATTACTCTAATTTTTGTCTAGTCTGCCCATGTGGGTTTTCGAAACTAGCGAGTTGTCCTAATTTTTACCTAAGCTACCCTTGTGAGTTTTCAACTTAGCGGACTCTTTTTCTTTTTCTTCTTTTTTTTATATATTTTTATTCTTCCTTCATAGATTTGGCTTCAGGAGCGCCTTTGTTTGCTTGATACTCCATCCATGGACTTTGTCAGATACCTGCCACGTCATCACTCTGCTAGTAAACTACTCCATCTTGTTTCTTCATATGCTGACTAGGTTGATTGGATCCACTCACGCGCTGAAGTCAATATCCGATGGTCGGTACCTTGGTAAAAGATTTCTCATGTCACTATGCGGACATACTTGATGTATGTTCCCCTTGCTGCTTTTTGTCAAGGTACATGCTATGATCCTCGCCGACTTGGCTCTCAGTACGGAGCTGAGCCTCGTGATTTTTACTTTACTCCCAATTTAGACATGCCTCGCTTGACTGAAGCCTAATTGGATCGGCTGAGGCAAAGCTGGCCTACACATTATATTTATCGACTGTCATAGATTTTACATTTGTCAATTCAGGAAGTGTATTGTTAGGATGAAAAATAATTAAAGTAATAAAAGAAGCTTCTTTTCCATTTATAATTTTTATCACCTTTCGCTATTGTGTTGATTTATTTCATCCATATCTGGTCAAATACTTATAACAGTGCACATAGAACAATTTTAACATTAATTCTGTTTTATTAAATTAGGGAACAACCAAACATAAAGCCAGCATACACAAGATCACTCCTGCTGCCAATTAGCCCTTTCGGGTTTTCTAATTGATGATTTTCTTTCATTTAGCCCTAATTGTTGCCTAGCCCGACCTTTCGGGTTTTTTGAACTAGCGGACTGCTCTAACTTTTGCCTAGGCCGCCCTTTTTGGGTTTTGAACCTAGCGAGTTCTTTTTTTTATTTTTATTTTTTATACATAAAACTTCTTCAACCTGTCAATGTTTACTGGCTCACTAAACTTATTGCCATCCATGACTGATAACTTCATCGCACCTTTGTTCATGACTTGTTTCATGACATATGGCCCTTCCCAGCTAGGTCTGAACTTCCCTCTCGGATCAGATACATTAGGCTTACATTGCTTCAACACCAAATCCCTAACTATGAATTTTCTAATTTTAACCCTTCTATTGTAGGCCCGAGCTATCTTCTTTTGATACAGTTGGTGATGATACAATGCCTTTAAACTTCTCTCTTCTAGTAAAGCTAACTATGTGTATCTGCTCACTACCCATTTCATTTTAGGCAGGTCAGCTTCCAAGACTACTCTCAATGACTTAATCTCAATTTCAATTGGCAATACTACTTCCATCCCATAAACAAAAGAGAACGGTGTCATTCCAATATGTTTTTGCACACTTGTCCTATATCCTCATAAAGCAAAGGGAAGCATCTCTGACCAATCCCTATAAGTCTTGGTCATCTTGGACAGAATTTGCTTAATTGTCTTGTTTGCTGCTTCTACTGCACCATTAGCCTTTGGTCTATAAGGAGAGGATCGATGATGGTGGATTTGGTACTTTGAGAACAAATCCTTAACTGCTCCTTGAAACTGTAACCTATTGTCTGATATCACACTGTGCAGGACCCCGTATCTGGAGATGAGGTTCTTTTCAATAAATCTAGCCATTTGGCTTGCACCCAGTTTGTTGAAGGATTCAGCTTCGACCCATTTTGAAAAATAATCTACTACTACCACAATGAAACGGTGACCGTTTGAAGCTATCGGGTGTATCTCTCCTATAATGTCGATACCTCAGGTGGCAAATGGCCAAGGTGAAGACATAGAATGCAATTCTTCAGGAGGCATGTGATTCAAGTTACCATACATCTGACATTTTTGGCACTTCTTTACAAACTCAATACAATCATTCTCCATGGTTAACCAGTAATAACCCTGTCAAATAATCTTCTTAACTAGGGCCAAACCACTCATGTGAGGACCGCAACTTCCCGCATGTATTTCTGACATGATATGCTCCACTTCAGGCTTTCTTAAACATCTTAAATGCACCCCCATCAGGCCATCTTCGATATAACTCTCCATGGAATGTGATGTATTGCAAAGACCACCGCCTTATGGCTCTTCTCTCTTTCTTTGTTGCCCCCTGCGGGTATTCTCTTTCCTCCAAAAATCGCCTTATAGTATCATACCATGCATCATGGTCTGTATCAATTCCCATGATTGTTTCATATTCATAGCAAGGAGTTGATGAACTGGTCAAGATCAGAGGCTTAAGGAATAAGCTGACAGGGTTTTCCCATATCGAAGCCAATGTGGCTAGGGCATCAGCCATATGATTTTCTTCTCTCGATAGGTGTATAAACCTACACTCTTTAAAGTTCTTCTTCATCATGGTCAGGTAATGATGGTATGGTTTTAATTTTTCCTCTTTCAACTCCCATTCTCCATTTACTTGGGATACTACTAGCAATGAATCGCCATAAACTTCCACCTTATCCACCTTCATAATCATTAGGGTTTCCAAACAAAAAATATAAGCTTCGTACTCCACCATATTAAAGGGATAAGTTTCCCTTCAGGCGATTCTAGTATAACTCCCAAACCTGCTCCTTTCTTGTTTACTGCTCCATCAAAATACATTTTCTACCCTTGTACTTCAATTGCTTTTAAATGTTCATCCGAAAATTCCAAGATTACCTCTTCGCTATCTGGTAATGGTTGTTGGGCCAGGAATTATGCCACCACTCTACTTTAATTATTTTCCTGGTTACATATTCAATCTCAAATTCTTCTAATATTATCAACCATCGACCATACTTCCCAATCAATGAGGGTGTCTCCCCTAAGTACTTCATTGGATCCAGCCTGGAAATTTCATGCACACTATATGATTAAAAGTAATGCCGCAACTTCTTAGAAGACCAAACCACATCTATACAGGTCTTTTCAATGATAATATACTTAATTTCATAAGGTAGGAGCTTTCTACTCAAATAGTAAACTGCATGCTCGATCCCTGACTCATCTGCTTGGGCTAGCATTGCTCCTATCGACTCTTCTTCTACTGCTATGTATAGTAATAGAGGTTTGCCAGGTTTAGGTGGTTTTAAAATAGGTGGATTCAACAAATACTCTTTTATTCACTCAAAGGCCTTTTGACACTCTTCATTCCATATGACCGGCTGATTCTTTCTAAACAATTTGAAGATAGGCTCACAGATTGTTGTCAGCTTTGCTATAAATCTACTAATGTATTGTAATTTACCAACAAATCCCCGAACTTCTCTCTCCGTCTTTGGGGCTGGCATATCCCTAATTGCTTTAACTTTGTCAGGATCAATCTCAATGCCATTTTGACCAATCACATGTCCTAATAATTTACCTGAGGTAACACCGAACACACACTTCTTCGGGTTTAGTCTTAGCTTATATTTCAAAGCTCTATCGAAGAATAATTCTATGTTTTGGGAGTGTTGTTCCCTTGTATTAGATTTAACCATCATATCATCAACATATACTGTTAGTGTATATGCCCTAGGCCATTGATTTGGACCTTAATGTTATTCATTTTGTTATTAATAAAGAAGTTTTTATTATCATTGTTATGTTTGCATGTTATATATAATAATGATTATATCCCTGGTTTATTATTGTTATGGAGATAATAATAAATATAACTAGTGTAATATTGATTTGATAATCATAAGATGATTATAGGTATGAAGATACAAATCAATATTATGGATACATGTTAGAGAACAGTGTATTGGATAGACCCACATAGATATCACTTCATGGTTTAATGTCATAAGTGTATCTCATAATAGTTTTCATTTAATCCTTTGACTTGAGATTGTCATAGTTTCCAACATAAGGAATATTATGTTTTGACATGATCAAACGTTATCTGTAACTAGATAATTATAAAGGTTATGCTTGAACATGGTATAAATTATGTAGAGGAAAATGAACAATCAAGATGGAATTTGTCCCTCTCTATGAGAGAGATATCTTCTGGGCCCCTCGATAAGTGTAACTGAGAAATGCATGGTCGTGCTCAAATAAGTTGATATAAGATCAATCTTATTTGTTTATCAGTTAACTTGGAGATCGAGTAATCATAAGTTTGGACAATATAAGTATGACATTTACTATGACTTATGTTCAAACTAGATATCGTGTGACAAAGGGATTAATGCATGTACTATTTCAGGTTTTCATTTATAATGATTCTCATGATTAATTGGGTTGTCATAATGTCTTGCTAGAGGCCAATTATGATTTGTGCATTTCAATAGAGATTGAAATACACTACCAGTTAATATGAGCCTATCGGGTCACACACATAGAACGTAGGCTGTACTTAAACAATAATAATTATATTTTTATTATTGTTGTTAGTATTATTATTATTATTAGATATTAATAATAATATTGTTATAATAATTATTATTAGATAATAATTATTAAAAACGTGGGTCCATATAGGATATGGACAGTTAGGGTTTTGACAAGGAAAGGTCTTTTAAAACGGTTTTAAAAGGACTAGAGGCCTTGATGATATTTATTATTATTTTCGTTTTGAAAGAAAACGGAAGAAGAGAAAAAACCTAAAACCCTAGTTTCGTTTTTGCAAAAAATTCAGCCACTGCCGTTGGTGAGCTAGCACTCAGACCGGCGTACGTTTGTGTGGACTTCGTTAGAGGGTGTTCGTCTTCAGAAGGCAGCATCTGTTAATCGTTTTGAAGCTACGCAAAAAGGTTAGTTTTGAATCTCTTTTATCGAACTGAATGGATCACATGGATCCTGTGAGTAAATCGAAAGAAAAATTTTTTTTTTGTTTTCCGCTGCGGCAAGGGTTGCAGGTCCTTTTTCGATTTACTAACAGTGGTATCAGAGCCTCTTGTTGATTCCATTTAATTCGAAATATGCCATGTTGATGTGTTGATGTGATCTATTGTTTTTCGAATGGCATGATTGGATTCGTTTTATCATTTGATGATGATTCGAATCTGTTATATGAGATATAACCTAAATCGTTGTTGATATATGATGTCAAAGATGACCAATTGTATAAGATACAATTCTGTGAAGTTGAACTAGGGTTGGTATACAATCTGTTATGGTTTCGAATTAGAGTTAATATGATTAATTCAATTCGTTTATTCATATTGAATGTATACATAGATTTCGATTTCGATTAATATGATTATTGAGTAAATCGTTTTCTAAGGTTTCTTGTAATAGTTATCTGTTAATATGATTAATAGATTGCTATTATATTCTGTTTAATATGATTGACAGAATAAGGGTTTTGACAGAAAATAATTAATTGGATTAATGATTCTGTTTAGCTTCGAGGGGCGCTGCCCCTTCGGAACCCCGCCTGCTGACCGGCCAGCGGGAGCCCCGCCCGCTAACCGGCTAGCGGGACCGCCGTATGTTCGCGCCCTATAGTTCGTTACCGTGACATTAAGAATGTCAATATATTTGTTTCTATTTAACATGTTGGTGATGAATATGCTATGATTATTTGATGTCTTGGCATGGTGCATAGTATGGCTTTATGACCTATGTGTTTGTTTATTCATATCTTTGGACTGTATATACGGCCTGCGTGTCGTTTATTTTTGTAACTTTATTATTACTAGTTTAGTAGTTAGTTTTATTATTAATGTAATAATGAAGACTCAAGCTTGGAGAAGAAGATGAAAATTCCATGGAGATGAAGTTGCCTTTCAAGATATGAAGAAATGTACTATTGCAAATGTTGTAATAGATAGGTTTTCTTTTCACCTAGGGTTGCCTATATGATCTTCATTTGGTCTCATGAAGATCATATCTAGTTTGGCCATACTATGTCACGTTTATTTTTATCGAATATGTATGAGATGCCATGTTTGATAGTTTATGTATGCATATGGGATATGATATATAAATGTTAATTTTAACATGTTTTCAAAATTAAATGGAATGAACCCTCACTATTAATCTAAGTTTTAATGCCATCCATATCTTAAACACTTATCAAGGCTAAGATCACCTAAATGTAGATTTTGCCAAAGCAAAGTACTTTAGGTTATCCTAGTAAGATATGATGAGTAATGGTGCTGCTCATGCGTTTAAAATTGGTTAGACTTAATTAGGCTATCAAAATGGTTTTGGGCCTAAGGCATTAGATGGGGTATAACATGCTATGACATATGATGTCATGATCCCATATTATCTAAGAGTTACATGTGATGTAATTGGTAAGGGGTTACCTACCATAATAACTTGATTTTAAGTGTCATGCCAAAGCTGACTTAATATTAAGTAAAAATTGGATCTTAGCCCACTAAAATGTCATTGTGATGATTGAGGGTTATATTTTAGTGGGATTTTAATTACTTATCACCTTTTATTAATTAAAATTTGCATATTTTGTAGATTGAAATGGCTACCAACAATAACTCCACTTTATCACTGCGATCCATCCTTGAGAAGGAAAAACTGAAAGAGAATGAGACTAATTTTGTTGATTGGTTTAGGAACCTGAGAATTGTTCTCAAACAAGAAAAGAAGTCCTATGTGCTTGATGAAGCTGTCCCTGAGCCACCTCCTGCTAATGCTTCTAATGCTGATAAGAACAAGCATAAGAAGCATATGGATGATTCCAATGACATTGGATGTCTTATGCTTGCTACTATGTGTCCAGAACTTCAGAAGGATCTGGAACACTTGGAGGCTTATGAGATGAGTGTCCATCTCAAACAAGCTTTCCAACAGCAAGCTAGGCAGGATAGATTCGACACTGCTATTGCATTATTTGACTGCAAGATGTCAGAGGGCGAATCGGTTAGCGCTCATGTTTTGAAAATGAAGGGCTACATAGATCACCTTGCCCGACTTGGATATCCCTTGAGTTTAGAACTCTCCACGGATTTGATCCTTCATTCTTTGCCCAGCAGTTTTTCACATTTTGTTATGAACTATAATATGAACAACATGGAAAAGTCCATTCCTGAGCTACATGGTATGCTCAAAACTGCTGAAGGGAATATCAAAAAGCCCACTAAGGCTACCCATGTATTGAATGTCAATAAGGGTAAGCCTATGAAGAAGAAAGGCAAGGCAAAGGGTAAAGCAACAGTTGCTACAAAGCCTAAGGGACAGCCCAAGCCAAAAGAACCCAAGGCACCTGTTCCTAAGGAAGGAACTTGTTTCCATTGCAAGGAGCCTGGGCATTGGAAAGGAAATTGCCCACTTTATTTGGCTGAATTGAAGAAATCGAAGGGTAGTGCGACTACATCTTCAGGTATATATGTTATAGAAATTAACTTATCTGCTTCTACTTCATGGGTATTGGATACTGCATGTGGTTCTCACATTTGTACAAATGTGCAGGGACTCAAAAGGAGTAGATCACTGAAAAGGGGCGAAGTTGACCTACGAGTTGGGAATAAAGCAAGAGTTGCTGCATTAGCTGTAGGATCTTATGAACTTCATATGCCTAATGGCTTTTTGTTAAATTTGAACAATTGCTATTATGTTCCTACTCTGAGTAGGAATCTTATTTCAGTTTCAGTTTTGGATGATGAAGGTTTTTCATTTTTAATTAAAAATAAGACCTGTTCTATTTTTGATAAAGATGATTTGCTTTATGGTATTGCAAGATCTTTTAATGGCCTTTATGTCCTTGACTTAGATGATTCTAGGGAGAATCATATTTATAACATAAACTCTAAAAGAATTAAGCCAAATGACTTAAACCCTACATTTTTATGGCATTGTCGTCTTAGCCATATAAATGAGAAACGCATTTCTAAACTCCATCAAGATGGATTATTAGATTCATTTGATTTTGAATCATTTGATAAATGTGAATCTTGTTTACTTGGCAAAATGACAAGGAATCCTTTCATCGGACAAGGTGAAAGGGCTAATGACTTGCTTGGACTAATACATAAAGATGTATGTGGCCCGTTAAGCATTAGTGCCAGAGGAGGATATAATTACTTCATTACTTTTACTGATGATTTCAGTAGGTATGGCTATGTCTACCTAATGAAACATAAGCATGAGGCTTTTGAAATGTTCAAAACTTTTCAAAATGAAGTACAAAATCAACTTGGTAAAACTATTAAGGTACTTCGATCTGATCGAGGTGGTGAATTTTTGAGCCAAGAGTTTGATGAACATCTAAGAAATTATGGAATTGTTTCACAATTAACTCCTCCAGGAACTCCACAGTGGAATGGTGTTTCTGAAAGAAGAAATCGAACTTTATTAGATATGGTTCGATCTATGATGAGTCAAGCAGATCTTCCATTATCGTTTTGGGGTTATGCCTTGGAGACAGCTGCTTTTGTTTTAAACCGTGTACCATCTAAAGCGGTTAAAAAGACGCCATATGAGATATGGACTGGCAAAACACCTAGTTTGTCTTTTCTTAAGATTTGGGGTTGTGAAGCTTATGTGAAAAGACCAGTTTCAGATAAGTTAGCTCCAAAATCTGCTAAATGTATATTTTTGGGATATCCTAAGGAAGCTAAAGGATATTATTTCTATATTCCATCTGAGAACAAAGTGTTAGTTGCTCGAAATGGAACCTTTTTGGAAAAAGAATTCATTTCTAAAAGAACTAGTGGGAGTACAGTTCAATTAGATGAATTTATAGAACCACAAGAAGATATTGAACCGCCTGTAGAAACAGTTTCAGAACCACAAGCCATTGTGGAAACTGAAAATGTTACACAAGTTCTGCGCAGATCTGATAGACCACGTCATCAGCCTGAGAGATATGGATTTCTCATGACTGAAAGTCGTGAAGTTTTGCTCATAGATCAAGATGAGCCAACTACCTATCTTGAAGCTGTGTCAGGTCCAGATTCAGAGAAATGGCTTGGAGCCATGAACTCTGAGATGCAATCCATGTTTGACAACCAAGTTTGGGCCTTAATTGATCCTCCCGAAGGTATTAAGACTATTGGTTGCAAATGGGTTTTCAAGAAGAAAATTGACATGGATGGAAATGTGCAAACCTATAAAGCAAGGTTGGTTGCTAAAGGTTTCAAACAAACTCATGGTATAGACTATGATGAAACCTTTTCTCTAGTTGCTATGATTAAATCTATTAGGATTCTCCTTGCCATTGCTGCATACTATGATTATGTGATATGGCAAATGGATGTCAAAACTGCTTTCCTTAATGGAAATTTACTCGAGGATGTGTACATGACACAACCTGAGGGTTTTGTAAATCCTGAGAATTCTGGGAAGGTTTGCAAGCTTCAAAGGTCCATTTATGGATTGAAGCAAGCATCTCGAAGCTGGAATCTTTGTTTTGATGAAACAGTTAAGAACTTTGGTTTCATTCAAAATGAAGATGAACCATGTGTTTACAAGATGGTTAGTGGGAGTGCTATCGTGTTCTTAGTCCTATATGTAGATGACATATTGATCATTGGAAATGATGTGCCCACTTTACAAAAGGTTAAAGATTGGTTAGGGAATACTTTTTCAATGAAGGACTTGGGTGAGGCTGCATATATCCTTGGTATAAGGATCTATAGAGATAGATCTAGAAGGATAATTGGCTTAAGTCAAAGTACATACATTGACAAAGTGTTGAAGAGATTCAGCATGCAAGATTCCAAGAAGGGATTTTTGCCTATGTCACATGGTATTCATCTTAGCAAGAATCAATGTCCTAAGACATCTGATGAGCGAGATAGAATGAATAAGATCCCTTATGCTTCTGCTATTGGATCTATTATGTATGCCATGCTATGTACTAGACCTGATGTCTCATATTCTTTGAGCACAACAAGTAGATATCAAGCTGATCCTGGTGAGGGTCACTGGACAGTTGTTAAGAACATTCTTAAGTATCTAAGAAGAACTAAGCATGCTTTCTTGGTTTATGGAGGTTTGGAAGATGAGCTAGTTGTAAATGGTTACACAGATGCTAGTTTCCAAACTGATATAGATGATTACAAATCGCAGTCAGGTTTTGTATTCACATTGAATGGTGGAGCCATTACTTGGAATAGTTCCAAGCAGAGTACAGTAGCAGATTCTACAACAGAAGCTGAGTATATAGCAGCATCAGATGCAGCTAAGGAAGCAGTTTGGCTGAAGAAATTCATCACTGAGCTTGGAGTGGTGCCTAGCATTGCTAATCCTATGGCTATCTATTGTGACAACAATGGTGCCATAGCGCAAGCAAAAGAGCCAAGGTCCCATCAGAAATCTAAGCATATACTCAGGCGATTTCACCTCATTCGAGACATCATTGATAGAGGTGATATCAAGATATGCAAAGTTGACACAAATGACAACATAGCAGATCCATTGACAAAGCCTCTCTCGCGGGTCAAGCATGATCAGCACACTAGGTCTATGGGCATGAGATATTTGTTAGTCTAGGCCTAGTGCAAGTGGGAGACTGTTAGTGTATATGCCCTAGGCCATTGATTTGGACCTTAATGTTATTCATTTTGTTATTAATAAAGAAGTTTTTATTATCATTGTTATGTTTGCATGTTATATATAATAATGATTATATCCCTGGTTTATTATTGTTATGGAGATAATAATAAATATAACTAGTGTAATATTGATTTGATAATCATAAGATGATTATAGGTATGAAGATACAAATCAATATTATGGATACATGCTAGAGAACATTGTATTGGATAGACCCACATAGATATCACTTCATGGTTTAATGTCATAAGTGTATCTCATAATAGTTTTCATTTAATCCTTTGACTTGAGATTGTCATAGTTTCCAGCATAAGGAATATTATGTTTTGACATGATCAAACGTTATCTGTAACTAGATAATTATAAAGGTTATGCTTGAACATGGTATAAATTATGTAGAGGAAAATGAACAATCAAGATGGAATTTGTCCCTCTCTATGAGAGAGATATCTTCTGGGCCCCTCGATAAGTGTAACTGAGAAATGCATGGCCGTGCTCAAATAAGTTGATATAAGATCAATCTTATTTGTTTATCAGTTAACTTGGAGATCGAGTAATCATAAGTTTGGACAATATAAGTATGACATTTACTATGACTTATGTTCAAACTAGATATCGTGTGACAAAGGGATTAATGCATGTACTATTTCAGGTTTTCATTTATAATGATTCCCATGATTAATTGGGTAGTCATAATGTCTTGCTAGAGGCCAATTATGATTTGTGTATTTCAATAGAGATTGAAATACACTACCAGTTAATATGAGCCTATCGGGTCACACACATAGAACGTAGGCTGTACTTAAACAATAATAATTATATTTTTATTATTGTTGTTAGTATTATTATTATTAGATATTAATAATAATATTGTTATAATAATTATTATTAGATAATAATTATTAAAAACGTGGGTCCATATAGGATATGGACAGTTAGGGTTTTGACAAGGAAAGGTCTTTTAAAACGGTTTTAAAAGGACTAGAGGCCTTGATGATATTTATTATTATTTTCGTTTTGAAAGAAAACGGAAGAAGAGAAAAAACCTAAAACCCTAGTTTCATTTTTGCAAAAAATTCAGCCACTGCCGTTGGTGAGCTAGCACTCAGACCGGCGTACGTTTGTGTGGACTTCGTTAGAGGGTGTTCGTCTTCAGAAGGCAGCATCTGTTAATCGTTTTGAAGCTACGCAAAAAGGTTAGTTTTGAATCTCTTTTATCGAACTGAATGGATCACATGGATCCTGTGAGTAAATCGAAAGAAATTTTTTTTTTGTTTTCCGCTGCGGCAAGGGTTGCAGATCCTTTTTCGATTTACTAACATATACTTCAACTTCTTTGTGCATCATGTCATGAAATAATGTGGTGGCCATCCTTTGATAAGTTGCTCCAGCATTCTTTAATCCGAACGGCATCACCCTATAACAAAATATACCCCATGTGCTAATGAAGGCAGTTTTGGCTTTATCCTCTTGGGCCATTAAGACTTGATTGTATCCAGAAAATCCATCTACAAATGAGTGTAGCACACTAGAGGCTGTACTATCAATTAGAACATCTATATGAGGTAAAGGGAAATCATCTTTAAGGGAAGCCTTATTTAAATCTCTATAATCCACATATACCCTTATTCTTCCATCTTTCTTTTGCATGGGTACTATGTTGGCTAGCCAATCTGGATATTCTATCACTTCAAGGAACTTCACTTGTATTTGCTTAGTGACCTCTTATTTAAGCAATTCAGCCCACTTATGTCTTAATCGCCTAAGCTTTTGTTTGACAAGTTTCATGTGAGTGTATGTTGGAATATGATGCTCGGCTATGTCTCGATATATTCCAGGCATATCCTCATAAGACCAAGCAAACAATTCTTCATATTTTATGAATATTTTTTCAAATCTCTCTCTCTCATTAGGAGTAAGGTCGGATGCTATGCTAATATTTTTAGGATTTTTTATTGTTCCCAAATTTAATGACTGTGTGTTAACAGAATTAATATTAAAGATGCTCATGTAACTGTTATTTGAATGTATGCAACCATCAGGAGAAACAACACACAAGTAAGCAAAATCAGACTTTATTGCATTCATTTTGGAAAAGAAGACACCATCATCCTCATATAAAGTAGACAAATCAAAATCAAAATCATTGTTCTCAAAATCAAAAGGCAGGATGTCTTCAAACTTTTCTTCAACCAGGGCAGCAATCTCCTCCAGAGTCTTCTCAGCTTTCAGGACAACTTCATTCTTTTCTTTTGGATAGGATTCTTTATTGGCTGACTGGGTGAGCTCTTTCTTTACTTGGTCCACTAGCTCGGCCACATCTGCAAAAACTTCAAAACCTGGGATTAACTTACCCATGAACATGATCGGCTCGGTCTTTCCTTGGAGTGGTTCCATATCCAGAGCTTTGACAAAGATTTCTTCAAGTGGTGGGAAGCTCATCTTCTTACTCTTGTTTGGCTGGACATCCTTGTCTTCATCATATCCCAACCCTTTCTTGGAAGTTTGAGTTCTAAAGTCTGGCAGCTTTGTCAAACTGGCCATACCCTTTCCAAGACCAGCTCCGGGAAGGTAGTTCATGTTCTTCATCATATTTAAAACTTTGGAGTCCACTACTCCATCATCAGAAATTGCAGCTACTTGGAAACCATTGAGAGGTCTCTCAATCATTAGAGTGTTAACAATCTCATTATCTTCAACTTTAATGACCACTGTCTCATTTCCGTTGGGGAACTTGATCTTTTGAAGAAGGGTGGAAGGAACTCCACCAAGACGATGAAACCATGGTTGCCCCAAGAGTAAGGCGAAGGTAACCGGTATGTCTAAAACAACAAACTCAACAATAGATTCAATTGGACCAACCTTGACAGCAGCTTTGAAAGTCCCTTCGGCGTGTCTCTTAGTGTTGTCATAAGCCCGAATTGTCACTTCGATCAGGTTTAGATCTCTTGTTGACATGGCTAGCTTTGGCAATATCTTAAGTGGGAAAACATTTATGGCAGACCCATCATCGACCATTACACATGGAGTCCTCTTCCTCTTGACTTCTATTTTGATAAAGAGAGGGCAGATGTGGTCTATCCCCTCCTCCAGTAAGTCTGCATCTGAAAAAGAAATTGCTCCCATGTTAACTTCGCTCTTCTCTTGAACCTCTTCACATTTCATTACTCCTCCAATTTTTATGAAGTTGATCATCTCCTCCGGTGTCGTGGAGGTAGAAATTGGCATTCTAGCCAAGGATTTGGCCATAGTTTCTCGGTGCTTTTTAGAAGTAGCTAATAAGTCCCAAATGCTAACACTTGCTTGGGTTCTTTTCAATTGCTTGAGCACAACATCATCTTCTTCTTCTTTATTTCCTACTTCAACTTTCTTTCCCTTATTAGTTTCTACCTCCTTAGGTGGTGGCCTTGCATAAGGCTTACCGGATCTAGTGCTCATTACCTCATCTTCTTCGGGCTCAGACCAAGTCCATTCCTCCTTCTTGGATACTATATCATCAACACTATCACTTGAATCCCAAAACCCATTGACAACACAAATTACTACTTCTTCAACCATCATAGCTTGTTTAATCGCATCAAATACCTCTTCTTCTTTGGTTTCTTCTCCACCCACATCTTGAAAAGAAGACATGACAAAATCCTCATGCAAACCTCCTCCAATCATGAATGTTGCCGGTGGCGGTACCCTATTGAACTTTGGTAATGGGTTGTCTTTGGTGTTTGGCTTATTGGGCTCGGGCAGCTTCCCATTATCAATTACATTTTGGATCTCATGTCTCAACATCACACATCTATCCGTGTCATGCCCTTGCATTTGGTGAAATTGACAAAATGCTTTAGTGTCGAAATTAGGTGGGAGAGGGTTAGGCAAAGGACGAGGATTTAAGGGTTGTAGCAATCCCTTTCTTTAAAGTTTATTGAGAACCCAAGACAACAGTTTCCCCAATTTCAAAAATTTTCTCCTTGTTCCTTGGTTAGTAGCATTGACACCGACGACCTTTTGCATGCTTTGGCTACCAGATTGATAATTCCCTTTCTTGTTCCTTTTTGTTGAAAAATAGTTCTTCTCCCTTTCCCATTCTTCAATTTGTAACCCAGCTTAGAGAAGGTCTTTGAAAACACAGATGAGTGTATGAGACATCCTTTCACGAAGACTAGGCGACACCCCTCTCACAATCATCCTTATTTGATCGGATTCATCTGGCCTCTTCTTGAGCAAAGCGGCCTTGTTTCTCCATCTCTTCACATAATCTACAAAATTCTCATTCGACCTTTGGCTAATGGACTGCACTTCCATTAAGGTAACTTCCATCTCGACATTATATCCATAATGGTGGATGAAGGCTTTGTAAAGCATATCCCAACTCTTTTGTGTTGCATCATCTAATGTATTGAACCAATTTTGGATAACAGGGTCCAATGAGAGCATAAAGTACCTTACGGTCTGAGCCTTAGTAGCTCAGACAGACTGCATGGCAGTGATATATTGCTTCACATGGAGGTGAGGATTTTTGGTTCCATCAAACTTTGCAAAAGATGGCATATTGAACTTGTACGGGAATTCTTCATCTAGCTCAAATAATTTGTCAACTTCGGACATTTCCTCGGTTTTCAGCTTCTTTTCAAATTTCTTTTCTAAATCACCAATCATCTTTTCAATATCAGAAGTTTCGGTCTACTCTATAGTTGATCTTTCAACAATCTTTGGTTCCTTTTTCTTCTCTTGAGCATCTTGGTAGTATTGAGCCCAATCATCATCATCATCAATGATCACCTTTTCATCATCAAAAACCACTTCACCAACTTTGGTCTTCCCTTTGTCCTTTGGCTTCTTAGTGCTAGCAGATGCCTCGACATGATTTTCTAAGATTGCAGTCAATTGGTTCTTCATGGTCTCAGCTAGGGTCTCTTTTATTTCTTCCATTTTGGCATTGAGAGCATCATCCACCATCCTTTGAATTTGTTCGGGCTCCATTGTTTTTGGTGAGCAAGTGATTGAGTTTGTTGTAAGCTTTTGAACTATCGTAATCCAGGGCTGTGAGCCAGAGAGGATCAATGACATGAGATGCAAATGTATTCATGTATGCATGTATGCACAAACAATAGGCAAACAAGGACAAATACGACGTTCCTTCCAACCATATAACATCCACACACGAATGGCGAGTCTCTTTTCCTAGGTATCTGGCTAACAAAATACCAACATGGGGCATCTTATTTTCTAATAATTCCCTCAAACATTTCAACCAATAGTTATATTTTTGAAAATGGAAATCATTTCATAATAATTCCCATTAATTAGGTTTTAATCCATTCCACCAACTAAAGTAGCTTTTATGCTATATTGGATTAAAATGAAATTAAGAAGTTTATTATGAATAGATTTCTCACATGAAAAAGGTAACTAATGATTCATGCCAAAAACAAGCCCATGATTAATTATTCTTAGGTTAAACTAGGCTCATAATTGATTTTTGGTATTTCTTAGTTGACCTAAATAATTTGCAAACTCTGTGTAAGAAAAGGTTGGATAAAAACAATTTTGTTTCTAAGCCCATTGTAAAATGATTTTAGAAAAAACATATTTTGGGCTTAGTATTTAGGCCATGAGCAAAAGGATTTTTGATTTATTTTTAGAAAGGTCTTATGTCCAAAGACCATCTTGAAAAATTTTGAAAATAGCTTTTGTCTTTTGGATTTTAAAGAAATATTTATTTGAGCTTACAAATGTACTTGGGTCATATTAGAAAAAGAACAAACCAAATAAGCCATGATTTAAGCCAAGATAAATTAACCATAGTCAAACAACATGCATTTGGGGTAAAACCTAAGGAAAGTAACTAGGCCAATTACATGAGCTTTGGTCTTTGGGTTAAAAGGCATAGGTTCCCATAGCAAGTATATACCAAATGGTATGAGGCTATGAGTGGTTATGCCATGCTCGATCTCTATACCTTGAGTGAAAGTATAGTATCCCATACATAACATAACACGGGTAACACGGGCGTCCTAACTCACGCACACGATGCAATCTAATATGATGCAATGGATAATATCATTATAAGAAAGAATAGAATAATAAAAAGACCAACGGTGGAAACATTTAGAAAAACAATTTATATTACATGATATTTAACTAATGAGGTACCAAACAAGTGGAAACATACCTCTTACAACATTTGGAAATCTAAATAAATTGATAAAAGTAAATAACCATTCATCATAAATAAATTATTCATCAAAGGTATTAAATATCAATAGAAAGTAAACATCCATCCATCATAAACTAAATAAACCAAGCACTGAACTTAAATAAATTGAAGCATATAAAATAAATCAAAGCATAATCAAATATAAAATTGAATAAGGCAAATAAAAATTCAAATTAGGGCTACTGTTTCTATTTAAGATTCTTTATTTCATGTGTTTAGGGTTTTGGAATTTATGGAATTAGGCTACTGTGAGTTTTTAAAGGAATTTCTTATTGGATGAATAAAAACAAAGACAAGCTTTAATGCATTTGAATTGCTTGAATTGTTTTTCTGCTCTCTCAAAAAATCAGATTGATTCCCTGTCTTTCCTCCTCAGTTTGGGTTTCAATTTATCTTCAGATTTCTGTCCCAATTTCTTAATTGATTTTTTTGTGTTGTTTTTGGTCTTATTTATAGAAGAATTTTTGTAACACCCCTTCCCAGCCTACATGTGTAAACCGAGCAGAGGTGCCACACTAATATAATGTTGCTACCAATTTTACTTAGTCAAATTTTAGTTCCGGTTTTTACAAAAATTTGACCAGAGGTTCGCCTAGAAATTGGGTTCTAAGTGTCGATAAAACTGGTTTTTCTGATTTTTGAAAACATTTTTACACAAACCAATGCAAACACAATTAGTGTCAATACACTCCCAATGAATACCCCTTATAACCTCAACTACAAACCTACAAGAAGAATTGACACTTCTAGTACAAAATAAAGTAGAGGTTTATTATTATGACATACTACTAACGTACAGTATAACATAGTATTTCTCAATCTTATATTTATATACATGTCACAACTAGTTAACTCAAAATGGAAACTAAGAGATCTAACCTGAGATGCTATGGGTCTGGTCGTCGCTTCCCAAAAGTTAGCTACTGCTCAGAACCTACGAGTCAAGGAAAACTTAACTCGCTAAGCAATGTCGCTCAGTGGGTACTTTACCAATGGAAATAAAAGTAAAGAGTATTTGTACAAGCAAGGCAATAAAATATATGAATGTTAAATACTATAAGCAATAAAATATAAAGCTCACTTCAATGAAATAAAATCATACTTCCCAAAAAAGAATTTCAAGTTTTTCAAAAGATTTTAACTAAAATTGTAAAATATTCACAATTCAACTTATGCCATAAAATAGTTGTGTGATAGTTTGTAAATTTTTTTTGCTCTACTGGTAAAAGCAGAACCACAGCGATAAGGCAGTGGCCCTCACCACTGTAACACAGGTGGCCCTCACCACCGATATCAAATCACAGGAATGGTCCCCACCATCCTGGTTATAACCAATGGCCCTCACCATTGGCCCCAATGGCCCTCACCATTGAGTTCAGATCATAACAATTCAATCACAATATCAAGCAGTACTGCATAAGTTAGTATAGTGCACTATACCCTTATCTACCAAGTTCAGCCACCAAGTAGAGCATAAGGGTTTAAAATTCAAATCCAAGATTTCCACAAATTTTCAAATGATTTGCACATCCCTTTTCATTTTTACCAAATCATGCCATTTCGCCGTGTATTAACTCTGTTGCTAAAGGCCGTTTCATTTCCAAGTGTTTACCACCATTCCCAGTCATTTCCACACACTTCAAATCACATTAGAAAAATTCCCAAAAATGACCAAAAGAATAGTAACACGGTGCGTAAAATCGGCAACGCAAATGGCATGACCATATGAATAGTAAAATCTGGTTTTTGTCTAAATTTCAGTCATGCATTTGACCAGGTAAATGATTTTATTTTTTCCTGAAATTTTACAGGAAACTTATTTCATATGTTGACTAATTGCATGTAAAATTTTGTCGAAAAATTCCATCGTTTACTGCCTCAACCGGCTGCCCAAAGTTGGGTCCAGAATTGGCTCCCAAAGGGCACCAATTCAGCCCCCACTTGCATTTGGTGCAAAATTTGTTTATTTTTTTTTTCTAAACCCATTTCAAAGCTTCCCTAATAATGTAATGAGGACTTATACACTTCCCTTTTAAAATAACTTGATTTTTTAAATCAATTCGGACTAAATGGAGTTCATAAACTTTTTTACCAAAATCAATGAAAACATTAGACTTCATTTGAATTTAAACAACCCAATCACCACGTGGATTCAAAAATACCACTCAACAATTGAATTCAAACTCAAACAACACATTTAGGCATCCATAGCAAAAGTTCCATAGATAAATTTTTGGCAAGAAAATGAAAGAAAAATTAATTCTTCCAAGGTAAAGTACGGAACCTTGTATTTTAATTTCCTTTTGCTTTCCCTTCTCTTTCAAGCTCTTCCTTCTCCTTATTTCCACCCTTGCCTACAAAAATTTCACAAAACAACCACATCCATAAATCCTAGTAATTTAGAACATGTGCTACCCTTCCATTTCTTTTAAAATTAAGTCCTAATCTAACCTTATTAAACCTTAGAAACCTTAATTCTTCCATTTAATTAATCAATATCATCACTACTTAAGTTTTCCTCAAATCCACCATAAGAACCCTAATTTTAATCTCTCAAATTACTCATTAAAACCTAAAATTAGGATTAGAAATGAACTTACCTTTAGGACCTTGGATTCCACCAAAACCTTTGATAATAAACCTTAAAACTTGAAAAACACCACCTTTCTTCCTTCTCCTATGGCTTGGACGACCCTTCTTCTCAAGAGGGAGTTTTTCCTTTCTTCTTTTATGTGTTTTTGGTCCAAATGGCTGCCCAATTTGGCTAATAATGTGTTAAGACAAATGCTTAATTCCAATTGGTCCACTTTAAGGCAAAATGGCCATTTTTCATTGGTACAATTGTCTCTCTCTTTTATTTATTTAAGGCCCAAGCCATTGGGCTTTCTTTTAATGATATTTTGGCCCCTCTTCTTCCCTTTGCTGTAATTTTATGATTTAGGGTGTGAAAAGACCAAAATACCCTCCGGCGATTGATTGTCTGTAACTTTTAAACCGTGTGGTTCCACAAAGTGAACCACATATGGTTTTGACCCTCTCGACCTCTACTTTCCATTTTTAAGGTCTATTTTAGGTTTCCAAGTCATTTTGAAAAATTACCAATAAGCCCTCGACTTTTTACAAAATTCCCTTTAGGTCCTTTCTTTGCTCGGGTTTGCCCGGGCTCTGTTTCTACTAACGATCATTTCATATTCAACCCCTCGACGTCCTCTACATACTCATGTATTTATTTCCTACTTTGGATTCATGTATAAATTTTAATTAATAATGACCAAAATGCCCCTAGTCTACGTGTCTTCGTTCCACTCTAACAGGGCGTTTCCGAAGAAAGTCACAGTTCACAGTTTTTACCCGGTTTTTCTCTAGTTTCCATTTCATTACACTATCACATACATTATTAAGACTTCCCAGACTGGTCACCCATCGCCATTAGTTATGCACGTTTAACCCCGGTCCTTTAATGAATTATAGCTTAACGGTCTAAGGTTAGCTAGATCTCTTTAGCATGCCTACTTTGTCAGCACGTGTGAATACTGTACATGTAATTCATGTACATACTTGCTATAGCCGGTCGTGACAATTCCTCCCTCGTTAATTTAGGCTTCGCCCCGAAGCCTATCAGGTGGAAATAAATATGGGTACTACTTCCTCATAGTTTCTTCGCATTCCCATGTAGCTTCTTCTACTTTGTGATTCCTCCAAAGCACTTTGACCAATGGGATCTTCTTATTCCACAACTCTTTGATGTCCTGTTCTAGGATTTCTACCGGCTCTTCCTCGTACGTCAGGTAGGGCTGAATCTCAATTTCTTGAGCTTGTATGACGTGGGTTGGATCTGAACGATACCTCCTTCGCATTGAAACATGGAAAACATCATGTATTTATTGATGTAAGGTAGGTCGCACGTGCATTTCTACAAAGATAGCTCCATCTTCTGTGGGCTCTAATTCTACCCTCATAGCACGTAGCACTTGCATTGACTTCCTGCTAAGTACATCTGCTACGACATTCGCTTTGCCCAGGTGATAGTTAATCGTATAGTCGTAGTTGGCTAACAGTTGCATCCATTTTCGCTGTCGCAGGTTTAAATCTTTCTGCGTGGGCAGGTACTTCAGGCTTTGATTATCTGTATAAATGTAACACTTTTCCCTGTATAAGTAGTGCCTCCATGTCTTGAAAGCCAAAACAATCGCTGCTAGTTCTAAGTCATGCGTGGGATAATTCTTTTCGTGTGGCTTGAGCTGTCGAGAAACATACGCAATGACTTTGCCCTCCTGCATCAATACGCAACCTAACCCGATGTGGGATGCATCTCTATAGATCACAAAATCTTTTCCTGATTCGGGTTGTGTAAGAATGGGCGCTTCAGTAAGTTTTTGCTTCAGCCTTTCAAAGCTCCGTTGGCAAGCGTCGGTCCACTGGAATTTGGCATTCTTCTGAAGTAGCTTGGTCATTGGTGTGGCGATCATGGAAAACCCTTTAACGAATCCCCGATAATATCCTGCTAACCCCAAGAAACTACGGACTTCCGTTACTATCTTAGGTGGCTTCCATTCCAATACCGCTTCTATTTTCTTGGGATCGACCCTTATTCCTTCTGCCGATACAATATGTCCCAAGAAGGCTACTTCTTCCAACCAAAATTCGCATTTGCTGAATTTAGCGTATAATTGCTTCTCTCGCAGGTTTTGCAAAACGATCCTAAGGTGGCGATCATGGTCCTCTCAATTCTTTGAATACACCAATATGTCATCAATGAATACAAACACGAACTGATCCAAATACGGGTGGAAGATTCTGTTCATCATATCCATGAATACTACAGGTGTGTTTGTTAATCTGAAAGGCATAACGATGAATTCATAATGTCCATAGCAAGTTCTGAATGCGGTTTTTGGTATGTCTTTGTCTTTGATCCCCAATTGATGATAACCCGATCGTAAATCAATTTTTGAAAAGACTCCAGAACCTTTGAGTTGATCAAACAAATCGTCTATGCGAGGTAACGGATACTTGTTCTTGATGGTCAGCTTATTGAGTTGACGGTAATCCACACACAACCTTAGTGATCCGTCTTTCTTTTTCACGAACAATACTGGCGCTCCCCATGGTGACATGCTTGGCCTAATGAACCCCTTGTCTAAATGTTCTTGTAGCTGTACCTTTAGTTATTTTAGCTTCGCTGGCACCATTTGGTAAGGTGTGATGGATACTGGTGCAGCTCCTGGGTACACGTCTATGGTGAATTCCACCTCACGTTTAGGTGGTAATCTGGGTAAGTCATCAGGAAATACGTCGGGGAAATCGCAAACAGTAGGTATATCTTGTAGCTTCGGTGCCTCTTCTTTCGCTTCTAACGCGCATAACAGGTATGCCTCGCAGCCTTTATGCACTAACCTCTTAGCTGTCATAGCGGAAATGATGTTAGTTAGATAGTCCTTCATCTTTCCCACTAAGGTCACTTCGTCACCGTCTGACGTATGCAGAGTAACTCTCTTTCATTTACAGTCAACCAGTGCATCGTGTTTGGCCAACCAATCCATCCTAAGGATAGCGTCGAATTCTTGAAATGGTAGTTCAAATAAGTCTCCCCAAAAGATACGTCCTTGTATCTCCAAGGGGCAATCTTTCACTACCTTCCTCGTAATCACCTCACTCCCTAATGGGCTAGTAACTAATATTCCCTCTTCCTCTAGTTCTACCTTTAGGTTTCCAAGTTTTTCATTTTTTGTGCATATATATGAGTGTGAAGAACCCGGATCTATTAAAACGTAAAGTAGAACTCCAAACATAGACAACTGACCTGCAATCACGTATAGCGCTTCTTCATCTTCTCGCCCCCTCATGGCATACATTCTAGCAGGAGCCCTCGCTTCTGGTCGATTCACCGTCTCAAACTGCACACGTGACGGATTTCTGCCCCTACCTCTGCCTTGGCCTTGCCCTGCTGCCACTTGCGATCCCTCAGTCTCCCTAGGTAGATTCTGCATTCGCTGGGGACACTCTCGCATAAGGTGGTCTAAAGATCCACATATGTAGCATGCAAATGTCCGACCCCAACATTCTCCCATGTGGCGGCGTCCGCATTGATCACAGCGTGGATTAGTATTTTCACCTTCATTACCTCTCGGATCGGTAGAAAAGTTACCTCCGCTTCTGTTGAATCCTCTTCCTTGCCCTCTTCCGGATCGTCCGGTACTAGCGACTGAGGTGACTTGACTTGGGCCATCGCGATTCGATCCCTGACTGTAACCCCGACGTTGACCGCCTCCCGTGGAACCACTGCCTCAGAATCGCTTCCTTGATGATTGATAGTTTCCCGAATAGTTTTGGGTATCTCTCTTCTATTTCATCTTTTGTCTTCTATTCTGCTCATCAGACTGACACTGCTCCACTTCAATAGCTCGGGTGACTAACACAGAAAATTCCTTAATATGAGCAGCAATCAGCTACACCTTAATCTCATTATTCAATCTGTCTAAGAATTGTTTACATCGATCTTCCTCATCTTCTATCGCTTTCTTAGCATACCTGCTTAATCTAGTGAACTCCCTTTCGTACTCTGTCATTGTCTTTCGCCCTGCTTTCAAGTGTAGAAACTCTTTCCTCCTGGCGTCGAGATATGCTTCAGAAATAAACTTTCTCTTAAATTCTTTCACAAAGAAGTCCCATGTCCTCTGCTCTAGTGGAACTCATTGTTGGACTATGTCCCACCAGACATACACTTCTTCCACTAACAAGGAAGTAGCGCACACAACTCGCTCCTCTGAAGTACACTGTAACTGATCTAAGGCTCATACCGTTCCTTCCAGCCAATACTCGGCTGTAGAAGAATCATCGTCCTTTCGGGCCCTAAACTCCTTCGCCCCATACTTTCTTATCTTTTAGATTGGGGATTTCCTTTCCCCTCCCACTGCAGGTACTGGTACAGGTGCTGGCGCCGGTGGTGGTGCCGAGGCTGCGCCGGCTATCTGCCGTAATATGGTAGCCATTTGTTGCAACATTTCGTTGGGGATAGGAGCATCAGCTGGTGGTTGCTCAGATGCAGGTGTCTTTGATACATGCGTTTCTACAATTCGGGATGCCTGAGACTCGACCTCCTCCTCTATATCACACTGCGCTGCTTGCGACATCTAAAGAACATAGCAAAATGTATACAATCCCATCATCATTAACGACCCAGACCAACAACATTATATTACCCTAGGCGGCATGTATATAAAGATAAATCTCTTAAATAACACATATACAACACAACTTTTATTAATTTCCAAGCAAAAGTATTTACATTACTGGGAAGCCCTTATGTACATTCCAAAATTTAGGACTCCTTACTACTATATAATCATGTCATACTACCATACAATATATACACGATACCCTGATGTCACATATGTACATAACCAAAAGGACCTCCAAAAAGCAACACATCTCGAAGCTTAGTGAGTAGGTGCCCTAGGTGAGGTGGCACTTTCAGACAAATACTCTTCTATCTTAAGATCAAACTTTGGGTCATGCGATGCTTCACCAAGTAAGTGCTGGCCTAGCTCCTGGACCCTCTCCTGCAAAGCACGGATCTCTCTATATGCTACCCCAAGACTCCTACAGGCACTATCAAACTCCACTATATGACTAAGCCTGTCCTCCTTTAACATCAGCACGTCTCTCCTCAAGGAGATAATCATCTCATGTGCAAATCTCAGGTCTTCATGATCCTGTTGACATCGATCTGCCAGGATATCTATGGTATCATCTTGCTCCTGCACTATCTGCTTTAGCCTCTCTACTTCCATCCTCAGCTCCCTCATCTCATTGTTTCGATCATCCATAATTACTCATGTTATAATTAGAATAACATAACTAACAATACTACACACATGTGTAGTTACATATTTAAAACCCCTAACCTAACCCTATGTGTCATACATTTAAGGTTTAGTTCAATTAACTACCCAGGACCGACTAAACCGGAGCTCTAATACAAAAATTGTAACACCCCTTCCCAGCCTACGTGTGCAAGCCGAGTAGAGGCGCCACACTAACCTAATGTTGCTAACAATTTTACTTAGTCAAATTTTAGTTTCGGTTTTTGCAGAAATTTTGCTAGAGGTTCGCCTAGAAATTGGGTCCCAAGTGTCGACAAAACTGGTTTTTCTGATTTTTGAAAATATTTTTACACAAACCAATGCGAACACAATCAGTCTCAATACACTCCCAATGAATCCCCCTTATAACCTCACCTACAAACCTGCAAGAAGAATTCACACTTCTAGTACAAAATAAAGTAGAGGTTTATTATTATGACATACTAATAACGTACAATATAACATAGTAATTCTCAATCTTATATATATATATACATGTCACAACTAGTTAACTCAAAATGGAAACTAAGAGATCTAGCCTGAGATGCTGTGGGTCTGGTCGTCGCTTCCCAAAAGTTAGCAACTGCTCCAAACCTACGAGTCAAGGAAAACTTAACTCGCTGAGCAATGTCGCTCAGTGGGTACTTTACCAATGGAAATAAAAGTAAAGAGTATTTGTACAAGCAAGGCAATAAAATATATGAATGCTAAATACTATAAGCAATAAAATATAAAGCTCACTTCAATGAAATAAAAATGTACTTCCCGAAAAAGAATTTCAAGTTTTTCAAAAGATTTCAACTAAAATTATAAAATATTCACAATTCAACTTATGCCATAAAATAGTTGTCATATTTTGTAATTTTTTTTTGCTCTACTGGTAAAAGCAGAACTACGGCGATAAGGCAGTGGCCCTCACCATTGTAACACAGGTGGCCCTCACCACCGATATCAAATCACAGGAATGGTCCCCACCATCCTAGTTATAACCAATGGCCCTCACCATTGGCCCCAATGGCCCTCATCATCGAGTTCATATCATAACAATTCAATCACAATATCAAGCAGTACTGCATAAGTTAGTATAGTGCACTATACCCTTATCTACCAAGTTCAACCACCAAGTAGAGCATAAGGGTTTAAAATTCAAATCCAAGATTTCCACAAATTTTCAAATGATTTGCACATCCCTTTTCATTTTCACCAAGTCATGCCATTTCGCCGTGTATTAACTCTGTGGCTAAAGGCCATTTCAATTCCAAGTGTTTACCACCATTCCCAGTCATTTCCACACACTTCAAATCACATTAGAAAAATTCCCAAAAATGACCAAAAGAATAGTAACACGGTGCGTAAAATCGGCAACGCAAATGGCATGACCATATAAATAGTAAATTCTGGTTTTCGTCTAAATTTCAGTCAATTTCAGTCATGCATTTGACCAGATAAATGATCTTATTTTTTGCTGAAATTTTACAGGAAACTTATTTCATATGTTGACTAATTGCATGTAAAAGTTCGTCGAAACATTCCATCGTTTGCTGCCTCAACCGGCTGCCCAAATTTGGGTCCAGAATTGGCTCCCAAAGGGCACCAATTCGGCCCCCACTTGCATTTGGTGCAAAATTTGTTTATTTTTTTTTCTAAACCCATTTCAAAGCTTCCCTAATAATTTAATGAGGACTTAGACACTTCCCTTTTAAAATAACTTGATTGTTTAAATCAAGTTGGACTAAATGGAGTTCATAAACTTTTTTACCAAAATCATTGAAAACATTAGATTTCATTTGAATTTAAACAACCCAATCACCACATGGATTCAAAAATACTACTCAACAATTGAATTCAAACACAAACAACACATTTAGGCATCCATAGCAAAAGTTCCATAGATAAATTTTTGGCAAGAAAATGAAAGAAAAATTAATTCTTCCAAGGTAAAGTACCAAACCTTGTATTTTAATTTCCTTTTGCTTTCCCTTATCTTTCAAGCTCTTCCTTCTCCTTATTTCCACCCTTGCCTACAAAAATTTCACAACACAACCTCATCCATAAATCCTAGAAATTTAGAACATGCACTACCCTTCCATTTCTTTTCAAATTAAGTCCTAATCTAACCTTATTAAACCTTAGAAACCTTAATTCTTCCATTTAATTAATCAATATCATCACTACTTAAGTTTTCCCCAAATCCACCATAAGAACCCTAATTTTAATCTCTCAAATTACTCATTAAAACCTGAAATTAGGATTAGAAATGAACTTACCTTAGTTTAGGACCTTGGATTCCCCCAAAACCTTTGATAATAAACCTTAAAACTTGAAAATCACCACCTTTCTTCCTTCTCCTATTGCTTGGACGACCCTCCTTCTTAAGAGGGAGTTTTTGCTTTCTTCTTTCATGTGTTTTTGGTCCAAATGGCTGCCCAATTTGGCTAATAATGTGTTAAGACAAATGCTTAATTCCAATTGGTCCACTTTAAGGCAAAATGGCCATTTTTCATTGGTACAATTGTCTCTCTTTTATTTATTTAAGGCCCAAGCCATTGGGCTTTCTTTTAATGATATTTTGGCCCCTCTTCTTCCCTTTGCTGTAATTTTATGATTTAGGATGTGAAAAGACCATAATACCCTCCGGTGATTGATTGTCTGTAACTTTTAAACCGTGTGGTTCCACGAAGTGAACCACATATGGTTTTGACCCTCTCGACCTCTACTTTCCATTTTTAAGGTCTATTTTAGGTTTCCAAGTCATTTTGAAAAATTACCAATAAGCCCTCGACTTTTTACAAAATTCCCTTTAGGTCCTTTCTTTTCTCGGGTTTACCCGGGCTCTATTTCTCCTGACGTTCATTTCATATTCAACCCCTCGACGTCCTCTATGCACTCGTGTATTTATTTCCTACTTTGGATTCATGTATAAATTTTAATTAATAATAACCAAAATGCCCCTAGTCTACGTGTCTTCGTTTCTCTCTAACGGGGCGTTTCCGAAGAAAGTCACAGTTCATAGTTTTTACCCGATTTTTCTCTATTTTCCATTTCATTACACTATCACATACATTATTAAGACTTCCCAGACTGGTCACCCATCGCCGTTAGTCGCGCACGCTTAACCCTGATCCTTTAATGAATTATAGCTTAACGGTCTAGGGTTAGCCAGATCTCTTTAGCATGCCTACTTTGTCAGCACGTGTGAATACTATACATGTAATTACTGTACATACCTGTTATAGCCGGTCGTGACAATTTTATGGTTCATTCCTAATTATTCACGGAACATAATATTGATAAGAAAATGAAACCAAAACCTAATTGCATTAGGTTTCGGAAAAATTTGCGTCGAAAAAATATCACATAATATCAAAGACCTTCTTCAAATTGGTTTGCAAATAGAAGAATGGGAGAGAGAGAATAATCATTTTTAATATTAACTCTATGACACACAATTATTCAATTATTAGGAATTTCAAAGACCTTCTTCAAATTGGTTTGCAAATAGAAGAATGGGAGAGAGAGAATAACCATTTTTAATATTAACTCTATGACACATAATCATTAAATTTGGGAACAATCTACCATTCTAAAACTATTTACATAGCATCCAACCTTACTTATGAAGAGAGAGAGATTATAAAAAATATTTAAAAAATATAAATAAGTTTTTGCAAAGTCTTATGAGGATATGCCTGGAATTCATCAAGATATAGTCGAGCACATGATTCCCGCTTATACTTACATGAAACCTATCAAACAAAAGCTTAGACGGTTAAGGTTGGAATCGGTAGAACTAGTCAAAGAATAAGTCACTAACAAAAAAACAAGTGAAGTTCCTTGAGCTAATAGATTATCTTGACTAGTTAGCTAACATAGTTCCTGTGTCGAAGAAAGATGGAAGAATTAGGGTTTGTGTGGACTGTAGGGACTTGAACAAAGTGTCGCCTAAGGATGATTTTCCTTTACCCCATATAGATGTCATTATTGATAGTGCAACCTCTAGTGTTCTACACACATTCATAGAAAGATTTTTCAAATAAAATCAGGTGTTAATGTCCCAAGAGGATAAAGCGAAAACTGCCTTCATTACTACATGAGATATATTTTGCTACAGGGTAATGCCCTTTAGGTTGAAGAATGCTGGAGTGACCTATCACAGGATGGCCACCACCTTATTCCATGACATGATGCATAAAGAAGTTGAGGTCTATATCGATGGAATGATGGTGAAGATACAAGGGAGCAACATTTTCAAAATTTAAAAATCTTCTTTGAAAGAGCAGTAAAGTATAAGCTAAGGTTGAACCCAAAGAAGTGTGTGTTTGGGGGTTACTTTGGGTAAGCTGTTAGGACATGTGATTAGCCCAAATGGCATTGAGATTGACCCTGACAAAGTTAAGACAATCAGGGATATGCCAACTCCTATGATGGAAAAGAAGTTCGGGGGTTTATTGGTAGGTTACAGTACATTAGCAGGTTCATAGCAAAACTTACCATAATTTGTGAGCCAATCTTAAAACTACTTAGAAAGAACCAGCTTGTCAAGTAGAATGAAGAGTGTCAAAGGCCTTTGACCATATAAAAGAATATTTACTAAATCCCCCTATTTTGAAGCCACCTAAAGCTGTAGACCTTTGTTAATATGCTTAGCTTTAGAAGAAGAGTCGATAGGAGTAATGCTCGCACAAGCAGATGAATTGGTTGTTGAGTATGTGATTTACTATTTAAATAGAAAGCTCCTACTTTATGAGATTAAGTATAATATCATTGAAAAGACATGTATTGATGTGGTTTGGTCATCTATGAAGTTGTAGCATTACTTTTAGTCTCATAGTATGCAAGCAATTTCCAGGATGGATCCGGTGTAGTATCTAAGGGAAACACCCTCATTCTTCAGGAAATATGGTAAATGGTTGATAATTTTAGAAGAATTTGAAATTGAGTATATAACCAAGAAAACCATTAAAGGAAGAGCAATAGCAAAATTCTTGGCTCAATAGCCATTGCCTGAAGATGAATAGGTTATTTTGCAATTTCCTGATGAACATTTACATGCCATAGAAGTACAAGTGTGGAAGATGTATTTTGACAGAGTAGTGAATAGAAAGCGAGCAGAATTGGGAGTGATATTGGAATCGCTTGAAGGAGAGCTCATCCCTTTAGCTATGAAGTTGAAATTTATGGCAAACAACAACATTGTGGAGTATGAAGCTTGTATTTTTGGCCTGGAAACCCTGATGATCATGAATGTGGATAAAGTGTAACCCTATATACGTATAATACATATACCATCATATGTAATATATGCATATACGGTACAAAAAATGTTACAGTCCATTTTAATAAAAATCTTACTTTTCATTTTTTTAAAATCTTAAATACTTTAAATTATGTATAAATAACAAATAAAATATTACTTATCAGAAAAACATATCAAACCCCATTAAAAAATTTATAATTTATAATAAATCAATATATATATACATCAAAACATAATATAACATACATAATGTCAAAATGTATGATAATATAAAATATGTACATGCTGGAAGTGCGTCTTTGATCTTGATGTCCGACAATCAACTCTACACTTAAGATCTCAAATCTAGACCTAGCTCGATCTAGATGAACTCTCCGACTCTACCGGATCTCCCCTGTCACTTGCGTAATGAGTTACAATCGCGCCAAGCCAAAAGCCTAGCGGTAAAAACATTAATAACAATAAAAGTTCAAATGCAATGCCAATGCACAATGCATATGGATATCATATCTCATATCATTTCATTTAACATCTTTCTCAATTGCTCCACAATTCACAATTCACATAAAAACAAACACAAGTATGGGCCCAAAGGATCTAATATGCTATTCAAATCCTAGAGTTACTGTTTTGGTCCAAGTTGACACCATGTGTCTAGCCCCAAAGGCAAATCAAGAAATTGCTCAAAAGCTAGCTCCGAAGGTAGGTTATATCATAGTGACACCAAGCATCTAGCCCCAAAGGCAAATCAAATAAATGCTCAAAAGCTAGCCCCAAAAGTAAATAATGAGGACAACCTCATAGGCATGCTGCTAAACACATAACTCTGAAAATTGAATAACATACTAGGCACAAAATTATTTCATATTTCCATTATCAATTTATTTCTCATTTTCCCATAATCAAACTAGGCACATTACCTCTTTTCTCATTTTCAATTTGTCATATTGGCTCATTTTCTCATTTTTCAAAATGTCATTTCATTTCAATTTATCATATTTCATCATATCTCAATATATGATCACAATGTAATACATTCCATATCAAAATCACATCACCCAAACTGTAATATCCCAAGGTATACTCTAAAAGTTTTGGAGTTATTTGTGTATTTGGATTTAATGTATATGTATATATGGGAAATATAACTACTATATATAAGACATATACATATACATCACATATACATGGGATATAAATTGGTGTAGGAAAAGTGAGTTATATATATATATAATTGATTAATTATAATAATGATAATAAGGACAAAAAGAAAAAGAAGAAGAAAGTCAAAAGAAATTGTGTGTGGTGGAGATTTATTATTATTATTATTATTATTATATATATATATATATGATAAGGATGAAAGAAAGAAGAAATTATTTCTTTCTTCTTCTTATTCTTATTGCACGAGAGAGAGAGGGAGAAAGAAAGAGAGAGAGAGAGAGAGAGAGAGGTGATTCCATCCATATGAACATCAAATTCAAAGGAATTTTGAGAGGATTGAAGATGATTATTGAAGAATTGGCTTAATATCCAAGTAAGTATCCATTTTCTTGTTTTGATTCTTATTGTTTGAGTTTGAATTTGATGATGATGATGATGATGATGCTAATGAAAGATTGAAGTGTATATATGTGTGGAATTGATATTTTAGGTGATGATAATATGTTTAATTATGAGATAACATGGTTAATTGTGAGGATGATGATGAATTATTGAAATGGTTGAGTAAGGGTTTTATATGAATGAATTGAGGAATTTGAGTAGTTAATATATGGTGGTGTGTATAATGATTGTTGTTATGATATATTGAAGTGATATAAGTGTTAAATTGATAGGTAATTGATGAATATAACCAAGATGTCGATTAAGGGTGATGAAATATGAGTTTTGAAGTGTTTGTGTTTTCATGGTTGGGTGTTCGAATTCTTGATTTCTGGTCTGTCACGGTTAGTGACACGGCCGTGTGATTGGGCGTGTAATCGGTACTGAGTTGGACGGTTGTGACACGACCATTAACACGGCCATGTTACTGGGCGTGCTATAGCTACTGTGAGGAATGTAATTGACACGGCCATGAACACGCCCGTGTTGTTGGGCGTGTAAATGTTTCTGTGAGGCAGAATGAACAACACGTCCAGTGACACGCCCGTGTTACTGAGCGTGTCAAAGCTGCCGTATGGTTGGTTTAGGGCAAGATCAGGGACACGTACGTGTTGGTGAGTGTGTCATGTGTAGAGTTTGCCCTAGTTAATCATCATTCTTATTTACTTATGTATGTAATTATCTTTGGATTAGGTTTTGAAGAGATTGTATTGCATTAACCTAACTGTTGGGAATTCTTGGAAGAGGAAATGTATAGATTGATGGGAGTAGTTGTTGAGGTAAGTACAAAATTTATAAATGTATTAAGTAATCTATTATAATGTTGATGCATATGTATAATGTAAATTGCTAGAAATATATCGATGAGGGAATATGAAATGTAAAAGATATGATGATATAATGAAATATATATATATAATGTGAAAGCATTCAATATGTATGTGTTATGAAAGGTGAGAGATGTGAAGATATGATTAGTATGATGTGAATGATAGGATGGGTGCTCAAAATGTATGATAATGCAATTGATTATATATGTACTTGAATGATGAATGGTTATGTATATATATATATATCGATGATGATATATGAAATGTATGTGCAATGCAATTTGTTATGATAAATTGCTTTGATGTAAATATTATGATTGAGGCATGTTTGCCTAAATAAAATGCAATGCAATTGAATGGTGATTTAAATGATATGATTGAAGCCATTGTGATTGGCTATGATGATTTAAATGAAATGATTAAAGCCATTGTGATTGGCTATGATGATTTAAATGAATTGTGAAGCCATTTTGATTGGCTATGATGAGAATTGAGAATGAAATTGATAATGAAATAATAAATGAATTGTGTGGCTAATGTGTTATTCCATTTTCAGAGTTTGTTGTTGGTGGCATGCCTATAGTAACATTTTCTTGAAGTTATTTTGGGCTTGATCCTTGAAGCCAAGTTGGGTTGAAGTTTAACATGTTTTACTCCCCTTGAAGCTTGGTTGCGTCTAGTCCTTGAAGCCTAATTGAGATGTTACAACCCTTGAAGCTAGGTTGGATTGGTTCTTGAAGCCAAGTTGGGTTGATACTTAGCATGCTTTGTTCCCCTTGAAGCTTGGTTGAACCTAAATCCTTGAAGCCTAGTTGGGATAATGATAAATGTGATAATTAAACCAAAGCATTAACTCTGAAAGTGGAATGGCATATTAGTGTCTTTTGGGCCCATGTTTGTCTTTGTTGTCAATGTGAATGATGAAGTGTGAAATGAATGAATAAAGAGATCTATGCTTGTTTTGTTGGGAGTGTGATTTATGAATGGTGAATGGTGAATAAAGAATTAATTAAATAATATAAGGACTTGGAATGTTATGAAGTATGAAATGATTACAATATATAAATAACCTATTGAAGAGAAATATGATTTGAAATGCTAAGTTAAAAGATGAGATTCTGAAAATATCGTATGACATGTAATATGTGTATGGGTGTGGAGATTGTGAGTATTAGCTATGATTGTTCTTTTAAATTATGAAATTGTGGTTGCACTGATATATGTGTAAATGTATATAAGTTATGAGGTTAGTGGAAAAATATGAAGAATGCTTTGAAAAGAAGAAATCTATGTTAAGACAATAATAATATATGATGTTAAATTGTGAGGTATGTTTCTTCTGTAACATATGTTTATTTTATTTTATTGTACTACTAAGCTTTTATGCTTAGCGCGGTTTTGTGAATCACGCAGGTGAGTAGATGGTTAATTTGGAGTCAGACAGTTATGCCACGAGAAGGGTAAGTGTATATCGAGACCAACTAGAAGGTGATGCATACATGTCCAATTTGTTTATGTTATATTTTGATAAGAATATATATTCATATGTATAAATGAAGTTTTGGTAAATTTTGATGAGATTATTATATATATAACCATTGAAAACATAATGGTTTTGTAAATGTTCTTTAGATCAATGTAATATTGTTTGAACTTGGATAAAGTTTTTTTTAATTAAAACTAAAAGTGACATTCTTATACTTTATATACGTATTGTATGTATACCAGGTATATGTATAGTACTTATATAGAGTATGGGGTGTTACAATTATTTTGGTATCAGAGCTTAGGTTCGAGATTCTCGGCCTAAGTGAAAAATTTTTTTTTTGAAAAGTTTAAATAGAAGTAAAAAGGAAAAAGATTTGAAATAAAATTTGTAATACATGCATATGCATTAACACCTAGGTTGGTCTCGAACGTGGCATTATGTGATTTGTGATGTATCTGAATTACCTGAGATAGATGATAGTGCATAAATGAGGTTTTATATGAAATCAAATTTTGAAATGTTGATAATTGAAAAGTGATTGTGGTACAAAGAAATGAAAGGGAATTTATAAGTAAAAGTTTGATTATTGATATGTGTTTGACATATAAAGAAATGGCTAGAAGAATAAAGTTGTTTAGAAATTCAAACATAAAGTTTATTAGAAAGAGATTCAAATAGTAGAGAAAATATTGTTGGATGGGTAATGTGGAAAGAGATGTTATTTAAATATATATATATATATATATTGTTGAATGTGAGGAAATAAAATGGTGTTGTTTGTATGGTTGTTTTAATGCAAACATTGTGAATTTAATATGATATGTTTTGATGTTATACTATGATATACATAAAAGTTTTAAAGTTGATATTTAGGAAATAAGATTTGTAAATCCAATTTTGATAAGGATTACTTGGATATCGAGAGTTTAATGCATAGTACGCATATGAATTATGTGAAATGAATATTATTGCATATTAAAAATGACTTACAAATATGTAATTAAGTTGGCAAGTGATAAAGTGATCATGATAAGGCTGATTACTTGGAATGTGATGTAATATGTTAATGATCAAGGATTGAGTTGATCACTTGAAAAATGTAAGGTACACATAGTATTGCATGTTTGTAACCTATATAATTACTTACTTATTAATGTTGAGAATGGTTACGCTTGCATTGACGAACTTGTGCAAAGCTGGGTTATGTGATAAGATTGATAGTAAGAATTGGATTGAGCAACGTTGGTTCAAGAAACTAAGATTTGTGATAACTAGACTTGGAAAGTGTATAGAGATTATTGGGCTCAATGTGTATATGATTGGATGTAATGTACATATGTATAAATATGTGAGTGATATATATATGTTGAATGGTAAACAAATAGATATAAAGATGGTATACTAAATGCATTTAAAAATAAATGTGAGAGAGATGTTACCTTAGTAATGTGACTAAGATTTTGTGAAATATTATCATGGTTAGAATGTATATATATGTTGAGTTGATAAATAACTTAAGTCATGTCAAAAAGGGATAAGAATGATGTTGTTCAATGAAAAGTAATAAATGTTAAATTGTGTGGAAGATATGTAAAAGAGGAATTAAATATAATTGTATAATTATGTGTATACAGGTGTAGAAAATGTGGAATGAGCTTTTTGATGTGAACGTGATTGTAAAATGTAAGAAATGTGGAAAGTAAGTCACATTGTGAATGTGATCTATGAATGTGAATGTGATATAACTATTTGTCTAGTGATGTGAAGAATGATATGGCTTGTATTAGTGGACCTATGAGAGATTAGGTTTTAACTTATGCAGAGTTAGACTATGGGATGAAATGGAAAGTGAGAAAGAACGCGAGTAACACTAGACGATGAAATTGATATGATGATAACTGAACTAGACTATCATATAATGCTTCCTGGATCAAGGACTATGCTTGTAGAAATATTATATGTATATGTGTATAATAAAAAGGGAAGTATAGTGTATGAAAAGTTTTACAAGAGATAGATTAGAAGTGGAGTAAAAAAAAAATGAAATTTGCATATGATTGAATGTTGTGTATAAAAGTGTTATAAATAATATTGTTGATGTGAATTAGGCTCATGATAATCTTATGATCAAGAGCAAATTATTTTGGAGATGAAGTTGAAACGTGCTAACTCTTGGTGTAGTAAAAGTTGGAGAATGGATATGTAATCCTTGTGATATAACTTAGTAGTGTAATTGGAAAGTTTGAGAACAGAATAATCGAGGAATAGTATTGATTTATAAGTTATAAATGTGATCACTAATCTCTTATGGCCATATGATTTGTTTAGCGGATCTGGTCGGTTAGCTTTGTTATCCACAGATTTGGGAATGAGATAACATGATTGTAGTACAATTTTGATGAGATTGATAGCTATGTTTTTAGAAACATGGTTAAAAGTTATGATTGGTGAATTTATATTTATAATTTCTATATTAGAATTTAATTATAATTATGAAAAGTAAAGTAAGAGAAAAGAATTGTGATAATGTTTTAAGCTATGAATTATGTGATGGAAAAATAATTATATAAATATAGTAATAATAAGTATGGTGTGAGATAATTATGAGAATTTTGTGGAAATTGTACTAAGATAATAGAACAAAATATGAGCATATGAAAGGATGAATATGAATATGAAAAGTTTAGAATTTGAATATAGGTTTGACCTAATGGAATTAGGTTATATATATATACTGTGAAATACAATGATAAATTTCGATAACTTAATTGTTGGTTTGAATCAAATAAGATTGAAACGTTAATATTTTGTGACAGATAGATCAATTGATTTAGATTTTGCTAAAATTTGCAAATTAATATTGAGATTTGGTATGTACAGTTGTACTGGAAGTATAAAATTTAAATGATAATGCATATGATGTAATATTTTAACCAATGAATGGACAATGATGAATTGAATTATATCAGTTGTAGATGGTGATAAAAGGAAAAAGTTGGTTATTTGTTACGTAAGTTTAAAGAGGTGGTATCAATATTAATGTTAAGTGAAAAACATGATAAAGAAGAACTTAAGTGTAAGCAAAATGAAAAGATTATTGTCAATCATGGTTTGATAAGTGGCATTTTCAAAGTGAGTGTAATGACTAGATAAGCAATAGTACGATATAATTCAATAATTTCCAAGGTTAAAGTTAAGAGATTATATACAAAGAGATGAAGTAATAAATATCTTGAATGTGATAGATAAATGGTATATATAGATTATAAGATGATTTAATTATTGTATAAAATGAAAATTTGTTGGGAAGATAATGAGGTATCTTAGTTGCTTGTTGAGAAAATAAAAAGATAAATATAGATATATAATGATGAGTTATGAATTGGGAGTAGATGATTGACTTAAAGGGGGAGAGTAAAAGTTATATGATTTGAGGAAATCATAATGTAAGATAAGATTATCTTCATATGAAATTAAGATGGCAATTTGTTATAAATGGATTGTTATTGTGCTGGCTAATTTCGAGGACGGAATTATTTAAGGGGGAGAGAATTGTAATATCCCAAGGTATACTCTAAAAGTTTTGGAGTTATTTGTGTATTTGGATTTAATGTATATGTATATATGGGAAATATAACTACTATATATAAGACATATACATATACATCACATATACATGGGATATAAATTGGTGTAGGAAAAGTGAGTTATATATATATAATTGATTAATTATAATAATGATAATAAGGACAAAAAGAAAAAGAAGAAGAAAGTCAAAAGAAATTGTGTGTGGTGGAGATTTATTATTATTATTATTATTATTATTATTATTATTATTATGATTATTATTATTATATATATATATATGATAAGGATGAAAGAAAGAAGAAATTATTTCTTTCTTCTTATTCTTATTGCACGAGAGAGAGAGGGAGAAAGAAAGAGAGAGAGAGAGAGAGAGAGGTGATTCCATCCATATGAACATCAAATTCAAAGGAATTTTGAGAGGATTGAAGATGATTATTGAAGAATTGGCTTAATATCCAAGTAAGTATCCATTTTCTTGTTTTGATTCTTATTGTTTGAGTTTGAATTTGATGATGATGATGATGATGATGATGATGCTAATGAAAGATTGAAGTGTATATATGTGTGGAATTGATATTTTAGGTGATGATAATATGTTTAATTATGAGATAACATGGTTAATTGTGAGGATGATGATGAATTATTGAAATGGTTGAGTAAGGGTTTTATATGAATGAATTGAGGAATTTGAGTAGTTAATATATGGTGGTGTGTATAATGATTGTTGTTATGATATATTGAAGTGATATAAGTGTTAAATTGATAGGTAATTGATGAATATAACCAAGATGTCGATTAAGGGTGATGAAATATGAGTTTTGAAGTGTTTGTGTTTTCATGGTTGGGTGTTCGAATTCTTGATTTCTGGTCTGTCACGGTCAGTGACACGGCCGTGTGATTGGGCGTGTAATCGGTACTGAGTTGGACGGTTGTGACACGACCATTAACACGGCCATGTTACTGGGCGTGCTATAGCTACTGTGAGGAATGTAATTGACACGGCCATGAACACGCCCGTGTTGTTGGGCGTGTAAATGTTTCTGTGAGGCAGAATGAACAACACGTCCAGTGACACGCCCGTGTTACTGAGCGTGTCAAAGCTTCCGTATGGTTGGTTTAGGGCACGATCAGGGACACGCACGTGTTGGTGAGCGTGTCATGTGTAGAGTTTGCCCTAGTTAATCATCATTCTTATTTTCTTATGTATGTAATTATCTTTGGATTAGGTTTTGAAGAGATTGTATTGCATTAACCTAACTGTTGGGAATTCTTGGAAGAGGAAATGTATAGATTGATGGGAGTAGTTGTTGAGGTAAGTACAAAATTTATAAATGTATTAAGTAATCTATTATAATGTTGATGCATATGTATAATGTAAATTGCTAGAAATATATCGATGAGGGAATATGAAATGTAAAAGATATGATGATATAATGAAATATATATATATAATGTGAAAGCATTCAATATGTATGTGTTATGAAAGGTGAGAGATGTGAAGATATGATTAGTATGATGTGAATGATAGGATGGGTGCTCAAAATGTATGATAATGCAATTGATTATATATGTACTTGAATGATGAATGGTTATGTATATATATATATATCGATGATGATATATGAAATGTATGTGCAATGCAATTTGTTATGATAAATTGCTTTAATGTAAATATTATGATTGAGGCATGTTTGCCTAAATAAAATGCAATGCAATTGAATGGTGATTTAAATGATATGATTGAAGCCATTGTGATTGGCTATGATGATTTAAATGAAATGATTAAAGCCATTGTGATTGGCTATGATGATTTAAATGAATTGTGAAGCCATTTTGATTGGCTATGATGAGAATTGAGAATGAAATTGATAATGAAATAATAAATGAATTGTGTGGCTAATGTGTTATTCCATTTTCAGAGTTTGTTGTTGGTGGCATGCCTATAGTAACATTTTCTTGAAGTTAGGTTGGGTTTGATCCTTTAAGCCAAGTTGGGTTGAAGTTTAACATGTTTTACTCCCCTTGAAGCTTGGTTGGGTCTAGTCCTTGAAGCCTAATTGAGATGTTACAACACTTGAAGCTAGGTTGGATTGGTTCTTGAAGCCAAGTTGGGTTGATACTTAGCATGCTTTGTTCCCCTTGAAGCTTGGTTGAACCTAAATCCTTGAAGCCTAGTTGGGATAATGATAAATGTGATAATTAAACCAAAGCATTAACTCTGAAAGTGGAATGGCATATTAGTGTCTTTTGGGCCCATGTTTGTCTTTGTTGTCAATGTGAATGATGAAGTGTGAAATGAATGAATAAAGAGATCTATGCTTGTTTTGTTGGGAGTGTGATTTATGAATGGTGAATGGTGAATAAAGAATTAATTGAATAATATAAGGACTTGGAATGTTATGAAGTATGACATGATTACAATATATAAATAAACTATTGAAGAGAAATATGATTTGAAATGCTAAGTTAAAAGATGAGATTCTGAAAATATCGTATGACATGTAATATGTGTATGGGTGTGGAGATTGTGAGTATTAGCTATGATTGTTCTTTTAAATTATGAAATTGTGGTTGCACTGATATATGTGTAAATGTATATAAGTTATGAGGTTAGTGGAAAAATATGAAGAATGCTTTGAAAAGAAGAAATCTACATTAAGACAATAATAATATATGATGTTAAATTGTGAGGTATGTTTCTTCTGTAACATATGTTTATTTTATTTTATTGTACTACTAAGCTTTTATGCTTAGCGCGGTTTTGTGAATCGCGCAGGTGAGTAGATGGTTAATTTGGAGTCAGACAGTTATGCCACGAGAAGGGTAAGTGTATATCGAGACCAACTAGAAGGTGATGCATACATGTCCAATTTGTTTATGTTATATTTTGATAAGAATATATATTCATATGTATAAATGAAGTTTTGGTAATTTTTGATGAGATTATTATATATATAACCATTGAAAACATAATGGTTTTGTAAATGTTCTTTAGATCAATGTAATATTGTTTGAACTTGGATAAAGTTTTTTTTTCATTAAAACTAAAAGTGACATTCTTATACTTTATATACGTATTGTATGTATACCAGGTATATGTATAGTACTTATATAGAGTATGGGGTGTTACACAAACACTTTGGGTCATTTTCATATTTTACACCATTTATCCATTAATGATGGTTTTTCACAATGCATTTAATACAAATATGACATTTCACATGTCATAGCACATTATTCATACATTTTCCATGGATCAAGTAGCTTAACACATTTTTCAATCCAAATTGTGTTAAGCCCAATATAATGCAAATATAACCAATTCATCCAATGTTTGTACATACCTCTAAGAGCAACCAAAAACAAGCTCAAACACCACCTTCAACCTTCTCTTCCAAGATATCCTTCAACACTAGGATTTGGCAAATCAAATCTCCTCAACGCCTAAACCAAATGTAATTATAAATAATCACTTAATATCACACTTAAAGGCATTTCTAAATCTTAAACTTTCCACATTAAAATACATATACATGATCTCTCAACACAAAGATAAGAACCAATGAAGAAAAATAAGGAAAAAATCTATCTTAGGAGAAATCTACAAATGACACGCTCGACGACATGGGAGTGCCAATGACAGTGCCCTCTGCCCACTACATAAAAGCTTTGACACATCGAATGCCATGGGCGTGTCACTGCCTATGCCAAATATATTGCATTACAATATCTTTGACACACTTAGTGACATGGGTGTGTCACAACATGTGTCACTAATACGAAAACATAATTGTTGGCACACCTAATGACATGGCGTGTCAAGCCAAATTCCTGATATCAACACATAATTGTCACATATCCAAAGTTATCATTCTTTTTCCCATACTTTGAACAACCCCTTTTCATTTTTAGCTCTATTCATTCTCAACCAAATCCATCATTTAACTTTAAAATACTTGGTTATGGATCAAAGTAACTCAATTGAAATCAAATTGCATAATTTAAAACCATGAATTCATAACTCAAAAGTTACATGACCCTAACTCTCTCTCTCTACACCAAACTCAACTCAAACATAACCCTTTCTTCAAACCAACCTTAAAATCATGTTTAACTACTCAAAACAACTTCTTACATACCAATTCCAACCATTAAAACATACAACCATAACAAGTCAAACTTCACATCTTTGATAAATTCTATGAAAAACAAGTTAGAAACTTACCAAATCAAGTGGAAATCACCATATCTTACCTTGAAACCCGTAAAATCCTTCACCTTAAGGAGCTTAGAAGAAGCAAAAATCCTCTCTTGCACAACCAAGGACATCGGCTAACGGAGGAAGAAGAAGAAGAAAAAGACGAAAATTAAATATCTCTCTCCACCTACTTTTAATTTGAACCTTATATTTTTCACTTTTAATCTTAACCATATATTTATATTATTAATGGGGACATGAGGAACATACATCAAATACATATAAATGGTGACATTTGTAATCTTCCACCATGGTGCCAACCAACGAATGTTAACCATGGCTCGTGAGTGAATCTAGTCAATCTAGTTAGTGTAAGAAGAAGTGGGAGGATGTAGTTTTATGGCAGAATGATGACGGGGCAAATATTTGGTGAAATCCATATACGGGGTGTCGAGCTAGCAGAGTCGATCCTATAGCTAGATCTATAAATGGATAACAATTATAATAAAAGAAAGCCCGTTAGGTTGAAAATCGGTAAGGGCGGCCAAAGCAAAAATTATGGCCGTTTGCTAGATCCGAACACCCATAATGGTTGTTTAGGCAAAAGCTATAACCAAAGTAAAAAGAGGCTGCTAAGTTGAAAACTCGCAAGGGAGGGCTAGGCAAAAATTCCTCCATCTTTTCACATAATTAACAAAATTTTCATTTTGTCTTTATCTAATAGTCTCTACTTCCATCAAGGTCACTTCTAGCTCAGCATTGTACCTACGCTATTGGATGAATGCTCTATACAACAAATCCTAATATTTTTGAGTGCTTTCTTCAAAGGTATTAAACTAGTTTAATTTAACAGGATCTAGGGAGAGCATAAAATACTTTTGTACTTAGGACTTAGTGGCTCTGGCAGACTATATGACAGTGATGTATTGGTTGACATATAGGTGGGAATTCATGTTCCATTAAACTTAGAAAAAGGAGGCATTTTCAAATTGTAAGGAATTCTTTCATCTTACTCAAACAACTTGTCCACCTCTGACACCTCTTCAGTCTTCAACTTCTTTTCAAACTTATTTTATAAGTCAGTAGTCAATTTTTCAACTTCAGCGAATTCAGTCTTCTCTATAGCCTTCTTCTCTTTCTTCTTTTCTTATCAATCTTAGAAGTATGTGTCTCACTGATCCTCATCAAAAGTTATTTCAGCTACCTTAGCCTTTCCTTTGTCCTTCTACTTCATACTACTGGCAAATACCTCAACATTGTTATTCTCCAACAGTGTAACTAGTTGACTTCTCATGGTCTAAAGAAGTGCCCCCTTTAACTCTTTCATATTGCAAATGAGGGCATCATTCACTAGTTTTTAAACCTACTCAGGATCCATTGCCTATTGCGCTTAATTTAATTCTACTACAAAGCAACACCCGTAAGTATATGAGGTAATTGTAGCAATGGTGATCACCCCAAGGTTGTCTCATGAGGAAGGTATTGTTCGGTAATAGTTTGATTTAAATAAATAATTAAAAAGGATAAGTGTGTAGTGTTCTCAATATTATTGAAATCATAGTAAAAGTGAAATTGCATGAAAATAATTATCAATGTGCTTAGAATTGGTTTAATTCTTAGAAAGGTACCTAGGGTTGTAGATCAATTTAATGATAACTTGATTCTCAAATGGTCTATTAATATAACCTTGTAAGTTAATTTGTTCCTTGAGTTTAATTAGTCAATTACCAATTCATTAGTTTTCACATTCATGAATTTACAACAGCCAATTATTTTTGAATTTGTAGATTAAAAGAACCCTAGAACTTATATTTCTAATTCATTCTTAGGGTAGCTGAATTGTATAGTTCTGATATCAAATATCACCTCTCGGTCTATCATTCGATATTAAAAGATAAATAGGTAGCCAATCTATCAACCTAATATTTAATCTAATACAATCAACCAACAACAAGGTATATTAATGGAATTATCAAATCAAGCCATTCAATCAAATACACTATAACCCTATACAAGGGTAATTTAGCTCATCATAATTTCAAAATAAATATTCATCTCAATACAAATCAAATCAAAACTATCCATTGAAATATTAATTTTCAAAACTAAACAACAACAATCTAGAAATGATTTAAATGAGAGAATACGAAAAACCCTTTATGATGCTAAGAGTTGAACTTCTTGTCCTTCCTCCTATCTTCAACATGAATGTGATGAGAAAAACTCCCAAGCCCTCTTTAATCAATGGATCTTACTCTTGAAAGATGGAATGGAAACACTCTCAAGCCTCCAACTCTTCAATCAAGCTTTCTTGAAACTCTAAACTTCTTAAGAGCTTGTTCACCCAATTTTTATCCCAAGAATGTTATCTTGTTAATGGAAGAAATTGAAGATAAAAGGAAGATGAAGATGAAGGTGATGAGAATGGTGTCTTCCCCTAAAACCAATCTAAGAACAAGAATAAGATGATGGGGTATGTAGAATCCCCTTTCTCTTCTAATGTGAGCCCTTTTTTAATTCAAAGCCCATTCTCTTTTTGGAATAAAAGTAATATTTCTTTAAGTACGATTTCATTTTGTCTCCCAACAATTCCAAGCAAGCTCATCTTTTTATATTTAAAAATTGTCCACCCATCTTATTTGGCTAAGTACTTCTCCTTATCTCTACTTTCTAGCTCATTCATTTTTGTTCCTTCATTTGAGAAACACGGCCAAGATTAGCTTGTCTTGGCCGCGTGTTTCATTTTCAACATTGGGTATAGCCAAGAAAGCTGAATGTGTCATTTCCTGCCCATTTGAAAAATCTTACAACTTTTTAGTGGGACACGGCCAAGAAAATGTTTTCTTGGCCTTGTGAAGTGACAGGGCAGATGACACGACCAAGATTCTTGACCGTGATCTCTTATGCCAAAACCTGCTCTTGCTTTTCTTTTGCTTATGAATGACATGGCCAAGATGTTTAACCTGGCTGTATTATGTGACACGACTAAGATAGCTTCCCGTGTCACCTTCTGCTGGCTCAATCTTATGAAGGTTACATGGCCAAAATGGTGAAAGTCATATCCATGATGGACACAGCCAATACTCTGCCCATGCTTCATTATGTGAGGGACCTTTTTGAGCTTAATCTTTATCTTTTAATCCCCTCAATTGCTAGGCTTAGTACCTTCCACTTCCTTTTCTAAATCATTTTATTTTTGCTTAAATACCTTGCAAAAACTTGAACAAAACATTAAGAAAGTAGCTAAAGATCAAATAAAATAATCTAAAAATACATATATTTATGGTTATAACATTGCCTTTGTCATGAAGTTGATTGAACCTTCACTGCACTATAAGTCACTGACGTAGGCAGGCTATCGTAAGCTTTTGAACTAATGTACTCTAAGTCTATAAGCCAGAAGGATCAGTGTGATACAATGCAATATATGTATGCATGTATGCATTTATATCAAACAAATAAGCAGAGTCAGGATGTTCATTTCAACCTTATATCTCCCACGCACGAGTGACGAGTCTCTTTTCTAGGTGTTATGCTCAACAAATATATCAACATGGGATATTTTGGTTTGTAATTGGATCACTCAAACAAAATGACCAATAGTTTTGTTTTCAAATACGTAAGTCAATCTATAATAATTTCCACTAATTAAGCTTTAATCCTTTGGATCCATTGAAAAATTTTAGTATCATTTACTGCTACACTTTGGATCATAAACAAATTTCTCATTTGGAAAGCCAACTAATGATCCATGCCACAAACAAATCTAAAACTAACAAGTATTGGCATGAATAAGTACCACAATTGATTTTGGTATTCCATGATTGACCCAACTATGTATAAGCCCACTTCAATAATTTTGACTCATTATAAAAAAGTTTTAATTTCAAAAGCTTGATTTGGACCATAAAGTGAAAAATGGTTTTAAGCCCATCTTTGAAAATATTTCAATGCCCTTTGTAAAAAAAGAGTTCATTTTAAAAATGATTTTTGGGCTCTATGCTTGGCTTATAAAATAGAAAATGTATTTTTACCCATCTTTGTTAAAAAAAAATTTATGTCCAAAGTCCATTTTGAAAAGTTTGAAAATAACTTTGGCTTTTTGGGCTTAAAAGAATTTTTAGGCCATAATAAAATCTTGGGCTTTTACCATAATTAGGTCATATTGGGAAAAGACAAAAAAATAGGCCATAACTCAAGCTAAGATGTGTCAATCATAATCAAGCAACAAGCATTTAGGGCGAAACTATTGAAAGTTACTAGGCCAACTATATGGGCTTTAGTCTTTTGGGTGAAAAGCTTAGGCTCACACAATAAGGATATACCCAAAAGGTACGTTATTGTCAGTGGATATGTAGTGCTCAATCTGTATAGCTTGAGTAAAAGTATGGTATCACTTGCACAAATATAACACGAGTTCCATAGGACATCCTAACTCATACACACAATGCAATCCTAAATAATGCATTGAATAATATTATAATGAGAGAAAATTAAATAATATAAAGACCAACGAAATTAACTTATCTTTTCCCCACTCGAGCCTCCATTGTGAGCAAGGATTTTTGCCCCTACCCCTGTGGAATGGTTTTGTAACTTCGGTGCTATTAGGCTATAGGCATTAGAGAACACGAGCCTAGACTTGAAGAATAGGATTCATCACCCAAACGAGCTAGGAAGAATAGAGAAGGGATAGATGACTCAATTTCTAAGGACCCCCTACACGCTACTAGGTTCAAAAAGTTAGATATTCATAGGGAAAGTGAGAAATGACGCAGCACCCCCACAATGCCTAGTTCATTGGAACCGACCTCCTTTTTAGGTCAAAATATTATTAAAATTTTTTATTAGTAAAATATTATTCATATTACAAGTAATTAAATTAAATAATATAAAAAATAAAATAATATCATAAATAAAACAATCAAATGATAAAATGGATAGCCATAAAAGATAAAAACTTGCCCTTAAAAGGTTCAAAGTCCATAAAAATGGGTATCCAAATAGAGTGGAAACGTACCCCTACAAATGTCCCAAAAATAAAATGAAATAATAAAAAAAACAATTTAAATAAATTAGGGCACCTACCATGGGTAGATACACACCTTTTACAAGTCCCTTAAAAATAAAAAAAAATAATCAAAGAAGGATATAAAGCAACAAACATAATACAAACATATATAAAAATATTTGAATTATTAAGGTAAAAAAAGGAAAAGGCAAATATATTCATGACATCAAATCTTGATAATAGAAAATAAGTGGGATGAGTAATTATTCACTAAATTAATTCAAATTTATTAATTAAAATACTTATTTAAAGTTACTAATGAAAATTTGGGCTTTATTTTAGAATTTAAGATTTTATCATAAAATTAGAGATTAATTATGAAATTAGGATTTTATAAGTAATTAACCAAAAAAATTAAAGAAAGTAAAATAAATCTAATGAGTTTTAGAGTAAACAATGATGGTAGTCATTAAAATTGAATGAGTATGAGTATTTTAACATCATACCAATGCTGTCGGCTCCACTAAATTACAATGTTGAGCTAAGCCTTGTTTGAGTAGCATGATTCCTTGTAGAAATTGATGTGGAAATATGTTTGATAATTGTAAAGTGGTTTGGATCAACTAAGCATTGCCTCTTAATTTTGCTACTGTCTTTTCTTTTTTCTCTTCATCTTTTGTTTATATTTTTGTTGTCCTCATCCTTTCTATGTGTTTATTCCCTTTTTATATTATGGCATTAGGGTTAATCAAGTTGGAAAATCTTGATTTAGTTAGGAAACCTCCAAATTATCTCAATAAATCCATAAAATAAATTAAAATAATAGGCATCTTGGTGAATTGGCCATAGCCTCACGGCAAATAGGCCATGAGTCATGGCCAATTCACTATGGGCATAAAATGGTCGGCTTGGTAATTTTTGGATTTCTTAGGCTTTTTTAATTGAGTTTGGATTTATTTAGTGATCAGAATTAAGGGTCTATATAAGGTTATCCCTAAAAGTTAGCTTCACATTTTAAAAACTAAGCTGTAGACCCTTACATTTTGCCCTAAACAAGTGTGGTCCAATTTTAGAAGATAAACCTAGTCTGATTCAATTTTAAGAAATACCCAAATCAAGACCAATCTTAAAAGCCCAAACTAAGTTGGTCCGATCCTAAAAGATAACATCATGGCGAATTGGCCTTGGGTCTTAAACTCCAACTATAATTTAGTTTCAAGGGGAAATTAGGCATCCTAATTGGGATTAAACTCAAAAACATTTAGATAGGTAGAGGTTTTTTTAATCAAATATGGATTCATGAGAAAAAAGTTGCCCTGATTACTTCTTATAAATAAGAAGTTACAATTAACAGAGGGTAGCAATTAAAAAGCCAACAAATAGGTTTTGATAATTAAAAAAAAGTGTGCAATTAACAAATAGAGAGCAAAACAAAAGCAAAACCAAAAGATAGACAGTAGCCTAAAGTGATCCCTAGATCATTGAAGCTCCAGCCAAAAACACAGATTTATCCATATAGTACATCATCCAGCTCCAGCATCATTAAGATTGAGGTGATAAACAAAAGCTTGGTTCAATGAATTAGTCTTTGTGGAGCCAACAATGTAGGTTTAATTTTTTTAGATATAAATTAATCATCCTCATTATTAGTTATTAGGTGTTTGGTTTTGATTCCTCTTAAATTGTAATACTCGAGACCCATTTATGTAATTCAATCATCCTTTAGATTTATAGTTTCATTTGTATATTTTAAGATATTAAATGATAACCTTAATCTTAGATTTCAAACCCTAAATTATAAAATAAACCTTAGTTTTTATGTCATACCCTAATCTTGCATGTTATAACCTTAGTTTGTATCTTAAACCCTAATCTTGTATGCTATAATTCTAGCTTTAGCGCTAAACGCTAATTTGTATGTTTTAATCGTGATTTGCATCTTAAACCCTAATTATGCATGTCTTAATCATAAATTACATCTTAAAACCCTAATTTTGCTTCTAAAACCCTAATTTGCATGTTTAAACCTTATTTAAGAAAAACCCTAATTTGCATAATTATAAAACACTAATTTGTATAATTATGAAACCCTAATTTCATAATTAAACTCTAAATTGATGATAAAAAACCCTAATTCCATATCAAATCCCAATTTTATGTTAAAATCCTAGTTGTATTATTGAAAACCCTAGTTTTAGGTTAAAACCCTAGTTGCATGTTTTAAACCCTAACTCCACACAAACCTTAATTTTAGGTTAAAACCCTAGTATTTTTTTAAACCCTAATTTTAAGTCAAAACCCTAGTCGCATGTTTAAAACCCTAAAAGCTCTAATTTTGTAATCTAACCCTAAATTAATGGTGGAACCCTAATTTGTTTAATCCAATTTTGATTTATTGCTAAATGATGGATGATGAATTTTGATTTTCTTTTATTACTTATAATGAATGATTGAGTGGTGTTTATTTATTATTGTTTTGATTTTGAGAACAATATAAAAGGCATGTTTCCACTTTTTTGGTGCCTTGTTTCTTTTGTTTTTTTTTTATTTATTTTAAAGAATTTAGGATTATTATATGGGACATATTTGTAGCAATCGATGGATGTCCCATTTTATTTGTATGTATGGACATTGGGACACTGTAAAAGCATATTTTCATCTTTGGATGGGTATCCATTTTGATCCATTTGTTTTAAAAAAATAATATAATGTTTTATTCCTTCAATTGCATGTATTATGGATGATATTATAAGAATTAAGAACTAAATAATATTTAGGCCTGAAATGGATGTCGGTTCTAATGAACCGGGTGCTATGGGGGTGTTGGGTCATTCTCACCTTCCTCATACATACTAAAATTTGCAAACCTAGTAGGAGTTGGGAATTTTTAGGAATCAAGTCATCCACCCCTTTCTATCTTAAGGGCCCATCCGGATAGTGACTCATATTCTCCAGGTTTAGGCTCGTGTTCTCTATGATACAGAGACTAACAATACCAAAGTCGTAAGAACCATTCCAACAGGAGTGAGGGAAAAAATCCCCGCTCACTATGGCAACTCCACTAGGGATAAGAGAAGTTGATTCCATTGGTCTTTCTTTTATTTTATTCATTCTTGTTATGATATTATCCATTGCATCACTTAAATTGCATTGTGTGTTGAATTAGGATGCCTTGTGCAACCTGTGTTATGTTATGTAAAGGACACCATACTTTCAATCAAGGTATGGAGATTGAGCATGGCAAAACCACGCATAGCCTCATACCTTTTGGTATATACTTGCTATGGAAACCTAATGTTTTCAACCCAAACACTAAAGCCCATATAGTTGGCCTAATAACTTTCCTTAAGTTTACCTTGAATGCTTGTTATTTGACTATGATTAACATATCTTGGTTTAAGTTATGGCCATTTTGTTTGTTTCTTCCTAATGTGATCTAATTATGGTTTAAGCCCAAAATTATTTTTTCTTAAACACTTTTTCAAGAAGGTCTTTGGAAATAAAACCTTTTCAACCTTATGGCCCAAGATTAAAGCCAAAAATTTATTTTTAAGCAAACCTTTTTACAATAGGCTAGGAAACATTTTCAAATATGATATCAAGACTATCTTTCACTTTATAATACAAATTCAAAATTTTATTATAGCCATTTCTTAAATAAGTTTGCAATTAGTTGGGCCAATTATGAAATATTAAAATCAATCTATGAGCGGGGATTTTCGCCCCCACTCCCAGTGGAATGGTTCTTGCGACTTCGACACTATTAGGCTCTGGACCTTAGAGAACACGGACCTAAGCCAATAGAAAATGGAGTCGCCAGTCGAACGAGTTGAGAAAAAGAAAAGGGTGGATGACTCGATTCCTAAGGAATCCCTAACTCATTAATGGGTTCAGAAAGTTAGGTACTTGTGGAGAAGGTGAGAAATGGCCCAGCGCGCCCACAACGCTTGGTTCATTGGAGCCGGCCTCCTTTTCAGGTCTTAATATTATAAAATTCTTAAATATAATGATATTATCCATACTACATGCGATCATAAGAATAAATAAATACTTTATCAAAATCACAACAATGTCCAAATAAAAGGACACCCATCCAAGGATGGAAATATGTCCTTACATCATCCATATCTAAAACTAAATAGGACACCCATTGAAAGGTGGAAACGTGTCCTTTACATTAATTCCAAAATATGAAAATAAATTAAATTACATAAAGATTAATTAATGAGGTACCCAATCATGGAAACATACCTCTTACAATTTTGATAAACAAATAATAATAATAATAATAAAGAAACCATCCATCCATGATAAATTAAACAAATTAAACATTGAAATTAACTAAATCAATCATCAAAACATATAATAAACTTCATAATCGAATCTAAAACTTAAATAAAGCAAATAAAGATACAAGTTTAGGTTTATATCTCAATCTAGGGTTCTTTAATTAACATTTAGGGTTTTGAAATTTTGGAATTAATACAATTATTATTATTATTTAGGCTAATGTGGAGGTTTTTGCAAAAATGGAATTGATTGGGGTTTTATAATTTTAAGAAAGTAGTAGGATTTTTGGTTAATCAAATTAGGGTTTAAGGCTAACATAATGGAATTAGGGTTTTTAGAAAGAATAATTTAGAGTTTGGTATTTATAAAAAAATAATGTTTGGACGTTAAGCTTTTAAATGAATTAGGGTTGAATGTTTTTGAAAAACCAATCAAAGTGTTTAGATTATGTGAACTGTTAATATTTTTAAAAAGATTTAAAGACTACTGTGAGTTTTTATTTAAAAAACCCTAATGCGATTTCCATGTAATACATTGATTAAATACCTACAAGATAAAGAAAACAAATAAACATCCTAAGCCAAACAAGTTTACTAGTTCTAAAGGTTATGATTTAGTAAAACAATAATATGCACTCCATGCAAACTAACATATGCTGATTCAATAAGAAATTGCATATTGTGACTCTATTTAGATGAAGAGTAAACTCATTCAATGTTTAAAACAATCAAAACGTATAGTATTTATTTAATTTAAACCATAACATTGTTTGTTGGCTCCACCAAAATTGTTTGAACGAGATTCTGGATGAGCATTGGTAAAGAAAATGAGTACACTGCCTTTGTAGAATTTTGTGTTATTGATCTTCCTCGTCTATTCTTACTGCCTCTTTTGTTTCTCAAGGTTGCTAGGTTTTGTTCATTGACTGATTACTGAATTTTTCAGAGTTCCAGCCTCCAACTAAAAGCCAAAGGTCCAAAAGAAAATCCCCCAAAATATCTATATCAGGTTTTTAAAACCTGTATTTATATTCACTCTCTTAGGTTAAACCTAAAAATTTTCTTATTTAAGAATGGTTTATTCTAATGCATGTTGAATTCACGGGTTCGACATAAACCCATTCAATATCGAATTACAATTACTTGAATTCGATATAGACCAAGTCTGTCTCGAATTAAAATTACTTTGTTTTGATAGAAACTGAACCCATATCGAAGTAGGTATATGGATTCGACATGGAATTGAAAAACAGTTGTCCATATTGAACTGGGAGAGCCCCATATCGAAATGGGGCTTCCCCATTTCAACTCCATTTCAATATGGGGAGCCCCATATCAAATTGGTGCTTCCAATTTGATATGGGAAGCGCCCATATCAAATTGGATCAAATTGGGAGGCCCCCAATTTGATATGGGGCTTCCCATGTCGGATTGGATGCCTTAATTCGACATGAGACATCCCTATTACCTAAAAACCATTCAGATTAAGTGAAAAAGTAACCAAACCTTCGAATCGAATCCATTTTACGTTTTAGTGCACTGGTATCATGTAAAAAAACCAACCAAATCTTCTAAAACAAACCCAATTAAGGTTTTAAAAGTTTAATTCGCTTATTTTTGGTCCAATTACAATTTATTAGTCCAATCAAAGGTTTAGAATTAGCACCGGACTAGCCAGGGCCAAAATCAATGGTTTATTGTTTGCCCCCTGCTTGAATGATTTTGAAATTATTCAAGGAGTGAAAAGCAACATGGTTTTGAATTGATTTTGGGCAAGGATGATTTTGGACTCAGAATGATTCAGATTTAGGATCCAAGATGAGTTTTGTTCTAAAAAATGATTTGGGTTCTGAACCCGAAGTGAGTTTTGGACTTGAAAATGCTTTGGGTTCTGGATCTGGAGTGAGTTTTGGACTCAAAAAATAATTTAGTTTCTAGACCTGGAGTGAGTTCCAGACTCTAGAATAATTTGGATTCTGGACCTGAAGTGAGTTTTGGACTCTAGAAAAATTTGGATTCTGGACCCGACGTGATTCAGATTCTGGATCCAAGGTGAGTTTTGGACTAAAAAATGATTTAAGTTCTGGACCTGAAATGAGTTCTAGGCTCAACAAATAATTTGGATTCTTGACCCGAAATGATTCAGATTCTAGATCCAAGGCGAGTTTTGGACTCAAAAATGATTTGGGTTCTAGACCTGGAATGAGTTCTGGACTCTAGAATAATTTGGGTTCTCTGGACTCTAGAATAATTTGGGTTATGGATCCAAGGTACCTGTAAAATTAATTGTAGTCAGTAAAAAAATTTAGCACTTTTTTACTATATCCATATACTCTTACCCCCTGCGTGGAAAAAATATTTAATGAGTAAAAAAAATATTTTTTAGACACGCAAAAATTATACACTCCTAATATATATCAATGCATTGTGTGCTCATGTGCTATGTGTAAATGAATTATTGATACGAGACAGTAACTCTGAATATTGAATTAATGATTTGAATGATGAATCTTTTCCTATTTATTTTTTATATGTTTTTTATGATTTTTTGCTGTAATAGTAAATGAATGAATTATTGAGATCTAATTTTTCTCATTATAAATACTGAGCCTATTCATTCTCAATATTACGCATTAAAATACCTTTACTTTAACTTTTGAAGTTTTAAGCAGATAGTCATCTCTAGCAACATCAACTTAGAAGCAGTCGAAGAAATTTTTAACTATCATATAAAAATTATGGCTGCAAATCAACATGCATCGAGGACTAGACCTCGTATGGATTCAGAATTGCGAGGCTTACCTCAGAAATAGTGGGTTAGATCGAGTGCCTATTTTAGTAGGAATGAACCTCCACCAAAGTTTACTAGAAAAAATACAGGCATTTATTTTTTGATTATTTATTTTCATATTTTTATTTATGTATTATTATTATTTTTATTTAGTAAACACATTATATAGTATTCAATAGTTTTATTAAGGTGGTAAAAACAAATTATTTGTAAAAACCAAAGTATGCAATCCATAATGAAAAAGTTATTTATCTGCACAAGAAATGAAAGTAGTTAATAAAATAAGGTTGAAAATAAATATTATTAATGGAGCAAAATAATGAAATTCTTAAAAATTAGTATGGCATGAAACAATAAGTAATGGTGCGAATATACTTACCTGGCTGGACTTACTTTTATTATGGCAGTATGACAGTTGTGTGATTCATGGTGGTGGAAATGTCCACAAGGCATGGCAATGGTATGGGCAAGTGCCACCGGCTGTTCGGAGAATGATCTGTGAATGTGGTTTCGAAGAATTTATATTGTAACTATTGACTAAAGGGTTCCAAATTGATGGAAGCGTGATCCAGGCACTTGCTGAGCGATGGATGGACACTACCCATACCTTTCATTTTGCCACTGGGGAGATGACCATTGGTTTGGTATGGACTTCACGGCAATAATAGGTTTGAAGTGTGATGGAATTCTAGTCCCATTGACTAATGATATATTACTTATGGATGAAATTCAACAGTTGATCGATTTAAAGCCAAGGTGTAAGGGTGCATGCAAGATCAAATATGAATACATTCGACAGTACTTGTTGAGGCAGACCAAGCTCACGTATGGTGAACAGGAGAAAAGGTACACCTGTGGATTCTTGTTGCATCTGTTGGCCACAACCATTTTATGCAGCATCGAGGCATCGATCCACCTGTCAGTCCTATGTGATTTGATTGATTTTGAGCTTTTGCCATATTATGCTTTGGGAGAGGCGGGTCTTGCCTGTTTCTATCACGGCTTCGACAAAATTAGTAAGAATAAAAGATCATTTACAGGTTTTATGGTTGTCACCGAGGTATGAATCTTGAATTTGATATATTTGAATGATGCATATTAGTAAGATTTTTTTTTAACAGGTGTGGGCATATGAACAAACTTTTGGTGAGGGTTACTGGTGTTTAGGGGAGATGGATGGGGTACCCAAGATGAGGCCGTTGGTTATCCGGTCGTAAAGAAATTCCTAGTAGTCATTATGTGCACTCTCAGCATTATCAGCTGAGCTGCCTGACCTGGGATCAGATAAAAGATAAAATTAGTATCATTACTGAATTTTGTAAGGAGAAATTACTTACCTTTGGCATCCCTTTGTTAGGTAGTCATATCTTTGTGGAGAGCTGAGGAGAGGGTGATCTAGACCCTAACATGAACAATGCATTGCCTCTACAGAACTCTCGCTGAATTATTGCTAGACCTATATCCAGTGGCTAGTTCTTTGGTGAAAGCGTTCATAATTGGTTCCTTGGCCCTAATCAGAGGTGTGTACCAACCAATATCCCAAGGAATGCAAGGAGACATGCCTAAAATGGATATGACATTGAGGCACTCTTGCTTCGACCAGACTTATCATATAATGAGTTCATACGAGTTCAACTGTTGCACTTTGAAGTTACTCCGGATGGGCTTGAAGATTTTGAGGAAGGAGAAGAAGAAGGGGGTGATATCATGGAGGAAGGGGGTAACGAGGAAGAGGGAGATGATGGCGAGGAAAGTAGCGGTGATGAAGGGGAAGAAGAGGATGAGGATGAGCTTCCTTCTTATTCTCATGGTGATGCTGAGGCTGGCACTTCCCAGGTAAAGATTTATTATTTCAACTATTCCTTTTTAACTTTTCCAACCTATTTACATGACTACTGGGGACTATCGGCTCATTTGGTACTGAGCCTGGACCTTCCATCGTTGTTTCAACTCAGCCGCCATTCTCACCAGTGCAACAGCACTTTTCTCCATTTGCTCCTTCCTATCAGACAAACGTGTTGTCTTATTTGCAGGGCTTTGATCTGAATTATCTAGTCTATTTTTTTTTATTTACATATGCTGAATGTATGCATGAAGATGTATGAACCTAATTTTTCTTTCTGGCTCACAGTGGATGCTTGAGGAGCAGAACCGAAAGTTGCGAGAGGATTTTGCTGCTAGTTGCTAGCATGCAGATTATCTTGAAAGGAACTTTTGGGACTTCGGATTTCAAGGTTATAGAGATCCCGATGCTTTTTTATCAAGGAGGCCCCAGACAGATGATCATGATGCACCACTTCCCTTCACAGGCTTTGATCATGATAGAAGTTATTTTCACGATTCGAGCACTTCTTTTTGGGAGGAACCGGGACAGATAATGTGCCCTCACTCCCAACTGGTGATGATTTTTTGAGTGCTTTATTTGACTATAGACCGCCGCCTCCATCATCGTGATTAGCTTGTATGAAATTAATTGTACATAAATAAATAAACTTGTTGTAATCAATTTGTGAATAGTAAACTATAATTAATATAATACTTTGACTTTTTTTGGATGTTCTTTTTGACTTTTTTTACACATATACATGAATTCACAGAAACATTTCTGTGACCAAGTTGAATTAACGTTACACGAATTTGACATGGATTTAAATTGATAAATCAAAACCTCCACAGATTAGGCTTAACCACTTCCCACTTCAAAATGAAAAAACTTCTTCAACATGGATAAAGATACGAAGCCCTAATTCAACACAGTTTTCTTTAAACAATGTAATCTTCGGCCAACAATTATATATAAATTACAACGTAAAACTGGCCTGCACGTAAAGCTAGCCAACAATTATATATAAAAAATGTAAAGCTGGCCTGCACGCTACACTTATCAACTGCCATAGATTTTATATTTGTCCATTTCTTCAGAAAAAATATTTTTTAGGATATAACAATAATGTAAACAATAATAAGAGATGTTTCTTTTCCTTTTATGATTTGTCATCACCTTTTACTATTGTGTTTATTTGTTTTATCCATATATGGTCAAATACTTAAAATAGTGCACATAGAATAATTCAAATATTAATTTTGTTTTATTAAATTTAGGAAACAACAAAACATTAAGCCAGCATGTACAAGATCACTCATGTTGCCAACTAGCCCTTTAGGGCTTTCTAATTGACGATTTTCTCTCGCTTAGGCCTAGTTGTTGCCTAGCCCGCCCTTTCTGGTTTCTGGAACTAGTGGACTACTCTAACTTTTTCCTAGGCCACCCTTTTGGGTTTTCAACCTAGCGAGCTCTTTTCTTTCTTTTTTTTATGCATAAAACCGCTTCAACCTGTCAATGTTCACTGGCTCACTAAACTCGATCCCATCCATGTCTTATAACTTGACTGCACCCTTGTTCATGACTTGTTTCACAACATATGGTCCTTCCCAACTAGGCCTAAATTTGCCTCTTGGATCAGATGCATTAGGTTTACATTGCTTCTACATTAAGTCATTGACTTTGAATTTTCTGACCCTAACCCTTCTATTATAGGCCCGGGCTATCTTCTTTTGACACAGTTGATGATGATATAGTGCTTTTAACCTCCTCTCTTCTAGTAAAACTAACTGTGTGTACCTACTTACTACCCACTCCATCTCCGGCAATTCAGCTTTCAAGACCACTCTCAATGACTTGATTTCAATTTCAATTGGCGACACTGTTTCCATCTCGTAAACTAAAGAGAACGGTGTCATTCCAGTCAGCGTTCGCACACTTGTTTTGTATCCCCACAAAGCAAAAGAAATCATCTCTGACCAATCCCTGTATGTCTTCATCATCTTAGATACAATTTGCTTAATTGTCTTGTTTGTTGCTTCTACCGCACCATTATCCTTCGGTCTATAAGGGGAGGATCGGTGATGATGGATTTGGTATTTCGAGAATAAGTCCTTAACTGCACCTTGAAACTGTACCCCATTGTCCGATATCACACTGTACGGGACCTCATACCTATAGATGAGATTCTTTTTAATAAATCTAGCCATTTGCCTTGTCCCTAGTTTGTTGAAAGATTCAGACTCAACCCACTTTGAAAAATAATCCACTGCTATTACAATAAAATGGTGACCATTTAAAGCTGTTGGATGTATCTCTCCTATAATGTCAATTCCCCAATTTGCAAATAGCCAGGGTGAAGACATAGAATGCAATTCTTCAAGAGGCATGTGATTCAAATTATCATACATTTGACATTGCTAGCACTTCTTTACAAACTCAATACAATCTCTCTCCATGGTCAACCAGTAGTAACCTTGTCTAATTATCTTCTTAACTAGGGCTAAACAACTCATGTGTGGACCGCAACTTCCTGTTTGTATTTCAGACATGATACAACTCTCCATTAAAGGTGTTGTATTGTAAGGACCATCGCCTTATAGCTCTTTTTCCCTTCTTTGATGCCCCCAATGGATATTCCTTCTCCTCCAAAAACCATCTTATAGTGTCATACCATGCATCATGGTCTGTATCAATTTCCATGATTGTCTCATTACATAAGAAGGGGTTGATGAACTGGTCAAAATTAGAGGCTTAAGGAATAAGTTGACAAGATTTTTCCATGCCGAAGCCAATGTGGCTAGGGCATCAGCCATGTGGTTTTATTCTCTTGGTAGTTGTATAAACCTGCACTCCTTATAATTTTTCTTCATCAAGGTCAAGTAATGGTGGTATGATTTTAGCTTCTCTTCTTTTAACTCCCACTCTCCATTTACTTGGGATACTACTAGTAATGAATCGCCAAAGACTTACACCTTATCCACCTTCATAATCATCAAGGTTTCCAAACCAAAAAAACATGCTTCATACTCCACCTTATCGTGGCTTGACCATGTCCCTCATCCAAGGAAAGAGGTAGGAAAATTTGGCAGAGCTTGACACAATCAAGAGACACGACCAAGCCAGTGGCCGTGTCACATGACACGGCCAAGCCCTTGGCCGTGTCTCACCAAGAGAGCAACATAAAGAAGAAGGGGATCTTGTTACAGAAATGAACACACTCAAGAGACACGACCAAGCCATTGGCCATGTCACATGACACGGCCAAGGCCTTGGCCGTGTCCATCAAAAGAGCAAAGCAAAGACAAAGTGAAGCAAAGGTAGAAGTGGAAACACCCAAGAGACACAGCCAAGCCACTAGGCATGTCACATGACACGGCCAAGGCTTTGGCCATGTCCCACTTGGAAAATGAAAGGAGTAATAAGGCAGCCATGGACACGGTCACAAGGCCTTGGCCATGTCCATAAGAAATTGAGAGACACAGCCACGTCATTCATGACTTGGCCGTGTCTTGTGAGAATTCTTTCAATTATTTACATGAAATGGGGGACAAAGTGGGAAACAACAAGCGCCATCTTTTAAAAAGAAATATTAAAAAAAAAGAAAAAAGATGCCTAATTCATGGGATGAAGACTTAAATAATGAGAAAGTGGAAAACAAAGTGGAGTGCGTGAGTTGGAAAGTATGGGTTGTGTCTTGAGAAATTAAAAAGAATGGAAGAGGACATATTGTAACACCCCTATACCCAATATACATACATCACATAAACCCACATATGTAATATACATATACTAGATACAAGAATGTCACAGGCTATTTTAAACAAACATTCCTTATGAGACAACTTAAAACAATTAACTTATAATATAGAACATAATAGATAAAACATTTGTTTATTATTCAGCGAAATATACATATATATATACAACAAAAACAATATTTACAAAAATATAAAGTTTATACATGCTTGGAAGTTCGTCTCTGATCTTGAAGTCCAATAATCAACACTTCACAAGGGATCACAAGCCTAGACTTTTTCTCGGTCTAGCTGAACACTCTAATTCGACCGGATCTACCCTGTCACCTACATGATGAACCACAATCGCACTAAGCCATAGGCTTAGTGGTACAAACCATGATGACAATATGATTCAAATGTAATGCCAATGTCAAACTTAAAAACATTATAAACAATACACAAGGATATCAGATTTCATAACATTGAATCTTATTATCTTATTCAATTGTTTAATTAATCATGATTCACATCTAAGCAAAGACAAGCATGGGCCCAAAAGAAAGTAATATGTCTTTTAAATTCTAGAGTTACTGTTTTGGTCTAATAATCACATTTATCAAGTCCATGAGCGAATCATTATCACAATGAGAAACATCTCATATGTAACATCCCAACTAGGCTTCAAGGACTAGGCCCAACCAAGCTTCAAGGGGAGCTAAGCATCAACCCAAATTGTCTTCAAGGACCAAGCCCAAACCAGCTTCAAGGGATTGTTACTTTTAGGCATGCCACCAACAACAAAACTTTGAAAATTGAATAACATATTAGGCACACAACTCTTTTATTATTTCATTATCAATTCCATTCTCATTTTCTCATAATTTAGGTAACCATGCCCCAATTATTTCATTTGCATCATTATAGCCAACATGGCTTCATATTTCATCATTTGAGTGAACATCACAACTTACATTGTTCATATATTTTGAATCCTCAACATTTAATTCATATAATGCACATAATACAAATCATTGCACCATTCTCATATATCAACAATATAATAGGTAACCTAACACATTTTCCAACCAAATGTGTTAAGTTCCAAATTCATGTAAATGTATGCAATCATTTAAGGTTTGTACTTACCTCAAGAGCAACTCACACCAATCTAACCACTTCCTCTTCCAAGAATCCTTCAACACATGGATTAGGGCAACTTAATCTCTTCAAAACCTAATCCAAAAGTGATTATACACACTCACTTAGAGATACACATAAGATAATAAGGATAAGAACTAACTAGGGCAAACCCTACACATGACACGCTCAACAACACGGGTGTGTCCCTGACCATGCCCAAAACCCACAACACAGAAGCTTTGACATGCTCAGTGACATGAGCGTGTCACTGGCCTTGTCAATCCTCCCTCAACACAGTAGCTATGACACTCTCAGTGACATGGGCGTGTCACTGGCCATGTCAATGCTACTACAACACAGAAGCTGTGACACGCTCAGTGACATGGGTGTGTCACTGGTTGTGTCACCCATCTAGAAAATAGAACCATTGACATGCCCAAAGACTTGGCCGTGCTCATGGGCGTGTCAGCCAAAAACCCAGATTTCGACACCAACAACACCACATTCAACAAACATCATACTTTACCCTTTTCCACTCCAAACAATCTTACCCAAAACCATCAACAAATCATACTAAACTTGCATAAACACCAAAACAACTCAAAACAAGTATCAAACAAAATCACAACCATAATCACAACTCAACACAAACATAATCCACAACTATTGCTTTCTTTTCACCAAACTTAACCTTTCCTCCAAACCAACCCCAAAATCAAAGTGAAATAGACAACACACTCTCAAAACACATCAAAATTAACCATACAAATATCCACAATAACCATTCACCAAACTCATTTCACAAACTCAAAAGAAAACCAAGGAAATAAGTTGGAAACTTACCAAAAGTGGTTTCTTGAACTTGATCTCTTGAAACACCTTCAAATCTTGAGTTAGAGAACAACAAAAATCCCTTTCCTTCTTGTTAATGGTGGTGGCCGGCTAAACACAAGAAGAAAGAAGAAGATGATAGGAAAGAAGAACAAAGTCAACCTTTAATAACCACTCAATTCTCCAATAAATCTCCACAAAGCAATATAATATAATATATTATAATTAACCAAAATATCATCTTCCACTTATTTAATTTCCATTTTAAATAATTAATAAATCTTATTTGACCATCAAATTAAAGTTGACTTGTATATGTTGTATATATCTCTATATATACAACATATACACACTTCTCTTTCCTCTGAATCCTTTATACACACTTTAAAATCATTTAATCCAATTTCAACAATAATCATTTCCAAAATTGTAGGGTATAGTTTGGGATATTACACATATACATATATACAATTTTGGAGCTTGAAGGGGGTGCTCTCTCTTGGTTCATCATCTTGTTCATGGTCTTGAGAGAGACCAAGAACATCACCTTCTTCTTCATCTTCCATTTCTTTCATAAACAAGATCTTTGGCATTTTTGGGATAAAATTGGGTGAGCAAGCTCTTATGAATTTTAAGGTTTGAAGAAAGCTTGATTGAGGAGTTGGGGACTTGAGAGAGTGATCATTCCATCTTTCAAGAGGATGGCCATTGATTGAAGAAGGCTCATTAGTTCTTCATTATATTCAAGGTGGAGCTAGGAGGAAGACTATAAGTCCAATTCTTAGCATCTTTAGAGGGGGTTTTATATTCTCTCTTTTAATTCATTTCTAGATTATTATTCTTTGTTAAGAACATTAATATTTCAAGGTACAATTGTTATTTGATTTATATTGAGATGAATATTTGTTTTAAACTGATGATGTTGAGCTAAATTACTCATGCCTAGGGTTTGTAATAGATTTGATTGAATGACTTGATTTGATATTTCCATTAATATACCTTGATGTTTGTTGATTGCATTGGATTCAATGTTAGGTAGATAGATTAGCTACCTATTGATCTCTAGATATTGAATGAAGGACCGAGAGGTGAAATTGATATTGGAATTATGCAATCAACTACCCTAAGAGTGAATTAGAAATATAAGTTCTAGGGTTTGTTAATTTGTAATTTCAAAACAATTGGTTATTTTTAATTCATGAATGTGAAAACTAATGAATTGGTAATTACTAATTAAACTTAAGGAACAAATTAAAATACAAGGTCATGTTAATGGATAATTTGACAATGAAGCTTTGATTAAATTGATCTACAACCCTAGGTACCATTCCTAGATTTGAATTCATCTTACCCAATTACTACTCACATTACTTTTAATTTTAATTGCTTTTCACCACTACATCAAACATCACACTCTTGTTTTTAAATTTCTTTCTAATCAAACTATTACAAAGCAATTCCTTCCTTGTGAGATGACCTTAGGGCTATCATCGTTGCTGCAATTACCTTGTATACTTGCGAGTGTCGCTTGTAGTAGTAATTAGTCAAGCACAATAAGTTTTTGGCGCCATTGCTGGGGAAGGTAATTGTTGTTAGTAGTTTGATTTATTTATTTATTTAAAATTTTAATTGTTTAAAGTGTTTCTTTTTGAATTAATAAGTGTTTACTGTAAGGATGCAGTTTTCAAGGCACAAAGAAGTTTATCATGAGAATGCTAATTCTGAAATGTCATGGCAATTAGCAGAATTAACAAGACAACTTAAGATGTTAAATGCAAGAGGAAGAGCACCTATGCCTACAAATGAAGTATGTCCAGCATGTGGCATTGCAGGATATAGTGCAAACATGTGTTCATTTGGTTTTGAACAATACCAAGAGAGGCAAGAAAAAGAATATGCCTTTCAAAGTTTCTAGCCAAGGGGTAGAAATGACCCATATTCCTATCCTTATAATTCAAGTTGGAGAAACTGCCCAAATTTTTCTTAGGAAAACCAATAGTAAATTCCACCTCAACAATTTTTTCAACCTTACCAAAGAAGTTCTTACTTTCAAGAACAATACTCGAATCAAGATCACCTTAAGAAACCCACATTGGAAGACAGTTTGAATGCCTTAATTTAAATTAGCACACAAAATCAAGATCAAGTTAAGGAACCCACTTTGGAAGATAATTTAAATGCCTTTATTCAAATTAGTGCACCAAATCAGGATCACCTTAAGAAACCCACATTGGAGGATAATTTGAATGCCTTTATTCAAATTAGTGCACAAAATCAAAATCAATTCAAGAAACCCACAGTGGAAGATAATTTGAAAGCTTTCCTTCAAATTAGAACACAAAATTAGGAAGGAAGCAATAAGAGGTTTGATTCTTTGGAGGTATCATTGAAGAAGGTGGAAACTCAAGTTGGGCAACCGGCACATCAACTCCAAGCACACAAAAAGAGGAATTTCCTAGCCAATTAGAGCAAGTCAATGCAATCACAAATTTGAGGAGTGAACAGGTGATATATAACAAATTTTGTGATTCCTTTGATGTAGGTACTAGTCAAGAAGAAAATGATGAGGATATACAACCCAACATAGAGGAGCTAAGTCAATCAAAGGAGGAGGAGAATTTGGAAGCATCAACATCGACAAAATTACATGAACCTCCAAATATATGCCACGAATTCCATTCCCAAGTAGACTGAAGGAAGAGAAACAAGGTAAGTAACTTTTCAAAATCTATGACATGCCCTATAAAAAAGATAGTGAAGATAAGCTTGAGATGGCCATAACCTTGGAAGTAGAGCCTAAAATTTCCAATTTAGAAATTGAGGAGAGCAAATTAATCTTAAATGATGAGATTGTTGAGAGGGGACTTCAGATTGCTAAAGTGGATGAGAAAGGAATTCAACCAAACTTGGTTGAACTTAAAAAGACCCCAAAAATTTTGAAATATGTTTTGGATGGGGAGAACAGTATGCAACCATTGATCATCTCTTCCACTCTCGGTGGTGAGGAGGAGCAAAAAATGGATATAACCATGTTGCAAACTGAAAAAGGTTTTTACCAAGTTCCTATAGCATTGGAGGATCACCGCAAGATAACCTTCACATGTTCCCTTTGGACAATTGCTCTTCAAAGGATGCTACTTAGGCTTTGTAATACACTGGGTACCTTTCGGAGTTGCATGCTATTCAATTTTTTAAACATGGGTGACAATTGCATTAAGGATGGAAGGAGCACTTCATATCACATATGGGAACAATGGAAATTAGGTTTCATATTAACTCTCTCTTTTAATTTATGCATGCTCACATTAGGGAGAATGTGAATCTTTAAGTGTGCAGTACAGTTTGTGTTTTTACTTTTAATTTATCTTTGTTTAAGTTTAGTTGATGTTTTTCTTTGAATAAATGAATTTTGAAAAGTTCCATTGTTATAAGATTGTTGATAGATGACCTTTGAATTTTTGAAGCATGAATTTGAAAATTGATTAGAATTGGTACTTATTGTTAATTTTGATGGTTATTCCTTGCATCACCATTAAACTAGTGAGGAATTGAGCCATCAACTTATTATTCTTTATTGTGTGTAAATATCTTTAATTGATTAATTGCTAGAACTTGTTTTGATATACATTTTGAGACTACATAAAAATTTCAATTAGGCATCAATATGATTAAGGCAATTAGGTGAACCCATTTTGGCTTAAATAGACCAACCTTATATCTAACCTTAGTTAGCCAATTTTGAGCTTATTTTATTTTTCCTTTTCTTTCTTTTTCACAACATCATTAGCTTGAGCCTTGTTGTTTTAACTATTACCCTTGCATTAGGTCAAGAGCATTTTAAGAGCATTTATGATTAAGTGTTGTGTTAAATAAAGTGTGGGGTTAAATTTAGTGGGCTCAAAATTACAAATTATTATCTTCTTTAGTTGCAAACCCTAAAAAATAGAAAATAAATAAATAAATAAATAAATCAAAATAATAGAAGAAGTTGTTCTTTTTCGTAGGGTTGGAATAATTTTAGGAATAATCATTGCAAGATTTAATTAGTGAGTTCCCTAGAAAAGCTCTTTAATGTCAAGAGGTAGGTGAGAGGAAGGTGTTTTGGGATCGTTGGGTTACACATATGATTGGTTACTTCATTCTTGAAGTGCCCTTGAACTTAATGAATAAGCTCACATTTTCTAAATGTTATGCCCTTACCATAGCCCCATTACAACCAAAAGAAAGACCTTATGATTGATGCTTGATCGTAATTAGGTGGTGGAGATTTGATTGATAAGCAACCCTATAGCGATAATCTTTCATTGAATGTTGAGAGCTTAAACACTACCTAATTAAACACTTAAGAGGTTTTGTGAGGGAGTGATAATTTTTGGCATGCATGGATTGGCCATCAAATTGCTTAAGTACTGATTGTTCTTGATTTGATAATGATTGTGGATTTAACGAAATGGGAGTCTTGATACATCCTTATAACTCTTAAACTTGACAAAATTTATCTTGTTTAGTTTGTTTTGATTTTGACTTTGCTTGGGCACAAGCAAAGAATTAAGTATGGGGTAGTAGTTTGGATCATCTATGTGTTTGTGTTTAGTGTGATTTTATTGGATTTTGATTGATTTTTCTTTTAATTTGTGTTTAAAGTTTTTTTAAAGTATTTGATCCAGGCTGAAGAACAAAATGATGGGCTTTAATTCAATTTGATGGATTATTAAGGTGAAAAGCATGAGACACGGCCAAGACACTTCATGGCTTGGCCGTGTCCCTCATCCAAGGAAAGTGGCAGGAAAATTTGGTAGAGCATGACACAAGCAAGAGACACGGGCAAGCCATTGGCCATGTCACATGACACGGCCAAGCCCTTGGCCGTGTCTCACGAAATGAACAACATAAAGAAGAAGGGGATCTTGCTGCAGAAATGAACACACTCAAGAGACACTGCCAAGGCCTTGGCCATGTCCCACCAAAAGAGCAAAGCAAAGACAAAGTGAAGCAAAGGCAGAAGTGGACACACCCAAGAGACACGGCCAAGCCACTGGATGTGTCAAATGACACTGCCAAGGCCTTGGTCTTGCCTCACCAATTGACCAAGGCAAAGAAGAAACAAAGCTAGAAATGCAGGGGAGAATACACTCAAGAGACACAGCCAAGCCATTGGCAGAGTCACATGATGCGACCAAGGCCTTGGCCATGTCCTGCTTGAAAAATGAGGGGAGTAATGAGGCAACCATGGACACAGTCACAAGGCCTTGGCCGTTTCCGTAAGAAATTGAGTGACATAACTAAGTCACTCTTGACTTGGCCGTGTCTTATGAGAATTCTTTTAATTATTTACATGTAATGGGGGACAAAGTGGGAGACAACAAATGCCATCTTTTAAAAATAAATATAAAAAAAAAAAAGAAAAAGGGTGCCTAATTCATGGGATGAAGACTTAAATAATGAGAAAGTGGAAGACAAAGTGGAGTGCGTGAGTTGGAAAGCATGGGTTGTGTCTTGAGAAATTAAAAAGAATGGAAGACGACATATACATATATATGGTTTTGGAGCTTGAAGGGGGAGCTCTCTCTTGGTTCATCATCTTGTTCTTGGTCTTGAGAGAGACCATGAACATCACCTTCATCTTCATCTTCCATTTCTTCCATAAATAAGATCTTTGACATTTTTGGGATAAAGTTGGGTGAGCAATCTCTTGTGATGTTTAGGGTTTGAGGAAAGCTTGATTGAGGAGTTGGGGGCTTGATAGAGTGACCATTCAATCTTTCAAGAGGAGAGCCATTGATTGAAGAAGGCTTGTTAGTTCTTCATCATATTTAAGGTGGAGCTAGGAGGAAGACTAGAAGTCCAATTTTTAGCATCTTAAAGGGGTTTTTATATTCTCTCTTTTAATTCAGTTCTAGATTGTTATTGTTTGTTAAGAACATTAATATTTCAATTTACAATTGTGATTTGATTTATATTGCGATGAATATTTGTTTTAAATTGATGATGTTGAGCTAAATTACTCATGCCTAGGGTTTGTAGCAGATTTGATTGAATGACTTGATTTGATATTTTCATTATTATACCTTGTTATTGGTTGATTGCATTGGATTCAATGTTAGGTTGATAGATTAGCTATCTATTGATCTCTAGATATTAAAGGAAGGATTGAGAGGTGAAATTTAATATTAAAATTATGCAATCAACTACCCTAAGAATGAATTAGAAACATAAGTTCTAGGGTTTGTTAATTTGTAATTTCAAAACAATTAGTTGTTGTTGATTCACGAATGTGAAAACTAATGAATTGGTATTTACTAATTAAACTCAAGGAACAAATTAAAATACAAGGTCATGTTAATGGATATTTTGATAATTAAGCTTTGATTAAATTGATCTAAAACCCTAGGCACCATTCCTAGAATTGAATTAATCTTACCCAATTACTACTCACATTACTTTTAATTTTAATTGCTTTTCACCACTACATCAAACATCACACTCTTGTTTTTAAATTTCTTGCTAATCAAATTATTACAAAGCAATTCCTTCCTTGTGAGACGACCTTGGGGCGATCACCATTGCTATAATTACCTCGTATACTTGCGAGTGTCGCTTATAGTAGTAATTAGTCGAGCGCAACATTGGCTAAAGGGATAAGCTACCCTTTGGGCGATTCTAGTATGACTCCCAAACCTGCTCCTTTCCTATTCACTGCTCCGTCAAAAAATACATTTTCCATCCTTGTACTTCTATGGCCTCTAAATTTTCATCTGGAAATTCCAAGACTACCTTTTCTCTATCCGGTAATGGTTGTTGTGCCAACAATTCTGCCACCGCTCTATCTTTTATTATTTTCCTAGCTGCATACTCAATCTCAAATTCTTCCAATGTTATTAACCATCGCCCATACTTCCTGATTAAAGAGGGTTTATCCCTTAAGTACTTCACCGAATCCAACCTGGAAATTACTTGCACACTATAAGATTGAAAATCATACCGCAACTTCTTAGAAGACCACACCACAACTATACAGGTCTTTTCAATGATACTATACTTAATTTCATAAGGTAGGAGCTTTCTATTCAAATAGTAGACTGCATGCTCAACCCCCGACTCATCTGCTTGGGCTAGCATGGCTCCTATTGACTCTTCTTCTACTGCTAAGTATAGTAACAAGGGTTTACTGGGTTTAGGTGGTTTCAAAACAGGTGGATTTAGAAGATACTCCTTTATACGCAAAAAGACCTTTTGACACTTTTCATTCCACATGACTAGCTGATTCTTTTTAAGCAATTTTGAAGATAGGTTCACAGATTATGGTGAGCTTTGCTATAAACCTACTAATGTACTGTAACCTGCTAATGAATCCCCAAACTTCTCTCTCCTTTTTAGGGGATGGCATATCCCTGATCATCTTAACCTTGTCAGGGTCAATCTCAATGCCATTTGGACCAATCACATGTCTCAACAACTTGCTTGAGGTAACCCCAAACACACACTTCTTCAAGTTTAACCTTAGCTTATACTTCACTACTCTCTCGAAGAATAATTCTAAGTTTTGGAAGTGTTGTTCCCTTGTATCCGACTTCACCATCATATCATCAACATACACTTCAACGTCTTTATTCATCATATCATGAAACAATATGGTGGCCATCCTTTGATAGGTTGCTTCGGCATTCTTTAACCCAAACGACATTACCCTATAACAAAATATACCCCATGTAGTAATGAAGGCAGTTTTAGCTTTATACTCTTAGGCCATTAACACTTGGTTGTATCCAAAAAATCCATCTACAAATGAGTGTAGCATGCTAGAGGTTGCATTATCAATGAGGATATCTATATGGGGTAAAGGAAAATCATCTTTACGGAAAGCCTTATTTAAGTCTCTATAGTCCACACAGACCCTAATTCTTCCATCTTTCTTTGGCATGGGTACTATGTTGGCTAGCCAATTTGGATAATCTATCACATTAAGGAACTTTACTTGTATTAGTTTAGTGACCTCTTCTATAACCAATTCAGCCAATTCAAGTCTTAACCGCCTAAGCTTTTGATTGACAGGTTTCATGTGAGTGAAAGTAGGAATAAGATATTTGACTATGTCTTGATCTATTCCAAGCATATCCTCATAAGACTAAGCAAATACTTCTTCATATTTTTTGAATATTTTTCAAATCTCTCTCTCTCTCTCATCAGGAGTAAGGTCATATTCTATGCTAATATTTTTAGGATTTTTTGTTGTTCCCAAATTTAATGATTGTATGTCGACAGAGTTAATATTAATGATGATCATGTAACCACTATTTGAATGTATACAACCATTAGGAGAAACATAACACAAGTAAGCAAAATGAAACTTTATTGAATTCATTTTGGAAAAGAAAACATCATCATCCTCACATTAAGCAGACAAATTAAAATCAAAATTAAAATCATTGTTCGCAAAATCAAAAGGCAAAACATCTTCAAACTTCTCTTCCACCAGGGCAGCAATCTCCTCTAGAGTCTTCTCGGCTTTCAGGACAGCTTCCTTCTCCCCTTCCAGATTGGGTTCCTTGTTGGCTAGCAAGGTGAGCTATTTCTTCACTTTTTCCACTAACTTGGCAACATCAGCAAAAATTTCAAAACCTGGGATCAACTTTCCCATGAACATGATTGGCTCAGGCTTTTCTTGGAGTGGTCCCATGTCTGGAGCTTTGAAAAAAATCTCTTCAAGTGGTGGCAAGCTTATCTTCTCATTCTTCTTTGGATGAAAAACTTTGCTAGCTTCTTCATGCTCCAACCCTTTCTTGGAAGTTTGAGTCTTAAAATCTAGAAGCTTTGTCGCACCAGCCTTGCCATTTCCAAGACCAGCACTGGGAAGGTAGCTCATGTTCTTCATCATGTTCAAGACCTTGGAGTCTACTACTTCATCATCAGAAATTGCAGCTACTTGGAAACCATTGTGAGTCCTCTCAATCATTAGAGCATTAACAACCTCATTATCTTTGGCCTCGATGAGCATCGTCTCATCTCCATTAGAGAACTTGATCTTTTGATGAAGGGTGGAAGGAACTCCACCAAGAGGATGAAACCATGGTCATCCCAAAAGTAGATCAAAAGTAACAGGTATGTCCAAAACTACAAATTCTACTATGGACTCATTTGGACCAACCTTCACAACAACTTTGAATGTCCCCTCAGTGTGCCTCTTGCTATTATCGTAAGCCCTAATAGTTACCTCGGTTGGGCTTAGATCCCTTGTTGACATAATTTATCTTGGCTAAAATCATGGCCTCTTGACACATGGAGTCCCTTTTCCTTTGACTTCTACTTTGATAAAGAGAGGGCGAATTTGATCTCTCCCCTTTTTTTTGGTAAATTTGCATCTGAAAAAGATACCATTCCCATATTAACTTCACTCTTCTTTTGAACCTGTTCACACTTCATCACTCCTTCAACTTTCATGAAGTTAACCAGCTCCTCCGGTGTTATATAGATGGAAATTGACATGCTAGCTAAGGCCTTGGCCATAGTTTCACGGTGCTTCTTATAAGTGGCCAATAAGTACCGAATATTGACACTTGCTTGGGTTCTCTTTAACTTCTTAAGCACAGTGTCATCATCCTCTTTTTTACTCTCGGATTCAGCTTCCTTTCCTTTATTCATTTTTGGTATTTTCATAATTGACCTAAATATTTGTAAGCTCAAAAGGTCGTAATGAAGTGAAAAATAGTTTTGTTTTAAAGCCCGTAAAAAATATTTTAGAAAAAAAAAATTTGGGCTTTGTATTTGGGTCATGAGAAAAGAAAATTTTTGATTTGCTTTTAGAAAAGTTTTATGTCCAAAGACCATCTTGAAAAGTTTTGAAAATATTTCTGTTCTTCTGGACTTTAAAGAAAAATATATTTTGAGCTTACAATGTACTTAGGTCATATTAGAAAAGAACAAACAAAATAAGCCATGATTTTAGCCAAGATAAATTAACCCTAGTCAAACAATAAGCATTTGGGGTAAAAACCTAAGGAAAGTAACTAGGTCAATTACGTGAGCTTTAGTCTTTGGGTTAAAAGGCTTAGGTTCCCATAGTAAGTATATACCAAATGGTACAAGGCTATGAGTGGTTATGCTATGCTCGATCTCTATACCTTGAGTGAAAGTATGGTATAACACGGGCATCCTAACTCACATACACAATGCAAACTAAGTGATGCAATGGATAATATCATGATAAGGAAGAATAGAATAATATAAAGACCAACGGAATCAACTTCTCTTATCCCCAGTGGATTCTCCACTGTGAGCAAGGATTTTCACCTCTACTGTAGATGGAATGGTTCTTGTGACTTTGACACTGTTAGGCACGGGGCCTTAGAGAACTCGGGCCTAAGCCCGAAGAAAATGGAGTCTAAGCCCAGACTGGCCAGAAAAAAGAAAGGGGTGGATGATTCGATTCCTAAGGAATCCTCAACCCCCTAATGAGTTCTAAAAGTTGGGTACGTGTGGGGAAGGTGAGAAATGGCCCAGCACCCCCACAATGCCTGGTTCATTGGAACCAGCCTCTTTTTCAGGTCTTAATATTATAAAATTTTTAAATATAACAATATTGTCATACTACATGCGATCATAAGAATAAATAAATACTTTATTAAAATCACAACAATGTCCAAACAAAACAAATAAATGGACACCCATCCAAGGATGGAAATATGTCCTTACATCATCCATATCTAAAACTTAATAGGACACCTGCCGAAAGGTGAAAATGTGTCCTTTACATTAATTCAAAAATCAAAAAATAAATTTAATTATATAAAGATCAATTAATGAGGTACCCAATCATGGAAACATACCTCTTACAATTGTAATAAAAATAATAATAAAAATAATAAAGAAAACATCCATCCATGATAAATTAAACAAATTAAACAATGAAATAAACTAAATCAATCATCAAAACATATAATAAACTAAATAATTGAATCTAAAACTTAAATAAAGCAAATAAAGATACAAGTTTAGGTTTATATCTCAATTTAGGATTCTTTAATTAACATTTAGGATTTTGGAATTTTGGAATTAATTCAATTATTATTATTATTTAGGCTACTGTGGAGGTTGTTAGAAAATGGAATTGATTGGAGTTTTATAATTTGAAGAAAGTAGTAGGGTTTTTGGTTAATCAAATTAGGGTTTAGGGCTAACATCATGGAATTAGGATTTTTAGAAATAATAATTTAGAGTTTGGTATTTATAAAAAAATAATATTTGGACATTAAGGTTTTAAATGAATTAGGGTTTAATGTTTTTGAAAAACCAAACAAAGTGTATAGATTATGTAAATTGTGAATATTTTTTAAAAAGATTTAAAGACTACAGTGAGTTTTTATATAACAAATCCTAATACAATTTCCAAGTAATACATTGATTAAATAGCTACAAGATAAAGAAAACAAATAAACATCCTATGCCAACCATGTTTACTGGTTCTAAAGGTTATGATTTAGTAAAAAATAATATGCACTCCATGCAAACTAACATATACTGATTCAATAAGAAATTGCATACTGTGACTCTAGTTAAATGAAGAGAAAACTCATTCAATGTTTAAACAATCAAAACATATAATATTTATTTAATTTAAACCATACCATCATTTGTTGGCTCCTCCAAAATTGGTTGAACGAGATTCTGGATGAGCTTTGGCAAAGACAATGAGAACACTGCCTTTGTATAGTTTTGTGTTGTTGATCTTCCTCGTCTATTCTTGCTTTCACTTTTGCTTCTCAAGAATATAAGCAATTTTCCAAAGTTTGTACTTACCTTTAAAAGCAACAAACGCCACTTTCAAACTCCTCTTCCATGATATCACTCAACACTTGGATTGGGTAACTTAAGTCTCTTCAAAGCCTCAATCAAATGTGATTATAAATAATCACTTAGTGATACACTTATATGGATAAATAAAAACTCTCAACCCAAGGATAAGCTACACTGAGAAAAAAAATAAGAAAAAGAACTATCTAGGGAAAACTCTACACATGACACACTCAACAACACGGGCGTGTCAATGATCGTGCCCTAAACCCACATCACAGAAGCTTTGACATGCTCAATGACATGGGCCTGTCACTGCATGTGTCAATACTACAACAACACAGTAGCTATGACACGCTCAGTGACATGGGCATGTCACTGCACGTGTCAATACTACAAACTTCATAGAAGCTGTGACATGCTCAGTGACATGGGTGTGTCACTGCTCATGTCACTAACACTTAAAACAGAACCATCGACATGCCTAAAGGCATGGCCGTGTCACCGGGCGTGTCAGGCCAAAATCCTGATATCCACACATAATTGTCACATCCAACTATTATCTTTCATTAACCTTTTCAACTCCATACAAACTCAACCAAATCCATCATTATACCATAATATACTTGTGTAAACATCAAAACAACTCAATTAAAAGCAAAAATACACAATTACAACCATGACTTCACAACTCAAAAGTTACACAATCCAAAACTCTTATTCTCTTCACCAAACTTAACCTTTTCTTCAATCCAACTCTAATTTCATAATTAACTAGTCAAAAGAACTTCAAACATACTAATATCAACCTTTAACACATACTAAACCAAACATCCACTTCACACAAATAGAACTTCCAAAGAAAATCAAAGAAACAAGTTGGAAACTTACCAAATATGAAGAAAATCCTTAAAACTCAAACTTGAACACTTGAAATCCTTCAATTACTTGAGTTAGCAAGAAGAAAAATTCTCTTTCCTTTGATGGAGGCAGCAGGCTTCAATGGAGAAAGAAGAAGAAGAAGATAATCATCCACTCAACTCACTCCAACTACTCTCCTTTTTAACCACGCACTTATCCCTCTTTCACTCTCCACCAAGTAAAATATATTACTTAATTAATATATAATTTATCATCTTCCACTAACAATTTAATTACAATTTTAATAACTAAAATTACATTTGACCATATTAAAATGTTAACTTATATATATTATGTATATTTGTATATATATCATATACAAATTTTCCTTTTTCACTTTATATATATACTTTTTAAATCATTTATTTAATTTTTAAAAATTAATATTTTCAAATTTTTAGGATATTACAGTTATCCCCCTCTACAAATAAATTTTGTCCTCAAAATTACCTACTCTCAAGTCTGGAACAACTGGGGATACTGATTCTGCATCATCTGCTCACTCTCCCATGTTGCTTTCTTTAGTTGCCTGATTCTTCCAAAGAACTTTCACAAGTGGCACCTTCTTATTTCTTAGCTCCTTCACTTCATGTGCCAAAATAACCATTGGTTCTTCCTCATAAGTCAGATTTGAACTCACCTCAATTGATTTTACTGACAGAACATGAGATGTGTCTGACCTATACCTTCGAAGCATAGAGAGATGAAAGACATTGTGAATTCAATCCAACTCAGGTGGTAAAGCTAATCTATAGGCCACTGGTCCAACTCTTTCCAGTACCACATAAGATCCTACGAAATGAGGACTCAACTTCCCTTTGAGGTCAAATCTTAAAATTTTCTTCCAAGGAGACACTTTCAAAAATATTTTATCTCCTACACTGAACTATATGTCTCTTCTTTTTAAATCTAAATATGATTTCTATTGGTCTGAGGCTGCATTCAGACAATTTCTAATCACCTTTACTTTCTCTTCTATTTCCCTAATCAAATCAGGACCAATCAACTTACCTTCTCCAACCTCATCCCAACATAGAGGTGTCTTGCATTATCTACCATACCATGCATCATAAGGTGCCATTATAATACTGGACTGATGACTGTTGTTATAAGCAAACTCAATCATTGGTAAGAATCTATCCCAGCTTCCAGAGAAATCAATGATACAACTTCTCAACATGTCCTCTAAAATCTGTATCACTCCTTTTGACTGCCCATCTATTTGAGGATGGAAAGTAGTGCTAAAATGTAACCGAGAGCCTAAAGCATCCTGTAACCTTCTCTACAATCTCGATGTAAATTGGAATCTCAATGTAAATCGAGGATCTCGATCAGATACCAAAGAAATTGGAACTCCATACAACCTCACTATCTCACTAATATACAACTCAGACAACCTCTTAAGAGAATAATCCATTCGAACTGGAAGAAAATGAGTTGTCTTTGTCATCCGATCAACAATCACCCAGATGGCATCATGCTTCTTCTGAGTCAAAGGCAATCCAGTCACAAAATCCATTGTCACTTGCTCTCATTTCCACTCTGGCATTGATAATGACTCAAGTAATCCTGAAGGAACTTGGTGTTCAGCCTTCACTCTCTGACAAGTGAGACATCTGGATACAAACTCTGCTATGTCCCTCTTCATACCTAGCCACCAATAATATTGTTTCAAATCCTGATACATCTTAGTACTCCCAGGGTGCATAGCATAAGCTGACTGATGTGCTTCCTCCAAAATTACCTTTTTCAATATTGCATCATCAAGTACACACAACCTATCTCTGTACCACAAACTGCCATCACATCTCACATGAAAGTCTCGACTCTCCCCCTTTTGGCAATCTAATATAGCTTTCTGGATTTTCTCATCTGCCAACTGAGTAACCCTAATATGATACGATAACACCAGCCTCAATTGCAATTGAGCCATCAACGAACCATCATCACAATACTCAAATATAGCATGCAATGCTCTCAACTCAACAAGCAACAAGAGTGAATAAGTAGTCAAACCTGCCAAAGACTTCTGACTCAACGTGTCTGCATCAACATTTGCCTTACTAGGATGATAATCAATTAAACAGTCATAGTCTTTAATCAACTCTAACCACCGTCTCTGCCGAAGATTCAACTCTCTCTGAACACCCAGATATTTCAAACTCTTATGATCCATATAAATGAAACACTTCTCCCCATACAAGTAATGTCACCAAATCTTCAAAGCAAAAACTATAGCTGCTAACTCCAAATCATACGTCGGGTAATTTAGCTCATGCGGATTCAACTGTCGAGAGGCATAAACAATGACTCTACCCTCCTGCATTAGAACACAACCTAAACCACTATGTGAAGCATCACTGTAAATCATATAAGGTTTACCTTCCAAAGGCAAAGTAAGGACAGGAGCCTGAGTCAACATCTCTTTTAGTTGCTCAAAGCTCATCTGACACTGATTTGTCCACACGAATCTAATTTCCTTCCGAAGTAATCTGTTGAGTGGTGTAGCTATCATAGAAAAACCTTTCACAAACCATCAATAATAGCCTGCCAAACCCAGAAAACTTCTAAACTTTGTCACAGTCTTTGGTGGACTCCAATTTAAAATAGCCTCAACTTTACTCAGATCAACTCTATTACCCTGTGTTGAAACCACATGACCAAGAAAAGTCACTTAATCAATCCAAAACTCACATTTAAATAGCTTAGCACAACTGCTTCTCTCTCAGAATCTATAATACAATCATCAAATGCTTATCCTGATCCTCCTCATTACATGAATACACCAAAATATCATCAATAAAATCCACCACAAATTGATCTAGATAGGGTCTGAATACCCTGTTCATCAAATCCATAAATGCTGCTGGTGCATTCATTAGCCCAAAAGGCATCACCAAGATCTCATAATGCCCATACCTCGTACGAAAAGCTATCTTAGGTATATCTTCATTTCTAACTCTCAACTGATGGTACCCTGATCTCAAATCAATCTTATAGAATACCACTGCTCCTTTCAACTTATCAAAGAGATCATCTATCCTAGGTAATGGATACTTGTTCTTGATGGTCACTTTATTCAATTACCGATAATCAATGAACAATCTTAAGGTACCGTCCTTCTTTTTCACAAACAAAATGGGCGCTTCCCATGGAGACACACTAGGGTGAACGAACCCTTTATCTAACAATTTCTGCAACTGTACCTTCAGCTTAGGTGCCATATGATAAGGAGTAATAGAGATGGGAGTGGTACCAGGCAATAAATTGATACCCAACTCAAACTCTCTCTCAGGGGGTAACATTAGCAACTCCTCAGGAAAAACATCTAGAAACTCAGCAACTATGAATATACTGTCTATCTAGCAATCCACTACTCTGGTATCTACAACATGAGCAAGATAAGCCTCACATCCTTTCCAAATCATCCTCCTAGCTAAATACCTGAAACAAACATGGATGAAAGATGTCTCTACTCACTAGATACCATCACATTCCTACCATCACAGGTTCTCAGGGAAACACGCTTTTGCTGACAATCTACCACAGCCCCATGCTTGGATAACCAATCCATGCATAAAATTAAATCATACTCCTTGAAAGGCATCTCAATCAAGTCACCAAGGAACTCCTCATCCTGAACCACAACCGGACTATTTCGGTGCACCTTGCTAACTACAACACTATGCCTTAAAGGATTTGTCACCAAAACATCAAATCTTAGGGACTTTGCATGCAAATCAGTCACATGCAAGATGGATGCACTAATGTATGAATGACTCAATCCAGGATCTATCAAAGTAAGAACTGAAGTACAAAATAAATTGTAATATCCTCATATATGCCTTAGAAGTTTTGATTATGTTGTTGTTGTCAATTGGATTGAATGTATATGTTGTGTGATAAGAAAAGAAATTTGTAAAAGAATGTTTATGCTTATGTGTTTTGGGAAAGAAATAGGGTTTAGAGAGAAATGTATATGTTGTTTATATGATGATATAACTAACATATATATATGTCAAAGGGAGAGTCAATGGAAGAGATATTTATTTGTGTTGAGTGTGTAATTACATATATGGGCATATAAGAGACAAAAGGTTAGTTATATGGTTTAGGGCATTTTGGTAATTGATTGGATAAAATCTCTTGGTTGAGATTTAAAGAAGAAAAGCTATTTGACTTTGTGTCTTTATCATTTTCTTCTTTCTTTCATGAAGAGGCCGGCCATCCAAGAAGAGAAAGTTAGAGAGGTGTTTGGAGTTTTATACTCAAATTGAAGAAGGAATCAAGGGATTTGGTTAGAGATTTATGGAATTTCTTCATTTAAAGTAAGTATTCTCTTGTTTTCTTTACTTATTTTGAGGTTGTGTTGAAGTGAATTAGGGTTTGTTGATTTTGTGATTTGAAGAGTTTGAGATGTGTTTGTGTTGTGTTTTCAAGTGTTAAATTGGTTTTAAGTTAATAGTTTAAATAGGTGTTGTTGTTGGAAGTGGTATATGTTGATTTTGAAAGGGTGGAGAAGGATGGTGATTTTAGGGTTTTGAGATGGTTTGTGTTTAAATGTAATATTAATGTATTGTAAGGTGATTCTTGTGATGAATATATGTTTAGAACATTGATTGTATTCATTTGAAATATATTATATGGTGTATATTGTGTTTGAGTACAATTGAAAGAGTGTTGGATTTGGTTAGGGTTATGTTCATGGGTGACACGGCCAAAAGCAATGGAGAGACACGGCCAAGTCATGGAACATTTGGCCGTGTTGGGTTGATTTTTAGGAGACACGGCCATGTCCCATGCCAGTGTCTGTCACTGCCAAAGTTAAGTTGAGAGACACGGCCACAAGCTTGGCCGTGTCCCTCAAATGTGTTGGCTACTGTTTTTATTTTTGTTCTTTTTGTATGGTTTTGATTCTTCAAAGATATCATTGATACTTAAACCTAAACATAAACACTTTTAATATACTTCAAAGATAAGAATGACCTAATCAAATATATGTGGAACATACATTCATGGATGTTGAGATTGTAGAACACATTTGTTGATATTGATGAAACATATGAACAATGTTAGGCTATATGCATTGTGAATGGTAATGTGGTATGTACTTTGAAATGTTGTATCAATGATGTTATATGATGTAATATGAATTGAGATATTGTTTGATTTGAGGCCATTGTGATTGGCTATGACGATTCAATTGAAAGATATATGGCATGTTTGCCTAATTGATGAGAATTGAGAATTAAATGTAAATGAATTGTGTGGCTAATGTGTTATTCCATTTTCAGAGTTTGTTATTGGTGGCATGCCTAATGATAGTAACAATCTCTTGAAGTTAGGTTGGATTGAATCCTTGAAGCCTAATTGAGATGTTACAACCCTTGAAGCTAGGTTGGGTTGGTTCTTGAAGCCAAGTTGGGTTGAAGCTTAGCATGCTTTGCTCCCCTTGAAGCTTGGTTGAACCTAATCCTTGAAGCCTAGTTGGGTATATGATATTGATAAATGTGATAACAAAACCAAAACATTAACTCTGAAAATTGAATGGCATATTAGTGTGTCTTGGGCCCATGCTTGTCTTTGTTTAATGTTGTTCATGAATGGTTTAATGAGTAACTAATGAGGTATATGAAAAGATGTTGAAATGTGTTATATCTACGTATGTTGGATTATGAAATGTAAAGATATGTTGTTAGCTTTGCATATATGATGTTACATGTATAATATGGATTGAGAATTTACATTGCATTGCACTTAAGCATAACATTAGCATGAGTAGACTTACTAAGCCCTTGGCTTAGTGCGATAGTGTTTAATCGCACAGGTGATAGAGTTGATAGAGTTGAACCAGAGAGCTCTTCGAGACCGAGTGAGAGTAGACGTTGAAGAGTTGATTTTGGGAACTTAAAGATCAGAGAAGATTTGCCAATCATGTATAACTCTTTCATATTTTGTAAATATTGTTTATAATGTAAATATTTTCTATATTCCGCTGCGTATTAAGTAAATGTATATTCTATATATATATATATCTATTTGTTTTATATTATAAGTTAATGACTTATTTTCTGTAATGTATATGAGAAAGATGATGGTATTATTTAGAATGTTTTAAATGTTAATAAAATCCGTAGCATTCCTATATTCGATACATGTATACTACAGGGTGGTGTATGTAGTGTGTATGTATTGGGTGTGGGGGTGTTACATAAATAAATAGTATCAGTAATAACAACTGAAGCATATGGTTGCCTTTGCATCACATATACTCACTGAGACGGTCTTGCCTCTTTTAGTCTACTACCTGCAGTAGAACCTCCTCTCTGACTAGACCATGTCCGACCTTCTCTGCTAGAACCTCTACCACCACGATCCCCTCTAACACTGGGTCGAGAACCTGCAGTATCTGTATGTCTATCGTCTGGTTGCTCAGGGCAATCTCTAACAAAATGATCTGGTGACCCACATCTATAACACACTACTTGTCCACCAGTCTTTGTTGTCCCAAGATGGCAACCAAGAGGGGGGGGGTGAATTGGTTTCGTCAAGAAATAATGACAATTTAAAAAACTCAACAAACAAGAAATGCGGAATAGAGAGTTGGTTGAGTAATGGAGGAAGGTAAGAGCACACAAGATTTATAGTGGTTCGGATTTACTTGAATCCTACATCCACTTCCTTAACAACTTGTTAAGGTTCCACTAGTCTTTGAAGTTTTTACAAGCTCACTTCCAACTTTGGTGTTTTCACAAGTTCACACCTAACTTCACAAGTGTTTTTCTTAGGCTCACACTTACAACCCACACAAGAGTTTTACAAGGCTCACTCTCTCAACCTAAGTGTTTCCCAAGATTACACTCAAACTTATACAATAGTGTTTTCAATGCTAACACCTAACATTCATAACAATTCAAATACAAGTTTAAGCAAAAGGAAATTTGTTGCTTGGCTATGAAAATCTTTTCTTAATAATGTTATCTCTTTGTTTTCTCATGGAAACATTGTATTTATAGCCAATGTGGTCTTACTAGCCGTTATTGATGTTTTAATAATGTCTTGGCAGATTAGACCTTCTTTACTTAAACTATCCGAAGCACTTCGCGGTCGCCCTTCATACAAGGATGGTCGCGCTCATGCTTCCTGCGGTCGTCCTTTTAACAAGGGACGGTCGCTACTTTTAAAAAATCTTCAACGGTCGAATTTTAGTGCTCTGCAGCTGGAATCTTGCCCATGATGTGTTTGTCGGACCGTTTCTTGCCCATGCTGTGTTTGTCGGGACGGTCGCGCATCACAAAGTGCGGTCGCCCTTTTTTGAATACTGAAGTGGGATTACAACGGTCATGTCACGTGTCACTTTCTGACAGAGCAAAAGAGATGTCCGCCATAATTTGAATCTTCGCGGTCGCCCTTGGTAGGTTTTCGCGGTCGAACTCACATTCTCGCGTCGAACTTCTGGACGCACCTGAGGACGCGAACACTACTGTCTCTTTGAGCAATTTCTTCTTGAATTGTTGGGCGGTCGCGACTATAAATGAGGCGGTCGCTAAAGTGGTAAGCGAGGTCGAATCATTCACCGTTCTTGTCACCGCGAACCTTACTGTGATTGTAATGATTTAAGTTCCTTGAGTAGCGGTCGGGCAAATATTAGGACGGTCGCTATTCTGTAGGAGCGGTCGCGACTGAGGTCGAACTTTTGACCGCGAAACCTACTGTGACAAGGTTTCATTCTGTAATTGCTTGGAGTGGTCGTATTCAGGTGAGGTGCGACCGCTATAATTGTTCTGTTTACTTTTAATTGAAGCAACCTAATCCTGCAACAAGATTTCTCAAACACAAGTTAAATAGATCATCAATTTGAGTTGTCAAGGATCAAAATTAAGATCATTTGTCTAACAATCTCCCCCATTTTGACTTTGACAATTCAAATGGAATGATGAGAAAAATAATAAGTCTAAAATACTCCCCCTTAACATATGCAACAATCATCGTTAAGAGCATTGTGATTAATAGTTTATCTTGGTGCAAAGGTTATTGTTTGATGCAAACATTTCTCCCCCATAAACATTTCTCCCCTATTGCAAATATTCAACATTATTGTTCTTATTCTTGTTTTCCCATTTTCGTATACTGTTACTTGGTTCATTCCACTTGGTTCATTCCATTTTGGTATTGTTCTCCCCCATTGGCATAGGCAAAATGAAACAAATGTTAAGCAAAACAAGCATATAAAAGTGCAAACAATGAAAGGGAATATAAACATTATATATATGAAAGTGGAGGAAAGTACAAAGAAGGATTAAAACAAGCATTTTAAAATGCAAACAATAAGAAAAATCTAAGCTATTCTGAGTCATCATCTAACTCTAACTCTTCTTCAACTAAAGGAGCTTTCCCTTTATCTTGAGGTGCAACAGAGGCAGAGCTAGTACTAATGGACTCTTCTTCTTCAGCAACGCTTTGGGTGTGATCACTTATATCCCAATCTTCAAGATTGCATTGAGGCAAGTCAAATTTGCCTTGCATGTCATAAAGATCATGGTGCATGTGGGATATAAGGTCTATCCTCTTGTTTAAGTGCTGGAATCTCTTGGAGACACTTTTCTTGAACTTAGAGAGTTTCCTTGAGAGAGTCTTGATTGCTTGGAGGATGAGTTGTGTGGAGGATGAAGCAGTTTCTTGAGCAACTTTTGATGAAGTTGCTTTTGGGGGTAATTCCACAGCAACTTCTACAGAATCTCCCTCTTCCTCAATTGTATACCTTGGCCTTTTCTTTTGTTTGTCCATAACACCTTTCTTGCCAAAGGAGTATACATATGATCCTTCAATTTTCTTTACACATCCAGCATGCTCTAAGTAATCTATTGTGATAGCACTAGAGGCTAGAGTGAAAGGGTTTCTCAAAGTGGCTAAGTTTAAATCATTCAGAAGGTTTAGGTGCCTAGCTATTTGAGTAACTTGAGAGGATAGGAAGAAGGTACCAGTTCTTGTAACAGCATGATGATAAAAGGTATCAATCAAGAACTTGGTTGTGTTCATTTTGATGTTGTGGGTGAAAGCATAGAGAAAGATAAGGTCTCTCTTGGTTACTTTCTCATTCCCATCTGCTCTTTGGTGAATGGTATAGGTGATAATCCTATGGAGCATCCAGTGGGTGAGAGATTTGATGTGCCTGGCTTTAGATTCCTTTTCAAAGGAAGTTTCAATGGAAATTTCTCGCCAGAAATCAGAAAGGGTTGGGTTTGAGAAGATTTGGTCATTGTAGGAGGTTATACCTTCAGAAGGGAAGTTCCAAATTCTGCCAAAATCTTCAAGGGTTAAGAATTGATACTGATCAAAGAGTTTGAACCTAACCCCATACCACCCTAGTGCAGAGTTTGCACTCTTCTCTATCTGGAATGACATTAGAAACTCCTTACTTAGACTAGAGTAACCTACTTCTTCTGGAAAGACAAAATTTCTCCATCCAAGGACATCCAACAATCCTTCAATTTCGTCCTTGATGCCCAAGGCAGACAGCATCCCACCAAAAGGTGATTTGGTGCCTTCAACCTTCTTCTTCTTTAGCATGGCATACCTAATGTCTTCCTCAGTGGTTTGGTGATGAGGTTTGTGAATTTTCTCACCCCTTTTTGATTGTGGAGGAGATGGAGGTTCAACAACAGGTTCTCTAATGGTGATTCCTGGAACTCTCTTAGCTTGACCCTTAATTTTGGAAGTGGTTTTTCTTTTGGGAGCCATTAGATTAGAAAGAGTAGAAGTAAACTGGAAAACAGAGGGTGATTGAGATGTAGAAGTTTTTTAGGGTTTCAGAAGTAAGTTTGTGTGCTTTGATAGGCAAAATATCAGATAAACTGTTGCAAAACACTTTTAAATAGATGAAGTAAAGAAAATAGTCGTTTATGACTGTTGAGAGTTAAGAGTTGCGACCTGTCACACAGCCAACGGTTATAAATTTTCGAGCAGAGTGTACAGGGTGCGGTCGTAGATTTAACAAGGTGCGATCGCGAAATGGTGTACAGCGACCATTATTATGATCAGTACGCTCGCGAGTGAAGAAAACATCTGTAACGGTCGAAACTATTCAAATTGGTGCGATCGCGCACAAATTTTCTCGACCGCGCTCAGAGAATTTTATTGAATGAAACTAGCAGACGAAGTAGCGAGCGCGAAAGAACACTGGAGCGACCGCTACATACTCAAAAATAAAAGATTCAAGGAAAGATGGAAGATATTCTAAGTGTGTTAAGAAAAATTAATTTCATGCACATAGAAACTTTATTTTAAGGCAAAAAATTCTAATTAACTCAAAGTGATTCCATCAATCATTCCTAAATTGAGTTTGATGAAGTTAAGTCTATCTTCATTCAAGGGTTTTGTAAAGACATCAGCAAGTTGATTTTCTGTATCTATGAATTCTAAGGTTATATTCTGATTTTGTACATTTTCTCTTAAGAAATGATGTCTAATATCTATGTGTTTGGATCTAGAATGTTGGATAGGATTCTTAGACAAATTGATAGCACTAGTGTTGTCACATTTAATGGAGATATTGTTAAACATTTTACCATAGTCAAGCAATTGTTGTTTCATCCATAATACTTGTGTGCAACAAAAACATGCTGCAACATATTCAGCTTCCGTTGTGGATAAAGCAACTGATGCTTGTTTCTTACTATGCCAAGACACTAGACAATTACCAAGAAAGTGACATGCTCCTGTTGTGCTTTTCCTATCTAATATACTACCAGCATAATCTGCATCTGAAAATCCTATAATATGAAATGATGTGTTTTTAGGATACCAAAGTCCTAAATGTATTGTACCGCTCAAATATTTCAAGATTCTCTTAGTGGCATTCAAGTGTGATTCTTTAGGACTAGTTTGAAATCTAGCACAAAGACATACACTATACATTATATCAGGCCTAGAAGCAGTTAAGTAAAGTAGTGATCCGATGATACCTCGATATTTCTTCTCATCTACTGCTTTACCATTATCATCTTTACCTAATTTCAATGATGTGCTCATAGGAGTTTTGCTAGTTTTGCAGCCATCCATTCCAAATTTCTTGATGAGTTCTTTTGTATATTTGGATTGGTTGATGAAGATCCCATCTTTACATTGCTTGACTTGCAGTCCAAGGAAAAACTTGAGTTCACCCATCATGCTCATTTCAAATTCCCTAGTCATACAAGAAGCAAATTCTTTGCACAGGGCTTCATTAGTAGCTCCAAATATTATGTCATCCACATAAATTTGTACAATCAAAATGTTGTGCTTATCCTTTTTAACAAAAAGAGTTGTGTCTACTTTTCCTTTTGAAAAACCATTTTCAAGCAAATATGCACTAAGTTTATCATACCAAGCTCTAGGTGCTTGCTTTAATCCATATAAAGCTTTGGTAAGTTTGAAAACATGATCAGGAAATTTGTAGTTTTCAAAACCAGGAGGTTGTTCAACATAAACTTCTTCATTTATGAGTCCGTTTAGAAATGCACTTTTAACATCCATTTGATAAAGCTTAAAATTCATATGACATGCAAAAGCAAGTAATATTCTAATAGCTTCCAATCTAGCTACGGGGGCAAAGGTTTCATCATAGTCAATACCTTCTTCTTGATTATAACCTTTGGCTACCAATCTTGCTTTATTTGTAACACCCCTTCCCGACCTACGTGTGTAAGCTGAGTAGAGGCGCCACCCTATCCTAATGTTGCTACCACTTTTACTTAGTCAAATTTTTGTTCCGATTTTTATAGAAATTTTGCCATAGTTTTGCCTAAAAATTCAATCCCAAGTGTCGACAAAACTGGTTTTTTTTCTAATTTTTGAAAACATTTTTACACAAACCAATGCAAACAAAATCATTCTCAGTACACTTCCAATAAATCCCCCTTATAACCTCAACTACAACCTGCAAAAAGGATTTACACTTCTAGTACAAAATAAAGTAAAGGTTTATTATGAAATACAGCAGATAAAATCTTTGTTCACTATGCAACGGAAAGTAACAATATTTACAAATTCATATACATCAAAACTCAAGTTTTACAACACATAAAATTTATACATGTTTGGCAGTCAGTCTTCGATCTTAAAGCCCACTATTCAATCTTCAAAATCTAGGCTCGACTCGGCCTAGAGGAACTCTCTGGTTCTTCCTTGTCACCTGCGCGAAGAATCACATTCGCGCTAAGCCAACGGCTTAGTAAGATAAAACATGCTAACGGTATGCTTTAATGTAATGCAATGCCACATATGTTATTGATAAGATCAATATCATAAATATAAAGTTAACCACATAATTATGCATTTCACAAATCATAGTCATATGAGCATACCACATTTCAACATCTTTCCACATTCAACATTAATCAATCATACTCAATAACCAACATCTCATTTCATTAACTCATAACATTATTTAGGACATTCATATAACCCTGACACCTATGGGCCCAACAAGTATTTAATATGATATTCAGAGTTCAGAGTTACTGCTTTGGTTCATAGTCACAATAATCACGCCCGTAGGCAATGTATATACATGTATCTCTATCCATGGATAGTGTAACAGACCCAGTCTCTTGGATCATCAACTCAACACATATGAGGAGATCCTCAACCCGGCAAGACTGTTACAAATCATATATCTCATAGTGTAACAGACCCAGTCTCTTGGATCATCAACTCAACACATATGAGGAGATCCTCAACCCGGCAAGACTGTTACCTTTTATCATTTCTTAGGCATGCCACCCAAATCCAGAACTCTGAAACTGAATAACATATTAAACAAACAATTCATTTATTATATAGTTACCATTTCCATTCTCAAATTCTCATCACATTTAGGCAAACATGCCTTCTTTCTTTCAATATCATCATCATAGCCAATCACAATGGCATTGCCTCATATCATGTCTTATTTGAATTATCATTTCAATTTCAATGTATATTATTCATGAAACACATAACCATTCACAATGCATAACATAACATTGTTCAATCTCAACAATGCAATTAGGGCAAAGAACAATTGATATGATTCATATGAATAGTACATTCTGGTTTTAAACTCCATTTTATCCTTATTTTGAAAAATTGTATAAAATAATCTACTTGACTAAAAATTCTAAAATTTTTACAGAATTTAGTTTTGTATCTAAAAATCATTCCTTTAAAATTTCAGATCAAACTGAACACAAAATCTTGGTCAAATAGTTCACCTAACCAGACTGCCCCAATTGCCCTGCATCCTGGCAGCAGTTCTGAACTTTGTGAATTCCATAAATCAAATTCAATCAACGTGGTTCCAAATTATTTTTCTCAAATACTAGACTCACTAAGCAACAACATATCCAAAATTCGATTGGATATGATTTTTCTACATTTTATTAAAAATCCCGAAGTATAGCTGTCTCAGTTAAGGTACCTGCTGGAACAGGTCTAATAAAAATAATCTTTCTAAACTCATAACCATTCCAAAATCGAATCAACATATTTTTCAGTCATTCTACACTCATAGAGGCACAACATATCAAAAATTCACTTCAAGAACATTTTTCTATAATTAATTAAAAATCATACAAATCACAGCCTTTACTAATTGTAAAACAGAAACAATTTCACTAAACACAACTCTTACTCAACACAATCACTTCCAACACCTTCACCAACTCAACTTCTCATCATCAAACCAACAAACCCTAATTCCTTTCTCACACCACTTCAAAAGAATTGAAGAAATTAAAGAAAAGATCTTACCTCAAATGAAGAAATCCACAAATCTTTAACCAAAACCCTTGTTTCTTTCTTCAAAATGCTTCAAACCTCAAGATCACCTCTCTTTCTCTCTTTGTCTATGGAGAATCCGGCCACTTCAAGAAAGAAAGAAGAAAATGCACAAGTCAAACACCTTTTCTTCTTTTAATCTCCACCATGCATCTTACAAGGAAAATTACCAAAACACCCTTAACCATATAACTAACTCTTTGTCTCATATAAGCCCTTTATAGTAATTTCATTAACAACCAAAAATATCTTCTTCCACTTAACCATCACCTTGACTCTTCATTTGACCAATGTATATGTTAATTATATCATCATATAAACAACATATACATTTGTCTCTAAACCCTAAATTTCTTCTCCAAAACACATATACATATACATTCTCTTCCCATTTCTTTTCTCTTACAATTTAACACATATATGCACAAACATTCACTTCCCAATATATATATCAACAACCACAATAACAACAACATACTCAAAACTTCTAGGGCATAAATGAGGATATTACAATTCTCCCCCTCTAAAAAGAAAATTTCGTCCTCGAAATTACCTGATATCAAAGCTGAAACAATTGCGGATACTGCTCTCGCATGGTATGCTCACTTTCCCAAGTCGCTTCTTCTTTTGCATGATTCTTCCAAAGAATCTTCACCAATGGCACTCTCTTGTTCCTTAACTCTTTCACTTCTCGTGCCAAGATAGCAACTGGTTCCTCTTCAAATGTCAAATCTGGGCTCACTTCAATAGACTCAAATGGCAACACATGAGATGGATCCGACCTATATCTCCTCAACATAGAAACATGGAATACATTATGAATACGATCCAACTCAGGTGGCAAAGCAAGTCGATACGCCACTGGCCCAACTCTTTCTAACACTTCATACGGCCCAATGAAACGAGGACTCAATTTTCCTTTCCGACCGAACCTCAAAATTTTCTTCCAAGGAGACACTTTCAGAAATACCTTATCTCCAACATCAAACTCTATATCTCTCCTTTTTAGATCTGCATAAGACTTCTGTCGGTCTGAAGCTGCTTTTAACCTGCCTCGAATCAACTTTACTTTATCTTCAGTTTCTTGAATCAAATCAGGACCAACCAACTTATTATCTCCAAGCTCATTCCAACAAAGAGGTGTCCTACACCGTTTGCCATACAATGCTTCAAACGGTGCCATACCAATGCTGGATTGGTGACTGTTGTTGTAAGCAAACTCCACAAGAGGTAAAAACCTATCCCAACTTCCAGAGAAATCGATGACACAGCTTCTCAACATGTCCTCAATAATCTGTATCACCCTCTCTGACTGTCCATCCGTCTGTGGATGAAAAGCAGTGCTGAAGTGCAGTCGAGAACCTAAAGCACTATGCAAACTCTTCCAAAATCTGGAAGTAAACCTGGGATCTCGATCAGACACTAAAGAAGTTGGAACACCATGCAGTTTCACAATCTCATGGATATACAGCTCAGCCAATCTCTCCAAAGAGTAATCCATTCGAACCGGAAGGAAATGAGCTGTCTTAGTCAATCTATCCACAATCACCCATATAGCATCATGCTTCTTTTGTGTCAATGGCAAACCAGACACAAAATCCATTGTCACTCTTTCCCACTTCCATTCTGGCACTGACAATGGTTGAAGCAACCCGGTTGGAACTTGATGCTCTGCTTTAACCTTCTGACAAGTGAGACATTTCGATACAAACTCAGCAATGTCTCTCTTCAAACCAATCCACCAATAATGCTGTCTCAAATCATGATACATCTTCGTATTACCCGGATGCATAGCAAACATTGACTGATGAGCTTCTTCTAAAATGACTCTTTTCAAATCAGCATCATCGGGTACACACAATCGGTTCTTAAACCAGAGACTCCCATCATCTTTCACAACAAAATCTCTAGTCTTCCCATTCTTGCAATCTGAAAAAATCTTCTGAATCTTCTTATCGGCCAACTGAGCTTCTTTGATCTGATCTAACAAAATCGGCTTTAATTGCAACTGTGCCAATAATGCACCATCAATACAAGGTACAAAACTGGCATGCAATGCTCTCAACTCAACAAGCAACGAGAGCGAGTAAACAGTTAAACCAGCTAAAGACTTCCGACTCAAGGCATCAGCAACAACATTTGCTTTACCTGGATGATAGTCAATCAAGCAGTCGTAGTCTTTAATCAATTCTAACCATCTCCTCTGACGAAGATTGAGTTCTTTCTGGACACCCAAATACTTCAAACTCTTGTGATCAGTGTAGATGAAACATTTCTCCCCAAACAGATAGTGGCGCCAAATCTTTAATGCAAACACAATGGCAGCCAATTCTAAATCATGGGTCGGATAGTTAAGCTCATGCGGTTTCAACTGTCGAGATGCATAAGCTATAACTTTCCCTTCCTGCATCAATACACACCCCAAACCTCTATGTGAAGCATCACTATAGATCACATATGGTTTGCCTTCAACAGGTAAAGTAAGAACAGGCGCTTGAGTCAACAACTCTCTCAACTGCTCAAAACTAGCCTGACACTGATCTGTCCACACAAATCTCACTCCCTTTCGAAGTAATCTGGTGAGTGGAGTAGCTATCAAAGAAAACCCTTTCACAAACCGTCGGTAATAGCCTGCCAAACCCAGAAAACTTCTAATCTCTGTCACAGACTTGGGTGGACTCCAATTTAAAATGGCTTCAACTTTGCTCGGATCAACTCTGATGCCTTCTGCAGAAACAATATGTCCGAGAAAAGCAACTTGATCCAACCAGAACTCACACTTCGACAATTTGGCAAATAACTGATTCTCTCTCAAAATCTGCAACACAATCCGCAGATGCATATCATGCTCCTCTTCATTCCGCGAATACACCAGTATATCATCAATGAAGACCACTACAAACTGATCCAAATAGGGCCTAAACACCCTATTCATCAAATCCATAAAAGCTGCAGGTGCATTCGTTAGACCAAAAGGCATAACTAAAAACTCATAATGCCCATACCTGGTCCGAAAAGCAGTCTTAGGAACATCTTCACTTCTTACCCTCAGCTGATGGTACCCAGATCTCAAATCAATTTTGGAGAACACTGACGCTCCCTTCAACTGATCAAAGAGATCATCGATTCTAGGCAAAGGATATTTATTTTTAATAGTCACCTTGTTCAATTGCCTATAATCGATACACAACCTCATAGTACCATCTTTCTTCTTCACAAATAGCACAGGAGCTCCCCAAGGAGAAACACTGGGGCGAATGAATCCTTTGTCCAACAACTCCTGTAATTGCACTTTCAACTCCCTCAATTCTGCTGGTGCCATTCTATAAGGAGTAATAGAGATAGGAGTGGTACCAGGCAACAATTCAATACCGAACTCCACCTCTCTCTCAGGAGGCAACCCTGGCAACTCCTCTGGAAACACATCCGGGAACTCAGCAACTGTGGCAATGCTATCAATAGGGGAACCCTTCACTCTAGTATCCACCACATGAGCAAGATAGGCTTCACACCCCTTTCTAATCAACCTCCTGGCTGCAACAGCTGAAACAAATAAGGAGGCTAGCTGTTCCTGCTCATTAGATACTATCACCTCTCTACCATCACCCGTTCTCAAAGAAACAATTTTCTTTTTACAATCCACCACAGCTTCATGTCGAGATAGCCAATCCATACCTAAGATCACGTCATATTCCTTAAATGGCATCTCAATCAAATCCCCAAGGAACTCCTCACCCTGCACCACTACTGCACTATCTCTATGCACCTTACTCACAACCACACTATGCCCTAACGGATTTGTTACCAACACATCAAATCCTAGGGACTCAGCATGCAAATCAGATACAGGCAAAACAGATGCACTAATATATGAATGTGTGGAACCCGGATCAATCAAAGCAAGTACTGGAGTATTAAATAAAGAAAAAGTACCAGCTATGACTGCCGATGTATCTGGCTGTCTCTGCATAACATACATCCTCTGGGAAGATCCAACCTCCTCTGGTCTACCCTCCCTGGATGTAGCACCTCTTCTAGAACTGAATCCTGGTCTACCTCCCCGGCTGGCACCTCTGCCTCCTCTGCCTCCCCTCACACTAGCTCGAGAAGCAGCAGAATCAACTGGCATCTGATCCTGCCTCTCAGGACAGTCTCTCACAAAGTGGTCAGGTGATCCACACCTGAAGCATACCCCTGATCTACTATGCCTCCAACAAACGCCCCCATGTCTTCCACCACACTGGTTACACACAGGTAAGGTGGATCTCTGAACTCCAGGAGTAGGAGCACTCGCTACTGAAGCTGCAGGTCTAAATCTCTGCCTCTGGAACTGCACTGACCTACCCACTGGTCTCTGGCTCCTACTACTCCGAGGAACAAAACTTCCTCTACCCCTCTTCGCAGAAGAAGACCCTGCCTCGAACTGGGGCCTTCTAACCCTAACCTCTTCCTCTGAAGCAGCTGCAATAACTTGAGCTCGCTCTACACTTCGAGCTGCTGCCACAAGCTGTGAGAAATCCTGATATCTGGATCCAGCCACTAAGCACATGATCGAGGGCCTCAATCCCTCCTCAAATCGCCGACATCTATCAATCTCATCAGTAATGATACCCCCAGCATACTGACTCAGTCGAATAAACTCAACTTCATACTCAGTTACGGTCCGATGATCTTGCTTCAAATCTAGAAACTCTCTTTTCTTCCCATCTTTATACTCCCTAGGAGTATACTTCAACTCAAATTCTCTCAGAAAATCCGCATAAGACAAGGTTGGTGGATCATCCATAGAATGGGGCACTGTCTTCCACCAGTCGTAGGCATCCTTCTGTAGCAAAGATCTTGCATAGTCAAACTTCTCCTCTGAAGTGGCTTGCAACTGCACAAATACCCTCTGAACTCTATCAAGCCACTGTTCTGCTACAGCCGGATCAACTGTACCAAAGAAATCCTCTGCTCCATATTTCCTTAGCTTATCATAGTGCCTTACTGGTACTGAAGGCTGAGGGGGTGGTGGCGGTGGCTGTGGTTGCACAGGTGCTTGTCTCATAGCTTCCAACATAGGCCTAAACCAGGCTGGCGGAACCTCCTCCCCAGCTGGTCTACCCGACACCGAAGCAGGTGCCTCCTCAACACTATCAACCCTAGCTCCCTCAGCAGGAGCAATACTCTCGGCACTACCCTCAACAGATTGTCGCGAATGAGATGCCATCTCTACCTATATCTGCAAACACAGCAGAATATTCCTCATTAAAGATCAAAGACTGCCATACCAAAACATGTATTTTACTCAAAAACCCACTTTAAAAATCAAAATATTCTTTTTCTTACAATTGATCTAGGTTGAGAATCTCAAACCTAGGCTCTGATACCAAAAATTGTAACACCCCTTCCCGACCTACGTGTGTAAGCTGAGTAGAGGCGCCACCCTATCCTAATGTTGCTACCACTTTTACTTAGTCAAATTTTTGTTCCGATTTTTATAGAAATTTTGCCATAGTTTTGCCTAAAAATTCAATCCCAAGTGTCGACAAAACTGGTTTTTTTTTTTAATTTTTGAAAACATTTTTACACAAACCAATGCAAACAAAATCATTCTCAGTACACTTCCAATAAATCCCCCTTATAACCTCAACTACAACCTGCAAAAAGGATTTACACTTCTAGTACAAAATAAAGTAAAGGTTTATTATGAAATACAGCAGATAAAATCTTTGTTCACTATGCAACGGAAAGTAACAATATTTACAAATTCATATACATCAAAACTCAAGTTTTACAACACATAAAATTTATACATGTTTGGCAGTCAGTCTTCGATCTTAAAGCCCACTATTCAATCTTCAAAATCTAGGCTCGACTCGGCCTAGAGGAACTCTCTGGTTCTTCCTTGTCACCTGCGCGAAGAATCACATTCGCGCTAAGCCAACGGCTTAGTAAGATAAAACATGCTAACGGTATGCTTTAATGTAATGCAATGCCACATATGTTATTGATAAGATCAATATCATAAATATAAAGTTAACCACATAATTATGCATTTCACAAATCATAGTCATATGAGCATACCACATTTCAACATCTTTCCACATTCAACATTAATCAATCATACTCAATAACCAACATCTCATTTCATTAACTCATAACATTATTTAGGACATTCATATAACCCTGACACCTATGGGCCCAACAAGTATTTAATATGATATTCAGAGTTCAGAGTTACTGCTTTGGTTCATAGTCACAATAATCACGCCCGTAGGCAATGTATATACATGTATCTCTATCCATGGATAGTGTAACAGACCCAGTCTCTTGGATCATCAACTCAACACATATGAGGAGATCCTCAACCCGGCAAGACTGTTACAAATCATATATCTCATAGTGTAACAGACCCAGTCTCTTGGATCATCAACTCAACACATATGAGGAGATCCTCAACCCGGCAAGACTGTTACCTTTTATCATTTCTTAGGCATGCCACCCAAATCCAGAACTCTGAAACTGAATAACATATTAAACAAACAATTCATTTATTATATAGTTACCATTTCCATTCTCAAATTCTCATCACATTTAGGCAAACATGCCTTCTTTCTTTCAATATCATCATCATAGCCAATCACAATGGCATTGCCTCATATCATGTCTTATTTGAATTATCATTTCAATTTCAATGTATATTATTCATGAAACACATAACCATTCACAATGCATAACATAACATTGTTCAATCTCAACAATGCAATTAGGGCAAAGAACAATTGATATGATTCATATGAATAGTACATTCTGGTTTTAAACTCCATTTTATCCTTATTTTGAAAAATTGTATAAAATAATCTACTTGACTAAAAATTCTAAAATTTTTACAGAATTTAGTTTTGTATCTAAAAATCATTCCTTTAAAATTTCAGATCAAACTGAACACAAAATCTTGGTCAAATAGTTCACCTAACCAGACTGCCCCAATTGCCCTGCATCCTGGCAGCAGTTCTGAACTTTGTGAATTCCATAAATCAAATTCAATCAACGTGGTTCCAAATTATTTTTCTCAAATACTAGACTCACTAAGCAACAACATATCCAAAATTCGATTGGATATGATTTTTCTACATTTTATTAAAAATCCCGAAGTATAGCTGTCTCAGTTAAGGTACCTGCTGGAACAGGTCTAATAAAAATAATCTTTCTAAACTCATAACCATTCCAAAATCGAATCAACATATTTTTCAGTCATTCTACACTCATAGAGGCACAACATATCAAAAATTCACTTCAAGAACATTTTTCTATAATTAATTAAAAATCATACAAATCACAGCCTTTACTAATTGTAAAACAGAAACAATTTCACTAAACACAACTCTTACTCAACACAATCACTTCCAACACCTTCACCAACTCAACTTCTCATCATCAAACCAACAAACCCTAATTCCTTTCTCACACCACTTCAAAAGAATTGAAGAAATTAAAGAAAAGATCTTACCTCAAATGAAGAAATCCACAAATCTTTAACCAAAACCCTTGTTTCTTTCTTCAAAATGCTTCAAACCTCAAGATCACCTCTCTTTCTCTCTTTGTCTATGGAGAATCCGGCCACTTCAAGAAAGAAAGAAGAAAATGCACAAGTCAAACACCTTTTCTTCTTTTAATCTCCACCATGCATCTTACAAGGAAAATTACCAAAACACCCTTAACCATATAACTAACTCTTTGTCTCATATAAGCCCTTTATAGTAATTTCATTAACAACCAAAAATATCTTCTTCCACTTAACCATCACCTTGACTCTTCATTTGACCAATGTATATGTTAATTATATCATCATATAAACAACATATACATTTGTCTCTAAACCCTAAATTTCTTCTCCAAAACACATATACATATACATTCTCTTCCCATTTCTTTTCTCTTACAATTTAACACATATATGCACAAACATTCACTTCCCAATATATATATCAACAACCACAATAACAACAACATACTCAAAACTTCTAGGGCATAAATGAGGATATTACATTATTTCTAATGATGTGACCATTTTCATCAAGCTTATTCCTATAAACCCATTTGCATCCTATTATAGAATGATCTATAGGTCTAGGAGTAAGTTGCCAAACATTATTTCTTTCAAATTGATTAAGTTCATCTTGCATTGCAATTATCCAATTTTCATCATTTAAAGCTTCCTCAATAGTTTTTGGTTCAATTTGAGAAACAAAAGCAACATTAACATCAACATGATTAATTTTAGATCTAGTAGTTACTCCCTTTGATGTTTCTCCAATGATGAGTTCCTTTGGATGATCTTTCTTGTATTGCCAATCCTTAGGTAGATCTTGAGCCTTTTCTTCAAGTTGATTGATCTTTGGAGCATCAATAGATTCAAGAGGTTCAAGAGTGCCTGCAGGGTCATTGAAAGTAATACCTTTCTTTTGATCAAGTTTAGATGATTCATCAAATACAACATGCATTGATTCTTCTATAACTAGAGTTTTCATATTAAATACTCTATATGCTTTGCTATATGATGAATATCCTAAGAATATGCCTTCATCTGATTTGGATGAGAATTTTCCAAGATTATCCTTGGTATTCAATATGAAGCATTTGCATCCAAATACTCTAAAATATCCAATTCTGGGTATTCTTCCATTCCATAGCTCATAAGAAGTTTTATTAGTTAAATGCCTTTTATAAACACGATTTGCAATGTAACAAGCTGTATTAACGGCTTCCGCCCAAAAATAAGATGGTAAATCATATTCATTGAGCATTGTTCTAGCCATTTCAATTAAAGTTCTATTTTTCCTTTCAATTACACCATTTTGCTGTGGAGTTCTAGGAGCAGAAAAATTGTGTGAAATGCCAATTTCATTGCAAAAGTTTTCAAAGTTTTCATTTTCAAATTCTTTGCCATGATCACTTCTAATAGATGTGATCACATATCCTTTTTCATTTTGAACTCTTTTTGCAAAGGTTTTGAAGTAATTAAAGGCTTCATTCTTTTGAGCTAAGAAATTAACCCATGTGAATCTAGAGTAGTCATCAACAAGAACAAATGCATATGATTTGCCTCCTAAGCTTGTAACTCTATTTGGTCCAAACAAGTCTAAATGAATGAGCTCTAAAGGTCTAGAGGTGCTTATAACATTCTTTGTTTTAAATGAGCTTTTATGTTGCTTACCATGTTGACAAGGTTCACAAATCCTATCTTTATCATATTTTATCTTAGGTAAGCCATCAACTAAATTCTCATTACAAATATATTTCAATTGATCCATACCAGCATGTCCTAGTCTTCTATGCCATAACCATGCATCATTATTAGTGGACATTAAACATGTATGATCAGAATGTATGCTTACATTGTAAGTGTTGTTTGTTCTAGTACCCTTAAATATGATAACATCATTTGAATTTGTGATTTTGCATTCCTTGGAATCAAACTTAACAAAGTATGCTTTATCACAAAGTTGACTAACACTTAGCAAGTTATGTTTCAAACCATCAACAAGCCATACATCTTCAATTAAATCCTTACCAATAGAACCAATGGAGCCAACACCAAGAATTTTACCTTTAGCATTGTTTCCAAAAGTTACGTTACCTCCATGTTTATAGGTAATACTTGTAAAGAGCTTTGCATTTCCAGTCATATGCCTTGAGCATCCACTATCCACAAGCCATGTGCTTTCATTGGTAGTAGATTTTAGGCATACCTGCAAGCCAATTGTGGTCATCCTTTTTTAGGTACCCACATATAGTTGGGTCCTTGATGGTTAGTAGAAAGAGTGCCTTCTAAATTTAGATGAGCTTTTCTTATATAACAATAGAAATTTTTGTGACCAAATTTCATGCAATATGTGCATTGCCATGGTATTCTATGCTTCTGCATTTTTCTTTTTGCATTATACATACAACTACAAGTATGTGATTTCTTTTGTACAAGTTTAGTAAACAACAATGCATAATTGTTTTTGGCTTTATCTCCTAGTGAACCGTAAGAAGTTCTTTTAGACTTGGTGCAAGCATGAACATCAGAAATTTTAGTTGTAGATGCTTTCACAAAAGTTGGTTTACTAGGTGCAATGTTGGTTGAGCCATTGAATCCTAATCCATATTTCAAGGAAGGTGATCTTTGATTATTAATTAATGTGTTCAATGCTTCCTTTCCTTTATGAAATCTGGAAATTGATTCTTTTAGTTCTTTTAGTTCATGCTTCAATGTCTCATTTTCTTTAATCACCTTTTCTAAGTCATGTGAGCTTTTATTTAATTCTCCTATTGTATTCATTAAGTGTTCATTTGAGGTTTTCAATTCTAAGGTAGAGTTCTTTAAGCATATAAAATCCTTTTCTAACTTAGAGTTTTTCTCTTTATAGAGCATCATTTTAGAGAAATATTTTTCTATTTTAGAATTCATGTGCTCAATCAAATCACTATCATTTATATCACTTATATCATCATGTGCTACTAGATCAAAGGATTGAGTACTTACCTCATTGGAGTCATCTTCAATAGCCATGAGACAAAGATTTGCAATTCCTTCCTCTTCTTCTTCTTCACTTGAGGAAGAGTCATCCCATGTGGCTTTGAGAGACTTTTTCTTTTCTTTATCCCATTTCCTTTTGTTCTTTAATTTGTAGCAATCCGACTTGATGTGACCGGTTTTTCCACATTCATAGCATTTTACCTCATTTTTTTTTCTTTATCTTTGAAGGAGAATTTTGGAGGTGTACCTTTGTTTGCTTGTAGTCTTTTCTTCCTTTTCCATTCATTCATTCTTTTTGAGAACATTGCCATTTCATCTTCATCATCAGTACCTTCATTGCTTGAGCTCTCATCTTCTTTGATTGCTTTGAGTGCAATTGGTTTTCTCTTTTCTTTCTCACCTTGATCTTCTTCTTTTTCACTGTGCAGCTCAAAAGTGAGTAATTTACCAACTAGCTCGTCGGTTCTTAATGTGCTGAGATCATGAGCTTCTTCTATGGATGATACTTTGGATTCAAAGTTCTTTCTAGCTCTTAGGGCTCTCAAGATTTTACTGTTTACATCACCTTGATCATATACCTTGCCATACTTCTTCAGTTCATTGACAATAGCAAGCAAGCGATTTGTCATGTCGGTGACATTTTCATTTGGTTTCATCTTGAATAGCTCATACTCATGAACATGCATTTGTTTCTTGGTAAATCTTACTTGAGTTGTACCTTCATGGTAGTTTTCAAGTGTTTTCCAAATACAATGTGCACAAGTTAAATGTTGAACTCTTCCACCTTCTTCTCTTGAAATGGAGTTCATCAAGATGGAAGCAGCTCTATTGTTCTTGAATCGATCTCTGATATTGCTAGTTGACCATTGAGCTTTGGGAAGTGGAACTTGAATACCGTCAACCTCATGAGTAGGAGATTTCCACTCATTTTCCACGAAATCCCATAGTTCAATCCCTTCACTGTCTAGAAACAAATACATTTTGTGTTTCCAGTATGAGTAATCCGTTCCATCAAAGTAGGGTCTAAGAATAGAGTTAAGATTTCCATGAGAGCTTGATGAAGAAGAAGTTGCCATTGTGGATCAGATTTCACAATTAAGTTTAAGAAATCTCAGGGCTCTGATACCAATTGTTGTCCCAAGATGGCAACCAAGAGGGGGGGGGGGTGAATTGGTTTCGTCAAGAAATAATGACAATTTAAAAAACTCAACAAACAAGAAATGCGGAATAGAGAGTTGGTTGAGTAATGGAGGAAGGTAAGAACACACAAGATTTATAGTGGTTCGGATTTACTTCAATCCTACATCCACTTCCTTAACAACTTGTTAAGGTTCCACTAGTCTTTGAAGTTTTTACAAGCTCACTTCCAACTTTGGTGTTTTCACAAGTTCACACCTAACTTCACAAGTGTTTTTCTTAGGCTCACACTTACAACCCACACAAGAGTTTTACAAGGCTCACTCTCTCAACCTAAGTGTTTCCCAAGCTTACACTCAAACTTATACAATAGTGTTTTCAATGCTAACACCTAACATTCATAACAATTCAAATACAAGTTTAAGCAAAAGGAAATTTGTTGCTTGGCTATGAAAATCTTTTCTTAATAATGTTATCTCTTTGTTTTCTCATGGAAACATTGTATTTATAGCCAATGTGGTCTTACTAGCCGTTATTGATGTTTTAATAATGTCTTGGCAGATTAGACCTTCTTTACTTAAACTGTCCGAAGCACTTCGCGGTCGCCCTTCATACAAGGATGGTCGCGCTCATGCTTCCTGCGGTCGTCCTTTTAACAAGGGACGGTCGCTACTTTTAAAAAATCTTCAACGGTCGAATTTTAGTGCTCTGCAGCTGGAATCTTGCCCATGATGTGTTTGTCGGACCGTTTCTTGCCCATGCTATGTTTGTCGGGACGGTCGCGCATCACAAAGTGCGGTCGCCCTTTTTTGAATACTGAAGTGGGATTACAACGGTCATGTCACGTGTCACTTTCTGACAGAGCAAAAGAGATGTCCGCCATAATTTGAATCTTCGCGGTCGCCCTTGGTAGGTTTTCGCGGTCGAACTCACATTCTCGAGTCGAACTTCTGGACGCACCTGAGGACGCGAACACTACTGTCTCTTTGAGCAATTTCTTCTTGAATTGTTGGGCGGTCGCGACTATAAATGAGGCGGTCGCTAAAGTGGTAAGCGAGGTCGAATCATTCACCGTTCTTGTCACCGCGAACCTTACTGTGATTGTAATGATTTAAGTTCCTTGAGTAGCGGTCGGGCAAATATTAGGACGGTCGCTATTCTGTAGGAGCGGTCGCGACTGAGGTCGAACTTCTGACCGCGAAACCTACTGTGACAAGGTTTCATTCTGTAATTGCTTGGAGCGGTCGTATTCAGGTGAGGTGCGACCGCTATAATTGTTCTGTTTACTTTTAATTGAAGCAACCTAATCCTGCAACAAGATTTCTCAAACACAAGTTAAATAGATCATCCATTTGAGTTGTCAAGGATCAAAATTAAGATCATTTGTCTAACAGTCTTCTAACAAGCATCCCTCGTGTGCCCTACCACAATGGACACAGGTATATGGAACTGACCTCTAAACTACTGGAGTCGGAGCACTAGCCACAAAAACTGTAGGTCTTGATCTCTGCCTCTTCTACTGTACTGACCTAGCAGACTACCTTTGTCTCCTACTGAACCTCAGAAAATATCCTCCTCAGCCTCTCTTCACAATTGAAGATCCTACTTCACTCTGGGGTCTCCTAGCTCTGGTCTCCTCATCTCTAGTAGTTGCTGTAAGACCCTATGCTCTCTCAACACTTCTGGAGCATGCGATAATGCACATGATAGAGGGTCTCAACCCCTCCTCAAATCTCCGACACCGATCAATCTCATCAGAAATTATGCCGCCAGCATACTGACTCAACCAGGTATGTAACACCCCTTCCCGACCTATGAATAAGCCGAGGAGGAATGCTACATCGGGATACGAGCTCTGGTTATGTCAGCTTACATAATGTTGCTTATAAAAATTTTCCAAAAATTTTGATGAAGTCTCCTTTAAAATTCTAGGTCCCAAGTGTCGACAAAACTGATATTTCATATTTTTGAAAAACATTTTGTTTCACAATTCAACTCAAGCACACTCCCAATAATCCACCCTTATAACCTCAACTACAATCCTGCAAGAAGAATTCACACTTCTATATTCACAACCCAACTCAATTTAAAACCATACAATTATTATAAATTACTAGATTTACATGCTACATCAAGTTATCCCTTTGTATTGTTCAAATAATTACATGCCAGTTTCTAATACCAAAATACAACTCAGACCGAAGTCCTATATTAAAGTAGCACTGCATATAGTATGATATATCATACCCTTACCCTACTCAGTACTATCCCAGATACCCAGTGGAGCCAAAATTTTCATGCCATTTCTTAATCGAATATGCATTATACAATTATCGACTTATGGTTCTTATATTATTTCAACGTGAAATATCATATTTTGTCATTTTAATAGCATATTATGCTCATTTATATGCATAAGGAATCAATTGGATTAGTTTTGAAAAATGACCAAATGAATATTAGCAAAATGACCATATAAATAGTAAATTCTGGTTTTGGACTCAACTTGATCCTTATTTTGAAAAATTGTATAAATAATCTACTTGGCTAAAAACTCTAAATTTTTTACAGAATTTAGTTTTACATCTTAAAATCATTCCTTTAAAATTTCAGATAAAACTGGACACAAAATCTTGGTCAAGTAGTTCACCCAACCAGACTGTTCCAGTTGCCCTGCATCCTAGCAGCAGTTCTGAATTTTGTGAATTCCGTAAATTAATTTCAATCAATGTGGTTCCAAATTATTTTTCTCAAATACTAGACTCACTAAAAAACAACATATCCAAAATTCAATTGAAGATTATTTTTCTAAATTTTATTAAAAATCCAGAAACATGGCTGTCTCAGTCAAGGTACCTCCTAGAGCAGGTCTAACAGAAATAATTTTTCCATAATCATAACCATTCCTAATTCAACTCAAAATATTTTTCAGCCATTCTACACGCATTGAGGCACAACATATCAAAAATTCACTTCAAGAAAATTTTTCTATATTTAATTAAAAATCATACAAGTCACAGCATTTCACTAATCCTAAAACAGAAAAATTTCAAGAAAATGAACAAACAATTAGTTAAAGTACCAAACCTTGCTTTTCCTTGCTCTTCTTATCTATTTCACTTCCTTTCCTCTCTAATCTCCTTGATTTCCTATGAATTTAACATGTCACATATGTAAGAACAAACCCTAGATATGAACATGATGCTACCTTATGATTTTCTAACAATCCTTTACTTATTCTTACTAATAATCACCATTTTCATCATTTCATTTAAGTAGTTTATCATTTTTCACCATAATCATCAACTTACTAATACTTTCCCAAGATGAACATAATATCAAATCTTCCTAAACATAGCGTAATACCTAATTCTAATGAAAGAATAAGACTTAGGATGGTATCTTACCTTATTTCCTATCGAATTTCACTTGAATAATGGCTTAGACTTGAAAATTTTTTCCTTGAAAATGGAAGGGAGGGGGGAGCACGACCTAAGGAAGAAGACATGGCCAGTGGCTTGTAAACTCAAGCCGTGTCATGTGTGTTGCCTTGGATGAGGGACACGGCCAATGGCTTGGCTATGTCTCTTGGATGTGTCACATGCTTTTTCACCTTTTTGATCCTTCAATTCATTCTTTTGAGCTTTCATCTAAATCAAACACTTCAAACAAACTTTAAACACAATTTAAAATAAAAATTATCTTAAAGACAATAAAATTAACCTAAATATAGATACATATATGATCAAAACAACTACCCCACACTTAATCCTTTGCTTGTCCCCAAGCAAAGTTAAAATCAAATCAAGTAAACAAGAAAATTTAGTAAAGTTCAAGAGTTATAAGAGTATATCAAGACTTCCAATTTCTTAAATCTGTAATCAATATCAAACCAATTAAAACCAATACTCATCAATTTAGTGGTTTTCCACACATAACCAATATTGACACTCCTTCACCAACTCTTGAAGTGTTTAAATAGGTAGTGTTTACACTCATAACATTCAATGACAAATTTCACCATAAGCTTGGTTATCAATCAAACTTCCACCACTAAATTTCAATCAATCATCAATCATAAGGTCTTTCATTTGGCTATAATGGGGCTAAGGTAAAGGCATGACATTTAGAAAATGTGAGTTGATTCATTAAGTTCAAGAGCACTTCAAGAATGAAGTAACCGATCATATGTACAATCCAACAATCCCAAAACACCTTCCAATCACCTACCACTTGACATTAAGGAGTTTTTCAAGGGAATTCACTTATTAAATTTTGCAACGATCATTCCCAAACTTAGTCCAACCCTATGCAAAAAAAAAAAAAACAACTTCTATTATTTTGATGTTTCTCTTTTTATTTTATTTTTTATTTTAGGGTTTGAAACTAAAGTAGACAATAATTTGTAATTTTGAACCCACTAAATTTAACCCCACACTTTATTTATCACAACACTCAATCATAAATGCTCTTAAAATGCTCTTGACCTAATGCAAGGGTAATAGTTAAAATAATAAGGTTCAAGCTGATGGTGTTGTGAAAAAGAAAGAAAAGGAAAAATAAAATAAGCTCAAAATTGGCTAACTAAGGTCGGATATAAGGTTGATCTCTTTAAGCCAAAATAAGTTCACCTAATTTCCTTAATCATATTGATGCCTAATTGAAATTTTTATGCAGTCTCAAAATGCAAGTCAAAGCAAGTTCTAGCAATTCATTAATCAAAGAAGTTTACATACAATAAAGAATAATAAGTTGATGGCTCAATTCCTCAATAGTTTAAAGATGGTGTAATGAATAACCACCAAATCGATAATAAACACAAGTTTTATTCAATTCTCCAATTCATGCTTCAAAAATTAAAAGGTCATCTATCAACCATCTTATAACAATTGATCTTAAACAATATGTAAGGTAAGACAAAACATTTAATAAAAATGACTAAAATAAATACTTAACAACAACAATAATATTACGAAAAAAACCAACTAGCATTTATGAGCAAAAACTTAGCACCCCACACTTTAAGATTGACATTATCCTCAATGAAAACTAGGATAGTTCAAAGGAGGTAAGAGTTAAAGTACAACCTGATTTCCATCATTTTCGCTGGGAGGCAAGTACTACCTTTCATCCACAAACATTAATTATTCAAGATTAAAAAGCAATAAATATAAAATAACCAAAATAAATCATAAAGTTTAAGTAACAATTAGCGGTAAGAAAAACAACAACTGAAATATTCAAAAACTGAAAATAAGAAACATAAGAAGTGTCTTCAAAGGAGCAGAAGCTGATATGCTCTACAACGGTGGAGGATATGACGATGAGCTTGCTGAAGGGTGGATGCTAAGAATCTTTATGAGATTTCTATTGATTTGTTCTAACTGGGCAAGGACTTAAGCATGATTATGATCTACCTTGCTTTCCAATGCTTCAATCCTACTAATAATCTCCTGATTATCCGGTGCCAGAGCATCTTCATTCAAACTGAGTGAATTCAAGTCGGATTCCTCATCAACTCGTGGCCTCTTTTACCCGTCTTCAGGTGCAACCCGCTCATCTAAACTCATAACATAAGCCCCTCTCCTTTTTTCAACCATGTGCATCTTTTCAAGGGTAGCAAGTTCCAGTGAATCACTTCCGAAAATTTTAGTCATTTGGCAAGTGTTCGGATCAAATCCATCAATAAGTGCTATAGCCAAGGTGGTCACCAATCCACCTATGGAAATTGTGCCCTTTTTCATATTTGCTATGCTTTCAAACACATCAGCCAACCAATAGCCGGCACTTACAGATATATCATTGCAAGCACAATCTAAGAAAAATAGCTCATTTAGCTCCAACACACCTGTGCTTTGATTCCTTGCAAAGAACCCATATGACATAAATTGATGTAGACACCTCAAGGTGGGATTTATCAATTTGGTTGCTTAGGCCAATTTGGCCACATACATACCCCCCGAGCCGATTTCCCCCAATGCAAATTGTTGTTTAAAACCTTTAAGAATGCATTTTTCCCCTTCTTGGCGAAAACCAAAAATAGCATTTAATTGCTCAATATCAAGAACACATTGTTTTCCAAGCAATTTAAAGCTGAACCTAGTGCAATCTTCATTTCATTTCTTTCAACCTTACGGAAGGTTAAAAATTCTATGGTGAGTTCTTAGAATTACAAAGGTTTAAGGGAAACTAATTTTTCCCATCCAAGGTTTTAAACATATGTAGCAAAATTATCTCTAATTTGGAGAGTATCAAGGGATTCATCACTCACATACCTCATCAGAAAGAAATCCCATGCTAGAAGAGTTGACCTCTTTGAAGATGATGAAAAGGAAGATGGAGTTGATGATGGAGGTTGCCTCCTCTTGTGGTGGGACACCATTTTTGTTCTAGGCATTTTGATATTTTTGGTGAAAATCAAACTTTGATGGATTTAATGGAGTTTTGAGTTGATAATTGGAAGATTGAGTGGGTTTAATTGAGTTTTGAGTAAGAGAAATGGAAGATTTGGTGAGATTTTTAAGTTTTGAGAGATGGGGATGGAGGTTTAGAGAGAGAGGCAAGAGAAAGAAAGGAAGACCAAGGTTAGGGATGAACAAAAGGGCACAATCAGGTTTTTAAAGAGGGTGAGACGGCCAAGCTTGAAATGGCTTGGCCGTGTTTGGGCTTTTAGGAGGGACACAACTAGTGGCTTCGCCGTGTCCTGTGGGCATGTCCGGGTATGTGTATTTGGCTGTAGAGTAAGGGGTGAAGGACACGGGCTGGCGCTTGGGCGTGTCTGGGTGACATTGCCAAGGACACGACCAAGCCTTCTAGTCATGTCCATGCCTGGGAAATCTAGGTTTGCTTCACATAGCCAGTGGCTTGGCTATGCCAAGTGGTCGTGTCCTCTACTGGCAAATTTTTTATTTTACTCTCTTTTTTTATTTAAAACAAATGTGTCACCCAAGTATAAGATATGCATTTGTCTTCCCGGCTTTACCCTAAAACTCCATCAAAAATAAAAACTAATCAACACACCCATTCTATTCTCTTTAAAATAAAATGAAATTTAAATGACAAACCACAAAGATTAACTATGAAAAAAATACAAACTGATGGGTTGCCTCCCACTGAGCGCTTCTTTAATGTTGTGTAGCTAGACATTGTTGCATCATTTATATATAAACATCAAACTTTCAACAGTTTTTGCAATATCAAATTTCTCAAGATAGGGCTTCACCCTTTGTCCATTTACCTTAAATGTCTCATTAGTTTTCAAATTGAGTAACTCAACACCCCTATATGGGAATGTTTGAATTACTTGAAATGGTCTGCTCCAACGGGACTTCAATTTTCAGGGAAACAATCGTATTCTGGAATTGAATTGGAGGACTTTCATTCCCGATTTGAAAGTTCTTTGAATCATCCTGTCATGCATAACTTTTGCCCTTTCCTTATAGATTCTTTAACTCTCATAGGCCTCATTTCTAAGCTCCTCAAGCTCAGAAATTTGCAACATTCTTTGCTTCCTTGCTACTTCTAAGTCCATGTTTGTGGTATTTATTTCCCAATAGGCTTTATGCTCCAATTCCACCGATAGGTGGCAAGCCTTGCCAAAGACTAACCTATATGGACTCATTCCCAATGGTCTTTTGAAAGTAGTTCTATAAGCCCATAATGCTTCTAGAAGTCGGATCGATCAATCCTTTCTTGTTGTGCTCACCATCTTTTCCAAGATCCCTTTATTTTTCTTGTTGGAGATCTCAGTTTGTCTGGATGCTTGAGGGTGGTATGGAGTTGCCACTTTGTGTCAGATGCCCATCTTGGTCAATAGCTTTTCAAACAATTTATTGCAAATGTGGCTTCCTCCATCACTTACTATTGCCTTTGGGGTTTCAAACCTGCTCAAAATATTCTCTTTCAAAAATTTCAAAACAACATTAGCATCATTAGTCCTAGTGGGGATAGCCTCACCCCACTTAGACACATAATCCATTGCAAGAAGAATATATTCAAAACCAAATGACTTGGGAAATGGCCCCATGAAGTCTATCCCCCATACATCACAAATTTCAACCACAATAAATATATTGAGAGGCATTTCATTCCTTTTGCTAATGTTTCCTACTCTTTGGCATTTATCACATCTTATATAGAAATTATGAGCATCCCTAAAAAGAATAGCCCAATACAAACCGCTTTGAAGAATTCTCTCGGCGGTCTTCTTTCCTCCAAAATGCCCTCCACAATACATGTTGTGGCAAAATTACAACACTTGTTTTTGTTCTTCCTCCGGTACACATCTTCTTATAATTTCATCCTTACAAATTTTAAACAAATATGGCTCATTCCAAAAATAGTACTTACATGAATGCAGGAACCTCTTCTTTGCCTAAAAATTCAAAACCTTTCTCACAACACCACAAGAGAGATATTTAGCAATATCTACATACCAAGGTGCTTATTAAAGAAAACAAGTGTTCATCCGAAAGTTTTTCAAAAGCATTTTCACAGGCAATTTCTGCATCAATATTGTGAGAGTTCAATCTAGAGAGATGGTCGGCTACTCCATTCTCACTTCCCTTCCAATCTTTGATTTCAACATTGAATTCTTATAGCATCAATTGTAACACCCCATCTTAGCCTACGTTTATAGACCAAGTTGGACTATTATCTCATGGTGGTTGCGTCTTAACATTTTACTTAGCCAATTTTACATGCAGATTTTAAAAAACATTTTGCCATAACCTCCCCTAAAAATGGAGGTCCCAAGTGTCGACAAAACTGATTTTTCTTCTTTTTGAAAAAAACATTTTGTTTCACAATTCAACTCAAGCACACTCCCAATAATCCACCCTTATAACCTCAACTACAATCCTGCAAGAAAAGTTCACACTTCTATTTCGTTTCTCAAGATTACATATCATTTGCTAAGTTTCATTACCATACCACTGTTTATTCTCTTGTTACATACACCATAATACTTAATATGTTAACAAACCTTTACAATAGATATAACGTACATGCCATACTACTATTTTATGTCAAAAGTCCTATCCTAATCACCGTCGAGCTGATGTGAGCCACTGCAGAAATGCTGATCTTCTATCCACTACCTGCGAGTTAGACATATAACTCGCTGAGCAACTTATTGCCCAGTGGGTACTTTAACCATTGCCGAATATAAATAGTGCAAGGAAGGTTGTTGAAACACATATAGAAGTAGAATACTGCATAATTAAACTATTTCCATACAATGAATTAAGTTAAGATTCACATTCTGTATGTAATCAACATGTAATATAACTTTATTATAATTACGAGTTAATCTGCTCCACTAGGTAATTATGAATACACCAATCTCGGAATGAGGCCTCGTATAGAGTTACACGTGGTCTTGACCTCACACGACTAATTGCCGTGGTCTTGGTCTCAAACGATATGGAATATACAAGATAATTGCATGGTCTTGGTCTCACACAACTAGTTGCCATGGTCTTGACCTCACACTATATAACCCCATTCCAGACCGGTTTTACCCATTTACCGAGTAAAACATATATAACATTTCATAAATACCCATTCCAAATTCAACTCAACATATTTTTCAGTCATTCTAGACTCATTGAGACACAACATATCAAAATTTCAACTCAAGATAATATTGCTATACTAAAAATCATACAAGTCACAACATTTACTAATTGTAAAATAGAAAATTTTCAAAAGGAGTTCAATGGTTAAAGTACCAAACCTTGCTTTTCCTTGCTCTTCTTATCTATTTCACTTCCTTTCCGTTCTAATCTCCTTGATTTCCTATCAATTTAACATCACATATATAAAGGTAAGAACCCTAGGTATAGACATAGTCTTATCTTATGATTTTTCTAATGGTTGCTAGCTTATTTTCACCATTAAACACCATTATTTCCATCATCAAATCCTTCAATAAATTATTTCTTGAATTTTCTCCAAATCTAACTACATGAACCCTAATTTCAATCTCTTAAATTAACCATTAATCCATGAAATTAAAACTAGAGATAGGTTTCTCTTACCTTATAATCTTGTTTGTCACCAAACTCTTTAAACCAAAAGCCTTAAACTTTGGAAAGATCACCTCCTTCTTCCTTCTCTTATGGTTTGGACGAATTCACCATGCAATAGAGGGCTTTTATACTTTCTTTCCTTAGCTTATTTTGATCCAAATGGCCATAAGTGGTGAATAGATGTTGACTTCCAATTGGTACACCTTATAGCAAAAATGGCCACTTTTAATTAGTTCATTTGCCTTCTTCTAATTGGTACACCTTATAGCAAAAATGACCACTTTTAATTGGTCCACTTGCCTTCTTCTTTTAATAAATGCTATATGGCTAATTATGATCCACTTTTGGGGTGGATGAATGCCTTAGGTCCATTTGTCCATCTCTTTTTCTTTTCTTCTTTTAATAAATGTTATATGGCTAATTATGATCCACTTTTGGGGTGGATGAATGCCTTAGGTCCATTTGTCCATCTCTTTTTCTTTTCTTCTTTTAATAAATGCTATATGGCTAATTATGATCCACTTTTGGGGTGGATGAATGCCTTAGGGCCATTTGTCCACATCTTTTTCTTTTCTTCTTTTTATAATGCTAAATGGTCACTTATGATTGGCCCACTTGCCTCCTTCTTTTATCTTATTTATTTGGCAAGCCCTTAGGCTTCATTTTATTCATATTTTGACCCCCCTCAACTTTCTTGTGCTGTAATTTTATAGTATGGGGTGTGAAAATATCAAAATACCCTCCAACGATTAATCGATTGTAACTTTTAAACCATGCGTTTTCGGAAAAAATTAAAACCCACGGTTATGACCCGATTAATCTCGAGAATATTCTTCTGGGGTCGGATATGGGCACTATTAAGAACTTCTGACTCTTAATTTTTAAGTTTACATAGTTGCCCCTAACTTTTGAGAAATTCTCACTTAGGTCCTTTTGATATCCCTTCCTGACCTTGCTGTATTTCTTTAATAATATCTTTGTACTCAAAACTCTAAATTAAGTAATTCTTATTCCCACTGAACCTAGACATCCGTGGCTATATTGTGACAAAATTTCAGGTCGATCCGAGCTATATCTGATTTTTGATGGTCCTTTGAAGTCAAGCCTACTATGTTGTCCTGAGGCAGCTTGCACATTGTCTACTAAATCCATCATATCTTATTCTGCACAACTCCAAATTGAGTAATTTCAAGTTATACATCTAGCTAAGACATAAATAAACAATTAAGTCTTCTTTGAGACTCTCAAATGCTGTCATTAACTTGGATGAAATTCGATCTCAAGTTATAGGTCATGTTGTAATATCCCAATGTATGCCCTAGTAGTTTTGAATATTATTGTTGTTTTGATTGGATGAAGTGTATATGTTAATTTGAAAGAGAAAAGAATTTTTAAAGGAAGTGTATATGTTGCATATATGGTAGTATAAATAACATATACATAAGTCAAATGGTTGGTCAATGCAAGAGGATATTTATTTGTGATTTGTGGAATTACTTAAATGGGCATATAAGTGACAAAAGTTAAGTTAAATGGATGAGGGCATTTAGGTAATTGCTTTGTTAAAATTGCTTGGTGGATATTTAAAGAAGAAGAGAAGTTGGATTTGTATTCATTTTTCTCTTCTTTGTTGGTGTGGCCGGCTACCATAAGGAAAGGGAGAGCAAGAGAAGTGTTTTCAATTCTAACATCAAATTGAAGGAAGAATCAAAGGATGAAGTTGGAGATTTGTGAAATTTCTTCAATTGAGGTAAGTACTCTCTTGTTTATCTTTGTTATTTTTGAAGTTTTGTTTGAGGTGGGTTGTGATGTGTTGAGATTATGAATAGGTGTGTTTGAGATGAGTTTATAAGGGTTGAGATTGATTATAAGTTAAAAAGGGTGAATTGATGTTGGTTTTGGTTTGAAGATGATAAGTTAAGAGTGATGTTTGGTTTTAGGGTTTAGAAATGGTAGATGATTAAATGGATGATTGATGTATTGTTAATGTGTATATTGTGTTAAACATGCAAAATAAGTGTTAATGATTTTGATTACATCCATTTGAATGAGTTTATGTTGTGCATAATGTGTTTAATGTCAATCAAAAGAGTGTTGGCTATGGTTAGGGTTTTGTTCATAAGAGACACGGCCAAACCAAGGAAGAGACACGGCCAATCTTTAGAATTTTGGAGACATGGCCAAGTCTAAGGAAAATGTGGCCGTTTTGGATGATTTTTGGAGAGACACGACCGTGTCCCTTGCCCATGTCTGCCACTGCCAATTTGTTTTGAGAGACACGGCCACAAGCTTGGCCGTGTCCCTTGGGTGTGTTGGATACTGTGATTGTCTTTTGTTCTTCTTGTTTTGTGGAGATTGAACATACATTTGATGATGCATATGATTCTATATGAACAATGTTATGTTATGCATTGTGAATCTTGCGAATGATAATGTGTTATATGTATAGTGTGGAAGAGATGTGGATCATTCAAAAAGGTATGTGCAATGCAATGTCTTATGATGAATTACTTTAATGTTAATTGAGACATAAAGAAATGTAGAACTAATGTTTTGAGTTATAATGATGTGAATAATATGATTGAAACATGCTTAGATGATATGATTGAATAATGGTATGTTGTTTAGTTAATGTAATTGATGTTGTATATTATAATGGTGACTCAAATGGGTTATGAAGCCATTGTGATTGGCTATGATGATTTAATAGAGTTGTGAAGCCATTGTGATTGGCTATGATGATTCAAATGTGATGTGAAGCCATTGTGATTGGCTATGATGATACAATTGTGATAAATAAGGCATGTTTGCCTAGATGATGATTCAATTGAGAATGGAATGGATAATGAAATAATCAATGAATTGTGTGGCTAATGTGTTATTTCAATTTCAGAGTTTGTTGTTGGTGGCATGCCTAATATTAGTAACAATCTCTTGAAGTTAGGTTGGCTAAGTCCTTAAAGCCTAATTGAGATGTTACAACCCTTGAAGCTAGGTTGGATTGGTTCTTGAAGCCAAGTTGGGTTGATACTTAGCATGCTTTGTTCCCTTTGAAGCTTGGTTGAACCTAAATCCTTGAAGCCTAGTTGGGATAATGATAAAGATAATGTGAAAATTAAACCAAAGCATTAACTCTGAAAGTGGAATGGCATATTAGTGTCTTTTGGGCCCGAGTCTATCTTGGTTGTCATTGTAATATATATATGTTGAAATCAATGAGTAATGAGATCTATGGTTGCCTTTGTTGGAAATATGATTTATAATTGGTGAATTGTGAATAAAGTAATGTTATGAAGTATGATGTGTAATGTGTATATTGATATATTGATTGTGAGTATTAATGATGGATTGTGATTGATGATAATGATATTTATATATGTATATAATATATGGAATTAGTTGAGATATATGAAAGGTGCAATTCAAAAGGAAAAACATGATAAGAAACTAATGGTACATGGAAATGATATGTCATTATATGTTAGAATTTCTATAATGTATGTTTATATGTTATATTTGTACTACTAAGCTCTTGGGCTTAGCGCGGATGTGTAATCGCGCAGGTGACTAGGTGGAAGATATGAAGTCTTTTGTTGCCACGAGAAGAGTAAGAGTTTGTCGAGACCAACTAGAGGGTGATGCATACATGTATAACTTTTGATTAGTGATGTATTTCTGACAAGAATGTATTATATGTATAAATTAAGTTTTGGATAAAGATAAGAATATTATATATATGTAAGATCATTAAAAGTATAATGATTTTGTAAATGTTCTATAAATGAATGTATTGTGGTTTGAATTCTATTAAAGGTTTTTAAAATTGTAACGAGAAGTGACATCCTTATACTTTATATACTTACTGTATGTATACCAGGTATATGTATAGTACTTATATGGAGTATCAGGGTGTTACACATGTTCTAAACTCCTTTGTTCTAAGCCTAAATCATATTCTCTATGTCTGTTTCTTACCAATCTGGAATTTGGGATGCTACAATTCTATCCCCCTTAATTTAAGTTTCGCCCCGAAACTTACTTATTCTATATACTTGATGTTCTTTAACTACTGTCTATTGCTTTTGCCACTAATCTAGAGACATCCTACATTGACATAATTAGTTATCTGCTTAGTTCATCATCATATAACTCGATTATCAATTCCTATCTAGCATGTACATCTACCTATTCATCATATAACTTTCTCCTTACTTTATCTTAATGGCACACATAGTTATTTACTTACTACCTATCTTCCAGAATCGACTAAAGCAATGCTCTGATACCACAAATGTAACACCCCATCTTAGCCTACGTTTATAGACCAAGATGGACTATTATCTCATGGTGGTTGCGTCTTAACATTTTACTTAGCCAATTTTACATGCAGATTTTAAAAAAACTTTTGCCATAACCTCCCCTAAAAATGGAGGTCTCAAGTGTCGACAAAACTGATTTTTCTTATTTTTGAAAAAAACATTTTGTTTCACAATTCAACTCAAGCACACTCCCAATAATCCACCCTTATAACCTCAACTACAATCCTGCAAGAAAAGTTCACACTTCTATATCGTTTCTCAAGATTACATATCATTCGCTAAGTTTCATTACCATACCACTGTTTATTCTCTTGTTACATACACCATAATACTTAATATGTTAACAAACCTTTACAATAGATATAACGTACATGCCATACTACTATTTTATGTCAAAAGTCCTATCCTAATCACCGTCGAGCTGATGCGAGCCACTGCAGAAATGCTGATCTTCTATCCACTACGTACGAGTTAGACATATAACTCGCTGAGCAACTTATTGCCGAATATAAATAGTGCAAGGAAGGTTGTTGAAACACATATAGAAGTAGAATACTGCATAATTAAACTATTTCCATACAATGAATTAAGTTAAGATTCACATTCTGTATGTAAACAACATGTAATATAACTTTATTATAATTACGAGTTAATCTGCTCCACTAGGTACTTATGAATACACCAATCTCGAATTAGGCCTCGTATAGAGTTACACGTGGTCTTGACCTCTTACGACTAATTGCCATGGTCTTGGTCTCAAACGATATGGAATATACAAGATAACTACGTGGTCTTGGTCTCACACGACTAGTTGCCATGGTCTTGACCTCACACTATATAACCCCCATTCCAGACCGGTTTTACCCATTTACCGAGTAGAACATATATAACATTTCATAAATACCCATTCCAAATTCAACTCAACATATTTTTCAGTCATTCTAGACTCATTGAGATACAACATATCAAAATTTCAACTCAAGATAATATTGCTATACTAAAAATCATACAAGTCACAACCTTTACTAATTGTAAAACAGAAAAATTTCGAAAGGAGTTCAATGGTTAAAGTACCAAACCTTGCTTTTCCTTGCTCTTCTTATCTATTTCACTTCCTTTCCTTTCTAATCTCCTTGATTTCCTATCAATTTAACATCACATATATAAAGGTAAGAACCCTAGGTATAGACATAGTCTTATCTTATGATTTTTCTAATGGTTGCTAACTTATTTTCACCATTAAACACCATTATTTCCATCATCAAATCCTTCAATTAATTATTTCTTGAATTTTCTCCAAATCTAACTACATGAACCCTAATTTCAATCTCTTAAATTAACCATTAATCCATGAAATTAAAACTAGAGATAGGTTTCTCTTACCTTATAATCTTGTTTGTCACCAAACTCTTTAAACCAAAAGCCTTAAACTTTGGAAAGATCACCTCCTTCTTCCTTCTCTTATGGTTTGGACGAATTCACCATGCAATAGAGGGCTTTTATACTTTCTTTCCTTAGCTTATTTTGATCCAAATGGCAGCCATAAGTGGTGAATAGATGTTGACTTCCAATTGGTACACCTTATAGCAAAAATGGCCACTTTTAATTAGTCCATTTGCCTTCTTCTAATTGGTACACCTTATAGCAAAAATGACCACTTTTAATTGGTCCACTTGCCTTCTTCTTTTAATAAATGCTATATGGCTAATTATGATCCACTTTTGGGGTGGATGAATGCCTTAGGTCCATTTGTCCATCTCTTTTTCTTTTCTTCTTTTAATAAATGCTATATGGCTAATTATGATCCACTTTTGGGGTGGATGAATGCCTTAGGGCCATTTGTCCACATCTTTTTCTTTTCTTCTTTTTATAATGCTAAATGGTCACTTATGATTGGCCCACTTGCCTCCTTCTTTTATCTTATTTATTTGGCAAGCCCTTAGGCTTCCTTTTATTCATATTTTGATCCCCTCAACTTTCTTGTGCTGTAATTTTATAGTCTAGGGTGTGAAAATATCAAAATACCCTCCAACGATTAATCGATTGTAACTTTTAAACTGTGCATTTTCGGAAAAAATTGAAACCCACGGTTATGACCCGATTAATCTTGAGAATATTCTTTCGCGGTCGGATATGGGCACTATTAAGAACTTCTGACTCTTAATTTTTAAGTTTACATAGTTGCCCCTAACTTTTGAGAAATTCTCACTTAGGTCCTTTTGATATCCCTTCCTGACCTTGCTGTATTTCTTTAATAATATCTTTTTACTCACAACTCTGAATTAAGTAATTCTTATTCCCACTGAACCTAGACATCCGGGGCTATATTGTGACAAAATTTCAGGTCGATCCGAGTATTATCTGATTTTTGATGGTCCTTTGAATTCAAGCCTACTATGCTGTCCTGAGGCAGCTTGCACATTGTCTACTAAATCCATCATATCTAATTCTGCACAACTCCAAATTGAGTAATTTCAAGTTATACATCTAGCTAAGACACAAATAAACAATTAAGTCTTATTTGAGACTCTCTAATTCTGTGAATAACTTGGATGAAATTCGAGCTCAATTTATAGGTCATGTTCTAAACTCCTTTGTTCTAAGCCTAAATCATATCCTCTATGTCTGTTTCTTACCAATCTGGAATTCGGGATGTTACATCAATACCTACCTAATGAGCCTGGTCTTAGCTTGTGGTTTGGTCAATAGGTATTTCAAGGTCGTATGGTCCGAAAATACTATGACTTTAGAACCTATCAAGTAAGATCTGAATTTGTCTAGTGTGAAAACCACAACTAACATTTCCCTTTCAGTGGTTGAGTAATTCACTTGTGCATCATTTAAAGATAAACGTGCATTATAAATTACACATATCAATTTATTCACTCTTTGGCCCAAAACAGCTCCAATGGCATAATTTGATGCATCACACAAGATTTCAAATGGCAAATCCCAATTTGGAGCAATAATTATAGGAGCAGAAGTTAATTTTTCTTTCAAAATTTCAAAAGCTTCTAAGCACTTGTCATAAAAAACAAATGGGGCATCTTTTCCTAGCAAATGACACAAAAGATGTGAAATTTTTGAAAAATCTTTTATAAACCTCCTATAAAATCCAACATGTCCCAAAAAGCTTCTAATACCCTTAACAGTTGTGGGTGGAGGTAGATTCATGATTAATTCAACCTTAGCCTTGTCTACCTCAATCCCTTTGTGAGAAATGACATGACTAAAAATAATCCCATGACCAACCATGAAATACTCTTTTCCTAAGTCAAGGTAAGATTACAATCAATACATCTTTCAAGCACGAGAGTTAATTTTTGCAAACAATCATCAAAAGAATTACCAAAAATAGAGAAGTCATCCATAAACGCCTCAATGCATTTATCCAGCATATCAGAAAAAATTGAAAGCATACATCTTTGAATTGTACTTGGTGCATTGTATAGTCCGAATGGCATCCTCCGAAAGGCAAATGTCCCAAAGGGACAAGTAAAGTTAATTAGTATTTTAATTAGTAAAGTTAATTAGTATTTTAATTAGTAAAGTTAATTAGACACTTAATTTTTTACCCAGTCCGGTCCAAAATATTTTAATTAGTCCAAAATTATTCTTGTGTTGTCCAATATATTTTAATCAATCCAAAATAATTTTTGTGTTGTCCAATATAATTTAATTAGTATAAAATAATTTTTGTGTTATCTTAATTAAATAATATTTGCTTTAGTATTTAGTTTTTATAATTAATAAAAAATAAACAAATAATAATAATAAACAAATAAATAAAAATAAAAATCGGCGACGAATTTTTCGTCGCCGAAAAGGTTGGATTGGACGAAATGGCCTGGCTGCCCAGCTGGCCAATTTTCGTTCGTGGTTCCCGCAGCAACTTTTTTGCAAGCGAAATTTTTTCACAGCAGTTTTTTTCGTCATCGAAATTCTTTCGACGTAATTTTTTTCTAAACTAAATTCAATTTGGTTTCGGCTTCCTTTTCTTAATTAATGTTAGATTCCGTGAACAACTAAGATTAATCACCAAAATCATCTATAAATAGGACTAAAAAACTACACATAAGGGGGTAAAAAAATTGAAAAAGTGATCGAACTTTGAAACTTTTTGGCAGAAATTAACGATCGGACTTTTGAGAAAGCAAACAAGAAATTCAATCCATCAAAGGCAACAATCTTGCCTTTGTTCTTGTTCATCCAAGAAGTAATTTTTGGTAGATCCAACAAACGAAGGTATGAATATTTAACCTTTTCTTTTTCACAGTAGCTTGAATCATCCAATTGTCTCTTTTGATTCAAAAAACCCTAGAACCCTAATTTACCTTTTCTAAAACTTAAAAACCTTAATTCGTTTCTTTGTTTTCCAAAAATCTTACAATTGTTGTTTTTGTTTCTTTAAAATCTTAAAACCCTAATTTCCTTCCAATTTTCCAAGACCCCAAATTGAATCGTTTTCTTTCCCAAAAAACCTAAAAATTATCTTTTCTGTTTCTATAAACCTTAAATTTTTTTGTTTATTTTCATAAAGATTCATAAAACTATAAACTATTTTTCCAAATTCTAAAATCAAATACATCTCCGAAACACTAAAAACCCTAATTCAACTTTCAAAACCAAAACAGTAAACCCTAAACTAGCTAACATTAAACCCAAGTTTTCTTAAACCCTAATTCCCTTAAAACCATTAAAACCTAATTTTTCTAAACCGTAATCCTTTAAACCTTAAAATCTTAGAAACCTAAATATTAAAATTCAAACATAGTTACCCTAAAAACAATATTCCAGTAACTTTAAATCATAAACCTAATGTTTTAAAGTGTCCAAACCCTAGTTTCATGATTTCACTTCTCAAACACTAATTTGGTTAATCAAAGAACTTTATCAACCTCTTAAATTATAAAGTTTTAATTCATTTCAATTCCTTTAAAACATACAGTAGCTTATACCCATAAATTCAAAACTCTAAACATATTAAATAAAGAATCTTAAATAGAAAAATTATCCCTAATTTGAATCTTTACCTGCTTTATTTAATTTTATATTTGATTATGTAGTCTATTATATTCTTTAAATCTATTTTCAATGCTTTATTGGTTTATTTAATTTCAATGATTGATTTATTTAATTTATCATGGATGGATGTTTATTTTATATTTTGATTAATATCTTTGATGAATGATTTATTTATTATGAATAGTTATTTACTTTTATTGATTTATTTAGATTTCCAAATGTTGTAAGAGGAATGTTTCCACTTTGTGGGTACCTCATTAGTTAAATATCATGTAATTTAAATTGCTTTTATATTTTAGACCAATGTAAAGGACATGTTTCTACCTTTTGGCGGGCGTCCTATTTAGGCATGGGATGTAAGGACATGTTTCCATCCTCAGATGGGTGTCCATCTATTTGTTTTGCTTGGACATTATTTTGATTTTCAATATATCGATGCTTTATTTTAATTATTGTGTGTAATATGGATAATATTGTTATATTTAAGAATTTTATAATATTAATACCTGTAAAGGAGGTTGGTTCCAATAAACCGGGCGTTGTGGGGGTGCTGGGCCATTTCTCACCTTCCCCACATGTATCCAACTTTCCGAAACCATTAGGGGGTTGGCGACTCCATTTTCTCCGGACTTAGGTTCGTTTTCTCTAAGGCCACGAGCCTAAACAGTGCCGAAGTCGCAAGAACCATTCCACCAGGAGTGGGGGCAAAAATCCCAGCTCACAGTGGCGACTCCACTGGGGATAAGAGAAGTTGATTCCTTTGGTCTTTATATTATACTATTCTTTCTTACAATGATATTATCCATTGCATCAAATTAGATTGCATCGTGTGCGTGAGTTAAGACGCCCGTGTTACCCGTGTTGTATTATGTAAGAGATACCATACTTTCACTGAAGGTATGGAGATCGAGCATGGCATAACCACTCTTAGCCTCATACCATTTGGTATATACTTGCTATGGGAGCCTAATCCTTTTTACCCAAAGACTAAAGCTCATGCAATTGGCCTAGTTACTTTCCTTAGGATTTTACCCCAAATGCATGTTGTTTGACTATGGTTAATTTATCTTGGCTTAAATCATGGCTTATTTGGTTTGTTCTGTAACACCCCGATACTCCATATAAGTACTATACATACACCTAGTATACATACAATAAGTATATAAAGTATAAGGATGCCACTTTTCATTACATTTTTAAAACCTTTAACATAGTTCAAACCACAATACATAAATTTAAAGAACATTTACAGAATCATTATACTTTTAATGATCTTACATATATATCATCATCTTATCTTTATCAAAACTTCATTTATACACATAAATATACTCTTGTTAGAAATACATCATAATTAAAAACTATACATGTATGCATCACCCTCTAGTTGGTCTCGATAAACTCTTACTCTTCTCGTGGCATAACGAAAGACTTCATATCTTCCACCTAGTCACCTGCGCGATTACGCATCCGCGCTAAGCCTGAGAGCTTAGTAGTACAAATATAACATATAAACATACATTATAGAAATTCTAGCATATAATGAAATATCACTTTCATGTACCATTAGTTTCTTATCATGTTTTTCCTTTTGAATTGCACCTTTCAAATATCTCTACTAATCTCATATATTATATATACATATATACATATCATTAACACCAACCACAATCCATCACTAATACTCACCATCATTATATCAATATACATATTACATATCATACTTCATTTCATTATTTTATTCACAATTCACCAATCATGAATCACATTTCCAATGAAGGCAATCATTATCACCATTCATGAATCACATTTCCAACAAAGGCAATCATAGATCTCATTACTCATTTATTTCAACATTTGTATAACACATTGACAACAAGGACAGACTTGGGCCCAAAAGACACTAATATGCCATTCAATTTTTAGAGTTAATGCTTTGGTTTTGTTATCACATTTATCATTATCATAGACCCAACTAGGCTTCAAGGATTTAGGTTCAAGGATTTAGCTTCAAGGGGAACAAAGCATGCTAAGTATCAACCCAACTTGGCTTCAAGAACCAACCCAACCTAGCTTCAAGGGTTGTAACATCTCAATTAGGCTTCAAGGACTAGACCCAACCAAGCTTCAAGGGGAGTAAAACATGTTAAACTTCTACCCAACTTGGCTTCAAGGATCAAGCCCAACCTAACTTCAAAAGATTGTTACTATCATTAGGCATGCCACCAACAACAAACTCTGAAAATGGAATAACACATTAGCCACACCATTCATTTATCAATTTCATTCTCAATTCTCTTCATCAAATAGGCAAACATGCCTTATGTCTTTCAATTGAATCATCATAACCAATCACAATGGCTTCACATCACATTTGAGTTATCATAGCCAATCACAATGGCTTAACATCTCATTTGAGTTATCATAGCCAATCACAATGGCTTCACATCACATTATATTTCAATTCACATATTAATACTTCATTATTCAAGTATACATAATCAATTACATTGAACATTATCATCCAAGCAAATATGCTTCAATTATCTCAATTCACATTTCATAAAGCTCATATTATGCCAAACATAATATTATTGATATGCAATAATGTGGATTAGGGTTTGTACTTACCTCAAGAGCCACTCCCATCAAGCTATACATAATCATTTACCTCATCATATCCTTCACATTTTACATATAGCATCATTGATGTAACATTATGAAGTATATTATTCATATAACACATTACCATTCACAAGATTCACAATGTATATAACATAACATTGTTCATATAGTATCATATGCATCATCAAATGTATGTTCTTTCTCAACAATGCAAGATGAGCAAAGAACATTCACAGTAGCCAACACACTCAAGGGACACGGCCAAGCTTGTGGCCGTGTCTCTCAACACCAAATCAACCGAGGCAGACACAGGCAAGGGACACGGCCGTGTCTCTCAACAAAAATCAGGCAGTGGCAAACATGGGCAAGGGACACGGCCAAGCCAGTGGCCGTGTCTCTCCAAAAATCATCCAACACGGCCAAATTTCCTTAAACTTGGCCGTGTCTCCCAAAAATCTTTAGTTTTGGCCGTGTCTCTTCCTTAGTTTGGCCGTGTCTCTCATAAACAAAAGCCCTAAACATGGCCAAATCTCTTTTAATTGAATTAAAACACATTATACACAACATAACCTTATTCAAATGGATATAATCAATGTCTTTAACACTTATTTTACATGTTCATCACAATAATCACATTAACAATACATTTAAACACATACCACTTCAAAACCCTAAAACCAACATCATTCTTATTCTTTCAATATCAACATCCACTTAACTTACCACCTTCAAACCAAAACCAACACCAATTTAACTTTGTAACTTAAAATCAATTTCAACACTTATAAACACATCTCAAACACACTTAATCATGATACCAACAAATCATAACTCACCTCAAACACAACTTCACAAATAACAAAGGAAAACAAGAGAGTACTTACCTCAATTGAAGAAATTTCACAAATCTCCAACTTAATCCTTTGATTCTCCCTTCAATTTGATGTTTAGAACTTAGAACACCTCTCTTCCTCTCCCTTTCCTTTGATAGCCGGCCACACCAAAAGAGAAGAGAATAAAAGAAATAATGACAAGTCAAACTTCTCTTCTTCTTTAAATCTCCACCATGCAATTCTAACACAACAATTACTTAAATTCCCTTATCCATTTAAACTTAACTCTTGTCACTCATATGCCCATTTAAGTAATTTCACATATCACAAATAAATATCCTCTTCCATTGACCATCCCTTTTGACTTATGTATATGTTATTTATACTACCATATATGCAACATATGCACTTCATTTAAAAATTTGTTTCTCTTTCAATTTAACACATACATTCAATCCAATTAAAACAACAATAATATTCAAAACTTCTAGGGCATACATTGGGATATTACAATTCTCTCCCCCTTAAATAACTTTGTCCTCGAAATTATCAGTACCGTATCAATTCATTCTTAACAAAATACTATCTTAACTTCCATATGAAGTTAATTATATGCTTAAGTTATTATGTCATCAAATCATATAACTTCAACTCTCCCCTTTAGAATCAATCACCTTCTTTAACTTCCATAACTCATCATTCTACATGTTTATATATCTCATTACTTCCTTGATCAAACATTCAAAAGAACTCATTACATTTCCTATTAATGTCTTTATACAAGAATCAAATCATACTATAGTACATTTATACTTCATTCAATTTTTATATTTAATATATTGTTTTCCTTCACCTCTTTGTAATTATTCTCTTAACTTTAACCTTAAAATCATTGGTTTATATCATAGCATTAATTATCCCGTCATTATAATCACTGTCTAAATAGACATTTATCAAATCTCAATGGATAACAAAATCCTTATTTTTCACAAATGGAGTTACTTCTTTACCATGCTTTTTACTTAACTTACATATTAATACATTACCTTACAACTATTTTATAAATAACCAATATTTTCTCTTTTTATCATGATTTATAACTACTATAACTCCATTCATTCATGTCCAATCACACTTTAAAATTTTACATCATATACATTATCATGTAAATAATTATACTCTCAGTACAACTATACATATTAAATCTCGATAATGATTCATAATCTTAGCCAACTCCAGATCAATTGATCTATCTGTCATAATATACCCACGTTCCAATCTTGTTCAATTCCAACCAACAATTAATTTATTTAAACTTATCATGAAATTTTACAATATTCATATATGTATATATATAACCTAATTCCATTAGGGCAACTTACATTCAATTCCTGATCTCTTCCGATCCATATTCAATCAAATTATCATGATAACAAATCACTTCAAATTATCTTAATATAATTCCCACCAATTCTCATAAAAATTTTATACCATATTTACTATCTATAGCTCATTCATTTAAACCTCAAGTTCATTCATTTATTCATTACATACCATAAACATATTCAGTATAACTTTCAGTCACATTTTATAATTTCTCCCTTTATCTTCATAATTATAACCAAATTCTTAACATAAAATGTTAAGGTACAACTTCATCCATCATAACTTTTAACTCTACTTTTCAAACAAAATTTTCAATCTCACCAAATCTGTATTACAATCATTTTATCTAAGACCCAAAACCATGGATAACAAATTAACCATTCAAATATACTGAACAACACACATGGCTTTAAGAGATTAATATTCAAGCCTGAAATTTTCAAATCAATACTGTTCCTTTATAATTTTATTCTCAATCTTTACAAATACAAGGCTAAGATACAACTCAAGAATTACATATTCCTTCTTTACATTTTTGCTATATCAGAAATTAACATATTCCAACTCCGTTTCAAACCAATTTGCACTCGATTATATAATCTTTATCCACTTAATTCATGTTTCAACAATATTACTATATAAATATTCAATCATATACAGTTCTCATACAATTTCTATTCGTCACTTCATTTCTAATCCATTTACAATCTCTTATAATGTATAATTACATAGAACTTTCCATATGCGAATACTTTGGGACTCTAAATATCATATGATCATCAAGTTCAATACTCACTATAACAATACCACTGTCCAATATTACTCAAGTCCACTTTATACTCATTTCCATCACATAATTCATTTAGCTTTACACAGTTCAAGACCTAATCTCTCTTAGGTCCATTAATACATACAACATCATTTCCATATCACTAATTCTATAATTATACCACATACATATTGAAAAACTCAGTTCACATATCATATACATGTACACACTTCACAAATAACAAAGGAAAACAAGAGAGTACTTACCTCAATTGAAGAAATTTCACAAATCTCCAACTTAATCCTTTGATTCTCCCTTCAATTTGATGTTTAGAACTTAGAACACCTCTCTTCCTCTCCCTTTCCTTTGATAGCCGGCCACACCAAAAGAGAAGAGAAGAAAAGAAATAATGACAAGTCAAACTTCTCTTCTTCTTTAAATCTCCACCATGCAATTCTAACACAACAATTACTTAAATGCCCTCATCCATTTAAACTTAACTCTTGTCACTCATATGCCCATTTAAGTAATTTCACATATCACAAATAAATATCCTCTTCCATTGACCATCCCTTTTGACTTATGTATATGTTATTTATACTACCATATATGCAACATATACACTTCATTTAAAAATTCTTTTCTCTTTCAATTTAACACATACATTCAATCCAATTAAAACAACAATAATATTCAAAACTTCTAGGGCATACATTGGAATATTACATGTTCTTTTTCTAATATGACCTAAATACATTGTGAGCTCAAAATAAATTATTCTTTAAAATCCAAAAGACCAAAACTATTTTTAAAACTTTTCAAAATGATCTTTGGACATAAAATTTTTCTAAAAAATAAATCAAAAATTCTTTTTCTCATGGCCCAAATGTAAAGCCCAAAATCCATTTTTCTAAAATCTTTTTACAATGGACTTATAAACAAAATTATGTTACAAAGAGCTTGGAAATTATTTGGGTCAATTACGAAATACCAAAAATCAATTGTGAGCCTAGTTTATACTAAGAATAATTAATCATGGGCTTGTTTTTTGCATGACTCATTGTTACTTTTTTAAAGTGAGAAATATATTTATAATAAACCTCTTAATTTTTTTAAAATCCAATATAGCATAAAACCTACTTTAGTTGGTTGAATGGATTAAAACCTAATTAATGCGAATTATTATGACATGATTTTCATTTTCGAAAATATAACTATTGGTTGAAACGTCCGAGGGAATTATTCGAAAATAAGATGCCCCATGTTGGTTTTTTGTTAACCATATACCTAGGAAAAGAGACTCGCCATTCATGTGCGAATGTTATAAGGTTGAAAGGAGCATGTTATTTATCCTTGTTTGTCTATTGTTTGTGAATACATGCATACATTTGCATCTCATATCATTGATCCTCTCTGGCTCACAGCCCTGGATTATGATAGTTCAAAAGCTTACAACAATCCGACCTATGCCGGAGACGAAGAATCTAGCAATGACTCAATCACTTGCTAACCAAAAATAATGGATCCCAAACAAATTCAAAGAATGGTGGATGATGCCCTCAATGCCAAGATGGAAGAAATAAAAGAGGCCATGGCCGAGACCATAAAGAATCATGTAGCTGCAATTTTAGGAAATAATGCCGAAGCAACTGCTAGCACCAAGAAAGTCAAGGGGAAGGCTAAAGTTGATGTAGTAGTTTTTGATGATGATAAAGTGATCATTGATGATGATGATTGGGCTCAATACTACCAAGATCTTCAAGACAAAAAGGAGCCAAAGGTTGTTGAGAAGGCAACTATTGAAAAGACCGAGACATCTGATGTTGAAAAGATGATTGCTAATTTAGAAAAGAAATTTGAGAAGAAACTAAAAACTGAAGAGATGTCCGAGATTGACAAATTATTTGAGCTAGATGAAGAAGTTTCATACAAGTTCAAGATGCCATCTTTTGCGAAGTTTGATGGAACCAGAAATCCTCATCTCCATGTAAAGCAGTACATCACTGCTATGCAGTCTGCCCGAGCTACTAAGGCTCAAACTCTAAGGTACTTCATGCTCTCATTGGATCCTATTGTCCAAAATTGATTCAATACCTTAGATGATGGAACACAAAAGAATTGGGATTTGCTATACAAGGCCTTCATCCAGTAATATGGGTACAATGTCGAGTTGGAAGTTACCTTAATGGAAGTTGAGTCCATTAGACAAAGGCCAAATGCAAATTTTGTGGACTATGTGAAAAGGTGGAGAAGTAAGGCTGCTTTGCTCAAGAAGAGGACCGATAAATATGATCAAATAAGGATGATCGTGAGAGGCGTCCTGCCCAATATTCGTGAAAGGATGTCTCACACCCTTATAAGGGATTTCAAAGATCTTCTCCAAGCTGGTCTGCAAATTGAAGAATGGGAAAGAGAGAACCATTTTTCAATAAAAAGGAATGAGAAAGGGAATTATCAGCCTAGCAATCAAAGCACGCAAAAAGAAGTTGATGTTAATGTGACTGGTCAAGGAAATAAAAGACAATTCTAAGAATTGGGGAAACCTCTATCTTGGGCTTTAGCAAGCTGCAAAAGAAAGGGTTGTTACAATCGTTAGCTCCTCGACCGTTACATAATCCACTGCCACCAAACTTCAATGCAGAGGCCTTCTGTCAATTTCATCAAATGCGAGGGAATGAAACAGATAAATATGCTCTTCTAAGGCATGAGATCAAAGATTTGATTGATAGTGGTAAGCTACCCGAGCCGGATAAGCCCAACACCAAATACAATCCATTACCAAGGTTCAATAGAGTACCTCCACCGGCAACCTTCATGGTGGGGAAAGGATTAGAAGAAGATTTTGTTTTATCATCCTTTCAAGATGGAACTATTGAAGATGTGAAAGGAAAAGAAGCTTAAACTCAACAAACTTTCCTTAGCTTGAATGTCGCTTTTCAATTTTACTTTCTTTAATATTTTATTGGAACTATTGTGCTTTTCAAATTTAAATTTATTTGAATAAATCACATTCATCAAAATTTTTTTTGGTCTTTGTTCATTTTGGTGCTCAACCAATGAGGAATCTAGCTTGATGTTCATGAATTAATATATTTATGCATCAAGACTCGAATGACTTTACTAGGTGAGGGAATTGCTCTATAGCATTGAGTTGTGTATGCTTACTTAGAGAGGGCTCCTACATAATTACCTTTGTCTAAGTCCTAGTCAGTCTTAGAACATGCTTTGACAAACTTTCAAGGCGAAATTGAACTCCACTTATTTAAGGGAGAGATGATTTAGGCATTGTTTGGTTAGCCAACGACTTGTATCCACCCTATTAAATATCAATCCCTAGTTGTCCCTTTGAGCCTTCATAAAATTTTATCTTTCTTTTCATTGGCTTACAAACCCCAGCAACCTACCCTGAGCTATTGTGATACTTTTGACAAGTCTTATGATCACTAAGGTGAAGACGTAAGAAGATCAAAGAAAGCAATGAATAGTAAAGATCATATGGATAGTTGAAATTCTCAAGACCATGAAGATAGTTGAAGTTCTCAAAACCATAAGGGTAGTTGATGTTTTCAAGACCATAAGGGTAGTTGAAGTTCTCCTCATATCTCCAACATATCAAGACAACATCAGAGTAACAAATGATTTATCCCTATTAAAGAAGAGTTATTTCACTCCACTCATCCATTATTGGAAACCCAAGTTGGTATAAATAAGACAACTGTTTTAGAGCTAGAACCAAAAAAAAAGAAAAAAAAAAGAAAGAAAAGAAAGTAAAAGAGTAAAAGAATAAAAAAGGACAAAAGAAAAAGGGAAAAGAAGAAAAAAAAAGAAAAAAAAAAGAGAAGGCGGTTCAGAAAGCCAACTGAGTTCTCTTTTACCTAAGCAGCAAAAGGCTTCCATTTGGGTTATAAGGACATTTTGACTTGAATTGGTCCAACCCAATTAAAAGTTTTGCACTTGACAGTCCTACAAGGAAGAAGGACAAAATGATAAAATGCTCAAAGAAAGGGAAAAGTAAGGAAAATAAAGAGAAAGAAAAGGGAAGAGTAAGAAAAATAAAGAAAAGGGAGAAGAAGAAAAGAAATGAATTTGGGAACCAAACTCTTTGCAAGGGCAAAAACTGTCCTAATCAAGATCCAGATTAATGTCAAGAAGATAGAAGGAATTTGGAGTCTAGCAAGATTGCCTCCAAGCTGCCTAAAATTCAAATAAGAAATTTATAGTGTGAGGGTTTGTCCATTGTGTCACATCAGCTCCTATCTCAAAATGGCTTTCATTTAACCCATGTCCCTCATAGACCCCATTTCAAGCCTATCAAAGACCTGTTGATCTCTCTTGGTAGGTAGAGTCTATTAGTGGAGATAGTTTGGATAAGCATGCATATGAGATAAATAGTATTTAAACTCAATGAGACCTTTGGCCAAGTAATGTGTATGTGCCTATATGAAGTGCACCAGTTCTTGCTTAAATAGAAATGATTCCCGTGTTTAGTAAGGTAACTAGGGTTGTCATGTTATAGATATGTTAATTTGGAAAATCAAGTCCTGAGGTGCATTGACATTAATTTGGCAAAGCCAACATTTGATTTCAAAATCAAAATTCAAAAAAATAAAAAAAAGATAAAAAAGAGAGTTTTGTCATATAGAGCCTTCAAGTTAAGGGAAGTATGTTGAACTTCCAAAGGACACATTGGCAAAAGGAAATAATTAATGGCAAGGTAATATAGTTTGAAATGGATGCATTCCTAACTCTGCTACTTAGGGTCTCTACCACTCATGTTTTCAACATCTTGAAGATAAAAGCGACAAATGCAAAGCTTTTGATCATTCCAATGCAAGACTTGAACAAGCGTCAAAAAGGAACCAATGATAACACTTCTGCTGATCACCTCGGTCTGTGAGTTGATGGAATGACTGTAAGTATTATTCATGCATATCATGCATACATGAGCATATCACATTGCAATTTCTAGTCTTGTATTGTCTATTCCTTGTAAAAATGGACAGCAAACACCCTGCGAAGTAAAGAATCAAAAGAAGATATTGAATCAAGGGGGCATGGAAAGCCTATTCGCTTGTGGAAGCTCCAGTTGTTTTGCAAAGAGAAGAAATACATGCTTGTGTTAAGAACTATAAGGCAAAAACATCAATCAAAGCTTGCATGGGAAAAAGCTTTGGTTTGAGCCTACACACGGGGCAAAGTTTCTCCTTTTCAATTTTTTGAGTTTATATACCAAATATTTTCAAACTCACTTGTATTTTGCCACACTGGGGGTAAGGAGAAGATATGAGGGCCAACTAAAAATAGCTGAATTTTTGCGAAATGAAGAACAAAAGAATGGAACAACAAGCTAAGCCAGAATCCACAATTGATAAAAGGTCAATCAAATCGAATTTAATCTTGAGTCAAAGTATCCCAATCCATTTAGGATCGAGTATCCCAATCCAAATCCAGTTTAGGATTGAGTATCCCAACCCAATTTAGGATCGAGTATCCAAATCTAGTTAGGATCGTGTATCCAATTACAATTTAGGATCGAGTATCTAAATCCAGTCAGGATCGAGTATCCAAATTTAGTTAGGATCGAGTATCCAAACACAATTTAGGATCGAGTATCCAAATCCAGTTAGGATCAAGTATCCAAATCCCATTAGGATCGAGTATCCCAATCCAAATTAGGATCGAGCATCAAAATCCAGTTAGGATCAAGTATCCAAATCCAGTTAGGATCGAGTATCCAAACCCAATTTAGGATCGAGTATCCCAATCCAAATTAGGATCGAATATCAAAATCCAGTTAGGATCGAGTATCCAAATCCAGTTAGGAACAAGTATCCCAATTCTAATTAGGATCAAGTATCAAAATCCAGTTAGGATCGAGTATCCAAATCCAGTTAGGATCGAGCATCTGTAACACCCCCATACTCTATATAAGTACTATACATATACCTTGTATACATGCAGTACGTATATAAAGTATAAGAATGTCACCTTTCATTTCAAATTAAAAACCTTAACTTTAGTTCCAAACAATAATATATTTTATTTAACGAACATTTACAAAATCATTATACTTTTGATGATATTACATATATATAACTATCTTGTCTTTGCCAAAATTCATTTATACATATGAATACATTTTTATCAAAATACAACATAATTAAATTGTACATGTATGCACCACCTTCTAGTTGGTCTCGACATACTCTTACCCTTCTCGTGGCATAACGATTTGACTTCCAGATCAACCATCTACTCACCTGCGCGATTTACACAACCGCACTAAGCTCGAAAGCTTAGCAGTACAAATAAATAATATAACATTCATTACAGAAAAATCATACTTCCTACATTAACATCATCAATAATAACTTTCTTATCATGTTTTCCCCTTTTCAAAGCATTCTTTACATTTTTCCACTAATCTCATCATTTATATACATAAACACATATATAATTACAACAACCCACAATACAATGACTTATCCAAACATTCATGAAATAATACTCACAATTTCTATATCCTTATACATATTACACATCATATTGTATTTTCATAATCTCATTATTCAGCAGTTTATCAAGCCACATTCATTTTCAATAAATTGCTTATATATTGTAATCATCACATTAAAGCAAAGACATACATGGGCCCAAAAAGAAACTAATATGCTATTCAAAGTTCAGAGTCACTGCTTTGGTCCATAATTACATTCATCAAGCCCGTAGGCGATATATATATTTATCCATGGATAATCCAATTAGATTGGAGCTTACGACCCAGTCTTTTCACTCAATCTAGCTTCAAGAATTTGTTTTTGAGGCTTACGACCCGGTCTTTTCACCCCAAAAACATCACATTTATCAGCTGGACTCAGCTTACGACCCGGTCTTTCGACCTATCCAGTGATCCATAGGCATGCCGCCAAACTCAGAACTCTGAAAATTGAATAACATATTAAGCACACAATTATTTCATTTATCTCTTTATCATTCTCTTTCTCAATTCATTTTTTTTTCATTTCATATTCCATAATCAAATAGGCAACCATGCCCCAATTATTTCATTTGCACTATCATAGCCAACAACAATGGCTTCACATCTCATCATATCTCAATTCACATTAAAGCAATTCACCATTAAAGTATCCACAACCAATTGCATTGAACATACATTTTGAATGATCATCATATCTTTCAAATTATGCAAATCATAACATTAATCAAATGTATTAACAATGTAATAAATTACTTAAAACATTTATAACCAAATGTGTTAAGTCTCAAAATCATGTAAATGTATGCAATAATGCAGGTTTGTACTTACCTCTAAGAGCAACTCACACCAATTCCAAATTCCTCTTCCATGAATCCTTCAACACTTGGATTATGGCAACTCAAATCTTCAAAACCTAATCCAAAGGTTATCATACACACTCACTTAGAGATACACATGAGTTTTCAATACAATTACTCACTTATTAGTCTCATACTAGGCCCTTTAGATTACCAATTACAAGCCAAAACCACTATATAGGTCCCCACGGTCGTGGCCTCACAACCCCACGGCCGTGGGATAACAAATGAATCTGTCCATTTTGTTTTAAAATTCCCCACGGTCGTGGCCTTCAAGGACCACGGTCGTGGCATTGGAACTTGTTCTATTTTATCAAAATTTTTGAAGACACAATCACGCTTACAATCCCACGGTCGTGGCCCTCACTTGCCATGATCGTGGCACTCATATGCCAAGACAGTGGCACACATATGCCACGACCGTGGCATCCAAAATGCTTCTGTTCCAAATTAAATTCATGTACACTATGCTTTAAACTTCATTTAAACACAATCATATTGAAAATCCAAGATAATAATATATCAAACTCAATATTTACATCAATCACCAATTCACAACCATTACATAAATACTACTCTTACTCTTCCATTAAACCTTAAAAATCACAATCAATTAAACCCTTACTAAACAATTTCAACAAGTCATCATCATCCTCACAAATAACCATATTATCATCATCTAAATACCGATACAACACATATATATATACTTCAATCTTTCATTATCATCACTTACACACACTAACCATATCAAATATAAACTCAATCAATAGAAATCAATACAAGGAAATGAATACATACTTGAATATTTTATCAAATCTTCAATATCCACCTTCAATTCTCTCAAAACCCTTATGAATTTGATGTGTATGTAAATAAAATCACATCTCTCTCTCTCTCTCTCTCTCTCTCTCTCTCTCTCTTTTCACGTTCAAGAACAAGAAGAAGAAGAAGAAGAAGAAAGAAAGAAAATCTTATTTCTTTATTCAAACTTATCTTATATATATATATATATATATAATAAAATATCCCAAAAATCCTCCACCACAATTTATCCTTCCCTTTGACTTTCTTTTCTTCTTTTTCTCTTGTCATTATTATCATTATTATTATTATTATTAATTAATTAATTATATACACTTACTTTTCCTACACCAATATATACATCATGTATATGTGATATATATGTGAGTATATATATATCTCTTATATATTGTATTTATATTTCCCATATTTTTCAAATACCATATATACATATTATCCTTCATATACATCTATCTCTTATAATATTTTCCTTACATATTTTACCAACATATCTTCTCACAACTACTATTCCAATGTACACCAAAATCGGGGTATTACAATTCTCTCCCCCTTAAATAATTTCGTCCTTGAAATTATTCAGTACAGTAACAATCCATTCTTAACAAAATACCATCTTAACTTTCATATGAAGTTAATTATATTATTAAGTTATTATATCATCAAATCACATAATTTCTACTCTCCCCCTTAGAGTCAATCATCTTCTCTAAATTTCATAACTCATCATTATATATATTTTATATATCTTATTACTTTCTTAACCAAGCATTCAAAATGACTCAATACATTCCCAATTAATTTATCTTTATACAAGAATCAGATCACCTTATAATATACATATACTTCGTCCATTTATTACATTCAAGATATTTATCACTTCATCTCTTTATAAATACTCTCTTAACTTTAACCTTAAAAATCATTGATTTATATCTTAATATTGATTATCCTGTCACTACAATCACTTTCAAAATAGACATTTATCAAAGCTTAATTTATAACAAAATTCTTATTTTTCATACATTTAATTTCTTTCTTTAACATGCTTCTCACTTAACATAAATATTATTACAATGCCTTTAAACTTACTTTACAGGTAATCAACCTTTTCCCTTTTATCATCATTTACAACTGATATAACTCAATTCATTCATGTCCATTCATATATCAGAATATTACATCATATACATTATCACTTATATCTTATACTCTTAGTACAACTATACATATTAAATCTCAACAATAATTCACAATCTTAGCGAAATCTGAATCAATTGATCTATCTGTCACAATATACCCACGTTTCAATCTTATTCGATTCAAACCAACAATTAAATTATTTAAACTTATCATTAGATTTCACAATATATATGACCTAATTCCATTAGGTCAAACTTATATTCAAATTCTAATCTCTTTGGATCCATTTTTCAGCTTTTTGAAATTATGATTATTAATAACAATTCACTTCAATTTATTTTTCAATATACACATAGTTTATTTTCTATTATCTTAGTACAATTTCCACAAAATTCTCATGATTATCTCATACCATATTTATTACCCATAATTCACTCACTTAAACCTTAAGTCCATCCACTTATTCATTTTATACCATAAACATATTCAGTATAACTTTAAATCACATTTTGTAATTTCTCCCATTTAACATCTCCTCACATTTCATACCATTACTATTTTTACAATAATTAACTTTCTATCACATTATCCATAACTCAAAACATTTTCACAGTTCTCTTTTCTTCCATACTTTCTATAATTATAAACAAACTTTTAACATAAAATGATAAGGTACAACTTTACCAATCAAAACTCTTGACCATGTTTCTAGAAACATAATTATCAATCTCACCAACACTATACTACGGTCATGTTATCTCAGGCTCAAATCTATGGATAACAAAACGAACCAGCCAAAATACTAAACCAGACATATGGTCACAGTATTTTTAATGATCACGCCTAAGGCTTATTAATAATCAATACTGCCCTTTTATTATTCTGCTTCTGACATTTCCAATTACAATGTTAAGTTTGTATCGCAAGGATTACATATTCATTCTCTAAACTTTTGCTATACCAAACTGCAACTTCGTGTCAAAAACAATTTGCTCTAGATCATTTGATCAACATTAGCCTAACTCATGATCAATAATATTATCTTTAATATTTCTTATGCACAACATTCGATCATATACAAATTTTACACAACTTCCATTTATTACTCCATTTCTAATCTATTTCTTATAATTTTTTTTTATATATACATTATACGTCCCCTTTTTCCTTACAATCTCTTATTATATACTTATACATATAACCTTTCCACATGTAAATACTTTGGGACTCAAAACATTAGATGATCATCAAGTTCAGTGATTACAATAAAAATTTTCACGGTCCAGTATTACTCAAGTCCATTCTCACTCTCTATTTTATCCCATAGTCTAGCTCTGCACAAGTCAATACCTAATCTCTCTTAGGTTCGCTAATACATGCGATATCATTCTCGTTCTTTTGACATGACTTAAGTTATTTATCAACTCAACATATATATACTCTACTCATAATAATATTTCACAAAAATCTTAGTCACATTTCTAATGTGACATGTCTCTCACATTTTTTTTTAAATGCATTTAGTATATCCTTCATATCCATTTTCACCCTTTTCAGTCAAATGACTTAAAGTAACTCATTTTCACACGCTTAATCACTTTCCTTTTATTTCAAAACAAAATTTCATACTATCAATCACATTACCCAATTCATAGTATTCTCATATGCAATAACATTTGTTGCAAATAGTTCATATGTTTAACATACATTAAACTATCGATATCTAAATAATCTTTATCAACATTCCAGTAAAACTCTAAACTCTCAAATTACTACTTTACCTAAACTTCAATTTACTAATCTCATTTTTCTTAATATCAACTTTAAAAACATCTTATATATATACCATAAAACAACATCAAAACATAAAATTTTCACAATTATTAAAGCTCATTTCAAAAATCCAAATGTCACATATTACCACCATTAACATGAGCTTTAACAACACTTAAGCATATCACATTTCTAACATTGAAATCACAATGTTTGCATTAAAATAACAATACAAACAAAATCATTATATCTCCTGACTTAACCAACATCATCTCTTTTTCTTTTAAAAACCTTAACTTTACATACCCAAACCTTAAATTGTCACACTTTGTCTATACCAATCAACTCACTCAGTATTCCACCATACTCTCTTCATTTTAATAACATATCTATCCATATTAACAATCCAACAATATTTCCTCTCTCTAGCAATCCAAACATAAGGTTTATTAGAAAGAGATTCAAATTGTAGAGGAAAGAGTACATACTTTAATCTTGATTTTGTTTTTAACTCATTTCCAACTTTATTCTCCTAGTCATTTCTTTATATTTAAAACACATTTCAATAATCAAAAATTTAAAAATTTACATTACTTGAATAAATTCCCATTCTTTAATTTATCAATTAAACTTATATAAAATTTTCCATATCATTTCTTTCTCTAATTTTCCTTTCATGTAGAACCTCATCCACACACTATCATCCATCTCATCTAATTCAGATATAATACAAATCACATAATGCCACATCCGAGACCAACCTAGGTGTTAATGCATATACATATATCACAAATTTCATTTTTTTAAAACTTTCCTTTTTAATTCTACTTAGGCCGAGAATCTGGAACCTAAGCTCGATACCAAAATAATTGTAACACCCCCATACTCTATATGAGTACTATACATATACGTTGTATACATGCAGTACGTATATAAAGTATAAGAATCTCACCTTTCATTTCAAATTAAAAACCTTAACATTAGTTCCAAACAATAATACATTTTATTTAACGAACATTTACAAAATCATTATACTTTTGATGATATTACATATATATAACTATCTTGTCTTTGCCAAAATTCATTTATACATATGAATACATTTTTATCAAAATACAACATAATTAAATTGTACATGTATGCACCACCTTCTAGTTGGTCTCGACATACTCTTACCCTTCTCGTGGCATAACGATTTGACTTCCAGATCAACCACCTACTCACCTAAGCAATTTACACAACCGCGCTAAGCTCGAAAGCTTAGCAGTACAAATAAATAATATAACATTCATTACAGAAAAATCATACTTCCTACATTAACATCATGTATAATAATTTTCTTATCATGTTTTCCCCTTTTCAAAGCATTCTTTACATTTTTCCACTAATCTCATCATTTAAATACATAAACACATATATCATTACAACAACCCACAATACAATGACTTATCCAAACATTCATGAAATAATACTCACAATTTCTATATCCTTATACATATTACATATCATATTGTATTTTCATAATCTCATTATTCAGCGGTTTATCAAGCCACATTCATTTTCAATAAATTGCTTATATATTGTAATCATCACATTAAAGCAAAGACATACATGGGCCCAAAAAGAAACTAATATGCTATTCAAAATTCAGAGTCACTGCTTTGCTCCATAATTACATTCATCAAGCCCGTAGGTGATATATATATTTATGCATGGATAATCCAACTAGATTGGAGCTTACGACCCAGTCTTTTCACTCAATCTAGCTTCAATAATTTTTTTTTGAGGCTTACGACCCGGTCTTTTCACCTATCCAACGATTCATAGGCATGCCGCCAAACTCAAAACTCTGAAAATTGAATAACATATTAAGCACACAATTATTTCATTTATCTCTTTATCATTCTCTTTCTCAATTCATTTTTTTTTTCATTTCATATACAATAATCAAATAGGCAACGGTGCCCCAATTATTTCATTTGCACTATCATAGCCAACAACAATGGCTTCACATCTCATCATATCTCAATTCACATTAAAGCAATTCAACATTTAAGTATCCACAACCAATTGCATTGAACATACATTTTGAATGATCATCATATCTTTCAAATTATGCAAATCATAACATTAATCAAATGTATTAACAATGTAATAAATTACTTAACACATTTACAACCAAATGTGTTAAGTCTCAAAATCATGTAAATGTATGCAATAATGTAGGTTTGTACTTACCTCTAAGAGCAACTCACACCAATTCCAAATTCCTCTTCCATGAATCCTTCAACACTTGGATTAGGGCAACTCAAATCTTCAAAACCTAATCCAAAGGTGATCATACACACTCACTTAGAGATACACATGAGTTTTCAATACAATTACTCACTTATTAGTCTCATACTAGGCCCTTTAGATTACCAATTACAAGCCAAAACCACTATATAGGTCCCCACGGTCGTGGCCTCACAACCCCACGGCCGTGGGATAACAAATGAATCTGTCCATTTTGTTTTAAAATTCCCCACGGTCGTGGCCTTCAAGGACCACGGTCGTGGCATTGGAACTTGTTCTGTTTTATCAAAATTTTTGAAGACACAGTCACATTTACAATCTCACGGTTGCTGCCCTCACTTGCCATGACCGTGGCACTCATATGCCACGACCGTGGCACACATATGCCACGACCGTGGCATCCTAAATGCTTCTGTTCCAAATTAAATTCATGTACACTATGCTTTAAACTTCATTTAAACACAATCATTTTGAAAATCCAAGATAATAATAGATCAAACTCAATATTTACATCAATCACCAATTCACAACCATTACATAAATACTACTCTTACTCTTCCATTAAACCCCAAAAATCACAATCAATTAAACCCTTACTAAACAATTTCAACAACTAATCATCATCCTCACAAATAACCATATTATCATCATCTAAATACCAATGCAACACATATATATATACTTCAATCTTTCATTATCATCATTTTCACACACTAACCATATCACATATAAACTCAATCAATAGAAATCAATACAAGGAAATGAATACTTACTTGAATATTTTATCAAATCTTCAATATCCACCTTCAATTCTCTCAAAACCCTTATGAATTTGATGTGTATGTAAATAAAATCACATCTCTCTCTCTCTCTCTCTCTCTCTTTTAACATTCAAGAACAAGAAGAAGAAGAAGAAGAAAGAAAGAAAGAAAATCTTCTTTCTTTATTCAAACTTATCTTATATATATATATAATAATAATATAATAAAATATCCCAAAAATCCTCCGCCACAATTTATCCTTCCCTTTGACTTTCTTTTCTTCTTTTTCTCTTGTCATTATTATCATTATTATTATTATTATTATTATTATTAATTAATTATATACACTTACTTTTCCTACACCAATATATACATCATGTATATGTGATATATATGTGGGTATATATATATCTCTTATATATTGTATTTATATTTCCCATATTTTTCAAATACCATATATAAATATCATCCTTCATATACATCTATCTCTTATAATATTTTCCTTACATATTTTACCAACATATCTTCTCACAACTACTATTCCAATGTACACCAAAATCGGGGTATTACAGTATCCCAATCTAGTTTAGGTTCGAGTATCCAAATCCAGTTTAGGATCGAGTATCCGAATCAAGTTATGATCGAGTATCCAACTCTAGCTTAGAATCGAGCATCCAAATCTCTTGGGTCCAGAACCCAAAACCTCAACCATCTCAAAAATTAAGTCTTATTGCTTTTCGCTCTCATTTACTAAAGTCTCAGATCATTCAAGCAGGGGGAAAACTGTAGACCCTTAATTTTTGACCCAGTCCGGTCCAATATATTTTAATTAGTCCAAAATAATTCTTGTGTTGCCCAATATATTTTAATAATTCCAAAATAATTTTTGTGTTGTCCAATATATTTTAATAAGTATAAAACAATTTTTGTGTTATTTTAATTAAATAATATTTGCTTTAGTATTTAGTTTTTATAATTAATAATAAATAAATAATAAAAATAATAAACAAATAAATAAAAATAAAAATAAAAATCAACGACGAAAAAATCAGCGACAAAAAATTCATTGCCGAAAAGGTTGGATTGGACGAAATGGCCTAGCCGCCCATCTCCCCAATTTTCGCTCGTGGTTCCCGCAGTGATTTTTTTGCCAGCGAAATTTTTTCGCAATAGTTTTTTTCGCCAGCGAAATTTTTCCGATGCAATTTTTTTTGAAACTAAATTCAATTTGGTTTCAGTTTCCTTTTCTTAATTAATGTTAGATTCCGTGAACAAATAAGATTAATCACCAAAATCATCTATAAATATGACTAAAAAACAACACAGAAGGGGGTAAAAAAAATGAAAAAAGTGATCAGACTTTGAAACTTTTTGGCAGAAATTAACAATCGGACTTTTGAGAGAGCAAACAAGAAATTCAATCCATCAAAGGCAACCATCTTTCCTTTTTTCTTGTTCATCCAAGAAGTAATTTTTGGTGGATCCAACAAACGAAGGTATGAATATCTAATCTTTTTTTTTTCACAGTAGCTTGAATCATCCAATTGTCTCTTTTGATTAAAAAAACCCTAGAACCCTAATTTACCTTTTCTAAAGCTTAAAAACCTTAATTCGTTTCTTTGTTTTTCAAAAATCTTAAAATTGTTGTTTTTGTTTCTTCAAAATCTTTAAACCCTAATCTGCCTTCCAAATTTCCAAAACCCTAAATTGAATCGTTTTCTTTCCAAAAACCGTAAAAAATATATTTTCTCTTTCTATAAATCTTAAATCGTTTTGATTATTTTCATAAAGCTTCATAAAACTATAAATTGTTTTTCCAAATTCTAAAATCAAATACATTCTCCGAAACACTAAAAACCCTAATTCAACTTTCAAAACCAAAACAGTAAACCCTAAACTAGCTAACATTAAACCCAAGTTTTCTTAAACCCTAATTCCCTTAAAACCATTAAACCCTAATTTTTCTAAACCCTAATCCTTTAAACCTTAAAATCTTATAAACCTAAATATTAAAATTCAAACACAGTAAGCCTAAAAACAACAATCCAGTAACTGTAAATCATAAACCTAATGTTTTAAAGTCTCCAAACCCTAGTTTCATGATTTCACTTCTCAAACACTAATTTGGTCAATCAAAGAATTTTATCAACCTCTTAAATTATAAAACTTTAATTCATTTCAATTCCTATAAAACTTACAGTAGCTTATACCCATAAATTCCAAAACCCTAAACATATTAAATAAAGAATCTTAAATAGAAACAGTAGCCCTAATTTGAATCTTTACTTGCTTTATTTAATTTTATATTTGATTATGTAGTCTATTATATGCTTTAAATCTATTTTCAATGCTTTGTTGGTTTATTTAATTTCAATGATTGATTTATTTAATTTATCATGGATGGATGTTTATTTTATATTTTTATTAATATCTTTGATGAATGATTTATTTATTATGAATGGTTATTTACTTTTATCGATTTATTTAGATTTCCAAATGTTGTAAGAGGTATGTTTCCACTTTGCGGGTACCTCATTAGTTAAATATCATGTAATTTAAATTGCTTTTATATTTTATACCAATAAAAGACATGTTTCTACCTTTCGGTGGGTGTCTTATTTAGGCATGGGATGTAAGGACATGTTTACATCCTCGGATGGGTGTCCATCTATTTGTTTTGCTTTGACATTGTTTTGATTTTCAATATATCGATGCTTTATTTTAATTATTATGTGTAATATGGATAATATTGTTATATTTAAGAATTTTATAATATTAAGACCTGTAAAGGAGGCCGATTCCAATGAACCGGGTGTTGTGGGGGTGCTGGGCCATTTCTCACCTTCCTCACACGTACCCAACTTTTTGAACCCATTAGGGGGTTAAGGATTCCTTAGAAATCTAGTCATCCACCCCTTTCTTTTTTCCCAGTCCGTCTGGGTGGTGACTCCATTTTTTCCAGACTTAGATCCGTGGTCTCTAAGCCCTGAGCCGAAACAGTGCAGAAGTCGTAAGAACCATTCCACCGGGAGTGGGGGCAAAAATCCCTGCTCACAGGTTGTCTTTGGTTGATCTTCTGGTGCTATATGGCTTTGGTAGTAACCTGAAAGACCATCAAGAAAATAGTAAAAAGCATGTCTAGATAAACTATCAAGTATTTGATCAATAAATGGTAAAGGAAAGTGATCTTTCTTGGTGACATTATTTAATTTCCTATAATCTATGCACATTCGCCACCCAGTTTGTGTTCAAGAAGTACCAACTCTACTTTCTCATTCTGGACCACAGTCAAACCTACTTTCTTTGGCAAGATGTAAACGGGACTAACCCATTCACTATCAGTAATGGGGTATATTACCCCTTCATCAAGCAATTTAAGAACATCCTTCTTCACTACTTCGCTCATATTAGGATTAAGTCTCCTTTGAGCCTCTCTCACCAGTTTAGCCCCTTTGGGAGCGGGGATTTTTGCCCCCACTCCCTGTGGAATGGTTCTTACGACTTCGGCACTGTTTAGGCTTGGGACCTTAGAGAACACGGACCTAAGTCCGGAGAAAATTGAGTCGCCACCCGGACAGACCGAAAAAAAGAAAGGGGTGGATGACTCGATTCCTAAAGAATCCCCAACCCCCTAATGGGTTCGGAAAGTTGGGTACGTGTGGGGAAGGTGAGAAATGGCCCAGCATCCCCACAATGCCCGGTTCATTGGAACCGGCCACCTTTACAGATCTTAATATTATAAAATTCTTAAAAATAATAAGATTATCCATATTACACGCAATAATTAAAAGAAAGCATCATTATATTTAAAATCAAAACAATGTCCAAACAAAACAAATAAATGGACACCCTTCAGAGGATGGAAACATGTCCTTACATCACATGCCTAAATAGGACAGCCACCGAAAGGTAGAAACATGTCCTTTACATTGGTCTAAAATATAAAAGCAATTTAAATTACATAGAACTTGATTAATGAGGTACCCACAAAGTGTAAACATACCTCTTACAACATTTGAAAATCTAAATAAATTGATAAAATAAATAACCATTCACCATAAATAAATTAGTTATCAAAGCTATTAATCAAAATATAAACTAAACATCCATCCATGATAAATTAAATAAATTAAGCATTGAAATTAAATAAATAAACCATCAAAAAATATAATAAACTATATAATCAAATCTAAAATTAAATAAAGCAATAAATATGTAAATTTAGGGTTTTAAAGAATTATTAATTGAATTTAGGGTTTCGAAACTTAGGATTTTAGAAACTAAAGTTTTATAATTAGGGTTTTGAAATTAGGATTTTTAGGGTTTTTGAAACTAGGGTTTTGGAATTAGGGTTTTGGAATTAGCTTACTGCCTAAAAAAACATAATTTTGGATTTGGAAAAATAAATCAAGGTTTTGGAAAAATAATCAATATTTTGGAGTTTAATAATGAAATGGTTTAGGCTTTTGGATAAAAATAGTTTGAGGTTTTGAGTTTTAATGAAATAACATACAGTTCTCGAAGTTAAAGTAAACAAGATAGATTTTAACAATTAATTGTTGACTACTGGATAGTTTTATGCTTTATGAAATATGCCAGTGGGATTACGAATACCAATTTATCATTGTGATAATTAAAGCAAACGATTAAAGTTATTAAAACAAAAAACAAAGCAAACGATTAAAGTTATTATAAAAAAAAAACAATTTACTGCATGTTCAAAGATCAAGGTACTGTGTGTTCAAAGTTACTGCATGCATGCATATTCTTATTAATCAAAGAAATGAAACTACTATAAACATAAATAATTCATGATTAAAGATCAAACCTCCACTCGTGGTTACTCCACAATTAACTTCTGGATGAACAATTAACAAAGACAGCATTGCTGTCTTTGAATGATTGATTATTGATGAATGTTTGCTGCTAATCTTTTCTGTTTGTTGCCGTCTCTTTGCTATCTTGTTAATGTTCCTTGCCATCCCCTCTTAATGTTCCCTTGTTAATCTTTTTCCTTCCTTTCTGAATTCTAAAACATTAATATTTATAGCCGAACCTCACTTATAATCCTTAAACTAATATAAAACAGTCCCTAAAACAAATTATAGTTGAATTAGGAAACATATTGAACCCATGTCGACCTAGTTGCCCTAGGTTGACATGACACCAACCTCATGTCGACCTTGGGCTGCCTAAGTCAACATGAGGCATGCTCATATCGATCTTGGGCTGCCAAGGTCGACATGAGGCATGCTCATGTCGACCTAGCCTCCCAAGGTCGACATGAAGCAAGCTCATGTCGACCTATCTAGCCCAAGTCGACATGAGGCATGCTCATGTCGATCTTGGGCTGCCAAGGTCGACATGAAGCATGCTAATGTCTCCCAGGCTGGCCTCACTTCAATTATTCTAGCCTTTTTTAACTTGTGGACCAAAAAAATTTTAATTTGGGCCAATTCCACTTGATTTTAGGGTTTTACAATCAAATATATGCCTCTTTAATTCGAACCGACTCCTTTAAAAATTATAAACTAGGATTGAATATTTAAAGTCGGATCAAATTTATTTTGGCATCCTTTAATTAGGACCATATCTTGTGCATGCACATAGAGGGACTAATACCTTTGATATCACTCAACCTCCAACCAATAGCAGTTCTTGAATTTTTTTCAACATCCTCACAAGTTTATCTTCGTTCTCACTACCAAGGGTAGCAGAAATGATCACCGGTTGTGAGTTGTTTTCCCCAAGAAAAGCATGCTTTAAGTGCTTTGGAAGTTCTTTAAGTTCAACCCCCTTTAGATGAATCTCCTCATTTGAACCTTCAATTTCCTCCTCCAAATTTAAAGCCCTTTCTAGTTTGTCTTCACCACTCTCCTGCATGAAAACTTCTTCAACAACATTATCAGTAAAATCAATGAAAGTACAGTCCTCATATAAAGCATTAGTGGGAATAGGGAAAGTGTTAAAAAATTAAAAATTCTACAGTTTGACCTAAAACATTCATGGTCAAATTTTCATTTTTAACATAAATTAATGTGTTAGTTGTGGCCATAAAAGGTCTCTGTAGATCCTTAATTTTTGGTCCAGTCCGGTTTGTTATTTTTTATATAGTCCAAAATAATTTTTATGGTATTTTAATTAAATAATATTTATTTTAGTATTTATTATTTAAAATTTTTAATAAAAATAAAAATGGTGAAGTTAATAAAAAGTATAATAATAATAATAATAATAAATAAACAAAATAATAATAATAATAAATAAATAAAAATAAAAATAAAAATTGGCGACGAAAAATTTGTCGCCGAAAATGGAATTGGCCAAGGCCAATTCACCCGCAGGAATTTCCTGCTAGCGAAATGGCCTTCGGCCATTTTGTCATAGGAAATTCCTACGGCGAATTGGCTGGCCACCTAGCCAATTTTGCCAGCGCTGGCAAATTTCGCCTGCCAGCTTTTGCAGTTTTTGCCAGCGAATTTTTCCAGCACATTTTTTTTCGAAACCGAATTCCATTTGGTTTCAGTTTCTTTTCTTAATTAATTTTAGTTTCCTTAAACAATTAGAACTCATCTTATAATTTTTTCGTATAAATAATACTTTAAAACTTAGAATTAAGGGACTAGAACTTTGGGATCGAGACTTTGATTAGAGGATCAAAATTTGGACTTTTAAACTTGGATTACAGAAAACCCTAGCCAGAGAAGATTAGCAACAAGCAAGCAACCAACAATTCGTCAAAGGTAGCCACACTGCCTTTGTTTTTTTGTTCATCCAGAAGTTAATTTTGGTGGAACCAACTACGCAGGTTTGATCTTTAATCATAGATTATATATTTACATAGTTTTGTTTCTTTGATTAATAAGGACATGCACACAGTACTTTGATCCTTAAATATATAATAATTTGATCTTTGTTTCAATAACTTAATTTATTTCTTCTGTTTCTAAAAACCTTAAGAACCCTAAAAAGTACTCTTCTTGTAATATCCCAAAGTGTGCCCTAGAAGTTTTGATATAATTGTTGTTTTATTTGAATTAAATGTATATGTGTAATTGGAAAGAAAAAGAATTAAGAGAGAGTTTATATGTTGTATATATGGAAATATATATAACATATATACAAGTCAAAATGGATGGTCAAAGGAAGAAGATATTTAATTTGTTATTTGTGAAATTACTAAAAAGGAATGTAAGGGAAAGGGAGCTAAAATAAATAGAAGAGGGTATTTAAGTAATTTCTTATTTGGAATATTTGGTGGAGGTTTAAAGAGATGAGAAATTTGACTTTGTCTCTTACACTTTGTCATTTTCTTTTCTTTTCTCTTTGTGTTGGCCGGACATCAAGGAAGCAAGAGAACAAGTGAGGGTTTTTGAATTTTAAGAGCTAATTGAAGGAAGAATCAAGTGATTGAGTTGGAAAATATTGAAGTTTCATCAACTTTGGTAAGTTCTCTCTTGATTTCCCTTGTTTTATTTGAGTTGTGATTATGTTTGTAAGTGTTTAAAATTGAATTAAAGATAAGAAGTTAGGTTGGTGTTGGTGATGGAAGAGTAAGAGTTGTGTTTAGTGAAGTTGAAAGCATAGAATACATGAGTTTGGTACTTTAACCATTGAACTCCTTTTGAAATTTTTTTTTCTGTTTTACAATTAGTAAAAGTTGTGACTTGTATGATTTTTAATTAAATATAGAAAAACGTTCCTGAAGTGAATTTTTGATATGTTGTGCCTCTATGAGTCTAGAATGACTGAAATATATGTTGATTTGATTTTGGAATGGTTATGATTTTGGAAGGATTATTTTTATTAGACCTGTTCCAGCAGGTACCTTGACTGAGACAGCTATCTTTCGGGACATTTAATAAAATTTAGAAAAATAACATCCAATTGAATTTTGGATATGTTGTTTCTTAGTGAGTATAGTATTTGAGAAAAATAATTTGGAACCACGTTGATTGAATTTAATTTACAGAATTCACAGAGTTTAGAACTGCTGCCAGGATGCAGGGCAATTGGAGCAGTCTGGTTGGGTGAACTATTTGACCAAGATTTTGTGTTCAGTTTTACCTGAAATTTTAAAGGAATGATTTTAAGATGTAAAACTAAATTCTGTAAAACTTTTAGAGTTTTTAGTCAAGTATATTATTTTATACAAATTTTCAAAATAAGGATTAAGTTGAGTCCTAAACCAGAATTTACTATTCATATGGTCATTTTGCTAATATTCCTTTTGGATTAGGTTGTGAAGAGGTTGAATTGCCCTAACCTAAGTGTTGAGGATTCTTGGAAGAGTAAGTGTATAGATTGGTGTGAGTTGGTTTTAAGGTAAGTACAAACTACATTATTGCATACATTCATATGATGTTGAGACTTAACATACATTTGATTGTAAATGTGTTAAGAAATCTAGTGCATTGTTAATGCATACTAATAATGTATGTTTGGTATAATGTGAATGTTGTGATGAGCATGTAAAATGTGTGTTAATGCCATTGGTTATATACACTTGAGTGATGAATTGATTAATGTGATTTGAGATATAATGAGATGTAAAAACAATGTGTTTGGTTATAATGATGTAAATAAGATGGCTGAAGCATATTTGCCTATATGATGATGAAATGAAATATGGAATATGAAAGTTGAAAGATATGATGATTGTGTGCCTAATATGTTAATTCAATTTTCAGAGTTCTGGGTTTGACGGCATGCCTATGAATCACTGGATAGGTGAAAAGACCGGGTCGTAAGCCGATTCCAGTTGAAAAATGTGAAATGATAAATGTGAAATATGATGCTTTTGGGGTGAAAAGACTGGGTCATAAGCCTAAAAAATAGTAACAGTCTAGCCGGGTTGAGGATTTCCTCAGTTCTAACCGGGTTGAGGTCCAAGAGACTGGGTCTGTTACGCTATCCATGGATAGAGATATATATATATTACCTACAGGCTTGATGATTGTGATTATGGACCAAAAGCAGTAACTCTGAACATTGAATAACATATTAGTGTATTTTGGGCCCATGCTTGTCTTTGTTTTCAATGTGAATCATGAATATTTTGATTAATTGTTAAATAATGTATGATTGTGAAATATAATATTCTTTTGAATTGTTTCTAGAACTTGATTGTGTGACATTAGCATTGCATTGAGGCATAATATTATGGTTGTTTGTACCACTAAGCCGTTGGCTTTGTGGTTTATCGTGCATGTGACAGGGTGGAACAGGAGAGTTCCTCTAGGCCGAGTAGAGTTGAGATTCTGAAGTGTGAATAGTGGGCTTAAAGATAAAAGACTGACTGCCAAACATGTATAAACTTTATGTTTTGTAAAACTTGAGTTTTGATGTATATGAATTTGTAAATATTGTTACTTTCCGCTGCATAGTGAACAAATATTTTATCTACTATGTTTCATAATAAACCTTTACTTTATTTTGTACTAGAAGTTTAAATCCTTTTTGCAGGTTGTAGTTGAGGTTATAAGGGGGATTTATTAGGAGTGTACTGAGAATGATTTTGTTTGCATTGGTTTGTGTAAAAATGTTTTCAAAAATTAGAAGAAAAAAAACCAGTTTTGTCGACAATTGGGACTCAATTTCTAGGCGAAACTATGGTAAAATTTTTGTAAAAATCGAAACTAAAATTTGACTAAGTAAAATTGGTAGCAACATTAGGATAGTGTGGCGCCTCTACTCAGCTTACACACGTAGGTCGGGAAGGGGTGTTACAATTTTTGGTATCAGAGCCAAGGTTTGAGATTCTCAACCTAGGTGAATTGTAAGAAAAAGAATATTTTGATTTTAAAAGTTGGTATTTGAATAAAATACATTTCTTGGTACGGCAGTCTTTGATCTTTAATGAGGAATATTCTGCTGTGTTTGCAGATATAGGTAGTAATGGAGTCCCATTCACGTCAAACTGTAGAAGGAAGTGCTGAGAGTGTAGCTCCAGGAGAGAGTAGAGATGGAGCTAGAGTTGAGAGGGTTAGTGAGGCACCTGTTTCTGTGCCAGAGAGATCAGCTGCAGAGGAGGTTTCGCCGGGTTGGCTAAGGCATGTGATAGAACTATTGAGGCCAGCTTCAGTGCAGCCCCCACCACCACAGCCTTAGGTGCCGGTAAGACATTATGATAAGTTGAGAAAATATGGGGCTGAAGATTTCTTGGGCACTACCGATCCTGTAGTGGCTGAGCAGTGGTTGGATAAAGTGCAAAGAATATTCATCCAGTTGCAAGCTACTTCAGATGAAAAATTTGACTATGCCATGTCCCTCCTACAGAAAGATGCCTATGACTGGTGGAAGACGGTTCCTCATGCCATGGATGATCCACCTACATTATCCTATGGTGATTTTCTGAGGGAGTTCGAGCAGAAATATACTCCGAGGGAGTATAAAGATATTAAGAAGATGGAATTCCTGAATTTGAGGCAAGACAACCAGACGGTAACAGAGTATGAGATTGAGTATATCCGGTTGAGTCGATATGCCGGGAGAATTATTTCCGATAAAATAGACCGATGCCGAAGATTTGAGGAGGGATTGAGGCCCTCTATCATGTGCATTGTGGCTGGTTCCCAGTACCAGGATTTTTCTCAGCTTGTTGCAGTAGCTAGAAGTGTTGAGAGAGCACATGGCATTGCAGCAGCTGCTACTGAGGAAGAGACCAGGGTAAGGAGACCCCAGTTTGAGGCAGGGTCTTCATCTATGAAGAGGGGTCGAGGAAGTTTTGTTTCGAGAACCAGTAGAAGCCAGAGACAGTCGGGTAGATGAGTTCAGTATCAGAGGCAGAGGCCGAGACCGACAGTTTCTGTAGCTAGTGCCCCAACTCCAGTGATTCAGAGGTCTACTCCACCTGTATGTGGGTGTTTGTTGGAAGATTGGTGGATCAGCTGGGTGTTTTAGATGTGGGTCACTAGCTCATTTTGTTAGAGATCATCCTGAAATGCAGGAGTATAGGCAGGCTGATACTGCAGCTTCTCGACCTAGTGTCAGCAGAGGTGGTTGAGGGGGCAGAGGTTTCAGTAGAGGTGGTAGACCTGGGTTTAGTCAGAGAAGAGGATCTTCATCCAGGGGCAGCAGGCCAGATGAGGCCGGATCTTCTTAGAGAGTATATGTGATGCAGAGGCAGCCGGATGCTTCAGCAGTTATAGCGGGTACATTTTCTTTATTTGGCATTTTAGTACTTGCTTTGATTGATCCAGGATCTACTCATTCATACATAAGTGCATCTATCTTGCCTGTGTCTGAATTGCATTCAGAGTCCTTAGGATTTGATGTCTTAGTGACCAATCCTTTAGGACATAGTGTTGTGGTGAGTAAGGTGCATCGTGATAGTGTTGTTGTGGTGCAAAGTGAGGAGTTTCTTGGTGATTTAATTAAAATGCCTTTTAAAGAATATGATTTGATCTTAGGCATGGATTGGTTGTCTAAGCATGGAGCTATGGTGGATTGTCAAAAGAAATGTGTTACTTTGAGAACTGGTGATGGTAGAAGTATATTAGTATCTAGTGAGCAGAGACAACTTGCATCCTTGTTGGTTTCAGCTGTTTCAACCAGAAAGTTGATTAGAAAAGGGTGTGATGCTTATCTTGCTCATGTTTTGGATACCAGAGTAATGGGTTCTCAACTTGATAGTATACCCACAGTTGCTGAGTTTTCAGATGTATTTCCAGAGGAGTTGCCAGGGTTACCCCCTGAGAGAGAGGTTGAGTTTGGTATCGATTTTTTGCTTGGTACCACTCCCATCTCTATCACTCCTTATCGAATGGCACCTGCTGAATTGAGAGAGTTGAAGGTGCAGTTGCAGGAGTTGTTGGATGAAGGGTTTATTCGCCCTAGTGTTTCTCCGTGGAGGGCTCCTGTGTTGTTTGTGAAGAAAAAGGATGGTACTTTGAGATTGTGCATCGATTATAGGCAATTGAACAAAGTAACTATCAAGAATAAGTATCCTTTGCCCCGAATTGATGATCTCTTTGATTAGTTGAAGGGAGCAGCGGTGTTTTCCAAAATTGATTTGAGATCAAGGTACCATCAATTGAGGGTTAGAGCTGAAGATGTTTCTAAGACAGCTTTCCGCACAAGATATGGGCATTATGAGTTCTTGGTAATGCTTTTTGGATTGACGAATGCACCTGCAACTTTCATGGATTTGATGAATAGGGTGTTTAGGCCCTATCTGGATCAGTTTGTGGTGGTTTTCATCGATGATATTTTGGTGTATTCACGTAATGAGGAAGATCATGACAAACATTTGCGAATTGTGTTACAGATTTTTAGAGAGAAGCAGTTGTATGCTAAGCTGTCAAAGTGTGAGTTTTGGCTTGACCAAGTAATTTTCTCGGTCATATAGTTTTCAACAGATGGTATAAGAGTCGATCCAAATAAAGTTGAAGCTATTTTGAATTGGAGTCCACCAAAGTCAGTAACTGAAGTTAGAAGTTTTCTGGGTTTGGCAGGCTATTATCGAAGGTTTGTGAAAGGTTTCTCTTTGATAGCTACTCCACTCACCAGATTGCTTCGAAAGGGAGTTAGATTTGTGTGGACAGATCAGTGTCAAGCTAGTTTTGATCAGTTGAAAGAAATGTTGACTCAAGCACCTGTTCTTACTTTACCCGTGGAAGATAAACCTTATGTAATTTACAGTGATGCTTCACATAATGGTTTAGGATGTGTCTTGATGCAAGAGGGTAAAGTTGTAGCTTATGCTTCTTGGCAGTTGAAGTCGCATGAGCTCAATTATCCAACACATGATCTGGAATTGGTAGCTATAGTATTTGCTTTGAAGATTTGACGACACTACTTGTATGGGGAGAAATGTTTTATCTATACGGATCATAAAAGTTTGAAATATTTGGGTGTCCAGAGGGAGCTAAATTTTTGGAAAAGGCGATGGTTAGAGCTGATCAAAGACTACGACTGTTTGATTGATTATCATCCTGGTAAGGCAAATGTAGTTGCTGACGCCTTGAGTCGGAAGTCTCTAGCAGGTTTGGCTATTTACTCACTCTCGTTGCTTGTTGAGTTGAGAGCGTTACATGCTAGTTTTGAAGCATGTGATGATGGTGCATTATTGGCTCAGTTGCAATTGAGACCAGTATTGTTGAATCAGATTAAGGAGGCTCAATTGACAGATGAGAAAATTCAGAAGATTGTTTCAGATTGCCAAAATGGGGAGAGCCGAGATTTCTTTGTGAGAAGTGATGGTAGCCTTTGGTTTAAGGATAGATTGTGTGTTCCTGATAATGATAGTTTGAAAAAGGTTATTTTGGAGGAAGCACACCAATCGGTTTTTACTATGCATCCGGGAAGTACAAAGATATACCATGATTTGAAACAGCATTACTGGTGGTCAGGTATGAAGAGAGACATAGCGGAATTTGTATCCAAATGTCTCACTTGTCAGAGGGTTAAAGCTGAGCATCAAGTTCCAACTGGGTTGCTTCAACCTTTATCAGTGCCTGAATGGAAATGGGAGAGAATCACAATGGATTTTGTGTCTGGTTTGCCTATGACACTGAGGAAGCATGATGCCATTTGGGTGATTGTTGATAGGTTGACAAAGACAGCTCATTTTCTTCCGCTTCGGATGGACTTTTCACTTGAGAAGTTAGATGAGTTGTACATCAATAAGATAGTAAAGTTGCATGGAGTCCCAATTTCTTTAGTGTCTGATCGAGATCCTAGATTTACTTCAAGATTTTGGAAGAGTTTACATGGTGCTTTGGGTTCTCGATTGCATTTTAGCACTGCTTTTCATCCGCAGACAGATGGGCAGTCAGAGAGAGTGATATAGATTATCGAGGATATGTTGAGAAGCTGTGTCATTGATTTCTCTGGAAGTTGGAACATATTTTTGCCACTTGTAGAATTTGCTTACAACAACAGTCATCAATTCAGTATTGGAATGGCACCATTTGAGGCATTGTATGGAAGAAGATGTAGAACGCCTTTATGTTGGAATGAAATTGGAGAGGGCAAGTTAATTGGTCCTGATTTGATTAAAGAGATTGAAGAAAAAGTGAAGATGATTCGGGATAGGTTGAAAGCAGCTTCAGACCGACAGAAGTCTTATTCAGATTTGAAGAGGATAGACATAGAGTTTGATGTTGGAGATAAAGTATTTTTGAAAGTGTCTCCTTGGAAAAAGATATTGAGATTTGGTCGAAAAGGGAAGCTGAGTCCTCATTTCATTGGACCGTATGAGATATTAGAAAGAGTTGGACCAGTTGCTTATCATCTTGCTTTGCCGCCTGAGTTGGATAGAATCCATAATGTCTTCCATGTTTCTATGTTGCAAAGGTATAGATCTGACCCATCTCATGTTTTAACAGTTGAATCTATTGAGGTGAGTCCGGATCTAACTTTGAAGAAGAACCAATTGCTATTTTGGCACATGAAGTGAAAGAGTTGAGAAATAAGAAAGTGCCACTTGTAAAGGTTCTTTGGAAGAATCATGGTAGAGAAGAGGCAACTTGGGAGAGTGAGCAAGCGATGCGAGATCAGTATCCTCAACTGTTTCAGACTTGATATCAGATAATTTCGAGGATGAAATTTCTTTTTAGAGGGGGAGAATTGTAATATCCCAAAGTGTGCCCTAGAAGTTTTGATATAATTGTTGTTTTATTTGAATTAAATATATGTGTAATTGGAAAGAAAAAGAATTAAGAGAGAGTTTATATGTTGTATATATGGAAATATATATAACATATATACAAGTCAAAATGGATGGTTAAAGGAAGAAGATATTTAATTTGTTATTTGTGAAATCACTGAAAAGGAAAGTAAGGGAAAGGGAGCTAAAATAAATAGAAGAGGGTATTTACGTAATTTATTATTTGGAATACTTGGTGGAGGTTTAAAGAGATGAGAAATTTGACTTTGTCTCTTACACTTTGTCATTTTCTTTTCTTTCTTCTTTGTGTTGGCTGGACATCAAGGAAGCAAGAGAGCAAGTGAGGGTTTTTGAATTTTAAGAGCTAATTGAAGGAAGAATCAAGTGATTGAGTTGGAAAATTTTGAAGTTTCATCAACTTTGGTAAGTTTTCTCTTGATTTCCCTTGTTTTATTTGAGTTGTGATTATGATTGAAAGTGTTGAAATTGAATTAAAGATAAGAAGTTAGGTTGGTGTTGGTGATGGAAGAGTAAGAGTTGTGTTTAGTGAAGTTGAAAGCATAGAATACATGAGTTTGGTACTTTAACCATTGAACTCCTTTTCAAATTTTTTTTCTGTTTTACAATTAGTAAATGCTGTGAATTGCATGATTTTTAATTAAATATAGAAAAACGTTCTTGAAGTGAATTTTTGATATGTTGTGCCTCTATGAGTCTAGAATGACTGAAAAATATGTTGATTTGATTTTGGAATGGTTATGATTTTGGAAGGATTATTTTTATTAGACCTGTTCCAGCAGGTACCTTGACTGAGGCAGCTATCTTTCGGGATTTTTAATAAAATGTAGAAAAATAATATCCAATTGAATTTTGTATATCTTGTTACTTAGTGAGTCTAGTATTTTAGAAAAATAATTTGGAACCACGTTGACTGAATTTAATTTACGGAATTCACAGAGTTCATAACTGCTTCCAGGATGCAGGGCAATTGGAGCAGTCTGGTTGGGTGAACTATTTGACCAAGATTTTGTGTTCAGTTTGATCCGAAATTTTAAAGGAATGATTTTAAGATGTAAAACTAAATTCTGTAAAAAGTTTAGAGTTTTTAGTCAAGTATATTATTTTATACAATTTTTCAAAATAAGGATTAAGTTGAGTCCAAAACAAGAATTTACTATTCATATAGTCATTTTGCTAATATTCCTTTTGGATTAGGTTGTGAAGAGGTTGAATTGCCCTAACCTAAGTGTTGAGGATTCTTGGAAGAGTAAGTGTATAGATTGGTGTGAGGTGGTTTTAAGGTAAGTACAAACTACATTATTGCATACATTCATATGATGTTCAGACTTAACATACATTTGATTGTAAATGTGTTAAGAAATCTAATGCATTGTTAATGCATATTAATAATGTATGTTTGGTATAATGTGAATGTTGTGATGAGCATGTAAAATGTGTGTTAATGCCATTGGTTATATACACTTGAGTGATGAATTGATTAATGTGATTTGAGATATAATGAGATGTAAAACCAATGTGTTTGGTTATAATGATGTAAATAAGATGGTTGAAGCATATTTGCCTATATGATGATGAAATGAAATATGGAATATGAAAGGTGAAAGATATGATGATTGTGTGCCTAATATGTTAATTCAATTTTCAGAGTTCTGGGTTTGGCGGCATGCCTATGAATCACTGGATAGGTGAAAAGACCGGGTCGTAAGCCGATTCCAGTTGAAAAATGTTAAATGATAAATGTGAAATATAATGTTTTTGGGGTGAAAAGACTGGGTCGTAAGCCTCAAAAACAGTAACAGTCTAGCCGGGTTGAGGATTTCCTCGGTTCTAACTGGGTTGAGGTCCAAGAGACTGGGCCTGTTACGCTATCCATGGATAGAGATATATATATTGCCTACGGGCTTGATGATTGTGATTATCGACCAAAGCAGTAACTCTGAACTTTGAATAACATATTAGTGTATTTGGGCCCATGCTTGTCTTTGTTTTCAATGTGAATCATGAATATTTTGATTAATTATTAAATAATGTAAGATTGTGAAATATAATATTCTTTTGAATTGTTTATGGAACTTGATTGTGTGACATTAGCATTGCATTGAGGCATAATATTATGGTTGTTCGTACCACTAAGCCGTTGGCTTAGTGCGATTGTAGTTTATCGCACAGGTGACAGGGTGGAACAGGAGAGTTTCTCTAGGCCGAGTAGAGTTTAGATTCTGAAGTGTGAATAGTGGGCTTAAAGATCAAAGACTGACTGCCAAACATGTATAAACTTTATGTTTTGTAAAACTTGAGTTTTGATGTATATGAATTTGTAAATATTGTTACTTTCCGCTGTATAGTGAACAAATATTTTATCTACTGTGTTTCATAATAAACCTTTACTTTATTTTGTACTAGAAGTGTAAATCCTTTTTGCAGGTTGTAGTTCAGGTTATAAGGGGGATTTATTAGGAGTGTACTGATAATGATTTTGTTTGCATTGGTTTGTGTAAAAATGTTTTCAAAAATCAGAAAAAAAAAACAAGTTTTGTCGACACTTGGGACTCAATTTCTAGGCGAAACTATGGTAAAATTTCTGTAAAAATCGAAACTAAAATTTGACTAAGTAAAATTGGTAGCAACATTAGGATAGTGTGGCGCCTCTACTCAGCTTACACACGTAGGTCGGGAAGGGGTGTTACACTTCTATTTCCAAAAACCTTAAGAACCCTAATATATTTCTTATGTGTCCAAAAACCTTAAGAACCCTAAATTATTTCTTTTGTTTCTAAAAACTTCAAAAACCCTAATTTATTTCTTCTGTCTCCAAAAAACCGTAATCCATTTCCTTTGTTTTTAAAAAACCTTTAAAACATTAAATCGTTTCTCCTATTTCCAAAAACTTTAAAAAAACCCTAAACCGTTTTCTTCTAACTTTTTTCCAAAATTTCCAAATATTTTCTTAAATCTCCAAACCCTAACCTACTTTACAGTTTCTAAAAATCATAATTATTTTATAAAACTCTAAACTATTTTCTTAAATCCTAAAATCAAATATGTTTTCCAAAAAGTCAAAAACCCTAATTCTCTCAAAACTAATACGGTAAACCCTAGTTTTCCTAAATCCTAATCCTTAAAACCTTAAAATCTTATAAACCTAAACCTTAAAACTCAATACAGTAAATCTAAAATCACAATCCAGTAACCAAGAGCTATAAACCTAATGTCTTAAGATTTTAAAACCCTGATTTCATAATGTCACCCTAAACCCTAATTTGATTCATGAAACCCTAATCCATTCCAATTTTCCAAAACCTTTACAGTAGGTTAAACAAATAATAATAATACTAAAATCCCAAAACCCTAAATGTTAATTAAGGAACTTTAAATAGAAACTGAAAACCCTAATTTGTATCTTTACTTGCTTTATTTAATTTTAGATTTGATTATGTAGTTTATTATATGCTTTGAAGGTTGATTTATTTTCAATGCTTGATTTATTTAATTTATCTTGGATGGATGTTTTCTTTATTGTTATTATTTATTTGTTTTAGTATTAAAATTGTAAGAGGTATGTTTCCACTTTGTGGATACCTCATTAGTTAAATATCATGTAATTTAAGTTACTTTTATATTTTGGACCAATGTAAAGGACATGTTTCTACCTTTCGGTGGGTGTCCTATTTAGTTTAGATGTGAACGATGTAAGGACATGTTTCCATCCTCGGATGAATGTCCATTTATTTGCTTTGCTTGGACATTGCTTTGATTTTAATATAATGATGCTTTATTTCAATTGTTGCGTGTAATATGGATAATATTGTTATGTTTAAGAATTTTATAATATTAAGACTTGCAAAGGAGGCCGATTCCAATGAACTGGGCATTGTGGGGGTGCTGGGCCATTTCTCACCTTCCCCACACGTACCCATATTTTCGAACCCATTAGGGTGTTGAAGATTTCTTAGGAATCAAGTCATCCACCCCTTTCTTTTTCCCGGCCCATTCGGGTGGTGACTCCATTTTCTCCAAACTTAGGTCCGTGTTCTCTAAGGCCCCGAGCCTAAACAGTGCCGAAGTCGCAAGAACCATTCCACCGGGAGTGGAGGCAAAAATCCCCGCTCATAGTGGCGACTCCACTAGGGATAAGAGAAGTTGATTTCGTTGGTCTTTATATTATTCTATTCTTTCTTATAATGATATTATCCATTGCATCATATTAGATTGCATCGTGTGTGTGAGTTAGGATCCCCGTGTTACCCGTGTTGTGTTATGTAAGGGATACCATACTTTCACTCAAGGAATGGAGATCAAGCATGGCATAACCACTCATAGCCTCATACCATTTGGTATATACTTGCTATGGGAACCTAAGCCTTTTAAACCAAAGACTAAAGCTCATGTAATTGGCCTAGTTACTTTCCTTAGGTTTTTACCCCAAATGCATGTTGTTTGACTATGGTTAATTTATCGTAACTTAAATCATGGCTTATTTGGTTTGTACTTTTTCTAATATGACCTAACTACATTGTGAGCTCAAAATAAATTTTTCTTTAAAATCTAAAAGACCAAAGCTGTTTTAAAAACTTTTCAAGATGGTCTTTAAACTTTTCTAAAAACAAATCAAAAATTCTTTTGTTCATAACCCAAATACTAAGCCCAAAATCTATTTTTTCTAAAATGTTTTTTTACAATTGGCTTAAAAACAAAATTATTTTCATCCAAAAGAGCTTACAAATATTTAGGTCAATTATGAAATACCAAAAATCAATTGTGAGCCTAGTTTATGCTAAGAATAAATTAACCATGGGCTTATTTTTGGCACGAATCATTAGTTACTTTTTGAAGTGAGAAATCTCTCTATAATAAACCTCTTAATTTAGTTTTAATCCTATATATAGCATAAAAGCTACTATAGTTGGTTGAATGGATTAAAAACTAATTAATGGGAATTATTATGAACTGTTTTCCATTTTCAAAATTATAACTGTTGGTTGAAACGTCTGAGGGAAATATTCGAAAACAAGGTACCCCATGTTGGTATTTTGTTAACCATATACCTAGGAAAAGAGACTCGCCATTCGTGTATGGATGTTATAAGGTTGGAAGGAACGTCCTATTTATCCTTGTTTATTAATTGGTCGTGCATACATACATACATACATTTGCATCTTATATCATTAATCCTCTCTGGCTCATAGCCCTAGATTACGAGAGTTCAAAAGCTTATGACAATCCGACCTACACCGGAAATGAAGAATCTAGCAACGACTCAATCTCTTTTTCACCAAAATCAATGGAGCCCGAACAAATTCAAAGAATGGTGGATGATGCCCTCAATGCCAAGATGGAAGAAATAAAAGAGGCCCTAGCTGAGACCATGAAGAACCAATTGACTGCAATTTTAGGAAATCATGCTGAAGCATCTGCTAACACTAAGAAGCCAAAGGACAAAGGGAAGACCAAAGTTGGTGGAGTGGTTTTTGATGATGAAAAGGTGATCATTGATGATGATGATGATTGGGCTCAATACTACCAAGATCCTCAAAACAAGAAGAAAGAACCAAAGATTGTTGAAAGATTAGTTATGGAGAAAACTAAAGCTTCTGATGTTGAAAAGATGATTGTAGACTTAAAAAAAAGAAATTTGAGAAGAAACTGAAAACTGAAGAAATGTCCAAAGTTGACAAATTATTTGAGCTAGATGAAGAAGTCCCGTACAAGTTCAAAATGCCATCTTTTGCCAAATTTGATGGAAAAAAAAATCCTCATCTCCATGTGAAGCAGTATATCACTGCTATGCAGTCTTCCCGAGCTACTAAGGCTCAAACTCAAGGTACTTTATGCTCTTATTGGACCCTGCTGTCCAAAATTGGTTCAATACCTTAGATGATGGAACACGAAAGAGTTGGGATTTGCTATACAAGGCCTTCATCCAACAATATAGATACAATGTCGAGATGGAAGTTAATGGAAGTGGAGTCCATTAGACAAACGCCAAATGAGAATTTTGTGGACTATGTGAAAAGATGGAGAAATAAGGCTGCTTTGCTCAAGAAGAGGCCCTATGAATCTGATCAAATAAGGATGATTGTGAGAGGGGTGTTACCTAGTCTTCATGAAAGGATGTCTCATACACTCATCCGTGATTTCAAAGATCTTCTCCAAGCTGGTCTGTAAATTGATGAATAGGAAAGAGAGAAGAGCCATTTTTCAGCAAGAGGGAACGAGAAAGGAAACTATCAATCTGGTAGCCAAATCATGCAAAAGGCAGTTGGTGTCAATGCTACAAACCAAGGAACAAGGAGGCAGTTTTCAGAATTGGGAAAACTAATGTCTTGGGTTCTCAATAAGCTTCAAAGAAAGGGATTGTTACAACTCTTAAATCCTCATCCTTTGCCTAACCCTCTCCCACCTAATTTCGACACTAAACCATTTTGTCAGTTTCATCAAATTTGATAAGAGTGTTTTGATACTTGTTTTTAGTATGATTTTAATGTGTTTTTAGTTAATGTTTCATTTGATTTTGGTTTAAAGTTTGTTTTAAGTGTTTGTTTTAGGTTAAAGTGGAAAAACTCCCTTGGATTATCAAAATAATGAAGAAAGAGCATGAATCAAGCAAGACATGGCCAAGCCAAAGCAAGCTTGGTCGTGTCCCTCAAAATTACTTCAAGTGAGTAGATGACACACCCAAGAGACACGGCCAAGCCACTGGGCGTGTCTCACCCAAAGAGCAAAAATCAAAGAGACCAAGAAAGGAAAGAAAATTTGGCAGAAGAAGACACTGGCAAGTGACACGGCCAAGCCAGTGGCCGTGTCACATGACACGGCCACACGCTTGGCCGTGTCCCATCCAAGCCAAAGAACCAAGAAAGGAAAGAAATGAACCAGAAGCTAACACACCTAGGTGACACGCCCAAGCCAGTGGCTGTGTCACATGACACGGCCACAAGCTTGGCCGTGTCACCCTTGGAAACAAAGAAAGTAAGTTGACGAAGCTAGAAGCAGAAAGTGACACACCCACATGACACTGCCAAGCCACTGGCCGTGTCATGTAGAGCTTGGCTGTGTCACCTAGAAGAAAACAAGGAAAGAAAGGGCAGAAGGTGACACAGCCAGCAAGCTTGGCCGTGTCACCTAGGGCAACTTTGAAATGTTCAAATTCTTTTGCAGACAAGTGGGGAACAAAGACTAGTTTTTGTCAAAAGTAATATTAGAAAAAAGAAAAGCTTGCCTAATTTGAGGAAAAGAAAGATTGAACAAAGGGAATGTGGGAGACAAGGTGAGTTGGAAGTGAGTTGGAAGCATGGCTTAAGCTTTGGAGGGAAATAGAAAGAGAAGAAGAGGGAGTTTTCAGGGGATTCAGGAGCTTGAAACGTGAGAGCTGGAACAAGGGAGAAGGAGCCAACAACTGAAGTAAAGCAGAAGGTTTTGAGCTGAGTTTGAAGAAGGAGATACATCTTGTACAAGCCCTAAACCAAGAATCAAGGATTGAAGTGAAGAAATACAAATTATTCGCCATGGATTGTTTGGTTTCTTTTACTCATTTATCTTACTCTATTTTTCTGGTTTTGAACATGAACTAATTCCTTCTCTATCTATATATTGATGAACCCTAGCTTATTTGTATGGATTGAATAATTATATTTAGTTGAATCATTTGATTGAGTTGTTTTATTCTTATGATGTTTAATGATTTATTTCCAATTGATAATAGCATGCTTATTGATTGGTTGCAATTTTCATATTATTGACTTGAGGAAGCTTGATATGAATTGATTACTCACAAGGGTTGAGGATTGATTGGGGTGCTAGAGATAAACTTACAAGATCCTTCGGTTTATAGTTCCTTGTTCTTAATGCATGACCTATTTAATTGTGTTTGAGAAGAGATTCCGGCACTCTACTTATTGATTAGGGATTCAATATCTGGATAGTTTCGTTATTATCAATCCTTTTTGCATAACCTTTAATTTCCCTTTACTTTCAGTATTAAGTTGTTTTTAATTACAAAGCATCACACAACTATTAATTTGCTAAACAATGGTTAGGGTTTGCACTAGTACTTGGCCTTGTCCCCAGTGGAACGATAACTCACTCACTACTTTATTACTTGGGCGACCCGTGCACTTGCGGTATTGCTATAGCTCTAGGCGGCACGCACCATTTTTTGGCGCCGCTGCCGGGGACAATGGTTTAATACTGTTGATTTCGTTTTATTTTCATTTGTTTCTAATTTTGGTTTTTGCTTATTTACTATCATTTTAGGTGTGTCTTACCATTTATTACTAGAGCTAGCTCATCCCAACTGCTTGAGTAAGACCCAGAGCTAGAGAGAGCATTGAGGAGAAAGCGAAAGGGAGAAGGGGAGGCAGTTCTGGAAGACGCAGAAACAGAGTAAGAAGAAGTATTTGAAGTGAGGGAAGGAGCTGGACCAAGAACAATGCAGGAGTTTGCTAAGCCCAATCTAAATGGGGCTGAATATAGTATCCAGAGGCTGATAGTTGCTGCAAAAACTTTGAAATAAAAGCAAATGTAATTCAGATGATGCAGCAGACTTGTCATTTCGATGGGTTTCCTGATGAAGATCCTAATGCACATATTGAGAATTTTCTGGAAATATGTGACACATTCAAGATAAATAATTAGGCTGAGGTTATTCCCATTTTCCCTTAGAGATAGACCAAAGAAGTGGCTAAAATCTTTTCCTCCAGGAACCTTCACCACATGGGGTCAGTTGGCAGAGAAATTCCTAGAGAAATACTTCCCACCATCCAAAACTGCTACATTGAGGAATGATATCTCATCCTTCCTGCAGCAAGATGGTGAGACCCTTTATTATGCCTAAGAAAGATTTAAAGATTTGCTAAGAAGGTGTCCTCATCATGGACTTCCACTATGGCTTCAAATTCAAACATTTTACAATGGGTTAAATTATGTAAGTAAGCAATCCATTAATGCAGCAGCTGGTGGTACCATAAACAACAAGACACCTGAACAAGCAAGGGATTTAATTGAAGACATGGCTATCACCAATTATCAGTGGCAAGCCCCAAGGGAGCAAGGAAAGCTGAAGGTCATGGGTTCACACCAATTAGATCTTATGGTGGCTTTGACAGTCCAATTGGAAACATTGAATAAAAAATTTGATTCGTTGGCTTCTTCTTTTGGAAAAGTAATGCAGGTGATGTCTTATGAATGGTATGGGGGTCGACATCAAAGCCAAGATTGCCAAAGTGACAACATGTTTGCTAGGCAAGAGCAAGTAGATTATGTTGGAAATATGCCAAGGCAACAACAGAATAACCCCTACAGCAAGACATACAATCTGGGGGTGGAGAAATCATCCAAATTTCTCATGGAATAACCAAAATAATCCAAGACCTCCCCCTGGATTCCAGCAACCCCAACATCAAGAAGCAGCCCCTCCAAGAAAGAGTAGTTTGGAGGACATGATGGAGAAATTTATAGCAGCTTCTGAAACTAGGATCCAATCAACTGAAACCACCCTAAGAAATCAGCAAGCCTCTATTCATAATTTGGAGAATCAGGTGGGACAAATTGCCAAGATGCTCAGTGAGAGACCACAAGGGAATTTACCTAGCAACACTGAGGCAAATCCTAAAGAACAACTTAAGGCAATTACACTAAGAAGTGGAAAAGAGATCAAGGGTAATGTGGAAGAGAAAAGGGTTGAAGTACAAGAAAAAGAAAAAGAAGACGATCCTCCTGTCACTTCAGGAGAGAAAGCTGCACTAGAAAGTGAGAGGGAGAACCAGCTGCAAGAAAGTAGCCCCATATTGAAGGAATACTGACCTAGAGTACCTTATCCGACAAGGTTGAACAAGGACAAGATTGATGCTCAGTTCGGTAAGTTTCTTGAACTTTTTAAACAATTGCACATTAATATTCCATTTGCTGAAGCTTTGTCACAGATGCCTAAATATGCTAAATTTTTGAAAGATATCCTTTCTAACAAAAGGAAACTTGAGAAAGTGTCTTTAGTGCAGTTATCTAAAAAGAGTTCAGCAATTTTGCAAAGGAGGTTACCTAAGAAGTTAAAAGATCCAGGTAGTTTTACCATTCCATGTTTAATAGGTAACCTTGAGGTCAAGAGTGCATTAGCTGATTTGGGGACTAGCATAAGTGTTATGCCCTATAAAATTTTCAAAGAATTAGGCATTGGTAAACCTAAACCAACACTCATGACCATCCAACTTGCTGATAAGTCAGTAGTCCACCCTCGTGGCATTATAGAAGATGTGTTGGTAAAAGTCGGGAATTTCATTTTCCCCAATGATTTTGTTGTCGTTGATATTGATGAGGATGTGGATGTTTTACTTATTCTTGGTAGACCATTTTTAAATACAGCCCGTGCCCTTATCGATGTACATGATGGCACATTAACTTTAAGAGTGGGTGATGAGAAAGTTATTTTTAGGATACATGATGCCATGAAACATTCACTTTCACTTGATGAAGCGGACTCATGCAATGATGTTGTTGAGCATGAGACCGTAAATTGTGTTACTAACATTGTTTCCAAGGATCCCCTTGAGTTGTGTTTATTGCAGGAAAATGTTGAGGGTCAAGAAGCAATGGAGCAGCTTCCTTTTCTTGAAGCAAGCAAATCATTCAAATGCAGGGCATATGAGACTATTGAGATGCCAAAGGAAGAAAAGTGTAATATCCTCATGTATGCCCTAGAAGTTTTGTTTATGTTGTTGTTGTTGTTGTTGTTGTTGTTGTTGTTGTAAATGGGATTGAATGTATATGTTATGTGATAAGAAAAGAGGTTTGAAAGAGAATGATTGTGTATATGTGTTTTGGGAAAGAAAGAGGGTTTAGAGTAAAGTGTATATGTTGTTTATATGATAATATATATAACATATACATAAGTCAAAGGGAGAGTCAATGGAAGAGAGATATTTTTATGGGATATGTGAAATTACATATATGGGCATATAAGAGACAAAAGGTTAGTTATATGGTTGAGGGCATTTTGGTAATTGATTGGATAAAATCTCTTGGTGGAGATTTAAAGAAGAAAAGCTATTTGACTTTGTGTCTTTATCATTTTCTTCTTTCTTTCATGAAGAGGCCGGCCATCCAAGAAGAGAAAGAGCAAGAGAGGTATTCTTGATGCTTGAAGCAAATTGAAGAAGCAATCAAAGGATTTGGTTAAAGATTTGTGAAATTTCTTCATTTGAGGTAAGATCTTTTCCTTGATTTCTTCTTTTCTTTTGAAGGGGTGTTTGAAGTGAATTAGGGTTTGTAGGATTTGATGATGAGATGTGTTTATGATGTGTTTTCAAGTGTTAAAGTGATTTTATGTTAAAAGGTTACATAGGTGTTGTTGTGGAAAGTGGTAGATGTTGATTTTGAAAGATTATGAATGATGTTGGATTTTAGGGCTTTGAAATGGTATTTGTTTAAATGTAATATTAATGTATTGTGAAGTGGTTTTTGAGATGAATATGTGTTTAGAACCTTGATTATATTCATTTGAAACATGTTATATGGTGAATATTGTGTTGAGTGATATTAGAAGAGAATTGGTTTTGGTTAGGGTGTTGTTCTTGGGTGACACGGCCAAAGGCATTGAGAGACACGGCCAAGTCATGAAATTTTGGACGTGTTGGATTGGTTTTTTAGAGACACGGCCGTGTCCCATGCCAGTGTCTGTCACTGCCAAAATTCAGTTGAGAGACACGGCCACAAGCTTGGCCGTGTCCCTCAAATGTGTTGGCTACTGTTTTTATTTTTGTTCTTTGTGTATGGTTTTGATTCTTCAAAGATATTTTTGATACTTAAACATAAACATAAACACTTTAAATATACTTCAAAGATAAGAATGACCTAATTAAATATGTGTGGAACATACATTCATTGATGTTGAGATTGTAGCACACATTTGTTGATATTGATGAAACATATGAACAATGTTAGGCTATATGCATTGTGAATGGCAATGTGGTATGTACTTTGAAATGTTGTATCAATGATGTTATATGATTAATATGAATTGAGATATTGTTTGATTTGAGGCCATTGTGATTGGCTATGATGATTCAATTGAAAGATACATGGCATGTTTGCCTAATTGATGAGAATTGAGAATGAAATGTGAATGAATTGTGTGGCTAATGTGTTATTCCATTTTCAGAGTTTGTTCTTGGTGGCATGCCTAATGATAGTAACAATCTCTTGAAGTTAGGTTGGATTGAATCCTTGAAGCCTAATTGAGATGTTACAACCCTTGAAGCTAGGTTGGGTTGGTTCTTGAAGCCAAGTTGGGTTGAAGCTTAGCATGCTTTGCTCCCCTTGAAGCTTGGTTGAACCTAATCCTTGAAGCCTAGTTGGGTATATGATATTGATAAATGTGATAACAAAACCAAAACATTTACTCTGAAAATTGAATGGTATATTAGTGTGTATTGGGCCCATGCTTGTCTTTGTTTAGTGTTGTTCATGAATGGTTTAATGAGTAACTAATGAGGTATATGAAAAGATGTTGAAATGTGATATGTCTACTTATATTGAATTATGAAATGTAAGGTATGTTGTTAGCTTTGCATATATGATGTTACATGTATAATATGGATTGACAATTTACATTGCATTGTACTAAAGCATAATATTAGCATGAATTATCTTACTAAGCCTTTGGCTTAGCGCGATAGTATTTAATCGCGCAGGTGATAGAGTTGATAGAGTTGAACCCGAGAGCTCTTCGAGACCGAGTGAGAGTAGACGTTGAAGAGTTGATTTTGGGAACTTAAAGATCAGAGCAGACTTGCCAATCATGTATAACTCTTTTATATTTTGTAAATATTGTTTATAGTGTGCATATATGTATATTTGTAAATATGAATTTAAATGTTTTCATATATGTAAATATATTCTATATTCCGCTGCGTATTAAGTAAATGTATACGTATATATATATCTATTTGTTTTATATAATAAGTTAATGACTTATTTTCTATAATGTATATGAGAAAGAAGATAGTATTATTTAAAACCATTTGAATGTTAATAATATCCGTAGCATCCCTATGTTTAGTGCATGTATACTACATTGTGGTGGTTGTAGTGTGCATGTATTGAATGTGGGGGTGTTACAATTGTTTTGGTATCATAGCCTAGGTTTGAGATTCTCAACCTAGGTAAAATGTAAGAAAAAGAAATGTTTTTGAATTTAAAAAGTTGGTTTTGAAATAAATTACATGTTTGGGATTGGCAATCTCTGATCTTTAATAAGGTATAATCTGCTGTGTTTGCAGACATAGGTTGTGATGGACTCTCACTTACGTCAGTCAGTTGATGGTAGTGAGGAGAGTGTAGCTCCGGAGGATAGAGCTAGAGTTGATAGTGCTGAGGAGGCACCTGCTTCGGTGTCGGGGAGACCAGTTGGTGAGGAGGTTCCACCAGCTTGGCTTAGGCTTGTGGTTGAGGCTTTGAGGCAAGCACCAGTGCAACCACCACCACCCCCTCAGCCTGTGGTATCAGTGAGGCACTATGATAAACTAAGGAAGTATGGAGCAGAGGATTTCCTTGGTATAGTTGATCCAGTTGTAGCGGAGCAATGGCTTGATAAAGTACAAAGGATTTTTATTCAGTTGCAAGCCACATCGGAGGAAAAGTTTGATTATGCAAGATCTTTGCTACAGAAGGATGCATATGACTGGTGGAGGACAGTGCCCCATTCTATGGATGATCCACCAACCTTGTCCTATGCGGATTTTCTAAGAGAATTTGAATTGAAGTATACTCCTAGGGAGTACAAGGACATGAAGAAGATGGAGTTTTTGAGCTTGAAGCAAGACAGCAGGACTGTAACTGAATATGAGGTTGAGTTTGTTAGATTGAGCCATTATGCTGGGGGCATTATAGCTGATGAGATTGACAGATGCAGGAGATTTGAGGAGGGATTGAGGCCCTCTATCATGTGTTTGGTGGCTGGATGTAGATATCATGATTTTTCTCAGCTAGTGGCAGCAGCTCGAAGTGTAGAGCGAGCTCAAGTTATTGCAGCTGCTTCAGAGGAAGAGGTTAGGGTTAGGAGGCCCCAGTTTGAGGCAGGGTCTTCTTCAGCTAAGAGAGGTAAAGGAAGCTTTGTTCCTCGGAGTAGTAGGAGTCAGAGATCAGCTGGTAGGTCAGTGCAGTTACAGAGGCAGAGATTTAGACCTGCAGCTTCAGTGGCAAGTGCTCCGACCCCAATGACTCAGAGATCCACCCTACCCATTTGCATTCATTGTGGTAGGCCACATGGAGGTTCTTGCTGGAAGACTGGTGTAGCAGGGGTATGCTTTAGATGTGGATCACCTAATCACTTTGTGAGAGATTGTCCTGAGAGGCAAGAGCAGATGTCAGTTGATACTGCAGCTTCTCGACCTAGTGTGAGGGGAGGTCGAGGAGGTAGAGGTGTTAACCGGGGAGGCAGATCTGGGTTCAGTGCCAGAGGAGGTTCTACATCCAAGGAGAGTAGACCAGAGGAGGTTGGATCTTCCCAGAGGGTATATGTTATGCAGAGGCAGCCAGATGCTTCGGCAGTCATAGCTGGTACTTTTTCTTTATTTGATATTTCAGTACTTGCTTTGATTGATCCGGGTTCCACTCATTCATATATTAGTGCATCTGTTTTGCCTGTGTCTGGTATGCATGCTGAGTCCCTAGGATTTGATGTGTTGGTGACAAATCCTTTAGGGCATAGTGTGATTGTGAGCAAGGTGCACCGAGATAGTGCAGTGAGGTTGCAAGGTGAGGAGTTCATTGGAGATTTGATTGAGATGCCATTTAAGGAATATGATGTGATTCTAGGCATGGACTGGCTAGCTAGGCATGGACTGGCTAGCTAGGCATGGAGCTGTGGTAGACTGTAAAAGGAAAGTTGTTACTTTGAGAACCAGTGATGATAGAGAGGTAATAGTATCTAATGAGCAGGAATAGCTAGCCTCCTTATTTGTTTCAGCTGTTGCAGCTCGGAGATTGATTAGAAAGGGGTGTGAAGCCTATCTTGCTCATGTGATAGATACTAGAGTGAAGGGTTCTCCCATTGATAGTATTGCCACAGTTGCAGAGTTCCCAGATGTATTTCCAGAGGAGTTGCCAGGGTTACCTCCTGAGAGAGAGGTGGAGTTCGGTATTGAATTATTGCCTGGTACCACTCCTATCTCTATTACTCCCTATAGAATGGCACCAGCAGAATTGAGGGAGTTGAAAGTGCAATTGCAGGAGTTGTTGGATAAAGGATTTATTCGCCCCAGTGTTTCTCCTTGGGGAGCTCCTGTGCTATTTGTGAAGAAGAAAGATGGTACTATGAGGTTGTGTATCGATTATAGGCAATTGAACAAGGTGACCATTAAAAATAAATATCCTTTGCCTAGAATCGATGATCTCTTTGATCAATTAAAGGGTGCAGCTGTGTTTTCTAAAATTGATTTGAGATCTGGGTACCATCAATTGAGAGTTAAAGCTGAAGACATTTCCAAGACAACTTTTCGGACCAGGTATGGGCATTATGAGTTTCTAGTTATGCCTTTTGGCCTGACGAATGCACCGGTAGCTTTTATGGATTTGATGAATAGGGTGTTTAGGCCCTATTTGGATCAGTTTGTGGTAGTGTTTATTGATGATATTCTGGTATATTCGCGGAATAAAGACGAACATGACAAGCATCTGCGAATTGTGTTGCAGATTTTGAGAGAGAAGTAGTTGTTTGCTAAACTGTCGAAGTGTGAGTTCTGGTTGGACCAAGTAGCTTTTCTCGGTCATATAGTTTCAGCGGAAGGCATTAGAGTTGATCCAAGTAAAGTTGAAGATATTCTGAATTGGAGTCCACCCAAGTCTGTAACTGAAGTTAGAAGTTTTCTGGGTTTGGCAGGCTATTACCGACGGTTTGTGAAAGGATTTTCTTTGATAGCTACTCCACTCACCAGATTGCTTCGGAAGGGAGTTAGATTTGTGTGGACGGATCAGTGTCATGCTAGCTTTGAGCAGTTGAGAGAAATGTTGACTCAAGCGCCTGTTCTTACTTTACCTGTGGAAGGCAAACCATATGTGATTTACAGTGATGCTTCACATAGTGGTTTGGGGTGTGTGCTAATGCAAGAAGGTAAAGTCATAGCTTATGCTTCTCGACAGTTGAAACCGCATGAGCTTAATTATCCGACCCATGATTTGGAGCTAGCAGCCATTGTGTTTGCATTGAAGATTTGGCGACACTATCTGTTTGGGGAGAAATGTTTTATCTACACTGATCACAAAAGTTTGAGATATTTGGGGGTCCAGAAAGAGCTTAATCTTTGGCAGAGAAGATGGCTGGAATTGATTAAAGACTACGATTGTTTGATTGATTATCATCCAGGTAAAGCAAATGTTGTTGCTGATGCCTTGAGTCGGAAGTCTTTGGCAGGTTTGACTGTTTATTCGCTCTCGTTGCTTGTTGAGTTGAGAGCATTGTGTGCTAGTTTTATAGCTTGTGACGATGGTGCATTGTTGGCACAGTTGCTTTTGAAACCAGTTTTCTTAGATCAGATTAAAGAGGCTCAGTCAGCTGATAAGAAGATTCAGAATATTGTTTCAGCTTGCCAGAATGGGAAAAGTGGAGATTTTGTTGTGAGAGATGATGGGAGTCTCTGGCTTAAGAATAGATTGTGTGTACCCGATGATGCTAATTTGAAAAGAATCATTTTGGAAGAAGCACATCAGTCAGTGTTTGCTATACATCCGGGCAATACCAAGATGTATCATGATTTGAGGCAGCATTACTGGTGGTCTGGTATGAAGAGAGACATTGCGGAGTTTGTATCCAGATGTCTCACATGTCAGAAGGTAAAAGCAGAGCATCAAGTTCCAACTGGATTACTTCAGCCTTTGTCAGTGCCTGAATGGAAGTGGGAAAGAGTGACAATGGATTTTGTGTCTGGGTTACCATTGACACAAAGGAAGCATGATGCCATATGGGTGATTGTTGATAGGTTGACTAAGACAGCTCATTTCCTTCCGGTTCGGATGGATTACTCTTTGGAGAGATTAGCTGAGCTGTATATCCATGAGATTGTAAAGTTGCATGGTGTTCCAACTTCTATAGTGTCTGATCGAGATCCCCGGTTTAGTTCCAGATTTTGGAAGAGTTTGCATAGTGCTTTGGGTTCTCGACTGCACTTCAGCACTGCTTTTCATCCACAGACGGATGGGCAGTCAGAGAGGGTGATACAGATTATTGAGGATATGTTGAGAAGCTGTGTCATCGATTTTTCTGGAAGTTGGGACAAATTTCTACCGCTTGTGGAGTTTGCTTATAACAACAGTCACCAATCCAGCATTGGTATGGCCCATTCGAAGCATTGTATGGCAGACGGTGTAGGACACCTCTTTGTTGGAGTGAACTTGGGGAAAGTAAATTAATTGGGCCTGATTTGATTCAAGAAACTGAAGAGAAAGTGAAGTTGATTCGAGGCAGGTTGAAAGCAGCTTCAGACCGACAGAAGTCTTATGCGGATCTGAAAAGGAGAGACATAGAGTTTGATGTTGGAGATAAGGTATTTCTGAAAGTATCTCCTTGGAAGAAAATTTTGAGGTTCGGTCGGAAAGGGAATTGAGTCCTCGTTTCATTGGACCGTATGAAGTTTTGGAAAGAGTTGGGCTAGTTGCTTATCGACTCGCTTTGCCACCTGAGTTGGATCGTATTCATAACGTATTCCATGTTTCTATGTTAAGGAGCTACAGATCGGATCCATCTCATGTGTTGCCAACTGAATCTATCGAAGTGAGCCCAGATTTGACATTTGAAGAGGAACCAGTTGCTATCTTGGCACGTGATGTGAAAGAGTTGAGAAACAAGAGAGTGCCACTTGTGAAGATTTTGTGGAAGAATCATGGAAAAGAAGAACCAACTTGGGAAAGTGAGCATACTATGCGAGATCAGTACCCTCAATTATTTCGAACTTGATATCAGGTAATTTCGAGGACGAAATTTCTTTTTAGAGGGGGAGAATTGTAATATCATCATGTATACCCTAGAAGTTTTGTTTATGTTGTTGTTGTTGTTGTTGTTGTAAATGGGATTGAATGTATATGTTATGTGATAAGAAAAGAGGTTTGAAAGAGAATGCTTGTGTATATGTGTTTTGGGAAAGAAAGAGGGTTTAGAGTAAAGTGTATATGTTGTTTATATGATAATATATATAACATATACATAAGTCAAAGGGAGAGTCAATGGAAGAGAGATATTTTTATGGGATATGTGAAATTACATATATGGGCATATAAGAGACAAAAGGTTAGTTATATGGTTGAGGGCATTTTGGTAATTGATTGGATAAAATCTCTTGGTGGAGATTTAAAGAAGAAAAGCTATTTGACTTTGTGTCTTTATCATTTTCTTCTTTCTTTCATGAAGAGGCCGGCCATCCAAGAAGAGAAAGAGCAAGAGAGGTATTCTTGATGCTTGAAGCAAATTGAAGAAGCAATCAAAGGATTTGGTTAAAGATTTGTGAAATTTCTTCATTTGAGGTAAGATCTTTTCCTTGATTTCTTCTTTTCTTTTGAAGGGGTGTTTGAAGTGAATTAGGGTTTGTAGGATTTGATGATGAGATGTGTTTATGATGTGTTTTCAAGTGTTAAAGTGATTTTATGTTAAAAGGTTACATAGGTGTTGTTGTGGAAAGTGGTAGATGTTGATTTTGAAAGATTATGAATGATGTTGGATTTTAGGGCTTTGAAATGGTATTTGTTTAAATGTAATATTAATGTATTGTGAAGTGGTTTTTGAGATGAATATGTGTTTAGAACCTTGATTATATTCATTTGAAACATGTTATATGGTGAATATTGTGTTGAGTGATATTAGAAGAGAATTGGTTTTGGTTAGGGTGTTGTTCTTGGGTGACACGGCCAAAGGCATTGAGAGACACGGCCAAGTCATGAAATTTTGGACGTGTTGGATTGGTTTTTTAGAGACACGGCCGTGTCCCATGCCAGTGTCTGTCACTGCCAAAATTCAGTTGAGAGACACGGCCACAAGCTTGGCCGTGTCCCTCAAATGTGTTGGCTACTGTTTTTATTTTTGTTCTTTGTGTATGGTTTTGATTCTTCAAAGATATTTTTGATACTTAAACATAAACATAAACACTTTAAATATACTTCAAAGATAAGAATGACCTAATTAAATATGTGTGGAACATACATTCATTGATGTTGAGATTGTAGCACACATTTGTTGATATTGATGAAACATATGAACAATGTTAGGCTATATGCATTGTGAATGGCAATGTGGTATGTACTTTGAAATGTTGTATCAATGATGTTATATGATTAATATGAATTGAGATATTGTTTGATTTGAGGCCATTGTGATTGGCTATGATGATTCAATTGAAAGATACATGGCATGTTTGCCTAATTGATGAGAATTGAGAATGAAATGTGAATGAATTGTGTGGCTAATGTGTTATTCCATTTTCAGAGTTTGTTCTTGGTGGCATGCCTAATGATAGTAACAATCTCTTGAAGTTAGGTTGGATTGAATCCTTGAAGCCTAATTGAGATGTTACAACCCTTGAAGCTAGGTTGGGTTGGTTCTTGAAGCCAAGTTGGGTTGAAGCTTAGCATGCTTTGCTCCCCTTGAAGCTTGGTTAAACCTAATCCTTGAAGCCTAGTTGGGTATATGATATTGATAAATGTGATAACAAAACCAAAACATTTACTCTGAAAATTGAATGGCATATTAGTGTGTATTGGGCCCATGCTTGTCTTTGTTTAGTGTTGTTCATGAATGGTTTAATGAGTAACTAATGAGGTATATGAAAAGATGTTGAAATGTGATATGTCTACTTATATTGAATTATGAAATGTAAGGTATGTTGTTAGCTTTGCATATATGATGTTACATGTATAATATGGATTGACAATTTACATTGCATTGTACCTAGGCTCTGATACCAAAAATTGTAAGACCCCTTCCTGACCTACGTGTGTAAGCTGAGTAGAGGCGCCACACTATCCTAATGTTGCTACCAATTTTACTTAGTCAAATTTTAGTTTCAATTTTTATAGAAATTTTACCATAGTTTCGCCTAGAAATTGAGTCCCAAGTGTCGACAAAACTGGTTTTTTTTTTCTGATTTTTGAAAACATTTTTACACAAACCAATGCAAACAAAATCATTCTCAATACACTCCCAATAAATCCCCCTTATAACCTCAACTACAACCTGCAAAAAGGATTTACACTTCTAGTACAAAATAAAGTAAATGTTTATTATGAAACACAGTAGATAAAATATTTGTTCACTATGCAACGGAAAATAACAGTATTTACAAATTCATATACATCAAAACTCAAGTTTTACAAAACATAAAGTTTATACATGTTTGGCAGTCAGTCTTTGATCTTTAAGCCCACTATTCACACTTCAGAATCTAAACTCTACTCGGCCTAGAGGAACTTTCCGGTTCCACCCTGTCACCTGCGCGATAAACCACAATCGTGCTAAGCCAACGGCTTAGTGGTACAAACAACCATAATATTATGCCTCAATGCAATGCAAATGTCACACAATCAAGTTTCATAAACAATTCAAAAGAATATTATATTACAAATCATGTTTCTCAATATTCATGTGTTTCACCTTTCAAAAATCACAATTAAACAAACACAAGCATGGGCCCAAAAAGAAATCTAATATGTTATTCAAAGTTCAGAGTTACTGCTTTGGTCCATAATCATAATCATCAAGCCCATAGGCAATATATATATATCTCTATCCATGGATAGCGTAACAGACCCAGTCTCTTGGACCTCAACCTGGTTAGAACCGAGGAAATCCTCAACCCGGCTAGACTGTTACTGTTTTTGAGGCTTACGACCCAGTCTTTTCACCCCAAAAACATCGTATTTCACATTTATTATTTCACATTTTTCAACTGGAATCGGCTTATGACCCGGTCTTTTCACCTATCCAGTGATTCATAGGCATGCCACAAAACCCAGAACTCTGAAAATTGAATTAACATATTAGGCACACAATCATTTCATTTATCTCTTTTCATTTCATTTCTCATAATTAATTAGGCAACCATGCCCCAATTATATTTCATTTGCATTATCATAGCCAATAACCATGGCCTCATATCTCATATCATCTCAACTCACATTAAAGCAATTCATCATATCATCATATCTTTCACATTTCATATTCCATATTTCATTTCATCATCATATAAGCAAATATGCTTCAATCATCTTATTTACATCATTATCACCAATCACATTGATTTTACATCTCATCATATCTCAAATCACATTAATCAATTCATCATTCAAGTGTATATAACCAATGGCATTAACACACATTTTACATGCTCATCACAACACTCACATTATACCAAACATAACATTATTAATATGCATCAACAATACATTAGAGTTCTTAACACATTTACAATCAAATGTGTGTTAAGTCTCAACATCATATGAATGTATGCAATAATGTAATTTGTACTTACCTTAAAACCAACTCACACCAATCTATACACTTACTCTTCCAAGAATCCTCAACACTTAGGTTAGGGCAATTCAACCTCTTCACAACCTAATCCAAAAGGAATATTAGCAAAATGACCATATGAATAGTAAATTCTGGTTTTGGACTCAACTTAATCCTTAATTTGAAAAATTGTATAAAATAATCTACTTGACTAAAAACTCTAAAATTTTTACAGAATTTATTTCTACATGTTAAAATAATTCCTTGAAAATTTCAGATCAAACTGATCACAAAATCTTGGTCAAATAGTTCACCCAACCAGACTGCTCCAGTTGCCCTGCTTCCTGGCAGCAGTTCTGAACTTTGTGAATTCCGTAAATTAAATTCAATCAACGTGGTTCCAAATTATTTTTTTAAAATACTAGACTCACTAAGAAACAACATATAAAAAATTCAATTGGATATTATTTTTCTACATTTTATTAAAAATCCAGAAAGATAGCTGTCTCAGTCAAGCTACCTGCTGGAACAGGTCTAATAAAAATAATCTTTCCAAAATCATAACCATTCCATCTTCAACTCAACATATTTTTCAGTCATTCTAGACTCATTGAGCCACAACATATCAAAAATTCACTTCAAGAATGTTTTTCTATATTTAATTAAAAATCATACAAGTCACAGCATTTACTAATTGTAAAACAGAAAACCAAACTCATGTATTCTATGCTTTCAACTTCACTAAACACAACTCTTACTCTTCCATCACCAACACCAACCTAACTTCCTATCTTCAATTCAATTTCAACACTTATAAACACATCACAACAAATCTAATCATACTATCAACAACAATTCATCAACCTCAACCACAACTTCAAAAAGAACAAAGGAAATCAAGAGAGAACTTACCAAAGTTGTTCAAATTTCACAAATTTCCAACTTAATCACTTGAATCTTCCTTCAATTTGATCTTATAAAATCAAAACTCTTCCTTGCTCTTTTGTCTTTGGAGTACCCGGCCAAGAAAAGAAAAAGAAGAAAATGAAAAGGAAATTAGAGACAAAGTCAAATATATGGTCTTCAAACATTCTCCACCAAGTCTTTTAATAATAAAATAATCAATTATTTCCTCTTCCACTCATTTATTTCTTCTAATTAATTCATTAATTCAATAATAAACAAATATCTTCTTTAGTTGACCATCCATTTTGACTTGTATATATGTTGTATATATTTCCATATGTACAACATATAAACTTTCTCTTCAATTCTTTTTCTTTCCAATTACACGTATACATTTAATTCAAATAAAACAACAATTATATTAAAACTTCTAGGGCACACTTTGGGATATTACACGCCCTCTATTTATCAAAATAGAAATCAAAGGGAAAAGGACTCCATGTGTAATGGTCGATGATGGGTCCGCCATAAATGTTTGTCCACTTAAAATATTGCCAAAGCTATCCGTGTCAACAAGGGATCTAAAACTGACCAAGGTAACTATTCGGGCTTATGGCAACACTAAGAGACATGTTGAAGGGACTTTCAAAACTGCTATCAAGGTTTGTCCAAATGAATCTATTACTGAATTTGTTGTTTTGGACATACCTGTTACCTTTGCCTTACTCTTGGGACGACCATGGTTTCATCCTCTTGGTGGAGTCCACCCTTCATCAAAAGATCAAGCATCGAGGCCGAAGATAATGAGATTGTTAATGCTCTAATGATTGAGAGGCCTCACAATGGTTTCCAAGTAGCTGCAATTTCTGATGATGAAGTAGTAGACTCTAAAGTCTTGAATATGATGAAGAATAAGAACTACCTTCCCGGAGCTAGTCTTGGAAAGGGTAAGGCCGATTTGACAAAGTTACTAGATTTTAAAACTCAAACATCCAAGAAGGGGTTGGGATAAGATGAAGCCAACAATGTCCAGCCAAAGAAGAATGAGAAGATGAGCTCCCCGTCACTTGAAGAGATCGTTTTCAAAGCTCCAGACATGGGACCACTCCAAGGAAAGCCCGAGCCAATCATGTTCATGGGAAAGTTGATCCCGAGTTTTGAAATTTTTGCAAATGTTGCTGAGCTAGTGGAGGAAGTGAAGAAAGAGTTCACCCTACCAGCCAACAAAGAATCCAATCCAAAAAAGAAGAAGGAAGCTGTCCTAAAAGCTGAGAAGACTCCAGAAGAGATTGCTGCCCTGGTTGAAGAGAAGTTTGAACACATTCTGCCTTATGATTTTGAGAACAATGATTTTGATTTTGATTTTAATTTGTCTACTTTGTATGAGGATGGTGATGTTTTCTTTTCAAAAATGAATGCAATAAAGTCTGCTTTTGCTTACTTATGTGATGTTTCTCCTGATGGTTGCATACATTCAAATAGTAGTTACATGAGCATATTTAATATTAATTTTGTTAACACACAATCATTAAATTTGGGAACAATAAAAAATCCTAAAAACATTAGCATAGCATCCAACCTTACTCCTGATGAGAGAGAGAGAAATTTGAAACAATATTCAAAAAATATGAAGAAGATTTTGCTTGGTCTTATGAGGATATGCCTGGAATAGATCGAGATATAGACGAACATCTTATTCCTACTTACACTCACATGAAACCTGTCAAACAAAAGCTTAGGCTATTAAGACCTGAGTGGGCTGAATTGGTTGAAGAAGAGGTCACTAAAAAAATACAAGTGAAGTTCCTTGAAGTGATAGAATATCCAGATTGGCTAGCCAACATAGTACCCATGCCAAAGAAAGTTGGAAGAATAAGGGTCTGTGTGGACTATAGAGATTTAAACAAGGCTTCCCCTAAAGATTATTTCATTTACCTCATATAGATGTTCTCATTGATAGTGCAGCCTCTAGCGTGCTACACTCGTTTGTAGATGGATTTTTCGAATACAACCAAGTATTAATGGCCCAAGAGGATAAAGCCAAAACTGCTTTCATTACTTCATGGGGTATATTTTGTTATAGGGTGATGCCGTTTGGCTTAAAGAATGCTGGAGCAACCTATCAAAGGATGGCCATCGCACTATTTCATGACATGATGCACAAAGAAGTTGAAGTATATGTTGATGATATGATGGTGAAATTGGATACAAGGGAACAACACTTCCAAAATTTAGAATTATTCATCAATAGGGCATTGAAATATAAGCTAAGATTAAACCCGAAGAAGTGCGTGTTTGGGGTTGCTTCAGGAAAAGTGTTAGGACATGTGATTGGTCTGAATGGCATTGAGATTGATCTCGAAAAAGTTAAAGCAATCAGGGATATGCCAGCCCCAAAGACGGAGAGAGAAGTTCGGGGATTCATTGGTAAATTACAATACATTAGCAGATTTATAGCAAAGCTCACAACAATCTTTCAGCATATCTTCAAATTGCTTAAAAAGAATCAGCCGGTCATATGGAATGAAGAGTGTCAAAAGGCTTTTGAGCTAATAAAGGAGTACCTACTAAACCCGCATATTTTGAAACCACCCAAACCCTGAAAACCTCTATTACTATACATAGCAGTAGAAGAAGAGTCAGTAGGGGCCATGCTAACCCAAGAAGATGAGTCGGGGATTGAGCACGCAGTTTACTATTTAAGTCGAAAGCTCCTACCTTATAAAATTAAATATAGTATCATTGAAAAGACCTGTATAGCCGTGGTTTGGTCTTCTAAGAAGTTGCAACATTACTTTCAATCTTGTAGCGTGCAAGCAATTTCTAGGTTGGATCCAATGAAGTACTTAAGAGAGACACCCTCTTTGATTAGGAAATATGGTTGATGGTTGATAATATTAGAAGAATTTGATATTGAATATGTAACTAGGAAAACGATTAAAGGTAGAGTAGTGGCAAAATTCCTAGCCCAACAACCATTACAAGATAGCGAAGAGGTAGTCTTGAAATTTCCAGATGAACATTTAGAGGCAATCAAAGTACAAGGGTGGCAAATGTATTTTGATGGAGCAACAAATAGGAAAGGAGCAGGTTTGGGAGTCATACTAGAATCGCTTGGAGGGGAACTTATCCCTTTGGCCAAAAAGTTGAAATTCAGGGCAACCAATAATATGGTGGAGTACGAAACATGTATCTTTTGTTTGGAAACCCTAATGATTATGAAGGTGGATAAGGTGGAAGTTTTTCGCGATTCATTGCTAGTAGTATCTCATGTAAATGGAGAGTGGGAGTTGAAAGAAGAAAAATTAAAACCATACAACCATTCTTGACCATGATGAAGAAGAACTTTAAGGAGTGTAGGTTTATACACCTATCAAGAGAAGAAAATCAGATGGCTGATGCCCTAGCCACATTGGCTTCGGTATGGGAAAATCCTGTCAGCTTATTTCCTAAGCCTCTGATTTTGACCAGTTCATCAACTCCTTGCTGCGAATATGAAACAATTATGGAAACTGATACAGACCATGATGTGTGGTATGATACTATAAGATGATTTTTGGAGGAAAGGAAATACCCGTCGGGGGCAACAAAGAAAGGAAGAAGAGTCATAAGGCGGTGGTCTTTGCAATACATCACATTCCATGGAGAGTTATATCAAAGATGGTGTAGACCTTTAATTTTTGACCAGTCTGGTTCAATATATTTTAATTAGTCCAAAATAATTTTTGGATTGTCCAATATATTTTAATTAGTCCAAAATAATTTTTGTTATCTTAATTAAATAATATTTGCTTTAATATTTAATTTTTATTAATAAAAAATAAAAAATAATAATAAACAAAAAAATAAAAATAAAAATCAGCGAAGGAAAAATTGACGACGAAGAAATCGTCGCCAAAAATCAGTGCGGCGAAATGGCCCGCGGGCCAATTTTCTGCCGCTGCTATAGCCAACTGCGGCAGCATTTTTGCCAGCGTAATTTTTTCGCAGCAGTTTTTTTTTTCGCCAGCGAAATTTTTTTGACGCAAATTATTCCGAAACCAAATACAATTAGGTTTCGGTTTTCTTTTCTTAATCAATGTTAGATTCCGTGAATAACTTGAATTAATTAAAAAAATCTTCTATAAATAAGACCAAAAACAATACAAAAAAAGGAGGAAAATTAACCAGATTTTGGAGCAGAAATTGAGACCGAAATTGAGGAGGAAAACTTTGAATCAATCGGACTTTTGGAGAGCAAACAAGTATTTTAATTCAATAAAGGCATCAAAGCTTGTCTTTGTTCTTGTTCATCCAAGAAGTGATTTTTGGTGGAACCAACAAACGAAGGTATGAATTTCTTTATTTGTTTCATTAATTTACAGTAGCTCAAGGTCAAAAATTGTTTCTGTTTCTTCAAAAAAAAAAAAAAACCTAGAACCTTGATTTACCTTTTATAAAGCTTAAAAACCTTAATTCATTTATTTGTTTTCCAAAAATCTTAAAATTGCTATCTTTGTTTCTTCAAAATCTCAAAACCCTAATTTGCCTTCCAAATTTTCAAAATCCTAAATTAAATATGTTTTCTTTCCACAAATCCTAAAAAATATCTTTTTTGTTTCTATAAACCTTAAATGGTTTTGTTTATTTTCATAAAGTTTCATAAAATTATCAATTGATTTTCAAATCCTAAAACCTAATTCATTCTCCGAAACCCTAATTCAAAAATTCTAAAACCCTAATTTAACTTTAAAAAAAATAGTAAACCTTAAACTAGCTAACCTAAACCCTAATTTTTCTAAACCCTAATCCTTTAAACTTTAAAACCTTATAAACATAAATGTTATAATTTTACACAGTAAGCTTAAAAACCATAATTCAGTAGCTAATAGTAATAAACTTAATGTTTTGAAGAGCCCAAACCCTAGTTTCATGATTTTACCACTCAAACACTAATTTGGTTAATTACAGAACTTTATCAACCTCTTAAATTATAAAACTTAAATCCATCTCAATTCCTTTAAAAACTCACAGTAGCTTAAACCCACAAATTCCAAAACCCTAAACATGTTAAATAAAGAACCTTAAATAGAAACAGTAGCCCTAATTTGAATTTTTATTTGCTTTATTCAATTTTATATTTGATTATGCTCTAATTTATTTTATATGCTTTAATTTATTTAAGTTCAATGCTTGATTTATTTAGTTTATCATGGATGGATGTTTACTTTATATTTTGATTGATATATTTGATGAATGATTTATTTATGATGAATGGTTATTTACTTTTATCGATTTATTTAGATTTCCAAATGTTGTAAGAGGTATGTTTCCACTTGATGGGTACCTCATTAGTTAAATACATGCTACCCGAGACATGTTTCTACCTTTCGGTGGGTGTCCTATTTAGGCTTGGATTATGTAAGGGCATGTTTTCATCTTCGGATGGGTTTCCATTTATTTGTTTTGCTTGGACATTGTTTTGATTTTCAATATATCGATGCTTTATTTTAATCATTGTGTGTAATATGGATAATATTGTTATATTTAAGAATTTTATAATATTAAGACCTGTAAAGGAGGTCGGTTCCAATGAACCGGGCGTTATGGGGGTGCTGGGCCATTTCTCACCTTCCCTACACGTACCCAACTTTTCGAACCCATTAGGGGGTTAGGGATTCCTTAGGAATTGAGTTATCCACCCCTTTCTTTTTCCCGGCTCGTCCGGGTGGCGACTCCATTTTCTTCGGACTTAGGTTCGTGTTCTCTAAGGCCCCGAGCCTAAACAGCGCCGAAGTGGCAAGAACCATTCCACCGGGAGTGGGGGCAAAAATCCCGCTCATAGTGGCGGCTCCACTGGGGATAAGGGAAGTTGATTCCATTGGTCTTTTTATTATTCTATTCTTTCTTATAATGATATTATCCATTGCATCAAATTAGATTGCATCGTGTGCATGAGTTAGGATGCCCGTGTTACCTGTGTTGTGTTATGTAAGGGATACCGTATATTCACTCAAGGTATGGAGATCGAGCATGGCATAACCACTCATAGCCTCGTACCATTTGGTATATACTTGCTATGGGAACCTGAGCCTTTTAACCCAAAGACTAAAGCTCATGTAATTGGCCTAGTTACTTTCCTTAGGTTTTACCCTAAATGTATGTTGTTTGACTATGGTTAATTTATCTTGACTTAAATCATGGCTTATTTGGTTTGTTCTTTTTCTAATATGACCTAAGTATATTGTAAGCTCAAAATAAATTTTTCTTTAAATTCCGAAAGACCAAAACTATTTTCAAAATTTTTCAAGATGGTCTTTGGACATAAGACTTTTCTAAAAATAAATCAAAAATTCTTTTGCTCATGGCCCAAATACTAAGCCCAAAATATGTTTTTTCTAAAATCTTTTTACAATAGGCTTAGAAACAAAATTATTTTCACCCAACCTTTTTCTTACAAAGAGCTTACAAAAAAATTTGGGTCAATTATGAAATACCAAAAATCAATTGTGAGCCTAGTTTATACTAAGAATAATTAATCATGGGCTTGTTTTTGGCATGAACCATTAGTTACTCTTTTCAAATAAGAAATCTATCTATAATAAACCTTTTAATTTGGTTGAATGGATTAAGCCTAATTAATGGGAATTACTATGAACGGATTTCCATTTTTGAAAATATAACTATTGATTGAAACATCCGAGGGAATTATTAGAAAACAAGATGCCCCATGTTGGTATTTTGTTAACCATATACCTAGGAAAAGAGACTCACCATTCATGTGTTGATGTTCTAAGGTTGGAATGAGCATCCTAATTATCCTTGTTTGTTGATTGTTTGTGCATATATGCATACATGCATACATTAGCATCTCATATCATTGATCCTCTCTGGCTCACAACCCTGGATTATGGTAGTTCAAAAGCTTACGACAATCCGACCTATGCCGGAGATGAAGTATCTTGCAACGACTCAATCACTTCCTCACCAAAAACAATGGAGCCCGAACAAATTCAAAGAATGGTGGATGAAGCCCTCAACTCCAAGATGGAAGAAATAAAAGAGGCCCTAGCTGACACCATGAAGAACCAATTGACTGCAATCTTAGAAAATCATGCCGAGGCATCTGCTAGCACTAAGAAGCCAAAGGACAAAGGGAAAACCAAAGTTTGTGAAGTGGATTTTGATGATGAAAAAGTGATCATTGATGATGATGATGATTGGGCTCAATACTACCAAGATGCTCAAGAGAAGAAGAAAGAACTGAAGATTTTTGAAAGATCAACTATGGAGAAGACCGAAACTTCTGATATTGAGAAGATGATTGCTGATTTGGAAAAGAAATTTGAGAAGAAGCTGAAAACTGAAGAAATGTCCGAAGTTGACAAATTATTTGAGCTAGATGAAGAAGTCCCGTACAAATTCAAGATGCCATCTTTCGCAAAGTTTGATGGAACTGGAAATCCTCACTCCCATGTGAAGCAATATATCACTGCCATGCAGTCTTTCCAAGCTACTAAGGTTCAAACCCTAAGGTACTTTATGCTCTCATTGGACCCTGTTGTCCAAAATTGATTCAATACCTTAGATGATGGAGCACAAAAGAGTTGGGATCTGCTTTACAAAGCCTTCATCCAACAATATGGATATAATGATGAGATCGAAGTTACCTTAATGGAAGTGGAGTCCATTAGGCAAAGGCCAAATGAGAATTTTGTGGATTATGTGAAGAGATGGAGAAACAAGGCTGCTTTGCTCAAGAAGAGACCTGATGAATACGATCAAATAAGGATGATTGTGAGAGGGGTGTTGCCTAGACTTCATGAGAGGATGTCTCATACACTCATTCATGATTTCAAAGACCTTCTCCAAGCTAGTTTGCAAATTAAAGAATGGGAAAGGGAGAAGAACCATTTTTCAACAAGAAGGAATGAGAAAGGGAACTATCAATCTGGTAGCCAAAGCATGCAAAAGCCAGTCGGTGTCAATACTACTAACCAAGGAACAAGGAGACAATTTTTGAAATTGGGGAAACCGATGTCTTGGGTTCTCAATAAACTTCAAAGAAAGGGATTGCTACAACCCTTAAACCCTCGTCCTTTGCCTAACCCTCTCCCACCTAATTTCGACACTAAAGCATTTTGTCAATTTCATCAAATGCAAGGGCATGACACGGATAGATGTGTGAGGTTAAGACATGAGATCCAAAATCTAATTGATAATGGGAAGCTACCTGAGCCCAACAAGCCAAACGCTAAAGACAACCCATTACCAAAGCTCAATAGAGTACCACCGCCGGCAACCTTCATGATTGGAGGAGGTTTGCATGAGGATTTTGTCATGTCTTGTTTTCAAGATGTAGGTGGAGAAGCAACTAAAGAAGAAGAGGTACTTGATAGAATTAAGCAAGTTGTATTAGGTAAAGAAGTAACAATTTGTGTTGTCAATGGGTTTTGGGATTCGAGCGATAGTGATGATGATATAGTATCCAAGATGGAGGAGCGGACTTGGTCCGAGCCCAAAGAAGATGAAGTAAGGAACACTAGATCTGGTAAGCCTTATGCAAGGCCACCACCTAAGGAGGTAGAAACTCATAAGGGAAAGGAAGTTGAAGTAGGAAATAAACAAGAAGTAGATGATGTTGTGCTCAAGCAATTGAAAAGAACCCATGCAAGTGTTAGCTTTTAGGACTTATTAGCTACTTCTAAAAAGCACCAAGAAACTATGGCCAAAGCCTTGGCTAGCATGCCAATTTCTACCTCCACGACACCGGAGGAGCTGACAAACTTCATAAAAATTGGAGGGGTAATGAAGTGTGAAGAGGTTCAAGAGAAGAGCGAAGTTAATATGGGAGCGGTTTCTTTTTCAGATGCGGATTTACCGGAGGAGGGGAGAGACCACATCCGCCCTCTCTTTATCAAGATAGAAGTCAGAGGGAAGAGGACTCCATGTGTAATGGTCGATTATGGGTCCGCCATAAATGTTAGTCCACTTAACATATTGCCAAAGCTAGCCATGTCAACAAGGGATCTAAATCCGACCAAAGTAACGATTCGGGCCTATGACAACACTAAGAGACACGCCGAAGAGACTTTCAAAGTTGCTGTCAAGGTTGGTCCAATTGAATTTATTATTGAATTTGTTGTTTTAGACATACCGATCACCTTCGCCTTACTCTTAGGGCGACCATGGTCTCATCCTCTTGGTGGAGTTCTTTCCACCCTTTATCAAAAAATCAAGTTCCCCAACGGAGATGAGATAGTAGTCATTGAAGCTGAAGATAATGAGATTGTTAATGCTTTAATGATTGAGAGACCTCTCAATGGTTTATAAGTAGCTGCAATTTCTGATGATGAAGTAGTGGACTCCAAAGTTTTGAATATGATGAAGAACATGAACTACCTTATCGGAGCTGGTCTTTGAAAAGGTAAGGCCGGTTTGACAAAGCTGCCAAACTTTAGAACTCAAACTTCCAAGAAAGGGTTGGGATATGATAAAAACAATGATGTCCAGCCAAAGAAAAATGAGAAGATGGGCTTCCCACCACTTGAAGAAATCTTTGTTAATGCTCCAGATATGGGACCACTCCAAGGAAAGCCCGAGCCGATCATGTTCATGGGTAAGTTGATCCCAGGTTTTAAAATTTTTATAGATGTGGCCGAGCTAGTGTAACAAGTGAAGAAAGAGCTCACTTTGTCAACCAACAAAGAATCCAATCCAAAAGAGAAGAATGAAGCTGTCCTGAAAGCCGAGAAGACTCCGGAGGAGATTGCTGCCCTAGTTGAAGAAAAGTTTGAAGACTTCCTGCCTTATGATTTTGAGAACAATGATTTTGATTTTAATTTTAATTTTTCTACTTTGTATGAGGATGATGATGTTTTCTTTTTCCAAAATGAATGCAATAAAGTCTAATTTTGCTTACTTGTGTGATGTTTCTCCTGATGGTTGCATACATTCAAATAGCAGTAACATGAGCATCTTTAATATTAATTTTGTTAACACACAATCATTAAATTTGGGAACAACAAAAAATCCTAAAAACATTAGCTTAGCATCCGACCTTACTCCTATTGAAAGAGAGAGATTTGAAAAAATATTCAAAAAAATATGAAGAAGTGTTTGCTTGGTCTTATGAGGATATGCCTGGAATAGATCGAGACATAGCCGAGCATCATATTCCTATTTACCTCACATGAAACATGTCAAACAAAAGCTTAGATGATTAAGACCTGAGTGGGCTGAATTGGTTAAAGAAGAGGTCACTAAACAAATACAAGTGAAGTTCCTTGAAGTGATAGAATACACAGATTGGCTAGCCAACATAGTATCCGTGCCGAAGAAAGATGGAAGAATAAAGGTCTGTGTGGGTTATAGAGATTTGAACAAGGCTTCCCCTAAAGATGATTTTCCTTTACCTCATATAGATGTTCTCATTGATAGTACAGCCTCTAGCATGCTACACTCGTTTGTAGATGGATTTTCCGGATACAACCAAGTGTTAATGGCCCAAGAGGATAAAGCCAAAACTGCTTTCATTACTACATGGGGTATATTTTGTTATATGGTGATGCCCTTCTGTTTAAAGAATGTTGGGGCAACCTACCAAAGGATGGCCACCACACTATTTCATGACATGATGCACAAAGAAGTTGAAGTATATGTTGATGATATGATGGTTAAATCGGATACAAGAGAACAACACTTCCAACACATAGAATTATTCTTCGATGGAGCTTTGAAATATCAGCTAAGATTGAACCCGAAGAAGCGTGTGTTCGGTGTTACCTCCGGTAAATTATTGGGACATGTGATTGGTCTGAATGGCATTGAGATTGATCCTGACAATGTTAAAGCAATCAGGGATATGCCAGGCCCAAAGACGGAGAGAGAAGTTCAGGGATTCATTGGTAAATTACAATACATTAGCAGATTCATAGCAAAACTCACAACAATTTGTGAGCCTATCTTCAAATTGCTTAGAAAGAATCAGCCCATCCTATGGAATGAAAAGTAGGCCTTTGAGCGAATAAAAGAGTATTTGTTGAATCCACATATTTTAAAACCACCTAAACCCGGCAAACCTCTATTGCTATACTTAGCAGTAGAAGAAGAGTCAATAGGAGCCATGCTAGCCCCAGCAGATGAGTCAGGGATTGAGCATGCAGTTTACTATTTGAGTAGAAAGCTCCTACCTTATGAAATCAAGTATAGTATTATTGAAAAAACCTGTATAGCAGTGGTGTGGTCTTCTAAGAAGTTGCAACATTACTTTCAATCATATAGTGTGCAAGCAATTTCTAGGTTGGATCAAATAAAGTACTTAAGGGAGACACCCTCTTTGATTGGGAAGTATGGTCGATGGTTGATAATATTAGAAGAATTTGATATTGAATATGTAACCAGGAAAACAATCAAAGGTAGAGCGGTGGCAGAATTCCTGGCCCAACAACCATTACCAGATAGAGAAATAGTAATCCTGGAATTTCTGGATGAACATTTAGAGGCAATTGAAGTACATGCATACACGCATACATTTGCATCTCATATCATTGATCCTCTCTGGCTCATAGCCCTGGATTACGACTGTTCAAAAGCTTACAATAATTTGACCTACGCCGGAGATGAAGTATCTAGCATGTAATATCCCAATGTATGCCCTAGAAGTTTTGAATATTATTGTTGTTTGATTTGAATTAAATGTACATATGTTTTAGCAAAGGAAATGATTGTGTTAATGGAATGTATATGTTGTATATATGTTAATATATATAACATATATGTTGGTCAAGTGTAAAGTCAAGGGAAGAAGATATTTTTTATTTGGGATGAGTGAAATTACTTAAAAGGGCAAGAGTTTTAAAGGAAGTGTGAACAAATAGAAAAGGGCATTTAAGTAATTGTGTTGATGGAATTGCTTGGTGGATATTTAAAGAAGAAAAGAAGTTTGACTTGTTGATTTTTCTTTTCTTCTCCTTTGTGTGTCGGCCATTCAAGAGAGGAGAGAGCAAGAGAGGTGTTCTTGATGCTAGAATCAAATTTAAGGAAGAATCAAAGGTTTTGGTTGGAGATTTGTGAAATTTCTTCATCTAAGGTAAGTACTCTCTTGTTTTCCTTTGGTATTTTGAAGATATGTTTGAAGTGTGTTGTGATTTGATAATATTATGATTTGGTAGGTTTGAGATGAGTTTCTAAATGTTGAAATTGATTGTGAGTTAATTTAGTGTTGGCTTCTGTTGCTTTTGGTTGAGAGGCTTTTGGTTGAGAAACACGGCCACAAGCTTGGCCGTGTCCCTTGAGTGTGTTGGTTACTGTGTTTGGATTTTGTTCTTCTTACATGATTGAGTTTGAACTTCCATGTAACACCCCCATATTCTATATAAGTACTATACATATACCTGGTATACATACAATACATATATAAAGAATGAGAATGTCACTTCTAGTTTTAGTTTAAAAACCTTTATCCGAGTTCCAGCAATATTACATTAATTTAAAGAACATTTACCAAAAATCAATATTCTTATTTATCCAAAACTTCATCTATACATATGAATATATATATTCTTATAAAAAATACAACATAATTAAAATTACACATGTATGCATCACCTTCTAGTTGGTCTCGAGACACTCTTACCCTTCTCGTGGCATAACAGCTAGGCTTCCAGATCATCCACATAACCACCTGCGCGATTACACAACCGCTAAGCTCGAGAGCTTAGTAGTATAAATAAATATTAAAATATACTTTACAAAATAATCATACCTCATGTTTTTAGCATTATGTTCTATTGTTCGCTTAACCCGTTTTTCCTTTCTCAATGTATTCTTCATATCTTCCCACTAATATCATAAATTATATACATATTTATATAGAACATTCACAACACGATACTTACCCTTTCTATCTCATATACATACTCATATGCACCATTTTAACAAATCTCCATTCAATGACCTATCCAAACCTTCATGAAAACAATTCTCACAAATTCCACATTCATATACATTTTACACATCATACTATATTTTCATAAAATCATATCTCAACAAAGCTCCTCAAGCCATATTCACTTTCAATATATATCAATACATACATTACAAAATCATATTTCATAACATCATTTTATTTACAATTCATCAATCATGAATCCCACCTTCAACAAAGGCAGCCATAGATATCATTACTCATTTATTTCAACATTTGAATATCACATTGACAACGAAGACAGACTCGGGCCCAAACAACACAGTAATATGCTTTTCAATTTTCAGAGTAATGCTTTGGTTTAATCATCACATTTATCAATATCATTATCCCAACTAGGCTTCAAGGATTTAGGTTCAACCAAGCTTCAAGGGGAACAAAGCATGCTAAGTATCAACCCAACTTGGCTTCAAGAACCAATCCAACCTAGCTTCAAGGGTTGTAACATCTCAATTAGGCTTCAAGGATTAGACCCAACCAAGCTTCAAGGGGAGTAAAACATGTTAAACTTCAACCCAACTTGGCTTCAAGGATCAAATCCAACCTAACTTCAAGAGATTGTTACTCATATTAGGCATGCCACCAACAACAAACTCTGAAAATGGAATAACACATTAGCTATACAATTCATTTATCAATTTCATTCTCAATTGAATTATCATAGCCAATAACAATGGCTTCACATCTCATTTGATTCATCGTGGCCATTCATAATGGCTTCCCATCACATTTGAATCATCATAGTCAATAACAATGACTTCACATCATGTTATAACATTTCACTATTCAATTGTACATAATCAATTAATTCATCATATCCTTCACAATATATATATATATATGTATATATAGATCATCATTGCAATTCACAAGATTCACCATGCATTATACACAACATTGTTCATATAGTATCATAAACATCATCATTATCATCAAATCATATTGATCAATTCATCACTCAACAATACATAATCAATGGCATTGCACATACCTTTTTCCATGATCATTATATCCTCCACATTTCCTATATCGTCATTGTTATATACAAAACAATTTACATTATACATGAATGTAGAATCTTCCATGTACATTTGATTGGATCATTATTGTTTTAAGTGTGTTTAGGTACAAAAACATTTGAAGATCCAACAATGTATAAAGAACAAATAACAAACACAAAAGCTAACACCCTCAAGGGACACGGCCAAGCTTGTGGCCGTGTCTCCCAACACAAACATCCAGTAGCCAACACACTCAAGGGACACGGCCAAGCTTGTGGCCGTGTCTCTCAACACAAATCAAACCGAGGCAGACACGGGCAAGGGACACGGCCGTGTCTCTCAACAAAAATCCCACAGTAACAAACACAAGCAAGGGACACGGCCAAGCCAGTGGCCGTGTCTCTCCAAAACTCATCCAACAAGGCCAAGTTTGCCCTAATTTGGCCGTGTCTCTCATAACTTGGCCGTGTTCTTCAAAGATTCAAAGACCAAATACTTCAAAATCCATCCAAACCCTTCCAAATTCACACCACCACCCTCTAAATTATTATCTTTGTTTATGTTTATCAATTTCCTATCACTTTAGCATTTATATAACTTCATTATATCATCATAATAATCAATATATATATATACATCACTATAACCAATTACTCAAAGTACCAATTCATTCATACTAAACCCTAACTCAACAATTCATCATCATCCTCACAATTTCCCCAACTATCATCACTTAAATACTAATTCAACACATTTACACACTTCAATCTTTCCTTATAATCATCTTACACACCAACCATCACCTCAATCAAAAGAAATCAAAACAAGATGATAAAAACTTACATATATATATATAATCAATAAAATCAACTCAAGAGAGAGTACTTACATGAATATGTTGCCAAATTTTCATCTCCATCTTCAATACTCTTAAAATCCTTAAGAAATTTGATGAAGATCATCACCTCTCTTTATCTCTCTCTCTCTCTCGTGCAAGAACCAAAAGGAGAAGAAGAAGAAGAAAGAAAATATCTTTCTCCTCTTCTCACGATAGCCATATATATATATAATAATAATAATAATTATTATTATTATTATTATTTATTTCCAAAAATCCTCCACCACACCCTTTCTTCTCTTGACTTTTCTTTTGACCAACTTATATGTATTATATATTAACATATATACAACATATACATTCCATTTATACAATCATTTCTTTTGCAAAAACATATATACCTTTAATTCAAATCACACAACAATTGTATTAAAACTTCTAGGGCATATCTTGGGATATTACAATTCTCTCCCCCTTAAATAATTTCGTCCTCGAAATTATCCAGCATAATAACAATCCATTTAGACAAATCACCATCTTAACTTTCATATATAGACAATCATATCTTACATTATAATTTTATCAAATCACATAACTTCTACTCTCCCCCTTAAAAATAATCATCTTCTCTGAATTTCATAATTCATCATTGTATAGATATATATATATATATATCTTATTACTTTCCCAACAAAGCAACCAAGATAACTCATTACATTCCCAATGGAATTTTTTTTTTATACAATAATCAAATCATCTTATAATCTATATATACCATTCATCTATTACATTCAAAATATTTATCACTTCATCTCTTTATAGATAATCTCTTAACGTTAACCTTGAAAATTATTGAATTATTTAGTACTATTGCTTATCTTGTCATTACAATCACTTTTGAAAATAGCCACTTATCAACCCTTGATTACTAACAATCTTCTCATTTTGTTTACACTTAAGTCCTTCTTTATCATGTTTTTCACTTAACATTAATATTGATACCACCTCTTTAAACTCTCTTAACAGATAATCAACTTTTTGTCACCATTTACAACTGATATACTTCAAATTATTTATGTTCCTTCATAGGTCAGAATATTACATCATACACATTACCATTTAAATTTTACACTACCAATACAACTGCACATATTAAATCTCAAGACTAACGCACAACTTTAGCGAAATCTAGATCAATCGATCTCTCTATCACAATATACTAACATTTCAATCTTATCCAATTCAAATCAATAACTAACTTATCAAAATTTATCATTGGATTTCACAATATATACACATATATATATCCTAATTCCATTAGGTCCAACTTATATTCAAATTTTAGTCTTTTCATATTCATATATTCAATCAATAAGAATCATGCTTATAAATATACATTCCATTATTTCAGTAATTATATCATCATCTCTCATACTCATTCAAAGTTTATCAATATAGCAAACAGCTATGGTTTTATAAACGAACTTTTCCCCAACCAGGTCGGTAGTCCAAGTTCGGTTGCCCAACACAATGGGTCTGCATGGTTCTGCAGGAGGCAGACAAGTCCGTTCATTTAACTTTTCACAATTCATTCCTCATAATCAATTAAACACTATATCTCAATTAATATTCATTTCCAACATCATTGCCAATAATCATAGTTTCTCATTACATCAAAATAGTATGCACGTATATCATTAATTATATTGAACATCTCATTATTCATTCATATCATCTAGATATGCTTCAATCATATCTTTTAACTGATATGTCTAGAAACATAGTTATCAATCTCACCAGAACTGTACTACAGTTATATCATCTCAGTTCTAAATCTGAAGATAATAAAACTAACCAACTGATCACACTAACCAAATCATATGACCATGGTATATTAACAATCACACTTAGGGTTTGTAAATCAATATCGTTCTTCTATTATTCAATTCCAGCCTTTATAATTATAATGCTAGATTGCATCACAAAAAATTATACATTTATTCTCCAAACTTTTATTACACTAAAAGTCAACACATTTTAATTCCATCTCAAAACAGTTTGCTTTTGGTTATTTGATCATCATTAACCTAACTCATGTTTAAGAATATTATCTATAACATTTTCTACGCCCAACCTTCAATCAAATACAAATCTTACACAAGTTTCATTCATTACTCCATTTCTAACCCATCTCTTCTAGAAATTTCAAATACATAATTCTTTCCTTACAATTTCTTATTATACACTTATACATAAAACATTTCCACACATAAATACTTTGAATTCTAAAACATCTTATAATAACCTCATTTAGTTTTACCATCACAATCTCACTATTCAATATTACCCAAATCCATTTTCATCTTTTATTTCATCACATAATCTATAACATAAATTAAGATTTAATCTCTATTAGGTCTATTACTATATGCAATCTCATTTCTAATACCATTAAACATATAATGGTCTAAAATAATAAACATATTATATACACATTCATAGATCACATTTATAATGTGATTCACTTCCCACCTTTCTTACATATAACCATCTCATTCATGTCAAAAACTTCATTTCATATATCCTCTTTATATATATATATACACATAATTATACAATTTATTAAATTTCTCTTTTGCATATAGTTTATACAAATTTAATATTTTTCACTTTCCTTTGACTATTATCATTCTCATTTGTTTATCATAACTTAAATTATTCATTAACTTCAATAACTATATACACTCTACTTATAATCTTATTTCACAAAGAGCTTAATCACATTTCCAATGTGATATCTCTCTCACATTTGTTTATAAATATCTTTAACACATCTTTCATAGTCATTTTCATCCTTTCCAATCAAATTACTTAAAGTACTCATTTTCATTTGCTTAATTCCTTTTCTTTACTTTCAAACCAAATTTTCCTACTATCAATCACATCCCCCCAATTCCTAATACCTTCATGTGCACTAATATTCATTTCATATATCTCATGTATTAAATACATTAAACTATCAATATTTAATTGCTCTTTATTCACATTCCATTAAAACTATAAATTTTCAACTTTAAAACATCTTATATGTATATACCACAAAGCAACATCAAAACATATATGTTTCACAATTATTAAGCTCATTCCAAAAATCTAAATATCACATATCATCACCATTTACAGGAGCTTTCACAATATTCAAGCATATCACATTTCTAATATTGAAATCACCATGTTTGCATTAAAATAACAATACAAACAACACCAATATCTCTTTGTACTTAACCAACATCATCTCCTTTTCCTTTTTACACAAAACCTTAACTTTACATATCCATACCTTAAATTATCACACTTAATCTATACCAAACAACTCATTCAATATTTCACCGTACTATTGTCATTTACATAACATGTCTTTTCATATTACCCATCCAGCAATATTTTCTCTTTCTATAAATCCAAACATAAAGTTTATTAGAAAGAGATTCAAATAATAGAGGAAAGATTACATACTTAAATCTTAATTTTTATTTTTAACTCATTTCCAACTTTATTCCTCTAGCCATTTCTTTAAATGTCATACACATATCAATAATCAAACTTTTTACTTATACCTTCCATATCATTTCTTTATATTACAATCACCTCTCAATTATCAACATTTCAAAATTTACTTTCATATGAAACCTCATTTACACACTATCATTTATCTCATGTAATTCAAATACATCACAATTCACAATTCACATAGTGCCACGTTCGAGACCAACCAAGATGTGAATGCATATGCATGTATTACCAATTGCATTTTCAAACTCTTCTTTTAAATTCTTATTTAAACTCTTCAAAAATTTTCTTTTTAATTTCACTTAGGCCGAGAATCTCGAACCTAAGCTCTGATACCAAAATAATTGTAACACCCCCATATTCTATATAAGTACTATACATATACCTGGTATACATACAATACATATATAAAGAATGAGAATGTCACTTCTAGTTTTAGTTTAAAAACCTTTATCCGAGTTCCAGCAATATTACATTAATTTAAAGAACATTTACCAAAAATCAATATTCTTATTTATCCAAAACTTCATCTATACATATGAATATATATATTCTTATAAAAAATACAACATAATTAAAATTACACATGTATGCATCACCTTCTAGTTGGTCTCGAGACACTCTTACCCTTCTCGTGGCATAACAGCTAGGCTTCCAGATCATCCGCATAACCACCTGCGCGATTACACAACCGCTAAGCTCGAGAGCTTAGTAGTATAAATAAATATTAAAATATACTTTACAAAATAATCATACCTCATGTTTTTAGTATTATGTTCTATTGTTCGCTTAACCCGTTTTTCCTTTCTCAATGCATTCTTCATATCTTCCCACTAATATCATAAATTATATACATATTTATATAGAACATTCACAACACGATACTTACCCTTTCTATCTCATATACATACTCATATGCACCATTTTAACAAATCACCATTCAATGACCTATCCAAACCTTCATGAAAAAAATTCTCACAAATTCCACATTCATATACATTTTACACATCATACTATATTTTCATAAAATCATATCTCAACAAAGCTCCTCAAGCCATATTCACTTTCAATATATATCAATACATACATTACAAAATCAATTTTCATAACATCATTTTATTTACAATTCATCAATCATGAATCCCACCTTCAACAAAGGCAGCCATAGATATCATTACTCATTTATTTCAACATTTGAATATCACATTGACAACGAAGACAGACTCGGGCCCAAACAACACACTAATATGCTATTCAATTTTCAGAGTAATGCTTTGGTTTAATCATCACATTTATCAATATCATTATCCCAACTAGGCTTCAAGGATTTAGGTTCAACCAAGCTTCAAGGGGAACAAAGCATGCTAAGTATCAACCCAACTTGGCTTCAAGAACCAATCCAACCTAGCTTCAAGGGTCGTAACATCTCAATTAGGCTTCAAGGATTAGACCCAACCAAGCTTCAAGGGGAGTAAAACATGTTAAACTTCAACCCAACTTGGCTTCAATAAATTTTTGTTATCTTAATTAAATAAATTTTTCTTTATTATCTAATTTTTATTAATAAAAAAATAAAAATAAACAAATGAAAATCAAAAAATAAAAATAAAAATCGGCGAAGAAAAAATCTTCGCTGAAAATTCCAGCACGAGCTTGGCCGCGGGCCATTTCGCCAGCAGGCCTATTCCCCGGCCCCTGCCGCAGCCAACTACGGCAGATTTTTTTGCTAGCGTAATTTTTCCACAGCAGTTTTTTTTCGCCAGCAAAATTTTTCGACGCAAATTTTCAGAAACCTAATACAATTAGGTTTCAGTTTCCTTTTCTTATTAAATATTGTATGCAGTGAGTAATGAGGAAAAAACCATAAAAACCTCTATAAATAACAACACAAAAAGCGAGGAAAAGGGATCAGAAAGAATGAGAATTGGGGGGACGAAAATTGATAGAGTTGGAAACCGAATCTGTGAAGGATAGGTAGCAAATCAATTTGGCTTTTTAAGAACAACAAGCAACGCATCAACAAGCGAATCAAAGGCAGTAACTGTCTTTGTTTTTGTTCATCCAAGAAGAATTATTTTTTTGGAGGAACTATCAAAAGGAGGTATGTATTAAATTCTTTTGTTTTTCACAGTAGCTAAATTATAAAATTGTGTTTGTCAAAATAAAAAAACCTTGAAACTTTAATTTAGTTATTCTAAAGTTAAAAACCATATTTCGTTGGTTTATTTTCCAAAAGGCATAAAATTGTTACTTTTATTTCTTTAAAACTCCAAAACTCTAATTGAACATGTTTTTCAACAAAACCAAAATTTGATTATGTTTCTTTCTAAAAGCTTTAAAAATATCCTTTTTTTTTACTCTATAAACTTTAAATCATTGGTTTACTTTCATAAACTTCATGAAAATTGAAAATTGTCTTTCCAAATCCTAAAATAAATTCATTACCCGAAACCCTAATTCAAAAGTTTTAAAACCCTAATTCAATTCCAAAACTCAAATAGTAAACCCTAACCCCTTTAAAACCTTAAACCCTAATTTTTCTAAATCCTAATTCTTTAAAATGTTAAAAAAAAATCATATAAACATAATTTTACACAGTAAGCTCTAAATAACAATTCATTAACCGTGAATCACAAATCAAAAGTATTTTAAAGTGTCCAAAACCCTAGTTTCATTATTTCACCATTAAAACCTTAATTTGGTTAATCAAAGAGTCTTACCAACCTTTTAAAACATAAAACCTTAATCTATTTTATTTCCTTAAAAAAGTCACAGTAGCCTAATTCTATGAATTACAAAACCCTAAACACATGAAATAAAGGACCTAAAATGGAAACAGTAGCTATAATTTGGATTTTTATTTGCCTTATTCAATTCCATATTAGATTATGCTTTGATTTATTTTACATGCTTTAATTTATTTAAGTTCAATGCTTGGTTTATTAAATTTATCATGGATGGATGTTTACTTTCTATTTAATATCTTTGATGAATGATTTATTTGTGATGAATGATTATTTACTTTTATCAATTTATTTAGGTTCTAAGTGTTATAAGAGGTATGTTTCCACTTGGCAGGTACCTCATTAGTTAAATGTCATGTAATTTAATTCGCTTTTCTATTTTATAGCCAATGTAAAGGACATGTTTCTACCTTTCGGTGGGTGTCCTATTTAGGAATGTGATGTAAGGACATGTTTCCATCTTCGGATGGCTGTCCATTTATTTGTTTTGCTTGGACCTTGCTTTAATTTTAATATATTGATGCTTTCTTTTAATTATTGTGTGTAATATGGATAATGTTGTTATATTTAAGAATTTTATAATATTAAGACCTGTAAAGGAGGCCGGTTCCAATGAACCGAGCGTTGTGGGGGTGCTGGGCCATTTCTCACCTTCCCCACATGTACCCAACTTTCTGAACCCATTAGGGGGTTGGGGTTTCCTTAGGAATCGAGTCATCCACCCCTTTCTTTTTCCCAGCCCGTCTGAGTGGAAACTCTATTTTCTCTGAACTTAGGTTCGTGTTCTCTAAAGCTCTGAGCCTAAACAGTGCCAAAGTCGCAAGAACCATTCCACCCAGAGTGGGGGCAAAAATCCCCGATCACACTGTCAAACAAAAGCTTAGGAGATTAAGACCTGAGTGGCCTTAATTGGTTAAAGAAGAGGTCACTAAACATATACAAGTGAAGTTCCTTGAAGTGATAGAATACCCATATTGGCTAGCCAGCATAGTACCCGTGCCAAAGAAAGATGGGAGAATAAGGGTGTGTGTGGACTGTAGATATTTGAATAAGGCTTCCCCTAAGGATGATTTTCCTTTACCTCATATAGATGTCCTGATTGATAGTGCAGCCTCTAGCATGCTACACTCATTTGTAGATGGATTTTCTGGATACAATCAAGTGTTAATGGCCCAAGACGATATAACCAAAACTGCTTTCATTACTACATGGGGTATATTTTGTTATAGGGTGTTGCCATTCGGCTTAAAGAATGCTGGGGCAACCTACCAAAGGATGGCCACCACACTATTTCATGACATGATGCACAAAGAAGTTGAAGTATATGTTGATGATATGATGGTTAAATCATATATAAGGGAACAACACTTCTAAAACTTACAATTATTCTTCGATAGAGCTTTGAAATATAAGCTAAGATTGAACCCGAAGAAGTGTGAGTTCGGTGTTACTTCAAGCAAATTATTAGGACATGTGATTGGTCCAAATGTCATTGAGATTGATCCTGATAAAGTTAAAGCAATTAGGGATATGCCAGCCCCTAAGACGGAGAGAGAAGTTCAGGGATTTATTGGTAAATTACAATACATTAGCAGATTCATAGCAAAGCTCACAACAATCTATGAGCCTATCTTCAAATTGCTTAAAAAGAATCAACCGGTCATATGGAATGTAGAGTGTCAAAAGGCCTTTGAGCGAATAAAAGAGTATTTGCTGAATCCACCAGTTTTAAAACCACCTAAACTTAGCAAACCTCTATTACTATACTTAGCAGTAGAAGAAGAGTCAATAGGAGCCATGCTAGCCCAAGCAGATGAGTCAAGGATTGAGCATGTAGTTTACTATTTGAGTAGAAAGCTCCTACCTTATGAAATTAAGTATAGTATCATTGAAAAGACATGTATAGCCATGGTTTGGTCTTCTAGGAAGTTGCGGTATTACTTTCAATCGTATAGTGTGCAAGTAATTTCTAGGTTGGATCCAATGAAGTACTTAAGGGAGACTCCCTCTTTGATTGGGAAATATGGTCAATGGTTGATAATATTAGATGAATTTGAGATTGAATATGTAACCAGAAAAACAATCAAAGGTAGAGCGGCGGAAAAATTCCTAGCCCAACAACCATTAGCAGAAAGCGAAGAGGTAATCTTGGAATTTTCGGATGAACATTTAGAAGCAATTGAAGTACAAGGGTGGAAAATGTATTTTGATGGAGCAGTAAACAGGAAAGAAGCAGGTTTGGGAGTAATACTAGAATCGCCCAAAGGGGAACTTATCCCTTTAGCCAAAAAGTTGAAATTTAGGGCAACCAATAATATGGTGGAGTATGAAGCTTGTATTTTCAGTTTGGAAACCCTAATGATTATGAAGGTGGATAAGGTGGAGGTTTATGGCGATTCATTATTAGTAGTATCCCAAGTAAATGGTGAATGGGAGTTGAAAGAAGAAAAATTAAAACCATAGCACCATTATCTGACTATGGTGAAGAAGAACTTTAAGGAGTGTAGGTTTGTACACCTGTCAAGAGAAGAAAATCATATGGCTGATGCCCTAGCCACATTGGCTTCGGTATGGGAAAATCCTATCAGCTTATTCCTTAAGCCTCTGATCATGACCAGTTCATCAACTCCTTGTATGAATATGAGACAATTATGGAAATTGATAAAGATCATGATGTGTGGTATGATACTATAAGGTGATTTTTGGAGGAAAGAGAATACCCGCCGGGGGCAACAAAGAAAGAAAGCCTGAAGTGGAGCGCATCATGTCATTGCAATACATCACATTCCATGGACAGTTATATTGAAGATGGCCTGATGTGGTGCATTTGAGATGTTTAAGAAAGCCTGAAGTAGAGCGCATCATGTCAGAGATACATGCGGGAAGTTGCGGTCCGCACAGGAGTGGTTTGGCCCTAGTAAAGAAGATTATTCAACAAGGTTACTACTGGTTGACCATGGAGAAGGATTTGTATTGAGTTTGTAAAGAAGTGCCAACAATGTCAGATGTATCGTAACTTGAATCACATGCCTCCTGAAGAATTGCATTCTATGTCTTCACCTTGGCCATTTGCCACCTGGGGTATCGACATTATAGGAGAGATACATCCGATAGCCTCAAACAGTCACCATTTCATTGTGGTAGCGGTAGATTATTTTTCAAAATGGGTCGAAGTCGAATCCTTCAACAAACTGTGTGCAAGTCAAATGGCTAGATTTATTGAAAAGAACCTCATCTGCCGGTATGGGGTCCCGCACAGTGTGGTATCAGACAATGGGATACAGTTTCAAGGAGCAGTTAAGAATTTATTCTCAAAGTATCGTATCCATCATCATAGATCCTCTCCTTATAGACCAAAGTCTAATGGTGTGGTAGAAGCAACAAACAAGACGATTAAGAAAATTCTATCCAAGATGACCAAGACTTACAGGGATTGGTCAGAGATGCTTCCCTTTGCTTTATGGGGATATAGGACAAGTGTGTGAACACCTACTGGAATGACACCGTTCTCTTTGGTTTATGGGATGGAAGTGGTATTGCCAATAGAAATAGAAATCAAGTCATTGAGAGTAGTCTTGGAAGCTAAACTTCCTGAAACGGAATGGGTAGTGAGCAGATACACACAATTAGCTTTATTAGAAGAGAGAAGGTTAAAATCACTGTATCGTCACCAACTGTATCAAAAGAAGATAGCTCGGGCCTACAATAGAAGGGTTAAAATCAGAAAATTCTGGGTTGGGGATTTGGTGTTGAAGCAATGTAAGCCTAATGTATCTAATCCAAGAGGGAAGTTCAGGCCTAGTTGGGAAGGGCCATATGTCATGAAATAAGTCATGAACAAAGGTGCGGTGAAGTTATCAGACATGGATGGGAGCGAGTTTAGTGAGTCAGTAAACATTGACAGGTTGAAGAGGTTTTATGTATGATATAAAAAAAAAAGAAAAAAGAGCTCGCTTGGTTGAAAACCTAAAAAGGGCGGCCTAGGCAAAAGTTAGAGCAGTCTGCTAGTTTCGAAAACCCGAAAGGGTGGGCTATGCAACGATTAGGGCTAAATGAGAGAAAATTGTTAATTAGAAAACCCGAAAGGGCTAGTTGACAACAGGGGTAATCTTCTGTATGCTGGCTTTATGTTTGGTTGTTCCCCAATTTAATAAAACAGAATTAATGTTAAAATTGTGCTGTGTGCACTGTTATAAGTATTTGACCAGATATGGATAAAATGAATAAACACAATAGCAAAAGGTGATGACAAATTTTAAATGGAAAAGAAGCATCTTTTATTGCTTTAATTATTTTTCACCTTAACAATACACTTTCTGAATTGACAAATGTAAAATCTATGGCAGATGATAAGTATAATGTGCAGGCCAACTTTGTCTCAGCCGATCCAAGTAGACTTCAGTCAAGCAAGGCATGTCTAAATCGGGAGTGAAGTCAGAATCACGAGGCTCAGCTCTGTATTGACTGCCAAGTCGGCGAGGATCATAGCATGTACCTTGATGAAGAGTAGCAAGGAGAACATACATCAAGTATGTTTGCATGGTCATACGAGAAATCTTCCACCAAGGTACCAACCAACGGATATTGACTTTAGAGCGTGAGTGGATCAAGTCAACCCAGTCAGCATATGAAGAAGCAGGATGGAGTAGCTTCCTAGCGGAATGATGAATTGGCAGATATCTGGCAAAATCCATGGATGGAGTATCAAGCAAACAAAGACCCTCCTGAAACTAAATCTCTAAAGAAAGAATTAAATTAAAAAAAAGTTCGCTAAGTTGAAAACCCGCAAGGGCAGCTTAGGAAAAAATTAGGACAACTTGCTAGTTTCGAAAACCCATATGGGCAGACTAGGCAAAAATTAGAGCAATAAAGAAAAGAAGAAAAAAGAAAACCAAAATTGAAAACCCGAAAGGGCAGTTTAGATAATTACTTGAAGCAGCAACGGACTCCCAGTCAGTCTCTTTGTCAATCCTGATTTAAGTTGGTCTAATCAAATTAAGGTCTCAAGTAAGATCACAGGTACCGGCGACAAGCCTCCTTCCATTGGTCCATAATATCCAATACCCGTGCATCAGTATCACCGTCGGAAGAAACAAGCAAGAATTGGCCGAGCAAGCAAAGTCAAAGCATGCGTCCCCATGCCTTAGTAGGAGCCAAATGAGAGAGACAAAAATCAATCAAGGGAGCAAGTAGAATTTTTTCACCTCTCATCAACTGAAGAACTTTGGGTTTTGGAATTTGAAATAACATATGCAACTTCTGTTGAGTCTTGAAAATCAATGTGGGTAACGCCATTTGTTGATTATTTGGATATCAAAGGATGGTCTCAAATTCTTCAATCAAGGGACATATTTCAAAGCCATTAATTTTAAATACCCTAGAATCCGTATTCCAAAAGGAAACCATGGCATGTAAGAAGGAGTGGTCCAATTTAACATTTTGAAAACATTTTAATACATCAAGTTTTGACCACAAAATTTGCTTCCAATGAATGGCATCCATATTCTTAAATAGAATTTTTATCTTCTTTAAATGATGTTCGGTCATGGTGGATGGATAAAGAAAAATTAAAATTGCTAAAGGGAGTTCTTTGCATGGGAATGGAAAATATTTTGGCTTCTATATTAAATTAGGCATGAAAGGTGATTTATATAGAGGAAATAACCTTTTCCAAAAGTGATGAGGAAAAGGTGATTGGAAAGAATAAGACCATATGGCATAATGAAAGGAATTATTAACGAAATTCTTTACCGCGTTGAATTGGTTTTAGCAAATGGTGCGACTGTGAAAAGGAAATTGTAATGCACTATTTATGATGTGATAAAAAAAAGGTGGCGTAGTAAAAAAAAAGTTACAGTAAAGATGGAAATTGTATTTTTTTCATTATTGTACAATAATACAATATTTATACATCACTAAGAGGGTGGTGGTAGGTCATCAAATAAAGCCCTGAAAAAGTCGTCGCTTGTTGGAGGAGGGGGCAAATTGCTCGTCCTGAGTCCGCCCGAAATGGGAGCACCAAAATCTGGCAAATTACTCATCCCGGGATCACCCAATGTAGAAGCACTAAAATCTCTATTACCTTGAAGTTTTGATCTGTCATGGTCCTCATCAGAAGCAGACAAAAGGATCTCATGGTCATCAGTCTGAGGGCCTCTTGATGAAGAAGTGCCAGGATCCGTGATTCCCTGAAATCGAAAGTCTCAGAAATTTTATTCGGATTGATGATATAAATTTTCAAAATGAGAAGCTTGCTGACGACTTGCAGCCAATTCTTCTTGAAGTTTCATATTTTGTTCTTCGAGCATTCGCTGTGAGCCAAAAAGGAAAAGGTAAAAGCATACATAATCATGCATACATATAGCATAAATTACCATGAAATAAGAAACGTACCAGGTAGTTCATATCAATGCCCTGCGAATGAGATGGCATATCTGGGTGGCTAGAATGAGCAAATGAAGGGGCAGTAAAAGAAGGTCCAGCCAAATGTTCAAATGAACCAACAGCCTGCAACAATCATTAAAGAATTAAAAAAAAGAAAGAAGCAGTTGCAAGGGAAAAATGGTAAAAGTTTTACCTGAGAAGTACTAGCCCTGAGATGTGGAACAGACTCTCCTACATCTTCGTGATGTTCCTCTTCATCTCTACCCTCAATTTCTTCGGGAATCTCTCGCACACCAACAGGAGATACATCAAAGTTCAAGAGCCTCCTTTGAATAAAATGGGCATAAAATGCATCGGGTAGATGAAGAAATGACTCAACACTATAACCGTACCGAGCCGGCCACCATGCATCCTCCGGTATCAACATAATTTTTAAAGTATATTTTGAGATATGCATCGGGACCCTCCGCTACTCTGGACCGAGAAACCATTCATAAACTCTCTCCCCAAGAAACCAGCTACTAGACACTGGGCCAGTGATGACTCGGCGAGAATGTTGGAAAGATAGCGTAGCCCTCATCAAAGGAAACCAATTTGCTCGCTCTTCTGGGTTCCACCAGGCCAAATTCACCTGCAAAATAACATAAGGTAAGTAAACTTTCACATAAAGCCATAAAGCCAACAAAAGACTTCTTATTTCGGCAAATTTTGTCAAGACCATGGTAAAGACAAGCAAGGCCAGCTTCACCCCAGCCGTAAAGGGGTACCATCGTCATATAAGTAAGGGCCCTCAATACAGACAAATGGATGGCGAATTCAGTGCTGCCTAAAATGGTCGACCCGAGCAAATATAACAAAAATCCTTGAGCATACTGTTGGGCTGTGTATTTGTGAACCCGTCCTTTGTAGTTCATCCAATAACTACGAATTGGCTCAATTTTTATCTTGAAAGGCCCTTTATATGATGGTTCCATACCAATTAATTGTTGAATTTCTTCAAATGTCAGAACATCATTGGTAAGAGGAACCGGAAGACCATCGTACCGAATGCCGATTATAGCAGCAAAATCGACCGGACCAATTGTCATCTCTCCAATGGGCAAGTGAAAAGTATGAGTTGTGTCCAACCATCATTCTGCAAGCGCTTGGACTACGCTCCGGTCTATTAGATACTCCTCGAATGGTAATTATAAGATGAAGCTCTCAAAGCCGCAATATCGGATAATCTACCTCACTTGAGAAGGCGCTTCACCATACCATTGTCGGGCTTTGTAGATACTCCCTCCGCCCCGAATAATGCAACGATCATGTTAACACGAAGCTAGGTAAGATAACACCAGGTAAGTATATCATTATTCTATCTACTTAAATTCTTAAATTAATATATTTTTTCTAAATTTTCTAAAAAATAGAAAATATAAATAAAAAACAACAAAAAGAAAGAAAAAGAAAGAAAAAAGATAATAAAAATAAAAAATAAGAACAAAATAAAACAAATAAAAGAGAAAAAGAGAAAAAAAATGAAAAAGAAAGAAAAAGAAAAAAGAAGAAAAAACACAAAAAATAAATAAATACTTTGCTCTTTTGATTTCAACTACGATGAAGCGGCATCCCGGCTAGTAAACCTATATTTCCATCTTCATGATGCCAAATAAACTCTAATAACTCAGCATTAGAATGAGTTCCTAATCTTGAAGCATGTATTTTTTCAAAACTGTATACTAAATTTGAAAGAATTATAGCTATCAACGAATGAAATAAATAAGTTTGATGTGAATGAAATGAAGAAATAGGTTGTTTATATAGAGGAACGGCAAAGAAACAAACAAAATTCAAAAAGTAAATTTCACTATTGATGAATAGTAACTTACTATTTATAAATAGTGGGTTACTATTTACAAATAGTGTGATACTATTTGCAAATAGTAGGTACTATTTATGAATAGTAAATAGTGCATGAACAGTAACTATACAGTAAATAAATAGAAAACTTAATTATTCAATTTAATAATTCAAATACTTGTGTGTATATAAATATTTCTGCACTTTTAAAATATTTTTACACGCAGGGGGCAAAGAGAAGATATGTGCATAAAAAAATAGCTAAATTTTTTGCAAACAAAATTTATATGCTACTGACTATAATTATTTTTTGCAGATAATTAAATCTCCATTAACTCGGGTCCAGAACCCAAATTATCCTTAGGTCCAGAACCTAAAATCTCTTTTAAGTCCAGAACTTAACTTAGGTCCAGAACCCAAATTATCCTAAGGTCCACAACCTAAAATCTCTTTTAAGTCCAGAACTTAGGTCAAGTCCAGAACCGAAATTACCATTAGGTCCAGAACCTAAAATCTCTTTTAAGTCCAGAAGTTAGCTCGGGTCCAGAACCCAAATTATCCTTTGGTCTAGAACCTAAAATCTCTTCTAAGTCTAGAACTTAGCTCGGGTCCAGAACCCAAATTATCCTTAGGTCCAGAACCTAAAATCTTTTTTAAGTCGAGAACTTAGCTCGGGTCCAGAACCCAAAATTACCCTTAGGTCCAGAACCTAAAATTATCCTTGAGTCCAGAACTCAAACCGAGTTCAGAACCCAAAACCTCAACCATCTCGGAAAAATTAAGTGTTATTGCTTTTCACTCTCTTTTACTGAAGTCTCAGATTGTTCAAGCAAGGGGCAAACTGTAGACCCTTAATTTTTTACCCAGTCCGGTCCGTTATTTTTTATATTGTTCAAAATAATTTTTGCTGTATTTTAATTAAATAATATTTATTTTAGTATTTATTATTTATAATTTTTAATAAAAATAAAAATGGTGAAGTTAATAAAAATATAATAATAAAAAAGAATAATTAAAATAAATAAACAATAATAAAAATAAAAATAAATAAACAATAATAATAATAATAAATAAATAAATAAAAATCGGCGACAGAAAAATCAGCGACTAATTTTTCGTCGTCGAAAATGGAATTGGCTAAGGCCAATTCTCCCGTAGGAATTCCTGCGGCGAAATTGGCATGCGAATTGGTTGGCTGCCCAGCCAATTTCGCCAGTGTTCGCAATTTTCGTATGCCAGCTCTCGCAGTCCTCACAAACGCTCACAGTTTTCGCTAGCGAAATTTTTCAACGCAATTTTTTTTGAAACCAAATTCCATTTGTTTTCGATTTCTTTTCTTAGTTAATTTTAGTTTCCTTAAAAAATTAGAACTAGTCTTATAATTTTTCCCTATAAATAATTCTTTAAAACTCAGAATTAAGGGATTGGAACTTTGGGATCGGGACTTTGTTTAGGGGATCAAAACTTAGACTTTTAAACTTGGATTGAAGAAAAACCCTAGCCAGAGAAGATTAGCAACAAGCAAGCAACCAACAATTCATCAATGGTAGCCACACTGCCTTTGTTTTTTTATTCATCTAGAAGTTAATTTTGGTGGAACAAACCACGCAGGTTTAATCATTAATCGTAGATTATATATTTACATAGCTTTGTTTCTTTGATTAATAAGAACATGCACACAGTACTTTGATCCTTAAATATATAATAATTTGATCTTTGTTTCAATAACTTAATTTATTTCTTCTGTTTCTAAAAACCTTAAGAACCCTAAAAAGTACTCTTCTGTTTTAAAAAACCTTAAGAACCCTAATTTATTTCTTCTGTTTCCAAAAACCTTAAGAACCCTAAATTATTTCTTATGTTTCCCAAAAACCTCAAAACCCTAATTTATTTCTTCTGTCTCCAAAAAACCTTAATTTGTTTCTTCTATTTTCAAAAAACCTTTAAAACATTAAATCATTTCTCCTATTTCCAAAAACTTTAAAAAACCCTAAACCATTTTCTTCTAACTTTTTTCCAAAATTTCCAAATGTTTTCTTAAATCTCCAAACCCTAACCTACTTTACAGTTTCTAAAAATGATAATTATTTTTTAAGATTCTAAACTGTTTTCTTAAATCCTAAAATAAAATGTGTTTTCCAAAAAGTCAAAAAACCTAATTCTCTCAAAACTAATACGGTAAACCCTAGTTTTTCTAAATCTTAATCCTTAAAACCTTAAAATCTTATAAACCTAAACCTTAAAACTCAATACAGTAAACCTAAAATCACAATCCAGTAACCAAGAGCTATAAATCTAATGACTTAAGATTTTAAAACCCTAATTTCATATTGTTACCACTAAACCCTAATTTGATTCATGAAACCCTAATCCATTCCAATTTTTCAAAACTGTTACAGTAGGTTAAACAAATAATAATAATAATACTAAAATCCCAAAATCCTAAATGTTAATTAAGGAACTTTAAATAGAAACAGTAAACCCTAATTTGTATCTTTACTTGCTTTATTTAATTTTAGATTTGATTATGTAGTTTATTATATGATTTAATGGTTGATTTATTTTCAATGCTTGATTTATTTAATTTATCATGGATGGATGTTTTCTTTATTGTTATTATTTATTTGTTTTAGTATTAAAATTGTAAGAGGTATATTTCCACTTTGTGGATACCTCATTAATTAAGTATCATATAATTTAAATTGCTTTTATATTTTGGACCAATGTAAAGGACATGTTTCTATCTTTTGGTGGGTGTCCTTTTTAGTTTAGATGTGAATGATGTAAGGACATGTTTCCATCCTCGGATGGGTGTCCATTTATTTGCTTTGCTTAGTCATTACTTTAAATTTTAATATAATGATGCTTTATTTCAATTGTTGACATGTTTCTATCTTTTGGTGGGTGTCTTTTTTAGTTTAGATGTGAACGATGTAAGGACATGTTTCCATCCTCGGATGGGTGTCCATTTATTTGCTTTGCTTAGTCATTACTTTGATTTTAATATAATGATGCTTTATTTCAATTGTTGCGTGTAATATGGATAATATTGTTATATTTAAGAATTTTATAATATTAAGACCTGCAAAGGAGGCCGGTTCCAATCAACTAGGCATTATAGGGGTGCTGGGCCATTTCTCACCTTCCCCACACGTATCCAACTTTTCGAACCCATTAGGGGGTTAGGGATTCCTTAGGAATTGAGTCATCCACCCCTTTCTTTTTCCCTGCCCATTCGGGTGGTGACTCCATTTTCTACAAACTTAGGTTCGTGTTCTCTAAGGCCCCGAGCCTAAACAGTGCCGAAGTCGCAAGAACCATTCCACCGGGAGTGGGGTCAAAAATCCCCTCTCACAGTCTCCCTAAAAAAATTTTATGTTTAAAATATCTAGGAATTTCTTCCCCCATATCTAAGACAATGAAATCAATGGCTACAATTAAACCACCTACCTTAACTAGAACATCTTTTATGATTTCCTTAGGGTATCGAAGAGTTCTATCTGCGAGTTGCAAAACAATTTTATTTGCTTTAAGTTCCCCTAGCTCTAATTTCAAGTAAACAGAGTATGGCATCAAATTTATACTTGCTGCTAAGTCACACATACCAATAGTTTCTTTCCTATTCCCCATTGAGATACTAACTATAAAGCTTCTAGGATCCTTTAGTTTTGGAGGTAACCTATGTTGTAAAACAACACTTGTTACTTCTGAGACTATCACCTTCTCATTCAACTCATATTTTTTTCTTTTTTGTGCTCAGCTCCTCAAACAATTTGGCATATGATGGCATATTTTTAATCACCTCAAGTAAGGGAAGGTTAATACTTATCTATGTGAGCATATTATAAATTTTTGTAAAATGCTTATCATGCTTCTAATTTTTTGACCTACTTGGAAAAGGAATTGGCAGTTTGTATGTATTTGGAGATTTATGCAGCTCCACTAATGCCTCACTAACTTTCTTTGGCTCAATTGGTTGAGCTTTACCTCCTTGTATTTCCTCACCATCTTCTTCCATTGTTCCTACATCCAAAGAATCATTAATGTTATTATCACCAATTTTATTATCAATTACCTTACCACTTCTTCGGACTGTGATTGCTTTGGCTTGCTCAGATTGGCAGGAAATTTTCCTTTTTGATTAGCTTGTAATTGATTAGCCAATTGACCCACTTGCGTCTCAACCTTCTTAAGTGATGCTTCCAAAGAGTCAAATCGTTTGTTGTTCGCCTCTTGACTTTGAGTGCTTACTTGGATGAAAGCATTCAAATTGTCTTCAAGTGAAGGTTTCTTAACTTGCTCATGATTTGAACCTTGCCCTTGAAATTGGGGTCCCCTTTGATAAGGTTGGAATGAATGTTGAGGTGGAATTTGTTGTTGGTTCTTCCATGCAAAATTAAGGTGATTTCTCCAACCGGGATTATAAGAATTTGAGTACGGGTTATTCTTTCCCCTTTCTTGGAACCCTTCAAAAGCAAAAGCTTGTTCTTGCTCTTCTTGGAATCATATCTTTCAAACTATATGAGAAACATCTCATCTTAAGTTCATCCTTTATTAGTGCTTGAAAAGGGAAAGTATGCAGTGTTGTGTACAAATCTCGAATGAAGTTGAGAGGATATTCATTCGGTAATCCATGGAAGAATGACAGCATACTATAATGAGTGTTTTTAAGTTTATAGTTCCTTACTGCGTTGACCGGATACACGATGTGGTTACTCCAATGATCGATCGGGCAAACTCCTTCATAGGTGGTTCCTCTACATCACCCTCATATTGCTCGTCGGTTTCTTCTCCTTCCTGTCTCAAGTGATCTACTCTTTCGACTCTTGGTATCTATGAATATCGTTTATATAAGGAACAATTTCATTTCCTTGAGACCTTCATCCTTGCATAAATCACCTGGGCAATTCAAAAAGGAACACATTAAATGATAAAACAATTAAAATAAAAGAATCAAACTACAAATAACAATTGCCTTCCCCGGCAATGGTGCCAAAAACTTGTTGCATGTTGCGCTCTAATTAACACTACTAAAGCTACACTCGCAAGTATATGAGGCTGCTGTAGTATTTCGGTGAACACCTCAAGGTCATCTCACAAGGAAGCTAGATAAGCTAATTATTTATCAAATCGCAATAAACAAATTATCAATTAATAGTCTTTGATTTATAAAATTAAATTGCTGAACAACTAATGAAAACAGAATGGATTTGAAATTATAACAATGAAAAAAAAACTGAACAAATATATTGATTCACTTAATAGAAAAGCCTAGGGTTTGCACTTCTGTACTAATTTATATGTATGAACGGCTATTCCTCTCAACTGATTTAATTTCAAAGATCAGATTTCAAGCAACTTAATTAATCAAATTAAGGAAATAAGCTCTCGCATTCAAACCTTTTTCAATTAATCTTACAACAATCAAAATGATCTTTTCATCAGGTTTATATTTCTAATTCATCTAAGTCCCTAATTAAATTATTCCAGTATTAGATTTTATTTCTCAATCCTTCATCTCAATACCTAAAACACATAATTGGTGGCCAATCAATTATATATTAACATTAATCCATTCAATTAAGGATAAAAGAAATAAATCAATTAAGAGAAATAACCAGTTCATACAATCATAGTAAATTCATACAAACCCTAGACTAGATCAAAATTAGTTCATAGTAATACTATCAAATAGATTCATCTCATTAAAATTCAAAGAAATTAATTTAGACATTAAATAATTCATAAATAAGATTTCAATAAAACTTAAGAAATAGAGTTTAAGAACAAAACCCAATTACTATTTTCCTTTGGCTTCTGAAGAATCTCTTGCTCAGATTTTTGCTAAAAGAATAATGTAATGGCTAGAACTAATTTGATCTCGATTGTTTGAATGAAAGTGAAATCAATCTTCAATAGTTTTCTTATTTTAGAGAAAAATTCTCCAGAGAAAAATAAAGAACGGCTGAAAAAATATATCTTCCCCCTCTTGCCCTAATCTTATCTATTTATACAAATCCCTTGGCTAAAAATTTTTCATAAGCTCGTATTTGGGTGTTGGGTGTGACACGGCCACAAGCTTGGCCGTGTCATGTGGGTGTGTCACCTTCTGCTTTTCTAGTTTGCTTGTCTTTTTTTCTTTGGCATGAGATGGGACACGGCCAAGCTTGCTGGCCGTGTCATGTGACACGGCCAGTGGCTTGGCCATGTCACTTGAGTGTGTCCTCTTCAATTTTGCTCCTTGCTCTTCTTTGTTCTTTGGAGATGAGAGTGACACGGCCAAGCTTGTTGGCCATGTCACTTGACACGGCCAACCCTGTTGGCCGTGTCACTTGCTGCCATTTCTTTCCTTCTTTTCTTTTCTTTCTCTGGTTTCTTTAGTTTTGGTCTTTAGGTGAGACACGGCCAGTGGCTTGGCCGTGTCTCTTGGTTGTGTCAAGCTCTGCCTTCATTTCCTTTGAGGTGACACGGCCAAGCTTGATTTGGCTTGGCCATGTCTTGCTTGATTCATGCTCTTCATTCTTTGTTTTGATCTTCCAAGGGAGTTTTTTTGCACTTTAACCTAAAACAAACACTTAAAACAAACTTTAAACAAAAATCAAATGAAAAATTAACTAAAAACACATAAACATCATACTAAAAACTAGTACAAAAATGATCTAAGCACTGGGATAAATTAAGGCAGAGGAGTACACAAGCTTCCAAACTTCCTTGAGTTCTAAAAAAATGCTGAAATCACTAAATAAACAGATAAAAACTACCAAAATGCATGAAGAACAATAATTTCATAATAAATAAATAGAAATTTGAGGACAAAAACTAATAAAACAACTACCCCACACTTAAAACTTTGCTTGTCCTTAAGCAGATTTACATGGCATAAACTAAAAACTCAATTAACCTTAACTATAATTAAAGCATATAAGATGAAATCCTTTAATACTCAGCAATAAATAAATGCAATTTACTTCAATCAAGATTTTCTTAACTCATTCATTAATTCAGACATAACAAATCTCATCTCTCATCTAAGTGTTTCTCTCAATTTCAAAGGTTAATTCAATCAAACCAATCATGATTGCATACTGCCATAAACTTACTTAATTATCCAATCTCTATCACTAATTTTTCTTAAGAAATAATCCGAAGGTCTTTTCATTTTGATGTAATGAGGCTAAGGTAAAGGTGTGAGAAAAGACATTTAAGTTGGAACATTAAGAAATGGATCATCTAAATTAGACAATAATCTTGTGTAGAAACTCGTAACTCCCTCAAATGTCATATTCACCAACCCTTGATAGTCTCAAATATTTTCATACTTAAAGAAAAGTAAATGAGTCAAAATTCCTCTTTGATGACTAATGCTAGAAAATATATGAATTTTGATATATATATATCTTCTCTTTTTATTTTTGTTTATTTTTTATTTATGTTTTTTATATATATACAAAATATAAAAATGCATTGAACATCTAGCTCAAATGTAGAATAAAAGGATAATCGAACTTTTAGTCAAATAAAATATGCAAAGTATGCATTTCAGCCCCAAATCTTACTAAAACAATACTATTTTATTTTATTTTATTTATGTTTACCTTTTTTTTATATGTTTATCCCATACTTATCAATTAAACCACTCCTATTGTCATATCATAAGAAACTCCATTCCTTAATGAAGGTATGATAAAAATAGAAAAAAAAATGTTGAGTTGTGAATTGTGTTGATCAATCAAGAAAAGGTCAAAGGCTCAACTTGGCTCACTAAGGAATTCATAATTAAGGGAGGTCTTTTTAAGCTAAAGGGGGTAATCCTAATTTGCCTTCATCATTTAAAAACTTGAGATGAAATCATATTGTGAGTTCAATTAGTATGCAAAAGCAAGCTCTAGAGATACAAAATCATGAAGGTGCACACTTAAGAAAAAAAATTGATTGACAATAATATTCAATCTATGAGGCTCAAAACTCACAAAGGGTGGGTTCTCAGAAATTTATATGTCATGAATTGCAGAACGTGAAAATTGATCCTCAATGAATTCAAATTCTAATCTCTATGCTGATCCTAAAGGCTCAAATGTAATGCTAGAATTACAGAAAAGTCAATAAGTTTCCAACAATTATGCCATGAAAAAAGCACAACTCAACAACAATTAAAGAAAAGCTTAAAAATTACCCCACACTTATGAGTTACATTGTCCTCAATGTAAACAAAAGAAAAGATAGAAAGAACCTCTTTTGTGCCACACATAGTGGAGCTTTCAAACAAAAAAAAATCCATTAAGCTTTTCGTTATGAACAGATAATCAACATGAAAGAAAACAACAGCGACTTCAGCATAAAAATGCGATTAAGGAATGTTGGAATTTGATGGCCCTTCTTTATGCAAACTCAATGCTCCTGGCCTGTTCTATGCAAGAATAAAAACACTTCCAATCTCTAAACTATCAAACATTAAAGAAAAATAGAAGGGAAAATAAATAAATAAAGTGAAGATACTAAACTAAAATGATAAAAACGTTAACAATGGGGTGCCTCCCATCGAGCGCTTCTTTAACGTCGTCTTAGCTGGACGTTATTGCAGGAATTAAGGATCATAGATTAAAGTAATATCGACAATCCTTACTTCTTGGAACCCCTCATTATATGGTTTAACTCTCTGTCCATTTACTTTAAAAGTTTCATTTGTCTGAGAGTTAAGCAATTCTATAGCACCGGAAGGATATACCTGAGTTATCTCAAAAGGACCGCTCCATCGAGACTTGAGCTTTTCTGGATATAGCAGGATACGAGAATTGAAAAGCAAGACCTTCATTCTTGAGCTCAATGTCTTTCATACTAAAATTCGGTCATGAAGTGCTTTAGTATGGTCCTTATAAATCCTCAAACTCTTATATGCCTCGTTCTTTAGTTCATCTAACTTTGAAATTTGCAAAAAACGTTCTCTTTGCCTTGTCCAAATCTAAATTCAGAGTCTTAATTGCCCTATACACCTTATGCTCTAACTCCACTGGTAAATGACAAGCCTTACCAAAAACCAATCGGTATGGACTCATACCCAAGGGAGTCTTGAAAGAAGTTCGATATGCCCACAATGCGTCATTCAATCTACTTGCCCAATCCTTCCTTGATGAGTTGACTGTTTTTTCCAAAATTCCTTTAATTTGCTTGTTGGATGTCTCAAGTTGTCTTGAAGTCTGTGGATGGTATGGGGTCGCCACTTTGTGTTTCACACCCGACTTGTGCATTAACTTCTTGAAAAGTTTGTTGCAGAAATGACTTCCCCCATCACTGACTATCACTCTTAGCATGCCAAATCTGCTAAGAATGCATTTCTTCACAAATTTAACAACCACATTAGCATGATTAGTTCGGGTGGGGATTGCCTCCACCCATTTTGAAACATAATCAACAGCAATCAATATGTATTCATAACCAAAAGATTTGGGAAAAGGACCCATGAAGTCTATTCCCCAAACATCAAACAGTTCAACTACAATATAAGATTGAAGGGGCATTTCATTCCTCCTTCCAATATTACCTACTCGTTGACAGTGGTCACAATGCTTACAATATTCTTGAGCATCTTTGAATAGAGTAGGCCAATAAAATCCACTTTGAAGCACTTTTTCGGCAATCTTTGTCCCTCCAAAGTGACCACCGCAGTGAAGGTCATGACAAAATTGTAGAAAACTAAGTTGTTCTTCCTCAGGTACACACCTGCGAACTATTTCATCTTTGCATATCCGGAATAGGTAAGGTTCATCCCAGAAATAGAATTTACTCATGTGCAAAAACCTTTTCTTTTCCTGAAATAACATGTCGGAACACAAAAGACCACAAGCAAGATAGTTAGCAATATCTGCAAACCATGGTGAATTCATTACCGCAAAACAACTGCTCATCAGGAAATGCTTCTAGATTTCTATGAACGCTATCAGATGCAAGATTTTCATCAAAGGAAGGTAACCTAGATAAATGATCAACTACAACATTTTCACTTCCCTTAGTATCTTTGATTTGAAAATCAAATTCTTGCAATAATAGCACCCATCTAATTAAACGAGGTTTAACATGATGTTTGGTCAAAAGATATTTTAAAAGTGTGTGATCTGAATGCACAATAATTTTAGACCCAATCAAATATGCTCTAAACTTATCTAAGTCAAAAACAATAGCTAGCATTTCTTTTTCAGTTGTTTTGTAATTAACTTGTGTGCTACTTAGTGTCAAGCTAGCATAATAAATCACTCTCAAAAATTTCTCAACCCTTTGCCCAAGGACAGCTCCTACTGCATGGTTGGATGCATCACACATAATTTCAAAAGGTAAGGACCAAACAGGAGCTACAATTACCGGTGCACCGGTCAATTTTTCCTTAAGGGAATTGAAAGCTTGCATGCATTGTGTAGTAAATACAAATGGAACATCTTTTCCAAGCAAATGACATAATGGTTGGTTTATTTTAGAAAAATCTTTAATAAACCTCCGGTAAAAACCTGCATGCCCTAGAAAGCTTCTTATTCCCTTAATAGAGGTAGGTGGGGGTAACTTAGCAATCAACTCTACCTTAGCTTTATCCACCTCAATCCTTTTACTAGACACAATATGGCCTAATACGATACCGTGAGTAACCATGAAATGACTTTTTTCCCAACTCAAAGTGAGATTACATTCAATACATCTTTCAAGCACAAGAACAAGTTTACTGAGGTAATTATAAAAAGAGTCACCAAAAATAGAAAAATCGTCCATAAATACCTCAATAAAGTCATCTATCATGTCCGTGAAAACAGACATCATGCATCTCTGAAAAGTTGCAGGCGCATTGTACAAGCCAAAGGGCATACGCTGAAATGCAAAAGTCCCAAAAGAGCAAGTAAAAGTGGTCTTGGATTGATCCTCTGGTGCTATCGGCACCTGATAATAACCTGAAAGTCCATTCGAAAAGCAATACTGAAAGTGTCCAGATACACATTCTCCATCCAGTGGTAGTCCTAGTAGGAATCAATTAATCCTTTTCATTTTTTACCACATTGATACCCGATATCTTAGGCACTACATGTACTGGGCTAACCCACTCACTATTGGCTATCAGGTATATCACTCCTTCATCAAGCAATTTAAGCACTTCCTTCTTAACCACTTCACTCATGTTTGGGTTAAGGCGCCTTTGGGTTTCTCTTAAAGGTTTATTTTCCTTTTCTAAGATAATTCTATGCATGCACATTGAAGGGCTAATACCTTTAATATCACTCAACCCCTATCCTATAGCTCTTTTCAATCTTTTTAATTCACTCACCAACCTCATCTCTTCCCTTTCACTAAGTTCGCTAGAAATTATCACAGGTAAGGTGTCATGATCTCCTAAAAACACATATTTCAGGTTTTTAGGCAACTCTTTTAGCTCTAACTTAAGTGAAGGATTATTCTCTTCTTTTTGGATGGAGGGGAGCTCGAATGATGGTTCCTCTTTAAATTCCTCTATTTCAGTACTTTCTAATATATCAAGGCAACTGGCTACTTTTGAGTAAAAAATATCCATGTTACGATATAAGGTCAGTGCCAGCTCTAATTTATCCGAAGAACTTGTTTGTAATAAAACATCTGAAACAACTGCGTCAATACAATTAATTAAAAAGCAATCCTCATATAATGCAATTGTAGGAATAGAAGAAGTGTTAAAAATAGAAAATACAACTGTTTGTCCCAAGACAGTCATTGACAATTTGCCATTTTTAACATCAATCAAGGTGTTGGTCATAGCCATAAAAGGCCTACCCAGTAGAATAGTGTGTGCGGATAGTGTAGGTTTATCTCCTCCCATGTCAAGGACTATAAAATCCATAGGCACTATCAACCCACCAACCTTAACTAACACATCTTCTATAATTCCTTTCAGGAATCTAAGAGATCTGTCAGCTAATTGCAAGACCATTTTAGTAGGTTTAAGTTCCCCAAGTTCTAATTCAAGATACACAGAGTAAGGCATCAAATTAACACTGGCTCCTAAATCACACATGCCATCAGCCCCTTTACATTACCCATAGTAATTTTAATTACAAAGCTACCAGGATTCTTTAGCTTCGGAGGTAGTTTATATTGCAAAATAGCACTAGCTACCTCTGATACTATCACCTTTTCATTTGGCTCATACCTCTTTTTCTTGGTGTTCAATTCCTTGAAGAATTTGGCATAAGCCGGCATATTTTTTACTGCTTCAAGTAGAGGTATGTTAATACTTACCTTAGACAGCATGTTGAAGATGTCTGAAAATTGCTTATCTTGTTTATCATTCTTCAATGTGCTGGGGAATGGTATAGGTGGCCGGTAATGATTACTTGCCTTGTGTAAATCTGCTAAAGGAGACTGCTCCATTGATTTTTCTCCATCACCGTTGTCCTCTGGTTCTTCTTCTTTTTCGTTTTCTTGATCACCTGCATTCACGAAATTATTTCCAACACCATTATTTATTACCTTGCCACTTCTAAGAACAGTCACTGCTTGTGCTTACTCAGGTTGACTTGGAAATTTTCCTTTCTGTTGAATCTGCATATGTTGTGCAAGTTGTCCCACTTGGGTCTCCACTTTCTTGAAAGACACTTCCAATGAATCCAACCTTTTGTTATTCATCTCTTGATTCTTGGTACTGGCTTGGATAAAAGCATGTAAATTGTCCTCCAAACTGTATCTCTTAAGCTGCCCTTGATTTGAAGATTGCCCTGGTGATTGATTTTGTCTTTGGAGCAAATGGAAAGGTTGTTGGGAATTATTTGTTGCCCACAAAAAAATTTGGATGATTCCGCCAACCAGGATTGTAAGTGTTTGAGAAAGGATCATTCCGGGCACTTGGTTGTTAACCCTCCATAGCGTTAACTTGCTCAGCCTCATTTCCATAAGACTCATATGCAGAGGGGCATATATTTGCTCCATGCCCAAAAGTTCCATAAATTCCACACACTTCTTGAGTGGATGAAGAAGCATTGTTCTTCATGTTCAGCATCTGCACTTGTCTTATCAATTCAACTATCTGATTGACCATCTCACTATTGGCTTCCACTTGATTTACCACTTTACTTCTTCCTCTTACACTTTTTTGTTGGGAATTAGCTCCCAACATTTCAAAGATATCATAAGTCTCTTCTGCTGTCTTTCCTCCCATAGCTCCCCCAGCTGCATTATCAACAGTATTTTGAAATTGATGGGTTAGACCATCGTAGAAAAACTGATTCAATAGTTTAAGTGGGTAGTGATGGTGTGGACAATGGATTAACAACATCTTAAACCTGTCCCAAGCCTCATGAAATGGCTCTCCATCCAATTGAGCAAATGTAGCTATTTTTCCTCTTAATTCAGCTGTCTTCTTATGTGAGTAAAATTTGCCCATAAACTTGTTATATACTTGCTCCCAAGTTGTCAAAGAATTTTTAGGCAACATCATAAGCCAGCTTTTTGCCCTATCCTTTAATGTGTACGGAAAACACGTCATCCTCAACTGGTTTTCTGTTAGTCCTCCCAATGGAAATGTGTTGAGGGTGGAGTAGAAATCCTGGATAAAATTCAAAAGTTCCTCATTCGGAACTCCATAGAAAGATGGAAGCATATTATAATGGATATTCTTCAACTCGTAATTTCTTGCAGCATCTTATACATGAGGTGGCAGTCCCAATGATAGGTCTGGCAAAATCCCTCATAGTTCTTTGCCTATCGTCTCCCATATTGGTAGATTGTGCAGTATCCGACTCAAAATCAGAAATTTCCTCCTCTATATCAATCCCGGTATACAATTCAAACTCTTCTCTGCTCCTTTTCACTCTTTGAATTTCTGAAATAAATGGGCAAAGCTCTCCTTCGAGTGATCTCCTACCTTGCAAAAAAAAATTTCCGAAAGAAGGAATTATTTAAAGCAAAAGAAAAATAAAATAAAATTTAAATAATGAAAAATAATTTAAAATATATAAATGGTTAATAAACAATTACGCCAATTAGCTTCCCCGGCAACAGCGCCAAAAACTTGTTGCGCTCTAATTAACACTACTAAAGCTACACTCGCAAGTATACGAGGCTGCTGTAGTATTTCGATGAACACCTGAAGGTCGTCTCACAAGGAAGCTAGATAAGCTAATTATTTATCAAATCGCAATAAACAAATTATCAATTAATAGTCTTTGATATATAAAATTAAATTGCTGAACAACTAATGAAAACAGAAAGGAATTGAATTTATAACAATGAAAAAAAAACTGAACAAATATATTGATTCACTTAATAGAAAAGCCTAGGGTTTGCACTTCTGTACTAATTTATATGTATGAACGACTATTCTTCTCAACTGATTTAATTTCAAAGATAAGATTTCAAGCAACTTAATTAATCAAATTAAAGAAATAAGCTCTTGCATTCAAACCTTTTTCAATTAATCTTACTACAATCAAAATGATATTTTCCTTAGGTTTATATTTCTAATTCACCTAAGTCCCTAATTAAATTATTCCAGTATTAGATTTCATTTCTCAATCCTTCATCTCAATACCTAAAACACATAATTGGTGGCCAATCAATTATTTAATAACATTAATCTATTCAAATAAGGATAAACGAAATAAATCAATTAAGAGAAATAACCAGTTCATACAATCATAGTAGATTCATACAAACCCTAGACTAGATCAAAATTAGTTCGTAGAATTGCTATCAAATAGATTCATCTCATTAAAATTCAAAGAAATTAATTTAGACATTAAAGAATTCATAAATAAGATTTCAATAAAACTTAAGAAATAGAGTCTAAGAACAAAACCCAATTACAATTTTCCTTTGGCTTCTAAAGAATCTCTTGCTCATATTTTTGCTAAAAGAATAACGTAATGGCTAGATTTAATTTGATCTCAAGTGTTTGAATGAAAGTGAAATCAATCTTCGATAGTTTTCTTGTTTTGGAGAAAAATTCTCTAAAGAAAAATAAAGAACGGCTGAAAAAATATATCTTCCCCCTCTTGCCCTAATCTTATCTATTTATACAAATCCCTTGGCTAATAATTTTTGACAAGCTCATATTTGGGTGCTTGGTGTGACGCGGCCACAAGCTTGGCCGTGTCATGTGGGTGTGTCACTTCTGCTTCTCTAGTTTGCTTGTCTTTTGTTCTTTGGCATGAGATGGGACACGGCCAAGCTTGCTGGCCGTGTCATGTGACACGACCAGTGGATTGGCCGTGTCACTTGAGTGTGTCCTCTTCTGTTTTGCTCCTTGCTCTTCTTTGTTCTTTGGAGATGAGAGTGACATGGCCAAGCTTGTTGGCCGTGTTACTTGACACGGCCAAGGTTGTTGGCCGTTTCACTTACTGCCATTTCTTTCCTTCTTTTCTTTTCTTTCTTTGGTTTCCTTGGTTTTGGTATTTAGGTGAGACATGGCCAGTGGCTTGGTCGTGTCTCCTGGCCTTGTTAAGCTCTCCCTTCATTTCCTTTGAGGTGACACGGCCAAGCTTGATTTGGCTTGGCCATGTCTTGCTTGATTCATGCTCTTCTTTCTTTGTTTTGATCTTCTAAGGGAGTTTTTTTTGCACTTTAACCTAAAACAAACACTTAAAACAAACTTTAAACAAAAATCAAATGAAACATTAACTAAAAACACATAAACATCATACTAAAAACTAGTACAAAAATGATCTAAGCACAGGGATAAATTAAGGCAGAGGAGTACACAAGCTTTCAAACTTCCTTGAGTTCTAAAAAAATGCTGAAATCACTAAATAAACATATTAAAACTACCAAAATGCATGAAGAAAACAATAATTATCATAATAAATAAATAGCAATTTGAGGACAAAAACTAATAAGACATTGCGCTTGACTAATTACTACTAGAAGCGACACTCGCAAGTATATGAGGTAGTTGTAGCAATGGTGATCATCCCAAGGTCATCTCACAAGGAAGGAATTGTTTGCAATAGTTTGATTGACAAGTAAATTTAAAAGCAAGAGTGTGATATGTTGGAATGATGAAAAGCGATTTTAATTTAAAAGTAAATCGAGTGTAATTGTGTAATATCAATTTAATTCTAGGAATGGTGCCTAGGGTTGTAGATCAATTTAATCAAAACTTAATTCTAAAATTATCCATTAATATAACCTTGTATTTTAATTTGTTCCTCGAGTTTAATTAGTGATTACTAATTCATTAGTTTTCACATTCATGAATCAACAACAACCAATTTTTTTGAATTTGCAAATTAACAAACACTAGAACTTATATTTCTAATTCATTCTTAGGGTAGTTGATTACATAGTTTCGATATCAAATTTCAACTCTCGGTCCATTGTTCAATATTAAGTGATTAATAGGTGGCCAATCTATCAACCTAGCATTCAATCTAATGCAATCAACCAACAACAAGGTATACTAATGGAATTATCAAATCAAGTCATCTAATTAAATCTACTACAACCCAAGGCATGAGTGAATTAGCTCATCATCAATTTAAAGAAAATATCCATCTCAATATTCATCAAATCAAAATTATACATTGTAATATTAATGTTCATGATAAAACAACAACAATATAGAAATGAATCAAAAGAGAGAATAAGAAAAATCCCTTGTAGATGCCAAAAGTTGAACTACTTGTCTTCCTCCTAGCTTACGCCTTGGTGTGTGATAAACAACTTACAAGCTCCCTAAATCAATGGCTCTCCCCTTGAAGGATGGAATGTGACTTTCTCAAGCTCACAACTCCAATCAAGCTTTCTTGAAACCCTAATTATCTAAGAAATTTACTCGCTCAATTTTTATCCCCAAAGTTGATCGGCACTTGTCTATGGAAGAAATGAAGGATGAATGGGAATGAGGATGAAGAGAGAATGGTGTCTCTCCTCTTGAAAAATCAAGAACAAAACTCAGCACCACTTCTTCAAAAATAGCCAATGTGTATATACTACTTGTGAGCTGGGATTTTTGCCCCCCGCTCTCGATGGAATGGTTCTTACGACTTCTGCACTATTTAGGCTCAGGGCCTTAGAGAACACATGCCTAAGTCTGGAGCAAATGGAGTCACCACCCGGACGGACCAGGAAAAAAGAAAGGGGTGGATGACTCAATTCCTATGGAATCTCCAACCCCCTAATGGGTTCGGAAAGTTGGGTACATGTGGGGAAGGTGAGAAATGGCCCAGCACCCCCATAACGCCTGGTTCATTAGAACCGACCTCCTTTGCAGGTCTTAATATTATAAAATTCTTAAATATGATAATATTATCCATACTACATGCAACAATTAAAATAAAGCATTATTATATTAAAATCAAAGTAAGGTCCAAACAAAGCAAATAAATGGACACCCATCCGAGGATGGAAACATGTCCATACATCATCCATATCTAAACTAAATAGGACACCCACCGAAAGGTGTAAACATGTCCTTTACATTGGTCCAAAATTTAAAAGCAATTTAAATTACATGAAAATTAATTAATGAGGTACCCAATAGTGGAAACATACCTCTAACAATTTTAATACCAAAATAAACAAATAATAATCATAATAATAAAGAAATATCCATCCATGATAAATTAAATAAATCAAGCATTGAAATAAAATAAATCAACCATCAAAACATATAATAAACTACATAATCAAATCTAAAATTAAAATAGAGAAATAAATATATAAATTTAGGGTTCGCATCTTAAAATAGGGTTTTAGGATTTTAATTACTAAATTAGGGCTTTGGAAAAAGGAAAGTTAAATACATGGACTCGTAATACACAAATGAATATTAACCCCTTTGACAAGCCCATACGGCGATCCCGCTAGCCGGTTAGCGGGCGGGATTCAGGGGGCAGAGCCCCATAAAATTTTAGAAACTGGCTTTTAGAGTTGCAGGTTTTAGTGTTGAAAATTAAGATTTTAGGGTTTAGTATTGTAACACCCCCATACTCTATATAAGTACTATACATATACCTGGTATACATACAATACGTATATAAAGTATAAGAATGTCACTTTTAGTTTCAATTTAAAAACCTTTATCCGAGTTCAAACAATATTACATTAATTTAAAGAACATTTACAAAATCATTATACTTTCAATGGTCTTATATATATATATATTACTCTCATTCTTATTTACCAAAATTTCATTTATACATATGAATATATTCTTATAAAAAATACAACATAATTAAATCACACATGTATTCATCACCTTCTAGTTGGTCTCGAAACACTCTCTTACCCTTCTCGTGGCATAACAGTTTGACTTCCAGATCAACCACATAATCACCTGCGCAATCACACAACCGCGCTAAGCCCGAGAGCTTAGTAATACAAATAATTCATGTAAACATATATTACAAAAAATCATATTTACTTGTTAACTTCATATGTCATTATTTTCTTATCATGTTTTCCCATTTTGAATACACCTTTCATATATATTTCTACTAATGTCTTACTTATATACATATACACATATACTATTGACACCAATCATAACTCCATGACTTATTAGAATATTCATAAAAATATTCTCAAGGTCTACATTCACATCCGTATTATACTTTCATGTTGTACTTTCATTTCTCATCATTCAACATAGTTCTTTTAATCTACATTCACTGTCAATAATTTACTTATGTATTATAACCATCACATAACATTATATCTCACTCCATAGATCATATTAAAACAAAGACAAACATATATCTCATTATTCATTTGTTTCACTATTCAAGAATCACATATAAACAAGCACAAGCATGGGCCCAAAAGAAACTAATATGCCATTCCACTTTCAGACTTAATGTTTTGGTTTAATTATCACATTTATCATTATCATTATCCCAACTAGGCTTCAAGGATTTAGGTTCAACCAAGCTTCAAGGGGAACAAAGCATGCTAAGTATCAACCCAACTTGGCTTCAAGAACCAACCCAACCTAGCTTCAAGGGTTGTAACATCTCAATTAGGCTTCAAGGACTAGACCCAACCAAGCTTCAAGGGGAGTAAAACATGTTAAACTTCAACCCAACTTGGCTTCAAGGATCAAGCCCAACCTAACTTCAAGAGATTGTTACTAATAGGCATGCCACCAACAACAAAACTCTGAAAATGAATAACATATTAGACACATAATTCATTTATTATTTCATTATCAATTTCATTTGCAATTCTCATCATCATGTAGGCAAACATGCCCCATTTATCTCAATTGAATCATCATAGCCAATCACAATGGCTTCACATCTCATTTGAATCATCATAGCCAATCACAATGGCTTCATGTCTTATTATGTCTCAATTCACATTATAATACCTCATTATTGAAATATACAAAATCAAACACATTAAACATTCATTAAGAATGATCATCATTGATATACACATATATAATTTACCTTATTCTTAGATTTAGAATCCTCAATACACATTTGTTTAGGTCATCTTTGTTTTAAATATATTTAAAGTGTAGATACAAAAAGACCTTTGGAGGATCCAACAATGCAGGATTAAAAAAAATAAATAACAGTAGCCAACACACTCAAGGGACACGGCCAAGCTTGTGGCCGTGTCTCTCAACAAAAATTCCAACACGGCCAAGACTCCCCTAGCTTGGCCGTGTCTCCCTTAAATCCAAAGAACAAATACAAAAGAAGAAAGATGGAATCAGGCAGTAGCAGACACGGGCAAGGGACACGGCCAAGACAGTGGCCGTGTCTCTCCAAAAATCATCCAACACGGCCAAGTTTCCCCTGACTTGGCCATGTCTCCCATAACATGGCCGTGTCTCTCCTTAAATTTTGGCCATGTCTCTCAACAATTTAAAAACCAAACACGGCCAAGCCTCCTTGATTGTAGTAAGTCACATTATACACAATATAGCATGATTCAAATGGATGTAATCAATGTTCTAGACACATATATTACATGCTTATCACAATATTCACACTATTAATACACATCAACAAAGCATTAGATTCATTAACACATTTACAAATTAATGTAATTTGTACTTACCTTAAGAACCACTCACACCAATCTATACACTTTACCTTCCAAGAACTCTTCACCACTTAACTTAAGGCAATCCACTTCCTTCACAACCTAATTCAAATAAAATAATAAGATACATGAATTCCAATACAAGTATTTACTTATGAAACTCATTCTAAAACTTTAGATCACAACTCACAAATCACATCTCTCTCTAGGATCCAAACTCATGTATTTTATGTTTTCAACTTCCTTAAACACAACATACATCAACCATATATCAATTATTCAATTCTCCAACTCCTTTATATTAAACCCTTATTAAACAATTTCAATAATCCATCATCACTCTCACAACTAACCATATCAAATCCAAACTTAAACAATAGAAATCCATACAAGGAAATGAATACTTACTTGGATATTATGTCAAATCTTCAATAACCATCTTCAATTCTCTCAAAATCCCATTTTATTTGATATGTATATTGATGAAATCACCTCTCTCTCTCTCTCTCTCTCTCTCTCTTTCTCTCTCTCTCTCTCATGCAAGAAGAAGAAGAAGAAGAAGGAAAGAAGATCTTCTCTTCTTTTCTCATACTTATCATATATATATATATATAATAATAATAATAATAATATAATTAATTATTTCTAAAATAATCTCCACCACCACTTTCTTCCTTTGACTTTCCTTTCTTTATTATTATTATTATTATTATTATTATTATATAACTTACTTTTCCTACACCATTTTATACATCATGTATATGTGATGTATATGTGGGTATATGTATATTTCTTATATATTGCATTTATATTTCCCATATCTTTCAAATACCATATATACATTTTATCCTTCATATCCATCTAGCTCTTATAATATTTTCCTTACATATTTTACCAACATATCTTCTCACTACTACAATTCCACTGTACACCAAAATCAGATATTAAATTAATTCATTGATCTTCTTTTAGCCTTTATTAATTTAACTTGTATATATTCCCATAGATACAACATATACACTCTCTTCACTTCTTTTCTCTTTCCCTTCAATATACACATTAAATCCAATTGCAACAATAATTATTCCAAAACTTTTAGAGTGTATTTTGGGATATTACAAGTATTTAGAAAATAGGGTTTTGGAAACTAGGGTTTATAATTTTAAAAGATTGGAATTAGGGTTTAAGATTTTTTAGGTTTAGCCACTGGAACTAGGGTTTGAGGTTTTTTAGGTTTACTGGATGAGGATTTGAAAAAATGAGGTTTTAAAATTTTAGGAATAAATTAAGGATTTCTTGGATTAGGGTTTTGAAAACTAGAGTTTTGCAATTTAGGTTTTGGTGGCTTTAGGTAGAATAGTTTGGGGAAAGGGTTACGTGGTGACAAGCTTTAAAAAAATTATGGTTTTGATTTATCTTTTTAGAAGAAACATTGATTTTGGAGATAAATTGAGAATTTGGAAAACTATTAGGGTTGTGAGACTTTAATGGAATAATTTAGGGTTTAAAAGTTTTGGAAAAAAGAACAGTTTAGGGTTTTGATAATTTAATCAACGATTTAGGCTACTGGATGAATGGCAATTTGATTTATAAAACATACTATGAAGTTTAATAATTTAGGTTACTGAAAGTATCAATATCAAAACAAATAATAGAAATACTTAAAAGAAAATATGGCAATACTATCGTATGCTTAAACAATTCATGAATCAAAAGATAAGAATGTTGTAAATATAAACAAATCAAAGATTTATAGTCAAACCTGTGTCGCATTGGTTGCACCACAATTGACTCTGGATGAACAAGAACAAAGATAGCATTGTTGCCTTTGGATTGATGATTGATGAGTGATATTTGTTGCTAATTTCTTTTGCTGTCTTCTGCTTTGCTATTTTAATCTTTCTTAATCTCTTATTAATGTTAATTCCCCCTATTAAAGTCTAAAATGTTATTATTTATAGGCAAACCTCACTTAGAATCCCTAACCCTAATATTAATCCATTCTTAAAGTAAATTTTAATTCAATTCGGAAACTAATTTCAAAAAACAATTGAAACCATGTCAACCTGGGACAACGAGATCGACATGGACCAAAGCCATGTCGACCTGGGGCAACCAAGTCAACATGGCCTTTGGCTCATGTATGTCTACCTAGGCATCCAGGTCGATGTGAGTCAAGGCTCATATTTCCTGGGCCCTCCTAACTTGAACTAGTTTTGCATTTTAAATTTTTTGGACTGGACCATCTAAAAAAGACTTGGTTTAGGATTTTGTAGTTGAGTTTGTGACTTTTAAAATCAGATTGACTTATTAAAAGTTGTAAATTGGATCAAATTTATTTTGGCATCCTTTAATCAGGACCGTATCAAATTGGGGTCAAAATTAAGGGTCTACAGTTTGCCCCCTACTTGAGCGATCTGACACTACAGCAAAAGAGAACGAAAAGCATTGTGATTTTTTACTAATTCTTGATGATGATGGGTACTTCGATTTGATTTGGGTACTTGGACTCGAGACTGAACTTGATTTGGGTACTTGGACTCGAGACTAGATTGAAATTAATTTGGGTACTTGGACCCGAGATTAGATACTTGGACCCGAGATTGAATTTTATTTGGGCACTTGTACTCGTGATTGAATTGAATTTGGGTAATTGGTCCCGAGATTGGGTACCTGGACCTAAAACTAAATTTGATTTGGGTACTTGGACCCGTGATTGAATTGGATTTGGGCACAAGGACCCGAGATTGGATACTTAGACCCGAGATTGAATTTGATTTGGGTACTTGGACCTAAGACTGGATTGGATTTGGGTAATTGGACCCGAGATTGGGTACTTACACTCAAGACTGGGCACTTGGACTCGAGACTGAATTGAATTTGGGTACTTGGACCCGAGACTAGGTACTTGGACCCAAAACTGGATTGTGTCTTTCAAAATCAAAAACCCTAGAACTTTAATTTATTTTTTCTAAAGTTAAAAACACTAATTCGTTGCTTTATTTTTCGAAAAGGCTTAAAATTGTTATTTTTACTTCTTCAAAATTTTAAAACCCTAATTGAAAATGTTTTTCTTCAAAACCAAAATTTGATTATGTTTCTTTCAAAAAACCCTAAAAACATCTTTTCTATTTATATAAACCTTAAATCATTTGTTTACTTTCATAAAATTATCAATTGCTTTTTCCAAATTCTAAAAAACTTAAATATTCACCGAAACCCTAATTCTAAAACACTAAAACTAAATGCAACTTCCAAACCTAAAATAGTAAACCCTAACCCCTTTAAAACCTTAAACCCTAATTTTTTTTCTAAACCCTAATCCTTTAAAACTTTAAAAACCATAAAAGCACAAATATTTTAATTTCACATAGTAAACTTGAAACCATAAATCAAAAGTATTTTAAAGAGTCCAAATCCTAGTTTCATGATTTTACATAACAAACCCTAATTTGGTTAATCAAAGAGTTTTACCAACCTTTTAAAACATAAAATCCTTAATCTATTTTAATTCTCTTAAAGTCAAAGTAGCCTAAATTCCATAAATTCCAAAATCCTAAACACATGAAATAAATAACCCAAAATGGCAACAGTAGCTATAATTTAGATTTTTATTTGCCTTATTTAATTCTATATTTGGTTATGCTTTGATTTATTTTATATGCTTTAATTTATTTAAGTTCAATGCTTGGTTTATTTAATTTATCATGGATGGATGTTTATTTTCTATTGATGTTTAATACCTTTGATGAATTATGAATGGTTATTTAACTTTTATCAATTTATTCAAGTTTCCAAATGTTGTAAAAGGTATGTTTCCACTTGGTGGGTACCTCATAAGTTAAATATCATGTAATTTAATTTGCTTTTCTATTTTAGAACCTATGTAAAGGATATGTTTCTTCCTTTCGATGGGTGTCCTATTTAGGCATGTGATGTAAGGACATGTTTCCATCTTCGGATGGGTGTCCATTTATTTGTTTTGTTTTGCTTGGACATTGCTTTGATTTTAATATAATGATGCTTTCTTTTTATTATGTGTAATATGGATAATGTTGTTATACTTAAGAATTTTATAATATTAAGACCTGTAAAGGAGGTCGGTTCCAATGAACCGGGCGTTGTGGGGGTGCTGGGCCATTTCTCACATTCCCCACACGTACCCAACTTTCCTAACCCGTTAGGGGGTTGGGGATTCCTTAGGAATCAAGTCAACCACCCCTTTCTTTTTCCAGGCCCCTCTGAGTGGTGACTCCATTTTCTCTAGACTTAGGTCCGTGTTCTCTAAGTCTCCGAGCCTAAACAGTACCGAAGTCGCAAGAACCATTCCCCCGGGAGTGGGGGCAAAAATCCCCGCTCACACACAGTAAGTAATCGTAAATCATAAATCCAATATTTTAAAGTTTCCAAACCCTAGTTTCATGATTTCACTTCTCAAACACTAATTTGGTTTATCAAAGAATTTTATCAACCTCTTAAATTATAAAACTTTTATCCATTGCAATTCCATTAAAATTTACAGTAGCTTAAACCCAGAAATTCCAAAACCCTAAACACATGAAATAAAGAATCTTAAATAGAAACAGTAGCCCTAATTTGAATCTTTATTTGCCTTATTCAATTTTATATTTGATTATGCTTTGATTTATTTTATATGCTTTCATTTATTTAAGATCAATGCTTGGTTTATTTAATTTCTCATGGATGGATGTTTACTTTCAATGGATGTTTAATATCTTTGATGAATGATTTATTTACGATGAATGGTTATTTACTTTTATCGATTTATTTAGATTTCCAAATGTTGTAAGAGGTATATTTCTACTTGGTGGGTACATAATTAGTTAAACATCATGTAATTTAAATTGCTTTTCTATTTTAGAACCAATGTAAAGGACATGTTTCTACCTTTCGGTGGGTGTCCTATTTAGGCATGGATTATGTAAGGGCATGTTTCTATCTTCGGATGGGTGTCCATTTATTTGTTTTGCTTGGACATTGTTTTGATTTTTAATATATCGATGCTTTATTTTAATTATTGTGTGTAATATGGATAATATTGTTATACTTAAGAATTCTATAATATTAAGCCCTGTAAAGGAGGCCGGTTCCAATGAACCGGGCGTTGTGGGGGTGCTGGGCCATTTCTCACCTTCCCCACACGTACCCAACTTTCCAAACCCATTAGGGGGTTGGGGATTCCTTAGGAATTGAGTCATCCACCCCTTTCTTTTTTTCCCGGCCCATCCAGGTGGCGACTCCAATTTCTCCAGACTTAGGTTCGTGTTCTCTAAAGCCCTAAGCCTAAACAGTGCCGAAGTCGCAATAACCATTCCACCGGGAGTGGGGGCAAAAATCCCCGCTCACAGCGGCAACTCCACTGGGGATAAGAGAAGTTGATTCCCTTGGTGTTTTTTATTATTCTATTCTTTTTTATAAGGATATTATCCATTGCATCATATTAGATTGCATTGTGTGCGTGAGTTAGGATGCCTGTGTTACACGTGTTATGTTATGTAAGGGATACCATACTTTCACTCAAGGTATGGAGATCGAGCGTGGCATAACCACTCATAGCCTCGTACCATTTGGTATATACTTGCTATGGAAACCTAAGCCTTTTAACCCAAAGACTAAAGCTCATGTAATTGGCCTAGTTACTTTCCTTAGGTTTTTACGCCAAATACATGTTGTTTGACCATGGTTAATTTATCTTAGCTTAAATCATGGCTTATTTGGTTTGTTCTTTTTCTAGTATGACATAAGTATATTGTAAGCTCAAAATAAATTTTTCTTTAAAGTCCAAAAGACCACAGCTATTTTCAAAATTTTTCAAGATGGTCTTTGGACATAAGACTTTTCTAAAATTCTTTTGCTCATGGCCCAAATACTAAGCCCAAAATCCTTTTTTTTCCAAGATCTTTTTACAATGGGCTTAGAAACAAAATTGTTTTTATCCAACCTTTTCTTACAAAGAGCTTGCAAATTATTTAGGTCAATTAAGAAATACTAAAAATCAATTGTGAGCCTAGTTTGTACTAAGAATAATTAATCATGGGCTTGTTTTTGGTATGAACCTTTAGTTACTCTTTTCGAGTGAGAAATCTATCTATAATAAGCCTCTTAATTTATTTTTAATCCAATATAGCATAAAAGCTTCTATAGTTGGTTGAATGGATTAAAACCTAATTAATGGAAATTACTATGAATGGATTTCCATTTTCGAAAATATAACTATTGGTTAAATGTCCGAGGGAAATATTCGAAAATAAGATACCCCATGTTGGTATTTTGTTAACCATATACCTAGGAAAAGAGACTCGCCATTCGTGTGTGGATGCTATAAGGTTGGAAGGGACGTCCTAATTATCCTTGTTTGTTGATTGTTTGTGCATACATGCATACATACATACATTTGCATCTCATATCATTGATCCTCTCTGGCTCACAGCCCTGGATTACAAAAGTTCAAAAGCCTACAATAATCCGACCTACACTGGAGATGAAGTATCTAGCAACGACTCAATCACTTTCTCACCAAAAGCAATGGATCCCGAACAAATTCAAAGAATGGTGGATGATGCCCTCAATGCCAAGATGGAAGAAATAAAAGAGGCCATGGCCGAGACCATAAAGAATCAACTAACTGCAATTTTAGGAAACAATGCCGAAGCATCTGCTAGCACCAAGAAATTCAAGGGGAAGGCTAAAGTTGATGAAGTAGCTTTTGATGATGATAAGGTGATCATTGATGATGATGATTGGGCTCAATACTACCAAGATCTTCAAGACAAAAAGGAGCCAAAGGTTGTTAAGAAGGCAACTTTTGAAAAGATTGTAAATTCTGATGTTGAAAAGATGATCACGGATTTAGAAAAGAAATTTGAGAAGAAACTGAAAACCAAAGAAATGTCCGAGATCGACAAATTATTTGAGCTAGATGAAGAAGTTCCATACAAATTCAAGATGCCATCTTTTGCGAAGTTTGATGGAACCGAAAATCCTCATCTCCATGTGAAGCAGTATATCACTGCTATGCAGTCTGCCCGAGCTACTAAGGCTCGAACTCTAAGGTACTTCATGCTCTCATTGGACCATGTTGTCCAAAATTGGTTCAATACCTTGGAAGAAGAAACACAAAAGAGTTGGGATCTGCTATACAAAGCCTTCCTCCAACAATATGGGTATAATTTCGAGATGGAAGTTACCTTAATGGAAGTGGAGTCCATAAGACAAAGGCCAAATGAGAATTTTGTGGACTATGTGAAAAGATGGAGAAACATGGCTGCTTTGCTCAAGACAAGGCCTGATGAATATGATCAAATAAGGATGATCATGAGAGGCATCCTGCCTAGTTTTCGTGAAAGGATGTCTCATACACTCATCCGTGACTTCAAAGATCTTCTCCAAGCCGGTCTACAAATTGAAGAGTGGGAAAGGGAAAAAATCGCTTTTCAATACGAAGGAATGAGAAAGGGAATTATAAACCTAGCAATCAAAGCACTCAAAAGGAAGTTGATGTTAATATGGCTGGTCAAGGAAATAAAAGACAATTCTCATAATCTTGGGTTTTTAGCAAGCTGCAAAAGAAAGGGTTGTTGCAACCGTTAGCTCCTCGGTCACTACATAATCCACTGCCACCAAACTTCAATGCCGAGGCCTTCTGTCAATTTCATCAAATGCGAGGGCATGAAACAGATAAATGTGCTCGTCTAAGGCATGAGATCCAAGATTTGATTGATAGTGGCAAGCTACCTGAGCCAGATAAGCCCAATACCAAGAACAACCCTTTGCCTAAATTTGGAAGAGTGTCACCACCAACAACTTTTATGGTGGGAAAAGGATTGGAAGAAGATTTTGTTTTATCATCCTTTCAAGATGGAAAAATTTAAGATGTAAAAGGAGAAGAAGCTTAACTCAACAAACTTCCCTTGGCTTGTTTGTTTCTCTTATTTTATTTTTATTAATATTTAAATTGGAACAATCTTATTTTTCAAATTTAAAGTTGTTTGAAAATAAATTACTTTCATCAAAATTTTTGTTGGTCTTTGTTCATTTTGGTGTTCAACCAATGAGTAATCTAGCTTGATAATTCATGAATTAATATATTTCTGCATCATAACTCGAATGACTTTACTAGGTGAGGGAATTGCTCTATAGCATTGAGTTGTGTATGCTTACATAGAGAGGGCTCCTGTATAATTATCTTTGTCTAGGTCCTAGTCAGTCTTTGAACATGCTTTGACAAACTTTTGAGGTGAAATTGAACTCTACTTATTTAAGAGAGAAATGATCTAGGCATTGTTTGGTTAATCAACAACTAGTATCCACCCTATTAAATATCAATCCCTAGTCGTCCCTTTGAGCCTTCATAAAATTTTAGCTTTCTTTTCATTGGTTTACAAACCCCAATAACCTATCCTGAGCTGTTGTGAGACTTTTGACAAGTCTTATGATCACTAAGGTGAAGAGGCAAGAAGATAAAGGAATTGAATGCATAGCCAGAACTATAAAAATAATTGGTGTTATCAAGACCATAAGGGTAGCTGATGTTCTCAAAACCATAGGGGTAGTTGAAGTTTTCCTAATATCTCCAATATATCAAGACAACATCAGAATAGCAAATGATTTGTCCCTATTAAAGAAGATTTATGTTACTCTACTCATCCATTATTGGAAGCCCATGTTAATACAAACAAGACAACTCTTTTAGAGTAGAACCAAACAAAAAAAACAAAAAAAAAAGAGAAGAAGAAAAGAAGAAAAAAAAAGAAGAAAAAGAAAAGAAAAAAGGACAAAAAAGAAAAGAAAGAAGATAAAACCTAAAAAGGCAGTTCAAAAAGCCAATTGAGTTCTCTTTTACCTAAGACAACAAAAGGCTTCCATTTGGTTCATAAGGACATTTTGACTTGAATTGGTTCAACCCAACCAAAGATTCAATCAAAATCAAAGAAAAAGGAGAAAGACCATCCAATTCTTGAAAGTTCTGTACTTGACAGTCCTACAAGGAAGAAGGACAAAATGATAAAATGCTCAAAGAAAAGGGAAGAGGAAGAAAAATAAAGAGAAAGAAAAGGGAAAAGAAATGAATTTGGGAACCAAACTATTTGCAAGGGAAAAAACTGTTCCAATCGAGATATAGATTAATGCCAAGAAGATAGAAGGAATTTGGAGTCTAGAAAGATTGCTCCAAGCTACCTTAAGTTCCAACAAGAAATTTATAGTGTGAAGGTTTGTCCTTTGTGTCACACTAGCTCCAATCTCAAAATGACTTTCATTTAAACCCATGTCCCTTATAGACCCCATTTCAAGCCTATCAAAGACCTTTTAATCTCTCTGGGTAGGTAGAGTCTATTAGTGGAGATAGTTTGGATAAGCATGCATATGATATAGACAATATTTAAACTCAATGAGACCTTTGACCAAGTAATGTGCATGTGCCTATCTGAAGTGCAACAATTCTTTCTTAAATAGAAATGATTCCGAGTTTAGTACGGTAACTAGGTTTGTCATGTTATAGATATGTTAATTTGGAAAAATTAAGTCCTGAGGTAGATTGACATTAATTTGGCAAAGCCAACATTTGATTTCAAAATTAAAATTCAAAATTCAAAAAAAATAAAAATTAAAAATATTTTTGTCATACAAAGCCTTCAAGCTAAAGGGGAGTATGTTGAACTGTCGAATCTCCAAAGGACACATTGGGCAAAGGAAATGATTATTGGCAAGGTCATGAAGGAGCTACCAACCGACATGCTGAAATATAGTTTGAAATGGATGCATCCCTAACTCTGCTATTTAGGGTCTCCACCGCTCATGTTTTCAACATCTCAAAGATAAAAGCCATAAATGTGAAGCATCATGTAATTCCAGTGCAAGAACTGAACGGGCATCTGAAAGAAATCCGTGAGAGAACTTCTGCTGATCACCTCAGTCTGTGAGTCAATGAAATCACTGTGAGTATTATCATGCATATCATGCATACATGAGCATATCACATCACACTTTCTTGTCTTGTATTGTCTATTCTTTATCAAAGTGAACAGCAAACACTCTGTAAAGTAAAGAATCAAAAGAAGATGTCAAATCAGGGGGGAATGGAAAGCCCATTTCTTGAGAAAGTTCCAGTAATTTTGCAAAGAGAAGAAATACGTGCTCGTGCAAAGAAATGGACAACAAGAACATCAATCAAAGCTCGCATAGAAAAATCATGGGTTTGGGCCTACACAGGGGACAAAGTTTCTCCGTTTTAATTTTTTGAGTCTATATTTTCAAACTCACTTACAAATATTTTGCCACGCAAGGGGGCAACAAGAGGATATAAGGTCCAACTAAAAATAGCTAAATTTTTGTGAAAGGAAGAACAAAGGAATGGAACAACAAGTTAAGCCAGAATCCTCAACTAATAAAAGGTCAATAAAATCGAATTCAAATCTCGAGTAAAAGTACCCAGTCACGGGTCCAAGTACCAATATTTAATCCATCCCCGTGTCCAAGTACCCAAATCAAATCAATCTCGGGTCCAAGTACCCATTCTCTGGTCCAAGTATCCAAATCTAATTTTAGCTCGGGTCCAGAACCCACATTTTCCTTAGGTCTAGAACCTAGAATCTTTTTTAAGTCCAGAACTTTGCTCGGGTCCAGAACCCAAATTTTTCTTAGGTCCAGAACCTAGAATCTCTTCTAAGTCCAAAACTTAGCTCGGGTCCAGAACCCAAATTTTCCTTAGGTCCAGAACCTAGAATCTTTTCTAAGTCCATAACTTACCTCGGGTCCACAACCCAAACTTTTCTTAGGTCCAGAACATAGAATCTCTTTTAATTCCAGAAATTAGCTTAGGTCCAGAACCCAAATTATCCTTAGGTCAAGAACCTAAAATTATCCTTTAGTATAGAACTCGAACCGGGTCCAGAACCCAAAACCTCAACCATCTCAAAAATTAAGTCTTATTGCTTTTCACTCTCTTTCACTAAAGTCTCAGATCATTCAAGCAGGGAATAAACTGTAGACCCTTAATTTTTTATACAGTTCGGTCCAATATATTTTAATTAGTCCAAAATAATTTTTGTGTTGTCCAAAATATTTTAATTACTCCAAAATAATTTTTGTTATATTAATTAAATAATATTTTCTTTAGTATTTAATTTTTATTAATAAATAATAATAATAAAAATAAAAATCAGCGATAGAAAAATCAACGACGAAAAAATCATCGCCGAAAATCAGTGTGGCGAAATGGCCTGCAGTTTATTTCTGCGGGTGAAATGGCGCGCAGGAATTTCCTGCGGGCGAAATGCCCCATAGGCCAAATTCGCCGCCCGCTGCTGTAGCCAGTTGTGCCAACATTTTTTGCCAGCGCAATTTTTCCGCAGCAGTTTTTTTTCGCCAGCGCAATTTTTCCAACACAAAATTTTCCGAAACCAAATGTAATTAGGTTTCAATTTTCTTTTCTTAATTAATGTTATATTCCATGAATAACTAGAATTAATCAAAAAATCTTCTATAAATAAGATAAAAAAAAACATAAAAAGGGAACGAAAATTTGGAGGAAATTTGAGACCGAAATTGAGGAGGAAAACTTTGAAAGATTTGAAGAATTCCTTCTAGCAATGAAATCTATCAAACTAATTGAGAGAAGCAAACAAGCAATTTAATTGATCAAAGGCAGCAAAGCTTGTCTTTGTTCTTGTTCATCCAAGAAGTGATTTTTGGTGGAACCAACAAACGGAGGTATGATCAATTGTCTAATTTCTTCACAGTAGCTTTGTAATATCCCAAAATATACCCTAGAAGTTTGGTGTAATAATTGTTGTAATTGAAGTAAGTGTATTTTTGTTTAATTGGAAAAGAGAAAATAAGTGAAGAGAGAGTTTATATGTTGTATATATGTAAATATATATATAATATATACAAGTCAATGGGAAAGTCAAAGGAAGAGATTAATTATTGATTAATTGTGTTTAAAGGATTATTAATTATTTTGAATTTGAGTTAGAGTAAGTGGAAGTGGATATTTTTAATATTTTATAACAAATACTTGGATGAGAGGATTTTAAGGAAAAGTGGGTTTGACTTGGCTTATTTGGTTTTCTTTCTTTCTTTTTCCTGCGTGGTCCTCAACCATTTCTCTCTTTCTCTTTGTTTTTCTGTGTTGTTCGGCCATCAAGAAGAAAGAGAGCAAGTTAGAGATTTGTTCTTCCAAGTTCAAGATTAAAGAGAGTTTTCAAAAGATCAAGTTGAAGGTTTAAGAGTTCTCCATCTTTGGTAAGTCTTATCTCGATTTCTTGTGTTGTTTTTGAGGTTATATGGTTTTTTGAGTTGGAGTTGTGTTTGAGAATGTGTTTGGGTTGATTATGTTGTGTTTAAGAGTATTTGGTTTAAGTGGTTTTGGATTTTGGGGTTGGATTGAAGAAAAGAATAAGTTGGTTGGTATAGATTGAGTTGTGGTTATGTTTAGAGTTTTGATGATGTCTGTGATTTGTGGTTGATGTGTGTTTTCGCTTGTTTTGGTGTTGTTGCAAGTTTGAGATGATGTTTGGGTATGTTTTGTTAAGTTTGGTGGAAGTGGATGTTGGTGGATAGAAGTGATTTGTAGTTGTGGTGTTGTTTTAGCCGGAATCTGGATTTTTGGCCTGACACGCCCATGAGCATGTCCAGGGTTCTTAGGCGTGTCACTTGTTCTGTGTGGTAGTAGGTTTGACACGGCCAGTAACACGCCCGTGTTATTGAGCGTGTCATAGCTACTGTGAGAATGGAGAATTTACACGGCCAGGAGCACGTTCAGGTTGTTGGACGTGTTGATGTATTTGTGTGAGGCAGTATGTATTACACGCCCAGTGACACGCCCGTGGTCATGAGCGTGTAATAGCTTCTGTGTTGTGGAGTTAGGGCACGGTCAAGAACAAGCCCGTGTGGTTGAGCGTGTCATGTGTAGAGGTTGCCCTAGTTAACTCTTAACTTGATTACTTCTTGTGTATCCTTAAGTAAGTGTGTGTTATATTTGTTGGATTAGGTCTTGAAGAAAGTGATTTGTCATTGATTTAAGAAGCATAAGAACCTTGGAAAAGGGAGTGTTTTGAGTTGTGTAAATTGCTTTTGAGGTAAGTACACATTCTGCATTATTGCATTGTTGATTCTTATGAAGAATGTACTTTGCTATGCTTATATCAATGATGATATATACATGTTTTATATGAATGATATGATGATACAAATGATTGTACATTTGAAAGAGGAATTGCTAAGATGGGTATTGAGATATGCTATGATATGAGGCCATGGTGATTGGCTATAATAACTCAAATGTGATGTGAAGCCATTGTGTTTGGCTATGATGATTCAATTGAAAGATATAAGGCATGTTTGCCTAATTGATGATGAGAATTGAGAATGAAATAATAAATGAATTGTGTGGCTAATGTGTTATTCAATTTTCAGAGTTTGTTGTTGGTGGCATGCCTAATGATAGTAACACTCTCTTGAAGTTAGGTTGGGCTTGATCCTTGAAGCCAAGTTGGGTAGAAGTTTAACATGTTTTACTCCCCTTGAAGCTTGGTTGGGTCTAGTCCTTGAAGCCTAATTGAGATGTTACAACCCTTGAAGCTAGGTTGGGTTGGTTCTTGAAGCCAAGTTGGTTGAGACTTAGCATGCTTTGTTCCCCTTGAAGCTTGGTTGAACCTAATCCTGGAAGCCTAGTTGGGTTTATGATAATGATAAATGTGATGATTAAACCAAAACATTTACTCTGAAAATTGAATGGCATATTAGAGTGTTTTGGGCCCATGCTTGTCTTTGTATATAATGTGATTCTTGAATGGTAAAATCAATGGAACTATGAAGATGTAATATGAATATTGTTATGACATTGAATGTAGTATGATGTGGTAATGTGATGTGCTTCTATGTGTGTGGTTTATGAAATATAAAAGTATGTTGTTAGCCTTCCATCTATGATGTTGATTTGTTATTAATATGTGTGACATTATATTGCACTAAAGCATAATACTAGCATACTTTATACTACTAAGCCGTTGGCTTAGCGCGATAGTGTTTGATCGCGCAGGTGACAGAGTTGAACCTGAGAGTTCTTCAAGACCGAGTGAGAGTAGACATTGAAGAGTTCATTTTGGGACTTAAAGATCAGAGAAGAGCTGCCAATCATGTATATATATTCTATGTTTTGTAAACTTTGATTTATAACATATTTGTAATACCTTCCGCTGTGAATTATTAAACATTTTATATATATAGTGTCTTTTGGATTTCTTTTATTTGTTTGAGATTGGTTTCACTTGTTTACAAAGATATTTGTTGTGTCTTTTTAAATCGTGGCATTTTCTATATTCAGTATACGTATATTACGATCGTTTAAGCATGCTTGGTACGTATACAGGGTAGAGAGGTGTTACAATTGTTTTGGTATCAGAGCCTAGGTTTGAGATTCTCAACCTAGGTAAAGTGTAAGAAAAAGAGTGTTTTGATTTTAAAACGTGGATTTTTGAATAACATACATGTTTGGCATTGGCAGTCTCTGATCTTTAATGAGAGGTATTCTGCTGTGTTTGCAGATATAGGTTGTGATGGATTCTCACTCACGTCAGTCAGTTGAGGGTAGTGCTGAGAGTATAGCTCCTGATGAGATTAGAGAGGGAGCTAGAGTGGATAGTGCTGGAGAGATACCTGCTTCTGTATCGGGAAGACCAGCTGGTGAGGAGGTTCCACCAGTTTGGCTTAGGCATGTGGTTGAGGCTTTGAGGCAAGCACCTGTGCAACCACCGCCACCACCCCCACAGCCTTTGGTATCAGTGAGGCATTATGACAAATTACGGAAGTATGGAGCAAAAGATTTCTTGGGTACTATTGATCCAGCTGTAGCTGAGCAGTGGCTAGATAAAGTACAGAGAATATTTGTTCAGTTGCAAGCCACTCTAGAAGAAAAGTTTGATTATGCAAGATCATTGTTGCAAAAGGATGCATATGACTGGTGGAAGACAGTGCCCCATGCTATGGATGATCCACCAACATTGTCCTATTCTGATTTTCTAAGAGAGTTTGAATTGAAGTATACTCCTAGGGAGTACAAAGATGTGAAGAAAATGGAGTTTTTAAGCTTGAAGCAAGATCATCGGACGGTGACGGAATATGAGTTAGAGTTTATCCGGTTGAGCCAGTATGCTGGATGTATTATATCTGATGAGATAGATAGATGCCGGAGATTTGAGGAGGGATTGAGGCCCTCTATCATGTGTTTGGTGGCTGGATCTAGATATCATGATTTTCCCCAGCTGGTTGCAGCAGCTAGGAGTGTGGAGAGGGCTCAGGTTATTGCAGCTGCTTCAGAGGAAGAGATCAGGGTTAGAAGGCCCCAGTTTGAGGCAGGGTCTTCGTCTGTGAAAAGAGGTAAAGGAAGTTTTGTTCCTCGGATTAGTAGGAGTCAGAGGCCAGCGGGTAAGTCAGTACAGTTTCAGAGGCAGAGATCTAGACCTACAGTTTCAGTGGCGAGTGCTCCGATCCCAGTGACTCAGAGATCCACCTTACCCATATGCATTCATTGTGGTAGGCCACATGGTGGTACTTGTTGGAAGACTGGTGTAACAGGGGTATGTTTCAGATGTGGATCTCCCGATCATTTTGTGAGAGATTGTTCTGAGAGACAGGAGCGGATGTCAGTGGATACTGCAGCTTCCCGACCTAGTGTGAGGGGAGGTCGAGGAGGCAGAGGTTTCAGCAGAGGAGGCAGATCTGGGTTCAGTTCTAGAGGAGGTTCTACATCCAGGGAGAGTAGACCAGAGGAGGCTGGATCTTCTCAGAGGATTTATGTGATGCAGAAGCAACCAGATGCTTCGGCAGTCATAGCTGGTACTTTTTCTTTATTTGGTATTTCAGTACTTGCTTTGATTGATTCCGGGTCCACGCATTCATATATTAGTGCATCTGTTTTGCCTGTGTTTGATGTGCATGCTGAATCCCTAGGATTTGATGTATTGGTGACAAATCCTTTAGGGCATAGTGTGATTGTTAGCAGAGTGCACCGAGATAGTGCAGTGATGGTGCAAGGTGAGGAGTTTCTTAGAGATTTGATTGAGATGCCTTTTAAGGAATATGATGTGATCCTAGGCATGGACTGGTTATCTAGACATAGAGCTGTGGTTGACTGCCAAAAGAAATTTGTTACCTTGAGAACCAGCGATGGTAGAGAGGTGTTAGTACCTAGTGAGCAGGGACAGCTAGCATCCTTGTTTGTTTCAGCTGTTGCAGCTAGGAGATTGATTAGAAAAGGGTGTGATGCTTACCTTGCTTATGTTGTGGATACTAGAGTAAAAGGTTCTCAACTTGATGATATACCCACAGTTGCAAAGTTTCCAGATGTGTTTCCAGAGGAATTGCCAGGGTTGCCTCCTGAGAGAGAGGTGGAGTTCGGGATTGAATTATTGCCTGGTACCACTCCTATCTCTATTACTCCTTACAGAATGGCACCTGCTAAACTGAGAGAATTGAAGGTGCAGTTGCAGGAGTTGCTGGATAAAGGGTTTGTTCGCCCTAGTGTTTCACCGTGGGGAGCTCCTATTTTGTTTGTAAAGAAGAAGGATGGTACTATGAGATTGTGTATCGATTATAGGCAATTAAACAAAGTGACTATTAAGAATAAATATCCTTTGCCTAGAATTGATGATCTCTTTGATCAATTGAAGGGAGCAGCAGTGTTTTCTAAAATTGATTTGAGATCAGGGTACCATCAGTTGAGGGTCAGAGCTGAAGATGTTCCTAAGACCGCCTTTCGGACCAGGTATGGGCATTATGAGTTTCTAGTTATGCCTTTTGGTTTGACGAATGCACCTGCAGTTTTTATGGACTTGATGAATAGGCTGTTTAGGCCCTATTTGGATCAGTTTGTAGTGGTCTTTATAGATGATATTTTGGTGTATTCGCATAATGAGGAAGAGCATGACAAGCATCTGCGAATTGTATTGCAAATTTTGAGAAAGAAGCAATTGTATGCTAAACTGTCGAAATGTGAGTTTTGGCTTGACCAGGTTACTTTACTCGGTCATATAGTTTCAGCAGAGGGTATTAGAGTTGATCCAAGTAAAGTTGAAGCTATTTTGAATTGGAGTCCACCAAAGTCTGTGACTGAAGTTAGAAGTTTTCTGGGTTTGGCAGGCTATTACCGACGGTTTGTGAAGGGATTTTCTTTGATAGCTACTCCACTTACCAGATTGCTTCGAAAGGGAGTTAGATTTGTGTGGACAGATCAGTGTCAGGCTAGCTTCGATCAGTTGAGAGAAATGTTGACTCAAGCGCCTGTTCTTACTTTACCTGTGGAAGATAAACCATATGTGATTTACAGTCATGCTTCACATAGTGGTTTGGGTTGTGTTCTAATGCAAGAAGGTAAGGTGATAGCTTATGATTCTCGACAGTTGAAACCGCATGAGCTCAATTATCCGACCCATGATTTGTAATTACGAGCCATTGTGTTTGCATTGAAGATTTGGCGACATTATCTTTATGGGGAGAAGTGTTTTATCTATACTGATCATAAAAGTTTAAAATACTTGGGTGTCCAAAGAGAACTCAATCTTCGACAGAGAAGATGGTTGGAATTGATTAAAGACTACGACTGTTTGATTGATTATCATCCGGGTAAAGCAAATGTTGTTGCTGATGCCTTGAGTCGGAAGTCTTTAGCAGGATTGACTGTTTATTCGCTCTCGTTGCTTGTTGAGTTGAGAGCATTGCATGCTAGTTTTATACCTTGTGATGATGGTGCATTATTGGCACAGTTGCAATTGAAACCAATATTGTTGGATCAGATTAAAGAGGCTCAATTGGCTGATGCAAAGATTCAAAAGATTGTTTCAGATTGTCAGAATGGAAAGAGTCTAGATTTTATTGTGAGAGGTGATGGGAGTCTTTGGTTTAAGAACAGAATGTGTGTACCTGATAATGCTAAATTGAGAAGGATTATATTAAAGGAAGCACATCAATCAGTATTTGCTATGCATCCGGGTAATACAAAGATGTATCATGATTTGAGACAGCATTATTGGTGGTCCGGTATGAAGAGAGACATTGCAGATTTTGTGTCTAAATGTCTCACATGTCAGAGGGTAAAAGCTGAGCATCAAGTTCCAACAGGGTTACTTCAACCTTTAGCAGTGCCTGAATGGAAATGGGATAGAGTAACCATGGAATTCGTGTCTAGTCTACCATTGACACAAAGAAAGCATGATGCTATTTGGGTGATTGTTGACAGGTTGATGAAGACAGCTCATTTTCTTCCGGTTCGGATGGATTACTCTTTGGAAAGGTTAGCTGAGCTGTATATCCATGAGATTGTGAAACTGCATGGTGTTCCAACTTCTATAGTGTCTGATCGAGATCCCCGATTTACTTCAAGGTTTTGGAAGAGTTTACATGGTGCTTTGGGTTCTCGATTACACTTCAGTACTGCTTTCCATCCGCAGACAGATGGACAGTCAGAGAGAGTGATACAAATTATCGAGGACATGTTGAGAAGTTGTGTCATTAATTTCTCTGGAGGTTGGGATAGATTCTTACCACTTGTGGAATTTGCATACAATAATAGTCATCAATCCAGCATTGGTATGGCCCCATTTGAAGCATTGTATGGTAGACGGTGCAGAACACCTCTATGTTGGAATGAACTTGGTGAAAGTAAGTTAATTGGTCCTGATTTGGTTAAAGAAACTGAAGAGAAAGTGAAAATGATTCGAGATAGGTTGAAAACAGCTTCGGACCGACAAAAATCTCATTCAGATTTGAAGAGGAGAGACATTGAATATAATGTGGGAGATAAAGTATTTTTGAAGGTGTCTCCTTGGAAAAAAATCTTGAGGTTTGGTCGAAAAGGGAAATTGAGTCCTCATTTCATTGGACCTTATGAAGTATTGGAAAGAGTTGGGCCAGTTGCTTATAGGCTTGCTTTGCCACCTGAGTTGGATAGGATCCATAATGTATTCCATGTTTCTATGTTGAGGAGGTACAGATCAGATCCATCTCATGTGTTATCAGTTGAATCTATTGAAGTGAGTCCAGATCTGACTTTTGAAGAAGAACCAGTTGCTATTTTGGCTTATGGAATGAAAGAGTTGAGACATAAGAAAGTGCCAATTGTGAAGATTCTTTGGAAGAATCATGGTAGAGAAGAATCAACTTGGGAGAATGAGCAAGCGATGCTAGACCAATATCCTCAGCTGTTTCAGATTTGATATCAGGTAATTTCGAGGACGAAATTTCTTTTTAGAGGGGGAGAATTGTAATATCCCAAAATATACCTTAGAAGTTTGGTGTAATAATTGTTGTAATTGAAGTAAGTGTATTTGTGTTTAATTGGAAAAGAGAAAATAAGTGAAGAGAGAGTTTATATGTTGTATATATGTAAATATATATAATATATACAAGTCAATGGGAAAGTCAAAGGAAGAGATTAATTATTGATTAATTGTGTTTAAAGGATTATTAATTATTTTGAATTTGAGTTAGAGTAAGTGGAAGTGGATATTTTTAATATTTTATAACAAATACTTGGATGAGAGGATTTTAAGGAAAAGTGGGTTTGACTTGGCTTATTTGGTTTTCTTTCTTTCTTTTTCCTGCGTGGTCCTCAACCATTTCTCTCTTTCTCTTTGTTTTTCTGTGTTGTTCGGTCATCAAGAAGAAAGAGAGCAAGTTAGAGATTTGTTCTTCCAAGTTCAAGATTAAAGAGAGTTTTCAAAAGATCAAGTTGAAGGTTTAAGAGTTCTCCATCTTTGGTAAGTCCTATCTCGATTTCTTGTGTTGTTTTTGAGGTTATATGGTTTTTTGAGTTGGAGTTGTGTTTGAGAATGTGTTTGGGTTGATTATGTTGTGTTTAAGAGTATTTGGTTTAAGTGGTTTTGGATTTTGGGGTTGGATTGAAGAAAAGAATAAGTTGGTTGGTATAGATTGAGTTGTGGTTATGTTTAGAGTTTTGATGATGTCTGTGATTTGTGGTTGATGTGTGTTTTGGCTTGTTTTGGTGTTGTTGCAAGTTTGAGATGATGTTTGGGTATGTTTTGTTAAGTTTGGTGGAAGTGGATGTTGGTGGATAGAAGTGATTTGTAGTTGTGGTGTTGTTTTGGCCGGAATCTGGATTTTTGGCCTGACACGCCCATGAGCACGTCCAGGGTTCTTAGGCGTGTCACTTGTTCTGTGTGGTAGTAGGTTTGACACGGCCAGTAACACGCCTGTGTTATTGAGCGTGTCATAGCTACTGTGAGAATGAATAATTTACATGGCCAGGAGCACGTTCAGGTTGTTGGACGTGTTGATGTATTTGTGTGAGGCAGTATGTATTACATGCCCAGTGACACGCCCGTGGTCATGAGCATGTAATAGCTTCTGTGTTGTGGAGTTAGGGCACGGTCAAGAACACGCCCGTGTGGTTGAGCGTGTCATGTGTAGAGGTTGCCCTAGTTAACTCTTAACTTGATTACTTCTTGTGTATCCTTAAGTAAGTGTGTGTTACATTTGTTGGATTAGGTCTTGAAGAAAGTGATTTGTCATTGATTTAAGAAGCATAAGAACCTTGGAAAAGGGAGTGTTTTGAGTTGTGTAAATTGCTTTTGAGGTAAGTACACATTCTGCATTATTGCATTGTTGATTCTTGTGAAGAATGTACTTTGCTATGCTTATATCAATGATGATATATACATGTATTATATGAATGATATGATGATACAAATGATTGTACATTTGAAAGAGGAATTGCTAAGATGGGTATTGAGATATGCTATGATATGAGGCCATGGTGATTGGCTATAATAACTCAAATGTGATGTGAAGCCATTGTGTTTGGCTATGATGATTCAATTGAAGGATATAAGGCATGTTTGCCTTATTGATGATGAGAATTGAGAATGAAATAATAAATGAATTGTGTGGCTAATGTGTTATTCAATTTTCAGAGTTTGTTGTTGGTGGCATGCCTAATGATAGTAACACTCTCTTGATGTTAGGTTGGGCTTGATCCTTGAAGCCAAGTTGGGTAGAAGTTTAACATGTTTTACTCCCCTTGAAGCTTGGTTGGGTCTAGTCCTTGAAGCCTAATTGAGATGTTACAACCCTTGAAGCTAGGTTGGGTTGGTTCTTGAAGCCAAGTTGGGTTGAGACTTAGCATGCTTTGTTCCCCTTGAAGCTTGGTTGAACCTAATCCTGGAAGCCTAGTTGGGTTTATGATAATGATAAATGTGATGATTAAACCAAAACATTTACTCTGAAAATTGAATGGCATATTAGAGTGTTTTGGGCCCATGCTTGTCTTTGTATATAATGTGATTCTTGAATGGTAAAATCAATGGAACTATGAAGATGTAATATGAATATTGTTATGACATTGAATGTAGTATGATGTGGTAATGTGATGTGCTTCTATGTGTGTGGTTTATGAAATATAAAGGTATGTTGTTAGCCTTCCATCTATGATGTTGATTTGTTATTAATATGTGTGACATTATATTGCACTAAAGCATAATACTAGCATACTTTGTACTACTAAGCCGTTGGCTTAGCGCGATAGTGTTTGATCGCGCAGGTGACAGAGTTGAACCTGATAGTTCTTCAAGACCGAGTGAGAGTAGATATTGAAGAGTTCATTTTGGGACTTAAAGATCAGAGAAGAGCTGCCAATCATGTATATATATTCTATGTTTTGTAAACTTTAATTTATAACATATTTGTAATACCTTCCGCTGTGAATTTTTAAACATTTTATATATATAGTGTCTTTTGGATTTCTTTTATTTGTTTGAGATTGGTTTCACTTGTTTACAAAGATATTTGTTGTGTCTTTTTAAACCGTGGCATTTTCTATATTCAGTATACGTATATTACGATCGTTTAAGCATGCTTGGTACGTATACAGGGCATAGAGGTGTTACAAGCTTAAACCATACAATTGTTTCTTTTAATTCAAAACCCCTAGAACTTTAATTTATCTTTTCTAAAGCTTAAAAACTTTAATTCGTTTATTTGTTTTCCAAAAATCTTAAAATTGTTTTTATTGTTTCTTCAAAATCTCAAAACCCTAATTTGCTTTCTAATTTTTCAAAACCTTAAATTGAATCTGTTTCTTTCCACAAACCCTAAAAAATATCTTTTTGGTTTTTATAAACCTTAAATCATTTTGTTTATTTTCATAAAGTTTCATAAAATTATCAATTGATTTTCAAATTCTAAAATCTAATGCATTCTCTGAAACCCTAATTATAAGATTCTAAAACCCTAATTCAACTCTAAAATCCAAAACAGTAAACCCTAACTTCCTTAAAACCTTAAACCCTAATTTTTCTAAACCCTAATCTTTAAAATCTTAAAACCGTCTAAATTTAAATGTTATAATTCTACACAGTAAGTAATTGTAAATCATAAATCCAATATTTTAAAGTTTCCAAACCCTAGTTTCATGATTTCACTTCTCAAACAATAATTTGGTTTATCAAAGAACTTTATCAACCTCTTAAATTATAAAACTTTTATCCATTTCAATTCCATTAAAATTTATAGTAGCTTAAACCCATAAATTCCAAAACCCTAAACACATGAAATAAAGAATCTTAAATAGAAACAGTAACCTTAATTTGAATCTTTATTTGCCTTATTCAATTTTATATTTGATTATGCTTTGATTTATTTTATATGCTTTAATTTATTTAAGTTCAACGCTTGGTTTATTTAATTTATCATGGATGGATGTTTACTTTCAATGGACGTTTAATATGTTTGATGAATGATTTATTTACGATGAATGGTTATTTACTTTTATCGATTTATTTAGATTTCCAAATGTTGTAAGAGGTATATTTCCACTTGGTGGGTACCTCATTAGTTAAACATCATGTAATTTAAATTGCTTTTCTATTTTAGAACCAATGTAAAGGACATGTTTGTACCTTTCAGTGGGTGTCCTATTTAGGCATGGATTATGTAAGGGCATGTTTCTATCTTCGGATGGGTGTCCATTTATTTGTTTTGCTTGGACATTATTTTTATTTTCAATATATCGATGCTTTATTTTAATTATTGTGTGTAATGTGGATAATATTGTTATACTTAAGAATTCTATAATATTAAGTCCTTTAAAGGAGGCCGGTTCCAATGAACCGGGCGTTGTGGGGGTGCTGGGCCATTTCTCACCTTCCCCACACGTACCCAACTTTTCAAACCCATTAGGGGGCTGGGGATTCCTTAGGAATCGAGTCATCCACCCCTTTCTTTTTTTCCCAGCCCGTCCGGGTGGCGACTCCAATTTCTCCAGACTTAGGTCCGTGTTCTCTAAGGCCCCGAGCCTAAATAGTGTCGAAGTAGCTAGAACCATTTCACCGGGAGTGGGGGCGAAAATCCCCGCTCACAAGTAGCAAGAGCCATTCCGCTAGGAGTGGGGGTGAAAATCCCCGCTCACAGATGTAGTGGAAGCAACAAACAAGACAATTAAGCAAATTCTGTCCAAGATGACCATGACATATAGGGATTGGTCAGAAATGCTTTCTTTTACTTTATGGGGGTATAGGACCATTGTGCGAACCATGACTGAAATGATGTCATTTTCTTTTGTTTATGGGATGGAAGTAGTATTGCCGATAGAGATCACGATCAAATCGCTAAGGGTGGTCCTAGAAGCTGAATTGCATGAGACATAATGGGTAGTGAATAGATATGTGCATTGGGCTTTATTAGAAGAAAGAAGGTTGAAGGCATTGTATCATCATCAGCTATGTCAAAGAAAGATAGTTTAGGCCTGCAATAGAAGGGTTAATATCAGAAAGCTTAAAGTCAGTTACTTAGTGTTGAAGCAGTGCAAGCTTAATATCCCTGATCCCAAGAGGAAAATTTAGACATGGTTGGGATGTGTCGTATGTTGTAAAACATGTCATGAACAACGGTGTAGTCAAGTTGTCAGACATGGACGGGAATGAGTTTAGTGAGCCAATGAACATTGACATATTGAAAAGGTTTTATGTTTGAAATTAAATTAAAAAAAGGAAGTTCACTAGGTTGAAAACCTAAAAGGGTGGCCTAGGTAAAAGTTAGAGCAGTCCGCTAGTTCTGAAAACCCGAAAGGGCGGGCTGGGCAATAATTATCACTAAATGAGATAAAATTATCAATTAGAAAACTCAAAATAGCTAGTTGGCAACAAGAGTGATCTTGTGTATGTTGACTTTATATTTTTTTTTGTTCCCCAATTTAATAAAATAGATTTAATGTTAAAATTGTTCTATGTATACTATTTTGAATAATTAGACCATTTGGGTAAAATAAATAACATAATAGAGAAACATGATGACAAATTATAAAAGAAAGGAAAACATCTTTTATTTTCATTGTTGTTCACCCTAACAACATTTTTTTTGAAGAATTGACAAGTGTAAAATCTATGGCAAATGATAAGTGTAGCATGCAAGCCAGTTTTGCTACAGTCAATCCAAGTAAGCTTCAATTAGATGGGGCACATCTAAATCATGAGTAAGCTTAGAACCTCGAGGCCCAGCATCATATTGGTGGTCAAGTCGATGGGGATCATAGCAAGTGCCTCGATGGAGAGCAGCAAGAGGAACATACATTAGATATGTCTAGATGATTGCATGGGTAATCTTCCACCAAGGTGCCAACTAACGGATGTTAATGACAGAGTGAGAGTAGATCCAGTCAACCCACTCAGCATATGAAGAGACGGAATGAAATAGTTTCCTTGCAAAGTGATGTCAGGGTAGATAACTTATGAAGTCCATAGATGGGGTATCAAGCAAGCAGAGGCGCTCCTGTAGCTAGATATGTAAAAAGGATAGCAAAAATCAATAAAAAAAAAAGAGTCTGTTAGGTTGAAAACCCATAAGGGCAGCCTAAGCAAAAATTAGGGTAGTTCACTAGCTCCGAAAACCCGAAAGGGCGGTCTAGGAAAAAATTAAAAATAAAATTAAAAATATAAAAAAAATCCGCTAGGTTGAAAACCCGCAAGGGAAGCCTAGGCAAAAATTAGGACATCTTGCTAGTTTTGAAAAATAGCAAGGGCGAGCTAGGAAAAAATTAGAGCAATAAAAATAAAAAGCCTAATTTGAAAACCTGAAAGGGAGGTTTAGGCAGTCACTAAAAGCCAATTTCCAAAATTTTCTGGGATCTGTCCCTTGATCCCGCCCGCTAACCGGCTAGTTGGACAGCCGTATGGGCTAGTCGAAGGGGTTAATATTTATTTATGTATTGTAAGTCTTTATGTTTAACTTCCTTTATTATGATTATTCAAAATACAGTAGCTTTATTCAAAATAGAAACCTAAACCCTAATTTATTCAAACCATTAATTCTTTTTTCAAATCATCGCAGCAGCTTGTTGCTTTCAAATATCTAAAGATTTTATTTTATTTTCATAAGCTTCAATCTTATTTATTTAAACCCTAATTGTTAAATATAAAACCCCAGAAACCCTATTTCATGATGCTAGTCCTAAACCCTAATTAAATCAATTTTCCAAAATCTTCACAGTAGCCTAAATAATAAATATAATAATTTCAAAATCCCAAAACCCTAAATGTTAATTAAAGAGCCCTAAATTGAGACATAAATCAAAATTTGTATCTTTATTTGCTTTATTTAATTTTAGATTTGGTTACATAGCTTATTATATGTTTTGATTTATTTAATTTTAATGCTTGATTTATTTAATTTATCATGGATGGATATTCTCTTTATTATTATGATTATTATTTGTTTGTTTTGGTATTAAAATTGTAAGAGGTATGTTTCCACCTTGTGGTACCTCATTAGTTAAGTATTATGTAATTTAAATTGCTTTTATATTTTGGACTAATGTAAAGGGCATGTTTCCACCTTTCGGTGGGTGTCCTATTTAGTTTTAGACATGGACGATGTAAGGACATGTTTCCATCCTCATATGGGTGTCCATTTATTTTCTTTGTTTGGACATTGCTTTGATTTTAATATAATGATGCTTTATTTTAATTGTTGCATGCAGTATGGATAATATTGTCATATTTAAGAATTTTATAATATTAAGACCTGTAAAGGAGGTCGATTCCAATGAACCGAGTATTGTGAGGGTGCTGGGCCATTTCTCACCTTCCCCACACGTACCCAACTTTCTGAACCCATTAGGGGGTTGGGAATTCCTTAGGAATTGAGTCATCCACCCCTTTCTTTTTCCCGACCCGTCCGGGTGGCGACTCCATTTCCTCCAGGCTTAGGCCCTTGTTCTCTAAGGCCCCGAGCCTAAACAATGTCGAAGTCACAAATACCATTCCACCGGGAGTGGGGGCAAAAATCCTAGTTCACAGTGGCGACTCCAGTGGCGATACGAGAAGTTGATTTCATTGGTCTTTTTATTATTCTATTCTTTCTTATCATGATATTATCCATTGCATCATTTAGATTGCATCGTGTGTGTGAGTTAGGACGCTCGTGTTACCTGTGTTATGTTATGTAAGGGATACCATACTTTCACTCAAGGTATGGAGATCGAGCATGCCATAACCACTCGTAGCCTTGTACCATTTGGTATATACATGCTATGGGAACCTAAGCCTTTTAACCCAAAGACTAAAGCTCATGTAATTGGCCTAGTTACTTTCCTTAGGTTTTTACCCCAAATGCTTGTTGTTTGACTATAGTTAGTTTATCTTGGTTTAAATCATGGCTTATTTGGTTTGTTCTTTTTCTAATATGACCCAAGTACATTTGTAAGCTCAAAATAAATTTTTCGTTAAAGTCCAAAAGACCAAAGCAATTTTCAAAACTTTTTTAGATGGTCTTTGGACATAAAACTTTTTCTAAAAATAAATCCAAAAATTCTTTTTTCAAGACTCAAATACAAAGCCCAAAATCCATTTTTTCTAAAATCTTTTTACGACGGGCTTAGAAACAAAATTATTTTCATCCAACCTTTAAAAGAGCTTGCAAATTATTTAGGTCAATTATAAAAATACCAAAAATCAATTGTGAGCCTAGTTTATACTAAGAATAATTAATTATGGGCTTGTTTTTGGCATGAATCATTAGTTACTTTTTCAAGTGAGAAATCTATTTATAATAAACCTCTTAATTTAGTTTTAATCCAATATAGCATAAAAGCTACTTTAGTTGGTAAATGGATAAAAGCCTAATTAATGGGAATTATCATGAACTGATTTCAATTTTTAAAAATATAACTATTGGTTGAAACGTCCGAGGAAATTATTCGAAAAATAAGATACCCCATGTTGGTTTTTTGTTAACCATATTACCTAGGAATAGAGACTCGCCATTCGTGTGTGGATGTTATAAGGTTGGAAGGAACACCCTAATTATCTTTCTTTGTTGATTGTTTGTGCATACATGCATACATGCATACATTTGCATCTCATATCATTGATCCTCACTGGCTCACAACCATGGATTACAATATTTCAAAAGCTTATGACAATCTGACCTATGCCAGAGATGAAGAATCTAGTAGCTACTCAATCACTTGCTCACCAAAAGCAATGGAGCCCGAACAAATTCAAAGAACAGTGGATGATGCCCTCAATGACAAGATGGAAGAAATAAAAGAGGCCCTGGCTAAGACCGTGAAGAACCAATTGGCAGCAATTTTAGAAAATAATGCCAAAGCATCTGCTAGCACTAAGAAACCAAAGGACAAGGGGAAGGCTAAAGTTGGTGAAGTGGTTTTTGATGATGATAAGGTGATCATTGATTATGATGATTTTTGGGCTCATTACTTCCAAGATCCTCAAGACAAGAAGAATGAACCGAAGATTATTGAAAGCTCAGCTATGGAGAAAACTAAAACATCTGATGTTGAAAAGATGATTGCGGATTTGGAAAAGAAATTTGAGAAGCTGAAAACCGAAGAAATGTTCGAAGTTGAAAAATTATTTGACCTAGATGAAGAAGTTCCATACAAATTCAAGATTTCATCTTTAGCAAAGTTTAATGGAACCAGAAATCCTCACCTCCATGTGAAGCAGTATATCACTGCTATGTAGTCTGCCCGAGCTACTAAGGCTCAAACTCTAAGGCACTTCATGCTCTCATTGGACCCTGTTATCCAAAATTGGTTCAATACCTCAGATGATGGAACACTAAAGAGTTGGGATCTGCCATACAAGGCCTTCATCCAACAATGTGGATACAACGTTGAAATGGAAGTTACCTTAATGGAAGTGGAGTCCATTAGACAAAGGCCAAATGAGAATTTTATGGACTATGTGAAAAGATGGAGAAATAAGGCTGCTTTACTCAAAAAGAAGCCCAATGAATTTGATCAAATAAGGATGATTGTGAGAGGGGTGTTGCCTAGACTTCGTGAAAGGATGTCTCATACACTCATCCTTGATTTCAAAGATCTTCTCCAAGCTAGTCTGCAAATTGAAGAATGGGAAAGGGAGAAGAATCTTTTTTCAATAAGAAGGAATGAGAAAGGGAAATAACAGCCTATCAATCAAAGCACGCAAAAAGATGTTGATGTTATTGAGGCTGGTCGAGGAAATAAAAGACAATTCTCAGAATTGGGGAAACCTCTATCTTGGGTTTTCAACAAGCTACAGAAAAAGGGGCTGTTACAACCATTGGCTCCTCGACCGCTACATAATCCTTTGCCACCAAACTTCAATACCGAGGCCTTCTATCAATTTCATCAAATGCAAGGGCATGAGATGGATAAATGTGCTTATTTAAGACATGAGATCCAAGATTTGATTGACAGTGGTAAGCTACCCGAGCCGAATAAGCCCAAATACCAAAAGTAATCCTCTGCCTAAGTTGAACAGAGCGCCACCACCAGCAACTTTCATGGTAGGAGGAGGATTGGAGAAAGATCTTGTCTTATCCTCCTTTCAAGATGGGAATATTGAAGATGTGAAAGGAGAAGAAGCTTTACTCAACAAACTTCCCTTGGCTTATTTATTTTTCATGTTTTATTTTCTTTCTTATTTTTAATTGGAACAATCGTGTTTTTCAAATTTAAATTTATTTGAATAAATTACTTTCAATAAAATTTTTGTTGGTCTTCGTTTATTTTGGTGCTCAACCAATGAGGAATCTAGCTTGATGTTCATAAATTAATGTTTCTAGGCATCATGATTTGAATGAATTTACTAGATGAGGAAATTGCTCTATAGCATTGAGTTGTGTATGCTTACTTAGAGAGGGCTCCTGCATAATTACCTTTGTTTAGGTCCTAGTCAGTCTTAGAACATGCTTTGACAAACTTTTGAGGCGAAATTTATGCTTATTTAAAGGAGAAATAATCTAGGCATTGTTTGGTTAGTCAACAACTAGTATCTACCCAATTAAATATTATAGTCTTGAAAATATCAATTATCCTTATGGCTTTGGCTATGCATCCCATTCTTTGATCTTCTCGCCTCTTCACCTTAGTGATTGTAAGATTTGTCAAAAGTATCACAACAGCTCAAGGTAGGTTGTTGGGGCTTGTAAGCCAATGAAAAGAAAGCTAAAATATAAGGGTAGTTGAAGTTCACCTAATATATCCAATCTATCAAGATGACATCAGAGTAACAATTGATTTATCCCTATTAAAGAATATTTATGTCACTCCACTCATCCATTATTGGAAACCCAAGTTGGTACAAACAAAACAACTCTTTTAGAGCTAGAACCAAAAAAAAAAGGAAGAAAAGAATGAAGAAAAGAAAAGAAGAAGAAAAAAAAAAAGAAAAGAAAAAAAGAAGACAAAACGAAAAAAAAAAGAAAAGAGAAAAAAAAGAAAGATAAAACCTAAAAAGGCGGTTCGAAAAGCCAACTGAGTTCTCTTTTACCTAAGGTAACAAAAGGCCTCCATTTGGTTTATAAGGACAGTTTGACTTGAATTGGTCCAACCCAACCAAAGATTCAATAAAAATCGGAGAAAAAGGAGAAAATTCATCCAGTTTTTGAAAGTCCTATACTTAACAATCCTACAGAGAAGAAGGACAAAATGATAAAAGCCTCAAAGAAAGGGAAGAGTAAGAAAAATTAAGAGAAAGAAAAGGGAAGATTAAGAAAAATAAGGAGAAAGAAAAGGGAAAAGAAGAAAAGAAATGAAGACTATCCCAATCAAGATATAGATTAATGCCAAGAAGATGGCAGGATACTCAAAACTCTATATTTTCTTGCTCCCAACTGTCTAAAAGTTCCAACAAGTAGTTTGTAGTGTGAAGGTTTGTCCAATGTGTCACATAAGCTCCAATCTCAAAATGACCTTCATTTAACACGTGTCCTTTATAGACCCCGTTTCAAGCCTATCAAAGACCTGTTGATCTCTCTTGGTATGTAGAGTCTATTAGCGGAGATAGTTTGAATAAGCATGCATATGAGATAGACAATATTTAAACTCAATGAGACCTTTGGCCAAGTAATGTGTATGTGCCTATCTGAAGTTCTTTCTTAAATAGAAATAATTCCCAAGTTTAGTATGGTAACTAGGGTTGTCATGTTATAGATATGTTAATTTGAAAAATCGGGTCCCGAGGTACAATGACATTGATTTGACAAAGACAACATTTGATTTCAAAATCAAATTTCAATATATATATATATGAAGCCTTCAAGTTAAGGGGAGTATGTTGAACTATTGAACCTCAAAGAACACATTAGGCAAAGGAAAGTGATTATTGGTAAGGTCATGAAGAAGCTACCAATTGACATATGGAATCATAATTTGAAATGGATGTATTTCTGCCACTTGGGGTCTCTGTTATTCATGTTTTCAACATCTTTAAGATAAAAGCCATAAAAGCGAACCTTCTATCATTCCAGTGCAAGACCTGAACGGGCATCTGAAAGAAATCCGTGAGAACATTTCAGCTGATAATCTCAGTTTGTGAGTCAATGGAACCATTGTAAGTATTATTCATGCATATCATGCATACATGAGCATATCACATTGCACTTTCTTGTTTTGTATTGTCTATTCTTTGTCAAAAAGAATAGCAAACACCCTGTGAAGTAAAGAATCAAAAGAAGATATTGAATCAGGGTGGCATGGAAAGCCTATTGCTTGAGGAAGCTCCAGTCATTTTGCAAAATAAGAAATACGTGTTTGTGTGAAGAGCTAGACAAGACAAACATCAACCAAAGCCCGCATAGAAAAATCATGGGGGCTAGGAGAAGATTTAAAGGTTAGCTAAAATGGTTGAAATTTTTTTGCAAAAGTGCAAAGGAAGAACAAAAACAAAAGAGAATGGAACATTAGAACTATCAAAAGAATGAGGACGTAAAAGATAAAAGATCAGTCCAACTAGAAGAGTTGAAGCCAATATAGGATGAAGATCCACTTTTCAAGGGTGAAGACCTGATTTCCAAGGATGAAGATCCAGCTTAAAGGATGAAGATCCACTTTTAAGTATGAAGACCCAATTCCAAGGATGAAGATCCAGCTTAAAGGATGAAGTTCCACTTTCAAGGGTGAAGACCCAATTTCCAAGGATGAAGATCCACTTTAAAGGGTGAAGCCCCGATTTCCAAGGATGAAGATCTAGCTTAAAGGATGAAGATCCACGTTTAAGGGTGAAGACCCAATTCCAAGGATGATGATCCAGCTTAAAGGATGAAGATCCACTTTTAAGGGTGAAGACCGAATTCCAAGGATGAAGATCCAGCTTAAAGGATAAAGATCCACTTTCAAGGGTGAAGACCTGATTTCCAAGAATGAAGATCCACGTTCAATGGTGAAGACCCGATTTCCAAGGATGAAGATCCACTTTTAAGGGTGAAGACCCAATTCCAAGGATGAAGATCCAGCTTAAAAGATGAAGATCCACTTTCAAGGATGAAGACTCGATTTCCAAGGATGAAGATCCACTTTAAAGGGTGATGACCCAATTTCCAAGGATGAAGATCTAGCTTAAAGGATGAAGATTGATTTTTAAGGGTGAATACCCTATCTCCAAGGATGAAGATCCATTTACAAGGGAAAAGACCCGATGTCCAAGGATGAAGATCCATTTTCAAAGGTGAAGATTCGATGCTAAGGATAAGATCCAAGGTCCAAGGTTGAAAGTCCATTTTGGTGGGTAAAGACCTACAATCCATTAAAGAATGGAATAACAAATTAAGTCCAGAACTTAGCTTAGGTTCAGAACCTAAATTCCCTCTTAAGTCCAGAAGTTAGCTCAGGTCCAGAACCCAAATTATCATTAAGTCCAGAACTTAGCTAGGTCCAGAACCTAAATTTTCTCTTAAGTCCAGAACTTATCTTGGATCCAGAGCCCAAATTATCCTAAAGTCCATAACTTAGCTTAGGTCCAGAACCTAAATTCCCTCTTAAGTACAGAACTTAGCTCGGGTCTAGAACCCAAATTACCCTTAAGTCTAGAACTTAGGTCGGGTCCAGAACCCAAATAATCTTTAAGTCCAGAACTTAGCTCGGGTCGAGAACCCAAATTATAATTAAGTCCAGAACTTAGCTTAGGTCTAGAACCTAAATTTCCTCTTAAGTCCAAAACTTAGCTTGGGTCCAGAACTCAAGTCTTTTTCGAGTCCAAAACTCGAACTGGGTCAGAACCCAAATCATCTCTGGTCCATAACCCAAGTCTTTTCCGAGTCCATAACTCAAACGGGGTCCAGAACCCAAACCATCTTCGGTCCAGAATCCAAGTCTTTTTCGAGTCCAAAACTTGAACCTAGTCCAGAACTCAAACCATCCCGGGTCCAGAACCCAAGTCTTTTCCGAGTCCAGAACTCAAATCGGGTCTAGAACCCAAACAATCCCGGGTCCAAAACCCAAGTATTTTTCGAGTCCAAAACTCGAACTGAGTCCAGAACCTAAAACATCCCGGGTCCAGAACCCAAGTTCTTTTTAGTCCCAAACTTGAACCGGGTCCAGAACCCAAAACCTAAACCATCGTAGAAAAATGAAGTCTATTTCGTCAAAATTAAGTCTTATTGCTTTTCACTCACTTTTGTCATAGTCTCGGATCATTCAAAAAGGGAGCAAACTTTAGACCCTTAATTTTTGACCTAGTCTGGTCCGATATTTTTTTTATAGCCCAAAATAATTTTTATGGTATTTTAATTAAATAATATCTATTTTATTATTTATTATTTATAATTTTTAATAAAAATAAAAAAGTAATATTAGTAAAGTTAAAAAAATCTATAATAAATAAATAAATAAAAATCGATGACAAAAAATTTCATCGCCGAAAGTGAATTGGCTTGGGCCAATTTACCCGCAGGAAATTACTACCGCAAATTGGCTAGCCCGTAGAAATTTCAGCTCTAGCAATTTTCTTCACCCGCAGCAATTTTTCGCCAGCGCAGTTTTTTTGGAACCGAATTCTATTTGGTTTTGATTTCTTTTCCTAAACAGTTTTAATTTCCTTAGACAATTAGAAGTAGGTTTTTTATTTTTCCTATAAATACCACATTAAAACACATAATTAAGGATCAAAAATTTTTTACTTCACCTCGAACTTTTGGATTTCTTTGGCCGACCACAAGCTTGAAAGATCAAGAGGCAACAAACAACAACAATCTATCAAAGGCAGCCTACACTGTCTTTATTATTGTTCAACCAGAATTCAAAGATTGTGGTGGAACCAACAACAGAGGTTTGAATCTCTATTTTCTTTGTTTATATTTACAGTAGCTTCATCAAGTTGGATTAATGATTTCATTGTATAATTTGATCAATTATTCTACAAACCATCCAAATTTATTTGAATGACTTTACTAGTTTTCATAAACCTAATGCCTTGACACCCGTAAAACATAATTTTGAAATCTAAAACCCTAATTAAACTTTTCTAAAACCATAAAATAATAGACTATTTTCTTAAAACCCTAACCTAATATCTAATTCAGACATCCAGTAGCATTATTTTTTCAAGTATCAAAAGTTTTAACCCTAATTAATTCTTCTTTCCAAAATCACACGGTGACCATTATTCTGTTAAAAATAACATCAGTTTCTTCCAGTTTTGAAACCCTATTTTATAAATCTTAAACCCTAAAATCTTAATTTTCAACACCAAAACCTATAACCCTAAAAGTCAATTTCTAAAATTTTTTGGGGCGTTGCCCTCGACCCCGTAAGGGGCACTACCCCTTAACCTCGCCCGCTAACCGGCTAGCTAGACTGCCGTATGGGCTCGTTGAAGGGGTCAATATTTATTTGTGTATTGTAATTCTTTATGTTTAACTTCCTTTATTACAATTATTCAAAATACAAACCTAAATCCTAATATATTCAAACCATAAGTCTTAATTAATTCTATTTTCAAATCAACGCAGTAGCTGGTTCCTTTCAAATATCTAAAGATTTTATTTTATTTTTATAAGCTTCAATCTTATTTACCTAAACCCTAATTGTGAAATATAAAACCTAGAAACCCTATTTCATGATGCTAGTCCCAAACCCTAATTAAATCAATTTTTTAAATTCCTTACAGTAGCCTAAATAATAAATATAATAATTTCAAAATCCCAAAACCCTAAATGTTAATTAAAGAACCCTAAATTGATACATAAACCTAAATTTGTATCTTTAGTTGCTTTATTTAATTTTAGATTTGATTACATAGTTTATTATATGTTTTGATTTATTTAATTTCAATGCTTGATTTATTTAATTTATCATGGAAGGATATTCTCTTTATTATTATGATTATTATTTGTTTGTTTTGGTATTAAAATTGTAAGAGGTACGTTTCCACCTTGTGGGAACCTCATTAGTTAAGTATTATGTAATTTAAATTGCTTTTATATTTTGGACCAATGCAAAGGATATGTTTCTACCTTTCAGTGGGTGTCCTATTTAGTTTAAGACATGGACGATGTAAGGACATGTTTCCATCCTCGAATGGGTGTCTACGTGTGTAAGCTGAGTAAAGGAGCCACACTATCCTAATGTTGCTACCAATTTTACTTAGTCAAATATTAGTTTCGATTTTTACAGAAATTTTGCCATAGTTTCGCCTAGAAATTGAATCCCAAGTGTCGACAAAACTGGTTTTTTTCTGATTTTTGAAAACATTTTTACACAAACCAATACAAACAAAATCATTCTCAGTACACTCCCAATAAATCCCCCTTATAACCTCAACTACAACCTGCAAAAATGATTTACACTTCTAGTACAAAATAAAGTAAAGGTTTATTATGAAACACAGTAGATAAAATATTTGTTCACTATGCAGCGGAAAGTAACAATATTTACAAATTCATATACATCAAAACTTCAGTTTTACAAAACATAAAATTTATACATGTTTGGCAGTCAGTCTTCGATCTTTAAGCCCACTATTCACACTTCAAAATCTAGACTCAACTCGACTCGGCCTAGAGGAACTCTCTGGTTCTTTCCTGTCACCTGGACGATGAACCACAATCGCGCTAAGCCCACGGCTTAGTGATACAAACAACCATAATATTATGCCTTAATGCAATGCCAATGTCACACAATCAAGTTTCATAAACAATTCAAAAGAATATTATATTTCACAATCTTACATTATTTAATAATTAATCAAACATTCATGATTCACATTGAAAACAAAGACAAGCATGGGCCCAAAATACACTAATATGTTATTCAAATTTCAGAGTTACTGCTTTGGTCCATAATCGCAATCATCAATACATTTATCCATGGATAATCAACTAGATTTGAGCTTACGACCCAGTCATTTCACTCAATCCAATTTCAATAATTTGTTTTTGAGGTTTACGACCCAGTCATTTCACCCTAAAAACATCACATTTCACATTTTCTAACTGGAATCGGCTTACGACCCGGTCATTTCACCTATCCAATGATTCATAGGCATGCCGCCAAAACCAGAACTCTAAAAATTGAATAAGCATATTAGGCACACAATCATTTTATTTATCTTTTTTTTTTCAATCTCTTTTCATTTCATTTCTCATAATTAATTAGGCAACCATGCCTCCATTATATATCTCATTTGCATCATCATAGCCAACAACCATGGCATCATATCTCATATGATCTCAAATCACAATAAAACAATTCTTCATAACATCATATCTTTCACATTTCATTTCCATATTTCATTTCATCATCATATAAGCAAATATGTTTCAACCATCTCATATTATATTTCAAATTACATTAATCAGTTCATTATTCAAATGGATATAATCAATGGCATTAACACTTATTTTACATGCTCATCACAACATTCACATATTACCAAACATAATGTGATTTTTAATATCCATCAACAATGCATTAGGTTCCTTATCACATTTACAATCAAATGTGTGTCAAGTCTCAACATCACATGAATGTATGCAATAGTGTAGTTTGTACTTACCTTAAAACCAACTCACACCAATATATACACTTACTCTTCCAAGAATCTTCAACACTTAGGTTAGGGCAACTCAACCTCTTCACAACCTAATCCAAAAGGAATATTAGCAAAATGACCATATGAATAGTAAACTCTGGTTTTAGACTCAACTTTATCCTTATTTTGAAAAATTGTATATAATAATCTACTTGACTAAAAACTCTAAAATTTTTTACAGAACTTAATTTTACATCTTAAAATCATTCCTTTAAAATTTCAGATCAAACTGAACACAAAATCTTGGTCAAATAGTTCACCCAACCAGACTGCCCCAATTGCTCTGCATCCTGGCAGCAGTTCTAAACTTTGTGAATTCCATAAATTAAATTCAATCAACGTGGTTCCAAATTATTTTTCTCAAATACTAGACTCACTAAGCAACAACATATCCAAAATTCAATTGGATATTGTTTTTCTAAATTTTATTAAAAATCCCGAAAGATAGCTGTCTCAGTTAAAGTACCTGCTGGAACAGGTCTAATAAAAATAATCTTTCCAAAATCATAACCATTCCAAAGTCGAATCAACATATTTTTCAGTCATTCTAGAATCATAGAGGCACTACATATCAAAAATTCACTTCAATTACATTTTTCTATATTTAATTAAAAATCATACAAGTCACAGCATTTACTAATTGTAAAACAGAAAAATTCCAACTTCACTAAACACAACTCTTACTCTTCCATCACCAACACCAACCTTACTTCTTATCTTTAATTCCATTACAACACTTTTACACACACCATACACAAACACACTCCAACCATCAACAACACTACATCAAACTCAAACAAAATTTCAAATAGAACAAGAGAAAACTTACCAAAAATGATGAACTTCTTGAATTTCCAACTTAATCTCTTGAAAACTCCTTCAATTTTGAGTTTGGAACAAACAAAACTCACTCTTGCTCTCTTGCTTTGGATGGCTGGCCAACAAAAGGGAAAGAGAAGAAAATGAACAAGTGAAAGAGACAAAGTCAAACTTCTCATCTCTTTAAACCTCCACCAAGCATTTCAAAAAGAAAATTACTTAAATACCCTCATCCATTTATTTTAACTTCCTTTCACTTACATGCCCTTTTTAGTAATTTCATAATTAATAAAATAAATATCTTCTTCCTTTGACCATCCATTTGACTTGTATATATGTTATATATATTTCAATATATACAACATATACACTCTCTTTTAAATTCTTTTCTCTTTCCAATTACACATATACATTTTAATTCAAATAAAACAACAATTATATCAAAACTCCTAGGGCACACTTTGGGATATTACAATTCTCCCCCTCTAAAAAGAAATTTCGTCCCTGAAATTACCTGATATTATGTCTGAAACAGTTGAGGATACTGATCTTGCATTGCTTGCTCGCTCTCCCAAGTTGCCTCTTCTCTCCCATGATTCTTCCATAGAACCTTCACTAATGGCACTTTCTTATTCCTCATCTCTTTCACTTCATGTGCCAAAATAGCAACTGGTTCTTCTTCAAATGTCAAATCCGGACTCACTTCAATGGATTCAATTGGCAAGATATGAGATGGATCTGATCTATACCTCCGCAACATAGAAACATGGAATACATTATGGATTCTATCTAACTCAGGCGGCAAAGCAAGACGATAAGCAACTGGTCCAACTCTTTCTAATATCTCATACGGTCCAATGAAACGAGGACTTAGCTTCCCTTTTCGACCAAATCTCAATATCTTTTTCCAAGGAGACACTTTCAAAAATACTTTATCTCCAACATCAAACTCTATGTCTCTCCTCTTCAAATCTGAATAAGACTTCTGTCCGTCTAAAGCTGCTTTCAACCTATCCCGAATCATCTTCACTTTTTCTTCAGTCTCTTTAATCAGATCAGGACCAACCAATTTGCCTTCCCCAACTTCATTCTAACATAGAGGCATTCTACATTTTCTTCCATACAATGCCTTAAATGGTGCCATTCCAATACTGGATTGATGACTGTTGTTGTAAGCAAATTCTACAAGTGGCAAAAATCTGTCCCAACTTCCAGAGAAATTAATGACAGCATCTCAACATATCCTCAATAATTTGTATCGCTCTCTCTGACTGCCCATCTGTCTGCGGATGAAAAGCAGTGCTAAAATGCAATCGAGAACCCAAAGCACCATGTAAACTCTTCCAAAATCTTGAAGTAAATCTAGGATCTCGATCAGACACTAAAGAAATTGGGACACCATGCAACTTTACTATCTCATTGATATATAATTCAGCTAACTTCTCAAGTGAAAAGTCCATCCGAACCGGAAGAAAATGAGCTGTCTTTGTCAACCTATCAACAATCACCCAAATGGCATCATGCTTCCTCTGTGTCATAGGCAAACCAGACACAAAATCCATTGTGATTCTCTCCCATTTCCATTCAGGCACCGTTAAAGGTTGAAGCAACCCTGTTGGAACTTGATGTTCAGCTTTCACCCTCTAACAAGTGAGACATTTGGACACAAATTCTGCTATGTCGCTCTTCATACCAAACCACCAATAATGCTGTCTCAATTCATGGTACATCTTTGTACTTCTCGGATGCATAGCAAAAACCGATTGGTGTGCTTCCTCCAAAATAACATTTTTCAAACTATCATTATCACGAACACATAATCTATCCTTAAACCAAAGGCTACCATCACTTCTCACAAAGAAATCTCGGCTCTCCCCATTTTGGCAATCTGAAATAATCTTCTAAATTTTCTCATCTGTCAATTGAGCCTCCTTAATCTGATCCAACAATACTGGTCTCAATTGCAACTGAGCCAACAATGCACCATCATCACATGCTTCAAAACTAGCATGTAACGCTCTCAACTCAACAAGCAACGAGAGCGAATAAACAGCCAAACCTGCCAGAGACTTCCGACTCAAGGCATCAGCAACTACATTTGCCTTACCAGGATGATAATCAATCAAACAGTCGTAGTCTTTGATCAGCTCTAACCATCGCCTTTGCCGAAGATTCAGCTCTCTCTGGACACCCAAATATTTCAAACTTTTATGATCCGTATAGATAAAACATTTCTCCCCATACAAGTAGTGTCGCCAAATCTTCAAAGCAAATACTATAGCTGCCAATTCCAGATCATGTGTTGGATAATTAAGCTCATGCAGCTTCAACTGCCGAGAAGCATAAGCTATAACTTTACCCTCTTGCATTAAAACACATCCTAAACCATTATGTGAAGCATCACTGTAAATCATATATGGTTTATCTTCCACAGGCAAAGTAAGAACAGGAGCTTGAGTCAACATTTCTTTCAACTGATCAGAACTAGCTTGACACTGATCTGTCCACACAAATCTAACTCCCTTTCGAAGCAATCTGGTGAGTGGAGTAGCTATCAAAGAAAAACCTTTCATAAACCTTCGATAATAGCCTGCCAAACCCAGAAAACTTCTAACTTCAGTCACTGACTTTGGTGGACTCTAATTCAAAATGGCCTCAACTTTACTCGGATCAACTCTTATACCATCTGCTGAAACTATATGACCGAGAAAAGTTACTTGGTCAAGCCAAAACTCACACTTTGATAGCTTAGCATACAACTGCTTCTCTCTCAAGATGTGTAACACAATTCACGGATGCTTGTCATGTTCTTCCTCATTACGTGAATACACCAAAATATCATCGATGAAAACCACCACAAACTGATCCAGATAGGGCCTAAACACCCTATTCATCAAATCCATGAAAGCTGCAGGTGCATTCGTCAATCCAAAAGGCATTACCAAGAACTCATAATGCCCATATCTTGTGCGGAAAGCTGTCTTAGAAACATCTTCAGCTCTAACCCTCAATTGATGGTACCCTGATCTCAAATCAATTTTGGAAAACACCGCTGCTCCCTTAAACTTATCAAAGAGATCATCAATTCGGGGGCAAAGGATACTTATTCTTGATAGTTACTTTGTTCAATTGCCTATAATCGATGCACAATCTCAAAGTACCATCCTTTTTCTTCACAAACAACACGGGAGCTCCCCACGGAGAAACACTAGGGCGAATAAACCCTTTATCCAACAACTCCTGCAACTGCACCTTCAACTCTCTCAATTTAGCAGGTGCCATTCGATATGGAGTGATAGAGATGGGAGTGGTACCAGACAACAAATCGATACCAAACTCAACCTCTCTCTCAGGGGGTAACCTTGGGAACTCCTCAGGAAAAACATCTGGAAACTCCGCAACTGTGGGTATACTATTAAGTTGAGAACACATTACTTTGGTATCCATAACATGAGCAAGATAAGCAACACACCCTTTTCTAATCAACTTTCTGGCTGTTACAGCTGATACAAATAAGGATGCAAGTTGTCTCTGCTCACTAGATACTAATATACTTCTACCATCACCAGTTCTCAAAGTAACACATTTCTTTTGACAATCCACCACTGCTCCATGCTTAGACAACCAATCCATGCCTAAGATCAAATCATATTCTTTAAAAGGCATTTCAATTAAATCGCCAAGAAACTCCTCACTTTGCACCACAATAGCACTATTACAATGCACCTTACTCACCACAACACTATGTCCTAAAGGATTGGTCACTAAGACATCAAATCCTAAGGACTCTGAATGCAATTCAGACACAGGCAAGATAGATGCACTTATGTATGAATGAGTAGATCCTGGATTAATCAAGGCAAGTACTAAAATGCCAAATAAAGAAAATGTACCCGCTATAACTGCTGAAGCATCCGGCTGCCTCTGCATCACATATACTCTCTGAGAAGATCCGGCCTCATCTAGCCTGCTGCCCCTGGATGAAGATCCTCCTCTCTGACTAAACCCAGGTCTACCACCTCTACTAAAACCTCTGCCCCCTCGACCACCTCTGCTGACACTAGGTCGAGAAGCTGCAGTATCAGCCTGCCTATAATCCTGCATCTTAGGACAATCTCTAACAAAATGAGCTGGTGACCCAAATTAAAAACACTCAGCTGATCCACCAATTTTCCAACAAACACCCCCATGGGTCTTACCACAATGCTCACATACAGGTGGAGTAGACCTCTGAATCACTGGAGTCGGGGCACTAGCTACAGAAACTGTCGGTCTCGGCCTCTACCTCTGATACTGAACTGATCTGCCCGACTGTCTCTGGGTTCTACTTGTTCTCGGAACAAAACCTCCTCGACCCCTCTTCATAGATGAAGACTCTGCCTCAAACTAGGATCTCCTTACCCTGGTCTCTTCCTCAGTAGCAGCTGCTGTAATGCCCTGTGCTCTCTCAACACTTCTAGCTGTTGCAACAAGCTGAGAAAAATCTTGGTACCGGGAACCAGCCACAATGCACATGATAGAGGGCCTCAATCCCTCCTCAAATCTTCTGCATCGGTCTATTTCATCAGAGATAATTCCCACGGCATATCGACTCAACCGGATATACTCAATCTCATACTCTGTTACTGTCCGGTTGTCTTGCCTCAAATTCAGGAATTCCATCTTCTTAATATCTTTATACTCCCTCGGAGTATATTTCTGCTCGAACTCCCTCAGAAAATCACCATAAGATAATGTAGGTGGATCATCCATGGCATGAGGAACCGCCGTCCACCAGTCATAGGCATCTTTCTGCAGGAGGGATCTGGCATAGTCAAATTTCTCATCCAAAGTGGCTTACAACTGAATGAATATCCTCTGCACCTTATCCAACCACTGCTCAGCCACTGCAGGATCGGTAGTGCCTAAGAAATCTTCAGCCCCATATTTTCTTAATTTGTCATAATGTCTTACCGGCATCTGAGGTTGTGGTGGTGGTGGTGGTGGCTGCACTGGAGCTCCCCTCAACAGTTCTACCATATGCCTTATCCAACCCGGTGGAGCCTCCTCAGCAGCTGATCTCTCTGGAACAGAAATAGGTGCCTCACTAACCCTCTAAATCCTAGCTCCATCTCTACTCTCTTCAGGAGCTACACTTTCCGCACTACCCTCAACAGACTGTCGTGAATGAGATGCCATCACTACCTATATCTGCAAACACAGCAGAATATTCCTCATTAAAGATCAAAGACTGCCATACCAAAACATGTATTTTACTCAAAAACCCACTTTAAAAATCAAAATATTCTTTTTCATACAATTGACCTAGGTTGAGAATCTCAAACCTAGGCTCTGATACCAAACATTGTAACACCGCTTCCCAACCTATGTGTGTAAGCTGAGTAGAGGCGCCACACTATCCTAATGTTGCTACCAATTTTACTTAGTCAAATTTTAGTTCCGATTTTTACAGAAATTTTGCCACAGTTTCGCCTAGAAATTGAATCCCAAGTGTCGACAAAACTGGTTTTTTTTTTCTGATTTTTGAAAATATTTTTACACAAACCAATGCAAAAAAAATCATTCTCAGTACACTCCCAATAAATCCCCCTTATAACCTCAACTACAACCTGCAAAAATGATTTACACTTCTAGTACAAAAAAAGTAAAGGTTTATTATGAAACACAGTAGATAAAATATTTGTTCACTATGCAGCGGAAAGTAACAATATTTACAAATTCATATACATCAAAACTTCAGTTTTACAAAACATAAAATTTATACATGTTTGGCAGTCAGTCTTCAATCTTTAAGCCCACTATTCACACTTCAAAATCTATACTCGACTAGGCCTAGAGGAACTCTCTGGTTCTTCCCTGTCACCTGCGCGATGAACCACAATCGCGCTAAGCCCACGGCTTAGTGATACAAACAACCATAATATTATGCCTTAATGCAATGCCAATGTCACACATTCAAGTTTCATAAACAATTCAAAAGAATATTATATTTCACAATCTTACATTATTTAATAATTAATCAAAAGATTCATGATTCACATTGAAAACAAAGACAAGCATGGGCCCAAAATACACTAATATGTTATTCAAAGTTCAGAGTTACTGTTTTGGTCCATAATCACAATCATCAATACATTTATCCATGGATAATCAACTAGATTTGAGCTTACGACCCAGTCATTTCACTCAATCTAGTTTCAATAATTTGTTTTTGAGGTTTACGACCCGGTCATTTCACCCCAAAAACATCACATTTCACATTTTCTAACTGGAATCGGCTTACGACCCGGTCATTTCACCTATCCAGTGATTCATAGGCATGCCGCCAAAACCAAAACTCTGAAAATTGAATAAACATATTAGGCACACAATCATTTTATTTATCTTTTTTTTTCAATCTCTTTTCATTTCATTTCTCATAATTAATTAGGCAACCATGCCTCCATTATATATCTCATTTGCATCATCATAGCCAACAACCATGGCATCATATCTCATATGATCTCAAATCACAATAAAACAATTCTTCATAACATCATATCTTTCACATTTCATTTCCATATTTCATTTCATCATCATATAAGCAAATATGTTTCAACCATCTCATATTATATTTCAAATCACATTAATCAGTTCATTATTCAAATGGATATAATCAATGACATTAACACATATTTTACATGCTCATCACAACATTCACATATTACCAAACATAATGTGATTTTTAGTATCCATCAACAATGCATTAGGTTCCTTATCACATTTACAATCAAATGTGTGTCAAGTCTCAACATCACATGAATGTATGCAATAGTGTAGTTTATACTTACCTTAAAACCAACTCACACCAATCTATACACTTACTCTTCCAAGAATCTTCAACACTTAGGTTAGGGCAACTCAACCTCTCCACAACCTAATCCAAAAGGAATATTAGCAAAATGACCATATGAATAGTAAATTCTGGTTTTAGACTCAACTTTATCCTTATTTTGAAAAATTGTATAAAATAATCTACTTGACTAAAAACTCTAAATTTTTTTACAGAACTTAATTTTACATCTTAAAATCATTCCTTTAAAATTTCAGATCAAACTGAACACAAAATCTTGGTCAAATAGTTCAACCAACTAGACTGCCCCAATTGCCCTGCATCCTGGCAGCAATTCTGAACATTGTGAATTCCATAAATTAAATTCAATCAACGTGGTTCCAAATTATTTTTCTCAAATACTAGAGTCACTAAGCAACAACATATCCAAAATTCAATTTGATATTATTTTTATACATTTTATTAAAAATCCCGAAAGTTATTTGTCTCAGTTAAAGTACCTGCTGGAACAGGTCTAATAAAAATAATCTTTCCAAACTCATAACCATTCCAAAATCGAATCAACATATTTTTCAGTCATTCTAGACTCATAGAGGCACAACATATCAAAAATTCACTTCAAGAAAATTTTTCTATATTTAATTAAAAATCATACAAGTCAAAGCATTCACTAATTGTAAAACAGAAAAATTCCAACTTCACTAAACACAACTCTTACTCTTCCATCACCAACACCAACCTAACTTCTTATCTTTAATTCCATTTCAAAACTTTTACACACACCATACACAAACACACTCCAACCATCAACAACACTCCATCAAACTCAAACAAAATTCTAAATAGAACAAGAGAAATCAAGAGAAAACTTACCAAAAATGATGAACTTCTTGAATTTCCAGCTTAATCTCTTGAAAACTCCTTCAATTTTGAGTTTGGAACAAACAAAACTCACTCTTGCTCTCTTACTTTGGATGGCCAGCCAACAAAATGGAAAGAGAAGAAAATGAACAAGTGAAAGAGACAAGGTCAAACTTCTCATCTCTTTAAACCTCCACCAAGTATTTCAAAAAGAAAATTACTTAAATACCCTCATCTATTTATTTTAACTTCCTTTCAATTACATGCCCTTTTTAGTAATTTCATAATTAACAAAATAAATATCTTCTTCCTTTGACCATCCATTTGACTTGTATATATGTTATATATATTTCCATATATACAACTGTTAGACAAATGATCTTAATTTTGATCCTTGACAACTCAAATGGATGATCTATTTAACTTGTGTTTGAGAAAGCTTGTTGCAGGATTAGGTTGCTTCAATTAAAGGTGAACAGAACAATTCTCGCGGTCGCACATCACCTAAATACGACCGCTCCATGCAATTACAGAATGAAACCTTGTCACAGTAGGTTTCGCGGTCAGAAGTTCGACCATAGTCGCGACCGCTCATACATAATAGCGACCGTCCTAATATTTGCCCGACCGCTACTCAAGGAACTTAAATCATTACAATCATAGTAAGGTTCGCGGTGACAAGAACGGTGAATGATTCGACCTTGCTTACCAATTTAGCGACCGCTCATTTATAGTCGCGACCGCCCAACAATTCAAGAAGAAATTGCTGAAAGAGACAGTAGTGTTCGCGTCCTCAGGTGCGTCCAGAAGTTCGACGCGAGAATATGAGTTCGACCGCGACAAGCTACTAAGGGCGACCGCGAGATTCAAATTATGGCGGACATCTCTTTTGCCCTGTCAGAAAATGACACGTGACATGACCGTTGTAATCCCACTTCAGTATTCAAAAAAGGGCGACCGCACTTTGTGATGCGCGACCGTCCCGACAAACACAGCATGGGCAAGAAACGGTCCGACAAAAACATCATGGGCAAGATTCCTGCTGTAGAGCACTAAAATTCGACCGTTGAACTTTTTCAAAAGTAGCGACCGTCCCTGGTTAAAAGGACGACCGCGTGAAGCATGAGAGCGACCATCCTTGTATGAAGGGCGACCGCTAAGTGCTTCGGACAGTTTAAGTAAAGAAGGTCTAATCTGCCAAGACTTTATTCTAAACAGCAATAACGGCTAGTAAGACCACATTGGCTATAAATACAATGTTTCCATGAGAAAACAAGAAAAGAACATTATTAAGAAAAGATTTTCATAGCCAAGCAACAAATTTCCTTTTGCTTAAACTTGTATTTGAATTGTTATGAATGTTAGGTGTTAGCATTGAAAACACCATTGTATAAGTTTGAGTGTAAGCTTGGGAAACACTTGGGTTGTGAGAGTGAGCCTTGTAAAACTCTTGATTGGGTTGTAAGTGTGAGCCTTAGAAAAACACTTGTGAAGTTAGGTGTGAACTTGTGAAAACACCAAAGTTGGAAGTGAGCTTGTAAAAACTTCAAAGTCTAGTGGAACCTTAACAAGTTGTTAAGGAAGTGGATGTAGGATTGAAGTAAATCCGAACCACTATAAATCTTGTGTGTTCTTACCTTCCTCCATTACTCAACCAACTCTCTATTCCGCATTTCTTGTTTGTTGAGTTTTTTAATTTGCCATCATTTCGTGAGGAAACCAATTCACCCCCCCCCTCTTGGTTGCCATCTTGGGACAACAATTGGTATCAGAGCCCTGAGATTTCTTAAACTTAATTGTGAAATCTGATCCACAATGGCAACTTCTTCTTCATCAAGCTCTCATGGAAATCTTAACTCTATTCTTAGACCTTACTTTGATGGAACGGATTACTCATACTGGAAACACAAAATGTATTTATTTCTAGACAGTGAAGGGATTGAACTATGGGATTTCGTGGAAAATGAGTGGAAATCTCCTACTCATGAGGTTGACGGTATTCAAGTTCCACTTCCCAAAGCTCAATGGTCAACTAGCAATATCAGAGATCGATTCAAGAACAATAGAGCTGCTTCCATCTTGATGAACTCCATCTCAAGAGAAGAAGGTGGAAGAGTTCAACATTTAACTTGTGCACATTGTATTTGGAAAACACTTGAAAACTACCATGAAGGTACAACTCAAGTAAGATTTACCAAGAAACAAATGCATGTTCATGAGTATGAGCTATTCAAGATGAAACCAAATGAAAATGTCACCGACATGACAAATCGCTTGCTTGCTATTGTCAATGAACTGAAGAAGTATGGCAAGGTATATGATCAAGGTGATGTAAATAGTAAGATCTTGAGAGCCCTAAGAGCTAGAAAGAACTTTGAATCCAAAGTATCATCCATAGAAGAAGCTCATGATCTCAGCACATTAAGAACCGACGAGCTAGTTGGCAAATTACTCACTTTTGAGCTGCACAGTGAAAAAGAAGAAGATCAAGGTGAGAAAGAAAAGAGAAAACCAATTGCACTCAAAGCAATCAAAGAAGTTGAGAGCTCAAGCAATGAAGGTACTGATGATGAAGATGAAATGGCAATGTTCTCAAAAAGAATGAATGAATGGAAAAGGAAGAAAAGATTACAAGCAAACAAAGGTACACCTCCTAAATTCTCCTTCAAAGATAAAGAAAAGAAAAATGAGGTAAAATGCTATGAATGTGGAAAAACCGGTCACATCAAGTCGGATTGCTACAAATTAAAGAACAAAAGGAAATGGGATAAAGAAAAGAAAAAATCTCTCAAAGCCACATGGGATGACTCTTCCTCAAGTGAAGAAGAAGAAGAGGAAGGAATTGCAAATCTTTGTCTCATGGCTATTGAAGATGACTCCAATGAGGTAAGTACTCAATCTTTTGATCTTGTAGCACATGATGATATAAGTGATATAGATGATAGTGATTTGATTGAGCACATGAATTCTAAAATAGAAAAATATTTCTCCAAAATGATGCTCTATAAAGAAAAAAACTCTAAGTTAGAAAAGGATTTTATATGCTTAAAGAACTCTACCTTAGAATTGAAAACCTCAAATGAACATTTGATGAATACAATAGGAGAATTAAATAAAAGCTCACATGACTTAGAAAAAGTGATTAAAGAGAATGAGGCATTGAAGCATGAACTAAAAGAACTAAAAGAATCAATTTCCAGATTTCATAAAGGAAAGGAAGCATTGAACACATTAATTAATAACCAAAGATCACCTTCCTTGAAATATGGATTAGGATTCAATGGCTCAACCAACATTGCACCTAGTAAACCAACTTTTGTGAAAGCATCTACAACTAAAATTTCTGATGTTCATATCAAAGATGCTTGCACCAAGTCTAAAAGAACTTCTTACGGTTCACTAGGAGATAAAGCCAAAAACAATTATGCATTGTTGTTTACTAAACTTGTACAAAAGAAATCACATACTTGTAGTTGTATGTATAATCCAAAAAGAAAAATGCAGAAGCATAGGATACCATGGCAATGCACATATTGCATGAAATTTGGTCACAAAAATTTCTATTGTTATATAAGAAAAGCTCATCTAAATTTAGAAGGCACTCTTTCTACTAACCATCAAGGACCCAACTATATGTGGGTACCTAAAAAAGGATGACCACAATTGGCTTGCAGGTATGCCTAAAATCTACTACCAATGAAAGCACATGGCTTGTGGATAGTGGATGCTCAAGGCATATGACTGGAAATGCAAAGCTCTTTACAAGTATTACCTATAAACATGGAGGTAACGTAACTTTTGGAAACAATGCTAAAGGTAAAATTCTTGGTGTTGGCTCCATTGGTTCTATTGGTAAGGATTTAATTGAAGATGTATGGCTTGTTGATGGTTTGAAACATAACTTGCTAAGTGTTAGTCAACTTTGTGATAAAGCATACTTTGTTAAGTTTGATTCCAAGGAATGCAAAATCACAAATTCAAATGATGTTATCATATTTAAGGGTACTAGAACAAACAACACTTACAATGTAAGCATACATTCTGATCATACATGTTTAATGTCCACTAATAATGATGCATGGTTATGGCATAGAAGACTAGGACATGCTGGTATGGATCAATTGAAATATATTTGTAATGAGAATTTAGTTGATGGCTTACCTAAGATAAAATATGATAAAGATAGGATTTGTGAACCTTGTCAACATGGTAAGCAACATAAAAGCTCATTTAAAACAAAGAATGTTATAAGCACCTCTAGACCTTTAGAGCTCATTCATTTAGACTTGTTTGGACCAAATAGAGTTACAAGCTTAGGAGGCAAATCATATGCATTTGTTCTTGTTGATGACTACTCTAGATTCACATGGGTTAATTTCTTAGCTCAAAAGAATGAAGCCTTTAATTACTTCAAAACCTTTGCAAAAAGAGTTCAAAATGAAAAAGGATATGTGATCACATCTATTAGAAGTGATCATGGCAAAGAATTTGAAAATGAAAACTTTGAAAACTTTTGCAATGAAATTGGCATTTCACACAATTTTTCTGCTCCTAGAACTCCACAGCAAAATGGTGTAGTTGAAAGGAAAAATAGAACTTTAATTGAAATGGCTAGAACAATGCTCAATGAATATGATTTACCATCTTATTTTTGGGCGGAAGCCGTTAATACAGCTTGTTACATTGCAAATCGTGTTTATAAAAGGCATTTAACTAATAAAACTTCTTATGAGCTATGGAATGGAAGAATACCCAGAATTGGATATTTTAGAGTATTTGGATGCAAATGCTTCATATTGAATACCAAGGATAATCTTGGAAAATTCTCATCCAAATCAGATGAAGGCATATTTTTAGGATATTCATCATATAGCAAAGCATATAGAGTATTTAATATGAAAACTCTAGTTATAGAAGAATCAATGCATGTTGTATTTGATGAATCATCTAAACTTGATCAAAAGAAAGGTATTACTTTCAATGACCCTGCAGGCACTCTTGAACCTCTTGAATCTATTGATGCTCCAAAGATCAATCAACTTGAAGAAAAGGCTCAAGATCTACCTAAGGATTGGCAATACAAGAAAGATCATCCAAAGGAACTCATCATTGGAGAAACATCAAAGGGAGTAACTACTAGATCTAAAATTAATCATGTTGATGTTAATGTTGCTTTTGTTTCTCAAATTGAACCAAAAACTATTGAGGAAGCTTTAAATGATGAAAATTGGATAATTGCAATGCAAGATGAACTTAATCAATTTGAAAGAAATAATGTTTGGCAACTTACTCCTAGACCTATAGATCATTCTATAATAGGATGCAAATGGGTTTATAGGAATAAGCTTGATGAAAATGGTCACATCATTAGAAATAAAGCAAGATTGGTAGCCAAAGGTTATAATCAAGAAGAAGGCATTGACTATGATGAAACCTTTGCCCCCGTAGCTAGATTGGAAGCTATTAGAATATTACTTGCTTTTGCATGTCATATGAATTTTAAGCTTTATCAAATGGATGTTAAAAGTGCATTTCTAAACGGACTCATAAATGAAGAAGTTTATGTTGAACAACCTCCTGGTTTTGAAAACTACAAATTTCCTGATCATGTTTTCAAACTTACCAAAGCTTTATATGGATTAAAGCAAGCACCTAGAGCTTGGTATGATAAACTTAGTGCATATTTGCTTGAAAATGGTTTTTCAAAAGGAAAAGTAGACACAACTCTTTTTGTTAAAAAGAATAAGCACAACATTTTGATTGTACAAATTTATGTGGATGACATAATATTTGGAGCTACTAATGAAGCCCTGTGCAAAGAATTTGCTTCTTGTATGACTAGGGAATTTGAAATGAGCATGATGGGTGAACTCAAGTTTTTCCTTGGACTGCAAGTCAAGCAATGTAAAGATGGGATCTTCATCAACCAATCCAAATATACAAAAGAACTCATCAAGAAATTTGGAATGGATGGCTGCAAAACTAGCAAAACTCCTATGAGCACATCATTGAAATTAGGTAAAGATGATAATGGTAAAGCAGTAGATGAGAAGAAATATCGAGGTATCATCGGATCACTACTTTACTTAACTGCTTCTAGGCCTGATATAATGTATAGTGTATGTCTTTGTGCTAGATTTCAAACTAGTCCTAAAGAATCACACTTGAATGCCACTAAGAGAATCTTGAAATATTTGAGCGGTACAATACATTTAGGACTTTGGTATCCTAAAAACACATCATTTCATATTATAGGATTTTCAGATGCAGATTATGCTGGTAGTATATTAGATAGGAAAAGCACAACAGGAGCATGTCACTTTCTTGGTAATTGTCTAGTTTCTTGGCATAGTAAGAAACAAGCATCAGTTGCTTTATCCACAACGGAAGCTGAATATGTTGCAGCATGTTTTTGTTGCACACAAGTATTATGGATGAAACAACAATTGCTTGACTATGGTAAGGTTTTTAACAATATTTCCATTAAATGTGACAACACTAGTGCTATCAATTTGTCTAAAAATCCTATCCAACATTCTAGATCCAAGCATATAGATATTAGACATCATTTTTTGAGGGAAAATGTACAAAATCAGAACATAATCTTAGAATTCATAGATACAGAAAATCAACTTGCTGATGTCTTTACAAAACCCTTGAATGAAGATAGACTTAACTTCATCAAACTCAATTTAGGAATGATTGATGGAATCACTTTGAGTTAATTAGAATTTTTTTTGCCTTAAAATAAAGTTTCTATGTGCATGAAATTGATTTTTCTTAACACACTTAGAATATCTTCCATCTTTCCTTGAATCTTTTATTCTTGAGTATGTAGCGGTCGCTCCAGTGTTCTTTCGCGTTCGCTACTTCGTCTGCTAGTTTCATTCAATAAAATTCTCTGAGCGCGGTCGAGAAAATTTGTGCGCGATCGCACCAATTTGAATAGTTTCGACCGTTACAGTTACTTTCTTCTCTCGCGAGCGTACTTATCTTGAAAATGGTCGCTAGACCTCATGTCGCGATCGCACCTTGTTCAATGTGCGACCGCACCCTGTACACTCTGCTCGAAAATTTATAACCGTTGGCTGTGTGACAGGTCGCAATTCTTGATTTTCAACAGTCTTAAACGGCTATTTTCGTTATTTCATCTATTTAAGAGCATAATAAATCATTTTCTTTGATATTTTGCTTCTGAAAACTTTCTGAAACCCTAAAATCTACTCATCATCATCTGTCATTCAATTGAACCTCTGTTTTCCTGCTCTCATCTGTTCTTTCTGTTTCAATGGCTCCCAAAAGAAAAACCACTTCCAAAATTAAGGGTCAAGCTAAGAGAGTTCCAGGAATCACCATTAGAGAACCTGTTGTTGAACCTCCATCTCCTCCACAATCAAAAAGGGGTGAGAAAATTCACAAACCTCATCACCAAACCACTGAGGAAGACATTAGGTATGCCATGCTAAAGAAGAAGAAGGTTGAAGGCACCAAATCACCTTTTGGTGGGATGCTGTCTGCCTTGGGCATCAAGGACGAAATTGAAGGATTGTTGGATGTCCTTGGATGGAGAAATTTTGTCTTTCCAGAAGAGGTAGGTTACTCTAGTCTAAGTAAGGAGTTTCTAATGTCATTCCAGATAGAGAAGAGTGCAAACTCTGCACTAGGGTGGTATGGGGTTAGGTTCAAACTCTTTGATCAGTATCAATTCTTAACCCTTGAAGATTTTGGCAGAATTTGGAACTTCCCTTCTGAAGGTATAACCTCCTACAATGACCAAATCTTCTCAAACCCAACCCTTTCTGATTTCTGGCGAGAAATTTCCATTGAAACTTCCTTTGAAAAGGAATCTAAAGCCAAGCACATCAAATCTCTCACCCACTGGATGCTCCATAGGATTATCACCTATACCATTCACCAAAGAGCAGATGGGAATGAGAAAGTAACCAAGAGAGACCTTATCTTTCTCTATGCTTTCACCCACAACATCAAAATGAACACAACCAAGTTCTTGATTGATACCTTTTATCATCATGCTGTTACAAGAACTGGTACCTTCTTCCTATCCTCTCAAGTTACTCAAATAGCTAGGCACCTAAACCTTCTGAATGATTTGAACTTAGCCACTTTGAGGAACCCTTTCACTCTAGCCTCCAATGCTATCACAATGGATTACTTAGAGCATGCTGGTTGTGTAAGGAAGATAGAAGGGTCATATGTATACTGCTATGGCAAGAAAGGAGTTATGGATAAACAAAAGAAAAGGCCAAGGTATACAATTGAGGAAGAGGGAGATTCTGTAGAAGTTGCAGTAGAATTACCTCCAAAAGCAACTTCATCAAAAGCTGCTAAAGAAACTGCTTCATCCTCCACACAACTCATCCTCAAGGCTATCAAGACTCTCTCAAGGAAACTCTCTAAGTTCAAGAAGAGTGTCTCCAAGAGATTCCAGCACTTGAACAAAAGGATAGACCTTATATCCCACATGCACCATGATCTTTATGACATGCAAGGCAAATTGGACTTGCCTCAATGCAATCTTGAAGATTGGGATATAAGTGATCACACCCAAAGCGTTGCTGAAGAAGAAGAGTCCATTAGCACTAGCTCTGCCTCTGTTGCACCTCAAGATAAGGGGAAAGCTCCTTTAGTTGAAGAAGAGTTAGAGTTAGATGATGACTCAGAATAGCTTAGCTTTAGTCTGTTTTTGCTTGCATTTTCATATGTTTGCTAATTTGCTTTCTGTTTTGTATTTTCCTCCACTTCAAACTATATAATGTTTATATTTCCTTTCATTTGCTTTGTTAATATTTTTGCTTAACATTTATTTCATTTTGCCTATGCCAATGGGGGAGAGAAAATACCAAAATGGAATGAGGTATAAATGGAATGTCAATAAAATTATGGGGGAGAAATAAGAACAATCTGTTTGAACATTTGCAAAATTAGGAAAAAATGTTTATGGGGGAGTTAATTTCTTGTTGAAATTTATTGAACATTTGCAAATAAGAAAAAATGTTTATGGGAGAAAAATGTTTGCACCAAGATAAACTACTAAATCACAAATGCTCTTAACCATGATTGTTGCATATGTTAAGGGGGAGCATTTTAGACTTATTATTTTTCTCATCATTCCATTTGAATTGTCAAAGTCAAAATGGGGGAGATTGTTAGACAAATGATCTTAATTTTGATCCTTGACAACTCAAATGGATGATCTATTTAACTTGTGTTTGAGAAAGCTTGTTGCAGGATTAGGTTGCTTCAATTAAAGGTGAACAGAACAATTCTCGCGGTCGCACATCACCTAAATACGACCGCTCCATGCAATTACAGAATGAAACCTTGTCACAGTAGGTTTCGCGGTCAGAAGTTCGACCATAGTCGCGACCGCTCATACATAATAGCGACCGTCCTAATATTTGCCCGACCGCTACTCAAGGAACTTAAATCATTACAATCACAGTAAGGTTCGCGGTGACAAGAACGGTGAATGATTCGACCTCGCTTACCAATTTAGCGACCGCTCATTTATAGTCGCGACCGCCCAACAATTCAAGAAGAAATTGCTGAAAGAGACAGTAGTGTTCGCGTCCTCAGGTGCGTCCAGAAGTTCGACGCGAGAATATGAGTTCGACCGCGACAAGCTACTAAGGGCGACCGCGAGATTCAAATTATGGCGGACATCTCTTTTGCCCTGTCAGAAAATGACACGTGACATGACCGTTGTAATCCCACTTCAGTATTCAAAAAAGGGCGACCGCACTTTGTGATGCGCGACCGTCCCGACAAACACAGCATGGGCAAGAAACGGTCCGACAAAAACATCATGGGCAAGATTCCTGCTGTAGAGCACTAAAATTCGACCGTTGAACTTTTTCAAAAGTAGCGACCGTCCCTGGTTAAAAGGACGACCGCGTGAAGCATGAGAGCGACCATCCTTGTATGAAGGGCGACCGCTAAGTGCTTCGGACAGTTTAAGTAAAGAAGGTCTAATCTGCCAAGACTTTATTCTAAACAGCAATAACGGCTAGTAAGACCACATTGGCTATAAATACAATGTTTCCATGAGAAAACAAGAAAAGAACATTATTAAGAAAAGATTTTCATAGCCAAGCAACAAATTTCCTTTTGCTTAAACTTGTATTTGAATTGTTATGAATGTTAGGTGTTAGCATTGAAAACACCATTGTATAAGTTTGAGTGTAAGCTTGGGAAACACTTGGGTTGTGAGAGTGAGCCTTGTAAAACTCTTGATTGGGTTGTAAGTGTGAGCCTTAGAAAAACACTTGTGAAGTTAGGTGTGAACTTGTGAAAACACCAAAGTTGGAAGTGAGCTTGTAAAAACTTCAAAGTCTAGTGGAACCTTAACAAGTTGTTAAGGAAGTGGATGTAGGATTGAAGTAAATCTGAACCACTATAAATCTTGTGTGTTCTTACCTTCCTCCATTACTCAACCAACTCTCTATTCCGCATTTCTTGTTTGTTGAGTTTTTTAATTTGCCATCATTTCGTGAGGAAACCAATTCACCCCCCCCCCCTCTTGGTTGCCATCTTGGGACAACAACAACATATACACTCTCTTTTAAATTCCTTTCTCTTTCCAATTACACATATATATTTTAATTCAAATAAAACAACAATTATATCAAAACTCCTAGGGCACACTTTGGGATATTACACTATTTTTTTGCTTTGGACATTGCTTTGATTTAATATAATGATGCTTTATTTTATTTGTTGCATGTAGTATGGATAATATTGTAATATTTAAGAATTTTATAATATTAAGACCTGCAAAGGAGGCAGGTTCCAATGAACCGGGCGTTGTGGAGGTGCTGGGACATTTCTCACATTCCCCATACGTACCCAACTTTCCGAACCATTAGGGGGTTGGAAATTCCTTAGGAATTGAGTCATCCACCCCTTTCTTTTTCATGGCCCATCCGGGTGGAGACTCCATTTTCTCCGTACTTAGGCCCGAGCCTAAACAGTGCTGAAGTCGCAAGAACCATTACACTGGGAGTGGGGGCAAAAATCCTCGCTCATAGAGATGGAAGCTAAATTAAAGTTTTAAGATTGCGATGGTTGCACTTACATTGGATTTATCCGAGTTTTACTACTTAGAATGTCGAAGGAAAAGTGGTTTTATTGATTTATGTAGTCGCTGGCCAAAGTCCAAGTTGTTTAAAGCAAGAAAAATCCATGTTAAATTAGGTTTTGATTTGGAAGTGTTGAATTCACTATGAAATCGGGAACTGTTAAAACCAAATCCTTATTGATCTTGTAATTTGTGTTGGGTTTTAAACAATGTCGAATTAGGTTTGGGCGTACTAAGTTAAATATAGACCTGATTTGTGTTGGTTTTATAATTTATTTTAGTCCATGACGAATTCATTTTAAATGAATTCGATATGTCCATAAATTTCCTTATTGATCTTGTAATTTGTGTTGGGTTTTAAACAATGTCGAATTAGGTTTGGGCGTACTAAGTTAAATATAGACCTGATTTGTGTTGGTTTTATAATTTATTTTAGTCCATGACGAATTCATTTTAAATGAATTCGATATGTCCACAAATTTCACTCTATACATATATGTATATATATAAAAGAAAAAAAGTCAGTGAAAAAAAATGTCTAGGTTATAAAAAAAGAGTTTGAAAAGTCAAATATTATATTTTATTATGTACATCATATTTACTATAGTCCATTATTTTATATATAATTTTTTTTATACAAGCTTCTTAGTATATTACAAGCCAAATCATTGTGAAGGAGGAGGCGGTCTATAGTTGAATAAATTCTTGAGAAACTCATCGCCTGTCGGAGGCAGAGACACATCTTCTGCCTAGTTTCCTCCCGAAAAAGATCTATTTGGGTCCTAATTGTCCTAAAAATCAGTCCTATTATAGTTAATGCCTGAGACAGGAGGTGGCACATCATGGTCATCAGTCCAGGGCCTCCTTGATTAAAGTGCGCAATGATCCCTACAGCCCTAAAATCTGAAGTCTTGGAAGTTTTCCTCTAAGTAATTAGCATGCCAATGACTGGAGGCCAATTGCTTCTCCAATTTCTGGTTATGTTCTTCAAGCATCCACTGTGAGCCGAAAAAGGAAAAGGTTAGGTTCTTACATTTTCATTCATACTTTTTTCATGAATACATTTAGCATATATAAATATGAAATAGGGATTATAAACTAGATAGTTCAAGTTAAAGCCATGAGGCATAGAAGACAGATCGACATAGGGGAATGCATGTGCCTGAGGCGGAGCTATATTAAATGGACCGGCTTCATTTTGACTAGAACTACTTGGTTGTTCGACCACCTACAAAGGTTCAAAAGGGTTAGCCAAGTGTAGTGAACACGCAAATCTAGAATTAACAAAAGAACATATCTGATTAATCTGAGCATCATCATGAGCAGTAGGATTCCCCATACCATCTTCATCCTTGTCCTCCTCTTCATCCTTATTACCTTCCTCACCATCCTCATCATCATCCTTATTCTCATATTCCGCATCACCTTCCTCCCCCATGTCTTCATCATCATCTACTTCTCCTTCTTCTTACTCTTCACCTTATTCCTCTGAACTTTCAACACCATCAGGAGAGACCTCAAAGTGCAAAAGATAGTCCCGCATGAACTCGTTATATGACAAGTCTGGTCGGAGCAAGAGTGCATTAATATCAAATCCATTTTGGGCATGTCACTAAGAATTCTCCGGCATAGATATGCAGGTCAGTGTAGATGATGGATAATAGCTGGCACCCACCTCTGATTAGGGCAAGGAACTAGTTATGTACCCTCTCACCAAGGAATAATCCACTAAAAAGTGACCAGGCAATGACTCGATGGGAGTTCTCTAGGGGTAACATATTGTTCATGTTGGTGGTCCAATTCGTCCTCTCACTCGCTCTCCACCAAGCAATGTTCACTGAAAGACAACAACCTCGGTAAGTCATTATTCTCATAAAATTCAATAATAATACTAATTTTGCATTTTACATGAACCCAGGTTAGGAGGCTCAATTGGTAGCGATGAGAGTGCACATGATGACTACCGGCCACCTCCTTGTGACCTGACAAACAAAGGCTCAATCTTTGGTATCCCTCCCATCTTCCAAGAATACTAGGCACCTTCACAAGATTATATTCGTATGCTCACGCTTGTTATGGTAGAAAAGGGTCAAACTTGCTCGTATACATCATTTGAATAAGTAAAAAGAAAGAACCCAAACCTCGGCAATGTGTAACACCCTTATACCTTATATACGTAGAACACATACACCCAATATATGTAAAATATGCATACATGGTACAAAAATGTCACAATTCATTTTAATAAAAAAATTTCACTTTTCAAATTTAAAATCTTAAATACTTTCATAAAATCTATGAAAAAATTTGTCAGAGTTTTTCTGTAATTTGGACATTCCCATATTCAACAAAACCACAATCAGCACACAAAAGCACTCCCAATAAACCAATTCATACATTTCCAAAATACTTTTCAATATCTCCAAGTTTCACAAAATATTTATACATATATATATGTTTATCCAAAAGTACATATAAAATCCATAATGTGAAATTTATCCAAAACATCTTTTATAATTTACAATATATACACCAAAAACATAATATAATATATGAAATATCAAAATATAATAAAAACATATACATGTTGTGTAACACCCTTATATCCTATATATGTATAATACATACACCTAGTATATGCAAAATACACATATAAAGCATAAAAATGTCACGACCCGGTTTTATAAAAATTTTCACTTTTCTAATTTAAAATCTTAAATATTTTAAAGTGTAATTTTATGCAACCAATAAAATACTTATTAGAAATCATAGGGTCTAAAATATGCATTTTCCATAAAAATCTCTGGAAAAAATTTGTCAAAATTTTATTTGTAATTTAGACGTTCCTAAATTATCAACAAAACACAACTTGCATCAGAAAGACTCCTAAATTCTCGCTTTCTCCACATTTCCCAAAACATTTAAACATATACATATATTTATGTTAAAACACATATAAAACCCCACATTACATAATTTATCCAAATATTCTTCATAATTTATAATTTATTTTCCAAAAACATAATCATAAAATACATCATAACAAATTATAGTATAATATAATATATATATGCATGATGGCAAAATGGTTCTGATCATGACGTAGCAAAAAATAACTCAATAAGCAACTTCAATCTAGACCTGACCTGGTTTAGTAGAACTCTTTGGCTCTACCATATTGCCCTTATCACCTGCATGATAAATTACAATCACGCTAAGCTAAAAGCCTAGCGGTACAAACTTTGATATCAAATAAACTTAAATATAATACCAATGCTTAATGCTTTTATGCTATGTCACAATGTGGCATCCAAGCTCACTTTTAAACATATTATTTTGTTATTTAATAATTCACATAAGAACAAACACAAGCATGAGCCCAAAAGATCTAATATACTATTCAAATTCTGGAGTTACTATTTTGGTCCATATTGACACCTAGTGTCTAGCCCGAAGGCAAGTGACACCTAGCATCTTGCCCGAAGGCAAATCATAGTGAAGCCAAGCATCTAGGCTGAAGGCAAGTGACGTCCAAGATCTAGACTGAAGGCAAATCAAATAGTTGCTGAAAAGCTAGCCCTGAAGGCAAATCATGGGGATAACCTCATAGGCATGCCGCCAAACATAGAACTCTTAAAATTGAATAACATACTAGGCACACAATTATTTCATATTTTCATCATCAATTTCTTTCTCATTTTCTCATAATCAAGCTAGGCACATTGCCTCATTTCTTATTATCAACTAGGCACATTCCCTCTTTTCTCATATTTCTCATTCATATTAATATTATTTCCTTTCAATTTATCACATTTCATTATATCTCAGTATATCATTACAATGTCTCACATTTTGTATTAAAACAAATTACCCAAACAATTCACATAATCACATATAAGTCACATTTTATGCAATCTAGCCACTCCCAATGGCTTTTCACAATGTCTTTAATGCATACACAATAAACCACATTACCTAAACACTTTGGGTCTTTTTCACATATTGCACATATTTCACCTTTTACTCAGTTTAGCCATTATTAATGGCTTCTCACAATGCATATAATGCATTTTTGACAAATCACATAACATAGCACAATGTTCATGCATATTCAATGCATCAAGTAGCTTAACACATTTTCCAACCAAAATGTGTTAAGCCTAAATGTCATGCAAACATACCCAATTTATTCAAAGTTTGTACTTACCTCTAAAAGCAACCAAATGCAAGCCACAAAACTAACACCAACCTTCTCTTCCAACTTGCCCTTCAACACTTGGATTGGGCAAATCAATTCTTCTCAATGCCTATACCAAATGTGATAATAAATAATCATTTAATATCACATTCTAAGGTATTACAAGCATCAAACCTTAATTAAACATTACTCTAATCAAAATCCCAAAATTTAGTATTTCCTTACTTTAACTTAGAAAAACCATATTAAACCATTCAAATTGATGTTCTAAGTTTATTTATATCATTATAAACATATTTTAACATGATTAAACCAATTACATTAATTAAACACATGCTTTTGTTCAAAACCCTAAAATGGCATAACATTCACCATTGAAGGTTTTCCATTCCAACTCATCCCAATTATTAATCCAAGCTTATTTCCATCACTTCTATAATTAAAAACTTGCTTTAAACATTAAAATCAAACAATTCACCATTCTTTGAAAATTCCCTTTTTCAAAACCCTAAATCAACACTACCATTCTCAAACTCTATCCAAACTTAACTAAATTCATCGTTTGACTTTTAAATCATTGTTTGTGCATCAAAATAACACATTTAGAATCAAATTACATAATTAAATCAAATGATTTCACAAATCCAAATTTCCCATAACCCTAAATTCTCTCTCTTCAACCAATTCATCTCAAACTTAATCAATTTCTTCAATCCAACTTAAAAATCATTGTATAATCATCATTTTAACATCATTTTTATTTGTTTAAACAATTTAAAATCACTTTATCTTTCTATCCGTCTTACACATAAACTTAAAATCAATTAAAAGAAACTTAAAAGAAATATTACTTGCTTGCTTCTTGATTTTTCTTCAAAATTTTCTTAAAGTCCTCTTGAATTTCCAATGAATTTGATGTATAACAAGAAACAAAACCCAAGCTCTTGCCTCCTTCAATGTCACGTCCAGAAGAAGAAGAAGAAGAATAAAAATATCTTTTTCCCATTTAATTACCATCTTTATCACATATGTGTAATAATTATTTAATTATTTATTTAATTACTTTAAATCTCTACCAAGCACTTTTCTTTGACTTTTCTCATTTTCTTTTATTTTTATTTTATTTATCATCATCGTCATCATTATCATATGCTTTTCCAACACCAAATTATACCACACATATATGTAATGTATATTTTATGCATATGTATATGTCTTATATATGTTACTTACAGTTTACATATACCATTATGCATATATTTATGTTATGTATATACTATGTATATTTTAATGTATTTAAATACCCATATGCATAAATAATGTGTATCTTATATACACATCCAACATACCTTATATGCATTTTATATATTATATTTTATTATATTTTTAATTAATTAATTAATTTTTATTTAATAAAAATCATAAATTACATCTTCCATTCTTATATAATTTATTTTTAAATTATTTAAATAATTTTAATTTCCAAAGTATATTTACAAAAATACCATTGGACTTTGACTTGACTTTTTCTTTTTTAAAAAAATGACTTTTGTTGACTTTTTATATGTTCATGTATATTTTGCATATATATCCCATGTACATTCCACTTTTCACTTAAAATCCTCTCATTTTTCCTTTAAAACCATTTATTTAATTTATCCAATTAAATTTTAATATATTTTATTAAATTTCCATAAATTTTTTATGTTACATGCTGGCTTTGTCTCTGATCTTGATGCTCACAAAACCACTCTACAATCAAGAACTCAAATCTAGACCCGACCCAATTTAGAAGAACTCTTTGGCTTTACTGAATCGCTCCTATCACCTGCGCGATGAGTTATAATAGTGCAAAGCCAAAAGCCTAACGGTATAAACTTTGATAATAATAAAATTTATATGCAATGCCAATGCACAAAGCTTATGTGTATCATGTTACCATGTGACAAACTGTTTCCTTTTGAACATAATTTTCAATCATTTAACAATTCATATAAAACAAACACAAGCATGGACCTAAAGGATCTAATATGTTATTCAAGTTTCAGAGTTACTGTTTTGGTCCAAGTTGATACCATGTGTCTAGCTCCGAAGGCAAATCATAATAATTGCTCGAAAGCTAGCCCCGAAGGCAAATTATATCACAGTGACGCTAAGCATCTAGCCTTGAAGGCAAATCATAATAATTCCTCAAAAACTATCCCCAAAAGAAAATAATGAGGATAACCTCATAGGCATACCACAAAACACAAAACTCTGAAAATTGAATAACATACTAGGCACACAATTAATTCATAATTTCCATCATCAATTTCTTTCTCTTTTTTCCCATAATCAAGCTAGGCACATTGCCTCATTTCCTATTTTCAATTAGGAACATTGCCCCATTTTCTCATTTATCTTATTTATATCAATGTCATCTCATTTCATATCATCATAATGCATCAAATTTTATGCATTCTAGCCATTACCAATGGCTTTTCACAATGTCTTTTAATGCATACATGTTGCACTTAAATTAACACTATCACAAAGCGGCACTCGCAAGTATACGAGGCTATTGTAGTGACGGTGATCGCCCCAAGGTCGTTTCCCCAGGAAGGACATGCATGTAATAGTTCGATTAACATGAAATGATAAACTCAATTGTGTGATTGGATTGGTGGATTATAATTAACCTTAGAAATGAAAATGAGTGATTTTATGCAAGAGAAATTCAATTATGGAATTGATGCCTAGGGTTGTAGGTCCATTTAATTAAATGTTCAATTATCCGATTATCCATTAATATAACCTTGAATCTTAATTTGTTTCTAAGATTAATTAGCCAATTATCAATTCACTAGTTCTCACATTTATGAATTAACAATAACCAATTATTTAACATTAGCAAAGTAATAAACCCTAGAACTTATATTTCTAATTCATTCTTAGGGTAGTCAATTGCATAGTTCTGATATTAAACTTCTCCTCTCGATCTGTCATTCAATATTAAGTAATCAATAGGTGGCCAATCTATCAATTTATCTTTAATTTCAATGCAATCAACATATAACAAGGTATATCAATGGAATCATCAAATCAAATCATTTAATCAAATATACTACAACCCCAAGCATGAGTAAATTAGCTCATCATATGTTTTAAACAAATACTCATTTCAAAATAAACCAAATCAAAGTTATTCATTGCAGTATTAATGTTCTTGATACAACAACAACAAATAAGAAATGGATTAAAAGAAAGAGTTGGAAAAACCCCTTTTTGAAGATGCTAAAAATCGGACTCCTCGTCTCTTTCGTAGCTCCTTCTTGGTGTGTAATGATGAACTTCCAGCTCTCTTGAACAAATGGTTCTCTTCTTGAAGGAGTGGATGATAGCTCTCTCAAATTCTCAACTCTCCAATCAAGCCTCAAGAACTAATAACTCACTTCAAAACCAACAATTGTTTTTGCTCTTGGTGTGTGAAAAGAAATGGTGAATGAAGATGAGGGAATGGTGTCTTCCTTTCTCAAGCAAGAACCAAGGGAGAAGATGAAGAAGATGATGAAGAAGTGGTAGTGTGTATAGAATGCCCACTAAAAATATTTTCAATCCATTTTTATTTTTCCCTCCATTCTCTTCTATTTTGAATTTTTTAAGACACCATGATTGTTTGTCTCCCACTTTCTAATTTCTTATATGTTTCTTCCATAATTTCCTCCCACTTTTGACTCCTTTTTGTTCTTTTTGTCACCCACTAAAACACCACAGCTCACACCTCGTGCAAGCGAGCTAAGTGATCCAAAGTGACACGGCCAAGCCATTTGGAGCTTAGCCGTGTCTAGTGACTTTCTTTCTTGGGACACGGCCAAGCTTCTGGCCGTGTCCCATTCTGTGTGCTTTGTTTCTTGTGAGACATGACCAAAGACACAACCGTGTCATATGACAAGGCCAGTGTCCTGGCCGTGTCCAGTGAGGGAGTCTGTCTCTGTTTCTTTCTTTTCTTTCTTTGCTCTTTTGTTCCTTTGGAGAGACACGGCGAGTGGCTTGGCCATGTCTCATGGCCGTGTTCACTTCTGGACTTGTTTCCTTGAGGGACACGGCCAAGCCATGTTAATCCTGGCCGTGTCTCATGCTTGTCCTGGTTCTTCTTCTTTTGATGAGGGACACGGCCAAGCCATGACAAGCTTGGCCGTGTCACTTGATTTTCTCCACAAATTCCACCAATTTTGATCAAAAGGCTCCATCGAATGTACTTCAACCTAAATCAACAAATTTAAACAAACTTAAGTACAAATTAACATGAAAATTAACTTAAAATCAACAAAAACATCAAAGAAAATATATACAAAATTGATCTAAACAATTACCCCACATTTAATCCTTTACTTGTCCCCAAGCAAAGTTAAAATAAAAACAAATAAAACACGATAAATATTGTCAAGTTCAAGAGTTATAAGAATGCATTAAGACTCCCATCTTATTAAATCTGCAATCATAATAGAATCAAGAATAATCGGTACTCAAGTAACTTAATGGTCAATCTATGCATACCAAAATTGTCACTCCCTCACAAAACCTCTCAAGTGTTTAATTGGGTAGTGTTTAAGCTCTCAACATTCAATGAAAGATTATGACTATAGGCTTGCTTATCAATCAAATCTCCACCACCTAATCACAATCAAGCATCAATCATAAGGTCTTTTATTTGGTTGTAACGGGGCTAAGGAAAAAGGTATGACATTTGGGAGAGTGAGTTAGTTCATTTAGGTCAAGAGTACTTCAAGAGTGAAGTAAGCAATGTAGCATGATCAACAATCCCATAATTCATCTCAATCACTTAGCACTAAGCATTTATGTGCTTTTAAGGGATTCCATTTGTTTAATTTGCAAAGATGATTTCCAAACTCATTACAACCCTTCCGACAAGAACAACAACTATTATTTTGATTTTCATTATTCAATTTTTTTTTAGGGTATCCAACTAATTTAAAGCCCATTGAATTCAACCCCACACTTTATTCAGCACAACACTGCATTAATGCTCTTGAAATGCTCTTGATCTAATGAACGGGTAAAGTTAAAATGTAATGGTTCAAGCCGATGGTGTTGTGAAAAAGAAAGAAGGGAAAATTGAAATAAGCTAAAAGTTGGCGAACTAAGGTCGGATGTAAGGTTGGTCTTTTTAAGCCAAAATGGTTTGCCCTAAATTGCCTTAATCATATTGATGCCTAATTGAAATCTTTATGTAGTCTCAAAATGCATGTCAAAGCAAGTTCTAGTAATTCATCAATCAAAGATGTTCACACATAAAAAGAATGATAAGTTGATGGCTCAATTCCTCACTAGTTTAATGGCAATGCAAAGAATAACCATCAAAATTGACATTAAGTACTAACTCTAATCAATTCTCAAATTCATGCTTCAAAAATTCAAAAGTCATCTATCAACAATCTTATAACAATTGAACTTATTAATATCCATCAAAATCAATTATAAAATAAAACACAAAACTTAACAAAACAAGAACACTTACGAAAATAACAAAACAAAAACGCTTACGAAAATACACAATTTATATTCATGAACAAAAGGTTTAGCGCACACCCTACACTTTAAGTTTTACATTGTCCTCAATGGAAACACCGATATTTAAAGTAAAAAGTTAAGATACAACCTGTTTTTCCATCGATCCTTTGTGACGCAAGTGCTACCTTTTCATCCACAAACAACCATTGTTCAAGAGCAAAATACAATATATAAAATAAACACAATATAAAGAGTTAACATTAAAAACCATAACAACAAAAATATGAAATAACTACAAATAAGAAAATAACAAGTGTTTTCAAAAGGTTGGAGCTGATAGGATCTACGGCGATGGAGGATGGGATGATGATGCAGCTGATGGGTGAAGGCTCAGAATTTTAGCAAGGTTGCTGTTGATTAGGTCCATTTGTTCCATCACTGCAGCATGGTTACGGTCAATTTGTTCCATGGCTGCAGTATGGTTACGGTCAACCTTGCTTTCCAATGCTTCAATCCTATTAAGGATCTCCTGATTGTTTGGGATTGGAGCATCTTCATCTAAATCTAGAGAATCCGAGTCAGAATCCTCCTCGACTCATGCTCTCTTTTGACGGCCCTCCGGTACCTCATGCTCAGCTAAACCCATAACATTAGCTCCTCCTTTCCTTGAAACCATGTGCATCTTCTCAAGGGTGGCAAGATCTAATGAATCACTCCCCGAGATCTTGGTCGTCTGGCAATGGCTCGGGTCAAAATCATCAAGGAGTGCCATTGCTAAAATTGTAACTAATCCTCCGATGCAAATGGCACCCCTCTTTTTATTTGCCACACTGTCAAACACATCGGCTAACCAATAACCGGTACAAACGGGTACAACATTGATAGCACAGTCTAAAAAATATAGTTCGCTTAGTTCTACAACCCCAGTGCTCTCTTTTCTTGCAAAGAATCCACATGACATAACCCGGTGTAAGTACCTTAGGGCGGAATTTTTCACTTTCGTAGCTTTGGCCGATTTTTGCCACATAAGTTCCCGAGCCCAAAGCTCCCCATGCGAACTATTGTCTAAAACTCTTAGGCACACATTGTTCCCCTTGTTGATGGAAACCAAATATATCGCTCAATTGCTCAATTTCAAGGACAAATGGTCTCCCAAGCAGTTTAAAATGTAACCTAATGCAAATCTTTTTGTCATTTCTTTCAACCTTAAGTGAGGTTAAAAATTCCAATGTAAGCTCCTCAAATTGCAAAGGTTTAAGGGAAATAAATCTATCCCACCCAAGATTATGAACAAATCTATAAAAATTATCTCGAATATGAAGAGCATCGAGGGATTCTTCGTTAACATACCTTGTCGGAAAGAAACCCCGAGCAAGAAGAGTTACTCTCCTTGGTGCTGACGATGATGAAGATGGAGCTGAAGGTGAAGGTCACTTCTTTTTATGGTGAGACACCATTTTTGTTCTTGTCATTTTGATGATTTGGTGAAAATGAAGTTTTCAAAGTTTTAATTGCCTTTTAATGAGAAAAGAAGAGAAGTGGATGAGTTTAAATCAGTTTTGGTGAAGAAAAATGAAAGATTTCAAATGATTTTAAAGCTTGAAGATGGTGGCTATGGAGTTCTTAGAGAGAGAGATCAAGAGAGATCGAGAGAGAGAGAGAGAGAAGACAAAAGGAATTAGGGATTAAAAATGACGAAAGGGGCTGAATTTGTAATTTAAACCTTTAAAATTTGGGTGAAACGGCCAAACTTGGTGAAGCTTGGCCGTGTCTGATGGTTTTTTTGAGTGACACGGGGAGAGGCTTGGCCGTGTCCCTTGAACGTGTCTGTGTGACATGGCCAAGGACATGGCTAGGACCTCTGACCGTGTCTGCCTCTGTGTCTTTTGGTGCTTGCTTGACACGGCCAAGGACACGGCCGTGTCAAGTGGCCGTGTCTGCCTTTATGTCATTTGTGATTTGCTTTACAAGGGCAAGGACACGGCCAGGACCTCTGGCCGTGTGTGCCACTGCCAAATTGGTTTTGAAATATATTTTTTAAATTGGTTTATTTATGTCACCAAATCACAAAAATGCAATCTTCTTATTGGTTTAACCCTGAAACACATTCAAGAAAAATAAAAACCGATCAAAGTACCCAATCCATTTTATTTAACTCAACATGAAATTAAAATTGCAAAATATAAAATTATAATTATGAAAAGAAATGCAAACCAATGGGTTGCCTCCCATTTAGCGCTTCTTTAATGTCGTATAGCTGGACATTGTTGCATCATTCGTCAATGAACACCATGCTTTCCACCATTTTTACAACTTCGATGTCTTCCAAGTAGGGCTTCACCCTTTGTCCATTGACCTTGAACGTCTCGTTGGTTTTTAAATTAAGCAACTCAACAACCCCATAGGGGAATGTTTGAGTAACTTGAAAGGGTCCACTCCAACGTGACTTCAATTTTCCGGGAAACAACCGCATTCTTGAATTGAAGAGGACTTTCATTCCTGGTTCAAAAGTCCTTCGAAGAATCATCCTGTCATGAATAGCTTTGGTCTTTTCCTTGAAGATCCTAGAACTCTCATAGGCTTCATTCCGAAGCTCATCAAGCTCGGAAATTTGAAGCATTCTTTTCTCCCTTGCTTCACCTAAGTCCATATTCGTGGTCTTTATTGCCCAATAAGCCTTGTGCTCCAATTCCACCGGGAGGTGGCATGCCTTGCCATAGACCAATCTATAAGGACTCATTCCCAATGGGGTTTTATAAGCAGTCCTATAAGCCCATAATGCTTCCGAGAGTCGGATTGACCAGTCCTTCCGAGTTGTGCTCACTGTCTTTTCTAAAATCCCCTTGATCTGCTTGTTTGAAATCTCAGCTTGCTCGGATGTTTGGGGATGATATGGAGTTGCCACTTTGTGTTGGATGCCCATCTTGGTCATCAACTTTTCAAACCATTTGTTGCAAAAATGGCTTCCTCCATCACTCACTATCGCCTTGGGGGTTCCAAACCTGCTCAAAATATTCTCCTTCACAAATTTTAACACAATGTTAGCATCATTGGTCCTAGTGGGGATTGCCTCAACCCACTTGGACACATAATCTACTGCTAGAAGAATATATTCAAAACCAAAGGATTTGGAAAATGGCCCCATGAAATCAATTCCCCATACATCAAAAATATCAACCACAATAAAAATATTAAGGGGCATTTCATTCCATTTGCTAATGTTTCCTACTTTTTGGCATTGATCACATCTTATGCAAAAATGATAAGCATCCTTAAAAAGAGTAGGCCAATACAAACCGCTTTGAAGAATTTTCTTGGCGGTCTTCTTTCTTCCAAAATGTCCTCCGCAATACAAATTGTGGCAAAATTGTAGCACTTGCCTTTGTTCCTCTTCCGGCACACATCTTCTTATCACTTCATCCCTGCAAATTCTAAACAAGTAAGGCTCATCCCAAAAATAATACTTACATGTATGCAGGAATCTCTTCTTCACCTGGAAGCTCAAATCCTTTCTCACTACACCACAAGAAAGATAATTAGCAATATCAGCATACCATGGTGCTTGAGTTAAGGAAAACAAGTGTTCATCCGAAAATTTTTTGAAAGCATTTTCACAAGCAATTTCAGCATTATTTTCATAAGAGTTAAGTCTAGAAAGATGGTCGGCTACCACATTCTCACTTCCCTTCCTATCTTTGATTTCAACATCGAATTCTTGTAACATCAACACCCACCTAATGAGCCTAGGTTTAGCTTGTGGTTTGGTCAATAGGTATTTCAAGGCTATATGATCAGAAAATACTATGACCTTAGAACCTATCAAGTAAGATCTAAATTTGTCTAGTGCAAATACCATAGCTAACATTTCTCTCTCAGTGGTCGTGTAATTTACTTGTGCATCGTTTAAAGATAAACTTGCATAATAAATTACACACATCAACTTATTCACTCTTTGGCCCAAAACAGCTCCAATGGCAAAATTCGATGCATCGCACATAATTTCAAATGGCAAATCCCAATTTGGGGCAAAAGTTAGTTTTTCTTTCAAAATTTGAAAAGCCTCTAAGCACTTTTAATCAAAAACAAATGCGACATCTTTTCCTAACAAATGACATAAAGGACGTGAAATTTTGGAAAAAATTTTTATGAACCTCCTATAAAATCCTGCATGTCCCAAAAAACTTCTAATTCCCTTAACAAATGTTGGTGGAGGTAGGTTCACAATTAATTCAACCTTAGCCTTGTCTACCTCAATCCCTTCATGGGAAATAACATGCCCTAAAACAATTCCATGATCAACCATAAAGTGACTCTTTTCCCAACTCAATGTAAGATTACATTCAATACACCTTTTAAGTACTAGAGTCAACTTTTCCATACAATCATCAAAGGAATTACAAAAAATAGAAAAGTCATCCATGAATACCTCAATGCACTTGTCTAACATATCAGAAAATATGGAAAGCATACACCTTTGAAATGTTCCCGGTGCATTGCAAAGTCCGAATGGCATCCTTGAAAATGCAAATGTCCCAAAGGGACAATTAAATGTAGTCTTTGGTTGACCTTTCGGTGCTATTGGGACTTGGTAGTAACCTGAAAGACCATCAAGAAAACAGTAAAAAGAATGTCCAGATAATCTATCAAGCATTTGATCAATAAATGGCAAAGGAAAGTGATCTTTCTTGGTGACTTTATTTAATTTCCTATAATTTATGCACATCCGCCACCCAGTTTGTGTTCGAGTCGGTACCAACTCTCCTTTATCATTCTGGACCACTGTCAGCCCTGTTTTCTTAGGCACAACATGAACGGGACTAACCCATTCACTATCAGCAATAGGGTAAATTACCCCTTCATCCAGTAATTTAAGGACCTCCTTCTTAACAACCTCGCTCATGTTAGGGTTTAGCCTCCTTTGAGACTCTCTCACCGGTTTAGCCCCTTCCTCTAAGATAATCTTGTGCATGCACATAGAGGGACTAATACTCTTAATGTCACTCAACCTCCAACCTATAGCTTTCTTGAATTTTTTCAACATTATTACAAGCTTATTTTCTTCCTCACTGGTAAGGGTAGCAGAAATTATCACTGGTTGAGATTATTTTCCCCAAGAAAAATATATTTTAAATGTTTGGGGAGTTCTTTAAGCTCAACCCCTTGTAGTTGAACTTGCTCTTCTTCAACTTCAATTTCCTCCTCAACACTCTCATCGTCCAAAACGGAATTGTCTTCTTTATCCTCCTCATTGGAAATCTCTGCTTCTTCTTGCAATTTTAGAGACTTTTCTAGCTTGTGTTCGCCATTTTCCTGCAAGAAAACTTCTTGGACAACACTATCAGTAAGATCAATGAAAGAGCAATCTTCATATAAAGCACTAGTGGGAATGGGGGAAGTGTTAAAAATTGAAAATTCTACAGTTTATCCCAAAACGGTCATGGTTAATTTTTCATTTTTAACATCAATTAAAGTGTTAGTTGTGGCCATAAAAGGCCTCCCTAACAAAATTGCATGTTCGGCATCCCATGGGATTTCTCCCCCCGTGTCTAAGACAATGAAATCGACGGGTACAATCAAACCTCCTACCTTCACTAGAACATCTTCTATGATTCCCTTAGGATATCTAAGAGTTCTATCTCCTAATTGTAAAATCATTTTGGTCGGTTTCAGTTCCCCAAGTTCTAGTTTCAAATAAATTGAGTATGGCATCAAATTAATGCTAGCTCCGAGATCACACATGCCAATGGTCTCTTTCCCATTCCCCATAGAGATTTTAACTATAAAGCTCCCAGGATCTTTTAGTTTAGGAGGTAACTTATGTTGTAAAACAGCACTTGTTACTTTCGAAACTATCACCTTCTCATCCAACTCATACCTTATCTTCTTAGTGTTAAGCTCTTTTAAGGATTTGGCATAAGATGGCATATTCTTTATCACCTCTATTAAGGGTGGGTTGATACTTACCTTCGAAAGCATGTTATAAATTTCAGAAAATTGCTTATCATGCTTATCATTTTTTAACCTGCTGGGAAACGGAATTGGTGGTCTGTATGGATTTAGAGATTTGTGAAGCTTTGGTGCAACGGATGCCTCCTCTTTGTCCTCCTTAAGCTCATTTGGTTTAGCTTCTTCTTCTTGCACTTCCTTGCCATTGCCTTGCATTGTACCTGCATCAAAGGAATTATCAATGTTATTATCATCGATTTTATTATCAAGTACCTTACCACTTCTCAAAACGGTGACTGCTTTGGCCTGCTCCGATTGACTTGGAAATTTTCCTTTTTGATTGACTTGAAGTTGATTAGCCAATTGGCCCACTTGAGTTTCAACCTTCTTAAGCAATGCTTCTAAAGAGTCAAACCGCTTATTGTTCAATTCTTGATTTTGAGTGCTTACTTGAATGAAAGCATTCAAATTGTCTTCAAATGAAGGTTTCTTGACCTGCTCTTGATTTGAGGGTTGCCCTTGAAATTGGGGACCTCTTTGATATGGTTGGAAAGGTTGTTGAGGTGGAGCATGTTGTTGATTTTTCCATGAAAAATTAGGGTGATTCCTCCAACCGGGGTTATAAGAATTTGAATATGGATCATTCCTACCCCTTTGTTGGAACCCTTCAAAAGCAAAAGCTTGCTCTTGCTCCTCTTGGAATGTATCAAAATTTGAGGGGCACACATTTGCTTGATGGCCTACAAGACCACACGGTGCGCATGACTCTTGGCTTGGTCCCGACAAGTTCCCCTTGGCATTCAACAATTTTACTTGTTTTGTCAGTTCTGCAATTTGCCTAGCCATTTCCGAGTTTGCACTTATCTCATGTGCTCCTCTTCTTCTTTCTCCAATGCTATTTTGTTGGGAATTTGCCCCCAACATTTTGAATAATGCAACTATTTCTGCAACTGTTCTTTCACCCATTGCACCCCCTGCTGCATTATCCACTGTGTTTTGACATTGTTGAGTTAGCCCATCACAGAAGAATTGATTGAGCAACTGTTGTGCATAGTAATGGTGAGGGCATTGAAATAATAATGATTTGAAGCGATCCCACACCTCGTGAAATGGTTCTCCGTAAAATTGGGTGAAAGTTGCTATACTTCCCCTAAGCTCCTTGGTCTTTTGATGTGAATAGAACTTTCCCATAAATTTGTTGTAGACTTCAGTCCATGTGGTTAAAGAATTCTCCGGTAGGGTCATTAACCACGCTTTTGCTCTGTCCTTCAAACTGTATGGGAAACATCTCAGCTTGAGTTCATCTTCCGTTAGCGTTTGTAAAGGGAACGTATGCAATGTTGAATAAAAATCTCGAATGAAGTTGAGAGGATCTTCATTCAGCAGTCCGTGGAAGGATGGCAGCATACTATAGTGAGTATTTCTGAGTTAGTAGTTTCTCGCTGCGTTGCTCAACCGGATACAAGATGTGGTTATTCCGATGATCGGTCGAGAAAACTCCTTCATGGGTGGCTCTTGTGCATCACCCATCTCTGTTTCTATGTTCTCCCCAAATTGCTCGTCGGTATTTTCTCTTTCTTGCTCAAAAGGATTTGGTCTCTCGAATCTTGGAAGTCTATGGATGTTGTCTATAAATGGAACAAGTTTGTTTCCTTGAGACCGTCGTCCGTGCATAAAGTACCTAAGCAATTCAAAAAGAACACTTTAAACAATTTAACAAATAAATTAAATCAATCAAACTATCACAAAAATTGCCTTTCCCGACAGCGGTGCCAAATACTTGTTGCGCTTAAATTAACACTATCACAAAGCAGCACTTGCAAGTATACGAGGCTATTGTAGTTATGGTGATCACCCCGAGGTCATTTTCCAAGGAAGGACTTGCATGTAATAGTTCGATTAACATGAAATGATAAACTCAATTGTGTGATTGGATTGGTGGATTACAATTAACCTTAGAAATGAAAATGAGTGATTTTATGCAAGAGAAATTCAATTATGGAATTGAAGCCTAGGGTTGTAGGTCCATTTAATTAAATGTTCAATTATCCGATTATCCATTAATATAACCTTGAATCTTAATTTGTTTCTTAAGATTAATTAGCCAATTATCAATTCACTAGTTCTCACATTTATGAATTAACAACAACCAATTATTTAACATTAGCAAATTAATAAACCCTAGAACTTATATTTCTAATTCATTCTTAGGGTAGTCAATTGCATAGTTCCGATATTAAACTTCTCCTCTCGGTCCGTCATTCAATATTAAGTAATCAATAGGTGGCCAATCTATCAATTTATCTTTAATTTCAATGCAATCAACATATAACAAGGTATATCAATGGAATCATCAAATCAAATCATTTAATCAAATATACTACAACCCCAAGCATGAGTAAATTAGCTCATCATATGTTTTAAACAAATACTCATTTCAAAATAAACCAAATCAAAGTTATTCATTACAGTATTAATGCTCTTGATACAACAACAACAAGTAAGAAATGGATTAAAAGAAAGAGTTGGAAAAACCCCTTTTTGAAGATGCTAAAAATCGGACTCCTCGTCTCTTTCGTAGCTCCTTCTTGGTGTGTAATGATGAACTTCCAGCTCTTGAACAAATGGTTCTCTTCTTGAAGGAGTGGATGATAGCTCTCTCAAATTCTCAACTCTCCAATCAAGCCTCAAGAACTAATAACTCACTTCAAAACCAACAATTGTTTTTGCTCTTGGTGTGTGAAAAGAAATGTTGAATGAAGATGAGGGAATGGTGTCTTCCTTTCTCAAGCAAAAACCAAGGGAGAAGATGAAGAAGATGATGAAGAAGTGGCAGTGTGTAGAGAATGCCCACTAAAAATATATTCAATCCATTTTTATTTTTCCCTCCATTCTCTTCCATTTTGAATTTTTTAAGACACCATGATTGTTTGTCTCCCACTTTCTAATTTCTTATTTGTTTCTTCCATAATTTCCTCCCACTTTTGACTCCTTTTTGTTCTTTTTGTCACCCACTAAAACACCACAACTCACACCTCGTGCAAGCCATCTAAGTGATCCAAAGTGACACGGCCAAGCCATTTGGAGCTTGGTCGTGTCTAGTGACTTTCTTTCTTGGGACACAGCCAAGCTTCTGGCCGTGTCCCATTCTGTGTGCTTTGTTTCTTGTGAGACACGGCCAAGGACACGGCTGTGTCATGTGACACGGCCAGGAAGTGATGGTGTGTGTCTCTGTTTCTTTCTTTTCTTTCTTTGCTCTTTTGTTCCTTTGGAAAGACACGGCCAGTGGCTTGGCCGTGTCTCATGGCCGTGTTTACCTCTGGACTTGTTTCCTTAAGGGACACGGCCAAGCCATGTTAATCCTGGCCGTGTCTCATGCTTGTCCTGGTTCTTCTTCTTTTGATGAGGGACACGGCCAAGCCATGACAAGCTTGGCCGTGTCACTTGATTTTCTCCACAAATTCCACCAATTTTGATCAAAAGGCTCCATCGAATGTACTTCAACCTAAATCAACAACTTCAAACAAACTTAAGTATAAATTAACATGAAAATTAACTTAAAATCAACAAAAACATCAAAGAAAATATATACAAAATTGATCTAGACAATACACGCCAAACCACGTTACCTAAACACTTTGGGTCATTTTCACATATTGCATATATTTCACTTTTTACTCAATTTAGCCATTATCAATAGCTTTTTCATAATGGATATAATGCATTCTTAACAAATCATATAACATAGCACAATGTTCAAGCATATTTAATGCATCGAATAACTTAACACATTTTCTAACTAAAATGTGTTAAGTCCAAATGTCATGCAAATATGCCTAATTTATCCAAAGTTTATACTTACCTCTAAAAGCAACCAAAAGCAAGCTCAAACACCACCTCTAACCTTCTCTTCCAACTTGCCCTTCAACACATGGATTGGGCAAATCAATTTTCCTTAATGCCTATACCAAATGTGATCATAAATAATTATTTAGTATCACATTCTAATGTATTTCCAATCTTAAACCATAATTAAACATCATTCAAACTAAAATTTCAAAGTTAAGGCTAACCTCACTTTAACTTTGGAAAACCACATTAAGCCATTTAATTTGGGTTTTTAAGTTTATTTATATAATTAAAAACACATTTTAACATGTTTAAACCAATTACATTATATAAATACACACTTATGTCCAAAACCCTAAAATGGCATAACCATCCCCCATTGAAGGTTTTCCATTCTAACTCAATCCAATTATCATTTCAAGCTTATATTCATTACTTTTATCACTAAAGACCATGCATTAACCAATAAAATCAAATAATTCAATTTTGAAAAATCACTTTTCCAAAACCCTAAATCACCACTTCCATTCCAAAACTCTAATCAAACTTATCCAAACCCAACATTTGAGTTTAAAATACTTATTTATGCTTCAAAACAACTCATTTAGAATCAATTTTCACAATTAAAATCCATGATTTCAAAAATCCTAAAAGTCTATAACCCTAAATTCTCTCTCTTTACTAATCTTTACTCAAACTCAACATTTATTCAAACTAATCTTAAAATCATTGTTAACCACTTAAAATAACTTCATCGGTACCCAAATAGACAATTAAATCATAGCACTCCAAAATCCCAAACCAACATAATCAAACTTTCATGGAATTTCAAGAAAAAAAAAGTTAGGAAACTTGCCAATTCAAGTAGAAAACTCCAAAACTTCAATTAAAACCTTGAAAATCCTTCAATTAAATGAGCTTATAAGAAGCAAAGTTCCCTCTTTGATGGCTATGGAAGAATCGGCAAAGGAAGAAGAAGAAGAAGAAGACAAAAAGAATTAATTTTCTTTTTCTATTCACTTTCTTTTTAAACCACATATATATATATATATATTACTTAATCATATTTGTAATTAATTAATTAAAACCCCAAAAAATATCTTCCATTAAAAATAAATTATTTTTGAATAATTTAAATAATTTTAAATTTTCAAAATTTATTTATAAAAATACCATTGAACTTTGACTTTTGACTTTTAAAAATTTGTCTTTTGTTGACTTTGTATATGTTATGTATATTTTGCATATATATCACATATACATTTCACTTTTTCATCTAAAATCCCTTTATTTTTTATTTAAAATTATTTATTTAATTTATCCAATTAAATTATAATTTATTTTATTAAATTTCTAAAAATTAAAAATTTTCAAAAATTTAGGATATTACACAACGACCATAAAGCCTGTAAACGACCTTTTGTTCCTGAAATTTTTTATCAAAGCCATTGTAAAGATAGGCAAGGCTCGCTTCTCTCCAAGCATAAAATGGCACGAGATTGAAATCAACCAGAGCACACATAACTGATAGGTGAATTGTTGCCTTAGTGTTGCATAGGATTGTTGTGGCTAACAGATATAACATAAATCCATGGGTATGTCTTTCCGCCCATTCACCAAGTACTGGTTGGGTCTACCTCATCCCATTCTATTGGACATAATCATATTTGTTTTCATGCCCCTTTATACCTTGGCCTTAGATTAATTAAATGGCAAATCTCGTTCGTGGCCAATATGTCGTTGGTCAAAGGAATTGGAATCCCATTGTATTTTAAGCTCGTATTGCATAAAATCCACTAGGCCTATGGTCATCTCCCCAATAAACAGGTGAAAGGTGTGGGTGGTGTCCATCTATTGCTCAACAAGCGCTTAAATTACGCTTTTGTCAATTTGATATCCTTTGGTTGGTAGTTGCAACACAAATTCTTCAAAACCACACTCTCGGATCATTCTTCGAACTGCCGGTAGTGCTCTCTCATACTACACGCGGGCCTGATGGATGTTCCTGCCACCGTGGAACACATAACTATCATATTGCCATAATAAAGGTAAGTCCAACCATGTAAGTATATCAGACCTATTACTTATTCTAAAAAATATAAAAGTAAAAAATAATAAAAAATATATAATGTATTTATAATTTTGTCATCTATTTATTTTTTGCATTTCTTATATCATTACTAATGTTTTTAATTTATTTGATCTATCTATTGCTAATATTATTTATATATATATATTTTAGCTTTTGTGCATATAAATATTTTATGCTTTACTACTAGTATTATTTGTTCTTACTAAATTAATCCCAAAAATTATTTTTTGGGCATATAATACTTGAATCCTTGAAAATTAATTTTCTAGCATAAATTTATTTCTTAGATTAATTTGTTTATTTTTACTACAGTAAATAATAAATTGTTGTAAAGTATAAAAACATCCTGTAAAAAAGATTGCAATAAAAAATAAAATACCTGTTGCGCTCAATTAATTACTACTATAAGCGACACTCGTAAGTATACGAGGTAATTGTAGCAACGGTGATCGCCCCAAGGTCATCTCACAAGAAAGGAATTATTTTGCAATAGTTTGATTGACAAGTAAAATTAAAAGCAAGAGTGTGATATGTTGGAATGGTGAAAAGCAATTTTAATTTAAAAGTAAAACGAGTGGTAGTTGTGTAAGATCATTTCAATTATAGAAATGGTGCCTATGGTTGTAGTTCTATTTAATCAAAGCTTAATTCTCGAATTATCCATTAATATAACTGTAGACCCTTAATTTTTGACCCAGTCCGGTCTAATATATTTTAATTAGTCCAAAATCATTTTTGTGTTGTCTAATATATTTTAATTAGTCCAAAACAACTTTTGTTATCTAAATTAAATAATATTTCCTTTAGTATCTAATTTTTATTAATACAAAATAAAAATAAAAATAAAAATCGGCGACAAAAAAATCGTCGTCGAAAATCAGCATGGGGGAAATGGTCGTGGGCCATTTTGCCCGCAGGAGTTTCCTGCTGGAGAAATGACCAAAGCCATTTTGCCCGCAGAATTTTTCGGCCATTTCTCCTGCAAAATTTTTCGGCCATTTCTCCAGCAAAATTTTTCGGCCATTTCTCCCGCAAAGATTTTTTGGGTACTATTGATCCAGCTGTAGCTGAGCAGTGGCTAGATAAAGTACAGAGAATATTCATTCAATTGCAAGCCACTCCAGAAGAAAAATTTGATTATGCAAGATCATTGTTGCAGAAGGACGCATATGATTGGTGGAAGACAGTACCCCATGCTATGGATGATCCACCTACACTGTCCTATGCTGATTTTTCTAAGGGAGTTTGAATTGAAGTATACTCCGAGGGAGTATAAAGATGTGAAGAAGATGGAGTTTTTGAGTTTGAAGCAAGACAACCGGACTGTAACGGAATATGAGTTAGAGTTCATCCGGTTGAGCCATTATGTTTGGGGTATTATATCTGATGAGATTGGTAGGTGTAGGAGATTTGAGGAGGGATTGAGGCCCTCTATCATGTGTCTTGTGGCTGGATCTAGATATCATGATTTTTCCCAGCTTGTTGCAGCAGCTCGGAGTGTGGAGCGAGCTCAGGGCATTGCAGCAATTGCTTCTGAGGAAGAGATCAGGGTTAGAAGACCTCAGTTTGAAGTAGGGTCTTCATCTGTGAAAAGAGGCAAAGGAAGTTTTGTTCTTCGGGTTAGTAGGAGTCAGAGGCCAGCTGGTAGGTCAGTACAGTTTCAGAGGCTGAGATCTAGACCTACAGTTTCAATGGCGAGTGCTCCGACCCCAGTGATTCAGAGATCCACTCTACCCATATGTATTCATTGTGGTAGGCCACATGGTGGTACTTGTTGAAGGACTGGTGTGGCAGGGGTATGTTTCAGATGTGGATCGCCTGATCATTTTGTTAGAGAGTGCCCTAAGAGGCAGGAGCAGATGTCGGTAGATTCTGCAGCTTCTCGACCTAGCGTGAGGGGAGGTCGAGGAGGTAGAAGTTTCAGTAGAGGAGGTAGATCTGGGTTCAGTCCTAGAGGAGGTTCTACATCCAGGGAGAGTAGACCAGATGAGGCTGGATCTTCTCAGAGGATTTATGTGATGTAGAGGCAACCAGATGCTTCAACAGTCATAGCTGGTACTTTCTCTTTATTTGGTATTTCAGTACTTGCTTTGATTGATCCTGGATCCACACATTCATATATTAGTGCATCTATTTTGCATGTGTCTGAATTGCATGCTGAATCCCTAGGATTTGATGTATTGGTGACAAATCCTTTAGGGCATAGTGTGATTGTTAGCAAGGTGCACCGAGATAGTGCAGTAGAAGTGCAAGGTGAGGAGTTTCTTGGAGATTTAATTGAAATGCCTTTTAAGGAATATGATGTGATCCTAGGCATGGATTGGTTATCTAGACATGGAGCTGTGGTAGACTGTAAAAAGAAATTTGTTACTTTGAGAACTGGTGATGGTAGAGAGGTGATAGTATCTAGTGAGCAAGGACAGCTAGCATCTTTGTTTGTTTCAACTGTTACAGCCAGGAGGTTGATTAGAAAAGGGTGTGATGCTTATCTTGCTCATGTGGTGGATACTAGAGTAAGGGGTTCTCAAATTGATAGTATACCCACAGTTGCAGAGTTCCCAGATGTGTTTCCAGAAGAGTTGCCAGGGTTGCCTCCTGAGAGAGAGGTGGAGTTTGGTATTGAATTATTGCCTAGTACCACTCCTATCTCTATTACTCCTTATAGAATGGCACCTGCTGAACTGAGAGAATTGAAGGTGCAGTTGCAAGAGTTGTTAGATAAAGGGTTTGTTCGCCCTAGTGTTTCACCGTGGGGAGCTTCTGTTTTGTTTGTGAAGAAGAAAGATGGTACTATGAGATTGTGTATCGATTATAGGCAATTGAACAAGGTGACTATTAAAAATAAATATCCTTTGCCTAGAATTGATTATCTCTTTGATCAATTGAAGGGTGCAGCAGTATTTTCCAAGATTGATCTGAGGTCCGGGTACCATCAGTTGAGGGTTAGAGCTGAAGATGTTCCTAAGACCGCCTTCCATACAAGATATGGGCATTATGAGTTTCTAGTTATGCCTTTTTGTTTGACGAATGCACCTGCAGCTTTTATGGACTTGATGAATAGGGTGTTTAGGCCCTATCTGGATCAGTTTGTGGTAGTTTTTATCGATGATATTCTGGTGTATTCGCGTAATAATGAGGAACATGACAAGCATCTGCGGATTGTGCTGCAAATTTTGAGAGAGAAGCAATTGGTTGCTAAACTGTCGAAGTGTGAGTTTTGGCTTGACCAAGTAACTTTTCTCGGTCATATAGTTTCAGCAGAGGGTATTAGAGTTGATCCGAGTAAAGTTGAAGCTATTTTGAATTGGAGTTCACCAAAGTCTGTGACTAAAGTTAGAAGTTTTCTAGGTTTGGGAGGCTATTATCGACGCTTTGTGAAAGGATTTTCTTTGATAGCTACTCCACTTACCAGATTACTTCGAAAGGGAGTTAGATTTGTGTGGACAGATCAATGTCAGGCTAGCTTTGAACAGTTGAAAGAAATGTTGACTCAGGCACCTGTTCTTACTTTACCTGTGGAAGGTAAACCATATGTGATTTACAGTGATGCTTCACATAGTGGTTTGGGTTGTGTGCTGATGCAAGAAGGTAAAGTTATAGCTTATGCTTCTCGACAGTTGAAACCGCATGAGCTCAATTATCCGACCCATGATTTAGAGTTGGCAGCCATTGTGTTTGCATTGAAGATTTGGCGACATTATTTGTTTGGGGAGAAATGTTTTATCTATACAGATCATAAAAGTTTAAAATATTTGGGTGTCCAAAGAGAGCTCAATCTTCGACAGAGGAGGTGGTTGGAGTTGATTAAAGACTATGACTGTTTGATTGATTATCATCCTGGTAAGGCAAATGTTGTTACTGATGCCTTGAGTCGGAAGTCTTTAGCAGGTTTGACTGTTTATTCGCTCTCGTTGCTTGTTGAATTGAGAGCTTTGCATGCTAGTTTTGTATCTTGTGATGATGGTGCATTGTTGGCACAGTTGCAATTGAAACCATTATTGTTAGATCAGATTAAAGAGGTTTAATTAGCTGATGAGAAGATTCAAAAGATTGTTTCAGATTGCCAGAATGGAAAGAGTCGAGTTTTATTGTGAGAAGCGATGGGAGTCTTTGGTTTAAGAACAGATTGTGTGTACCGGATGATGCTAATTTGAGAAGGATTATTTTAGAAGAAGCACATCAGTTAGTATTTGCTATGCATCCGGGCAATACAAAGATGTATCATGATTTGAAACAGTGTTACTGGTGGTCTGGTATGAAGAGAGACATAGCGGAGTTTGTATCCAAATGTCTCACCTGTCAGAGGGCAAAAGAAGAGCATCAAGTTCCAACCGGGTTGCTTCAACCTTTGTCAGTGCCTGAATGGAAGTGGGAAAGAGTGACAATGGATTTTGTGTCTGGTTTGCCATTGACACAAAGGAAACATGATGCTATTTGGGTGATTATTGATAGGTTGACTAAGACAGCTCATTTTCTTCCGGTTCGGATGGGTTACTCTTTAGAGAGGTTAGCTGAGCTGTATATCCATGAGATTGTGAAGTTGCATGGTGTCCCAATTTCTTTAGTGTCTGATCGAGATCCCCGATTTACTTCAAGGTTTTGGAAGAGTTTACAGGGTGCTTTAGGTTCTCGACTGCACTTTAGTACTGCTTTCCATCCGCAGACAGATAGGCAGTCAGAGAGAGTGATACAGATTATCGAGAATATGTTGAGAAGCTGTGTCATTGATTTCTCTGGAAGTTGGGATAGATTCTTACCACTTGTGGAATTTGCTTACAATAACAGTCATCAATCCAACATTGGTATGGCACCATTTGAAGCATTGTATGGTAGACGGTGTAGGACACCTCTATGTTGGAATGAACTTGGAGAAGGTAAGTTAATTGGTCCTGATTTGGTTAAAGAAACTGAAGAGAAAGTGAAGTTGCTTCGAGATAGGTTGAAAGCAGCTTCAGACCGACAGAAGTCTTATGCAGATTTGAAGAGGAGAGACATAGAATTTGATGTTGGAGATAAAGTATTTTTGAAAGTGTCTCCTTGGAAAAAGATTTTGAGATTTGGTCGGAAAGGGAAGCTGAGTCCTCGCTTTATTGGACCATATGAAGTTTTGGAAAGAATTGGACCAGTTGCTTATCAGCTTGCTTTGCCACCTGAGTTGGATAGGATCCATAATGTCTTCCATGTTTCTATGCTGAGAAGGTATAGATTGGATCCATCTCATATTTTGCCAGTTGAATCCATTGAGGTGAGTCCGAATCTAACATTTTAAGAAGAACCAGTTGTTATTTTGGCACATGAAGTAAAAGAATTAAGAAACAAGAGAGTGCCATTAGTGAAGGTTTTATGGAAGAATCATGAGAGAGAAGAGGCAACTTGGGAGAGAGAACAAACAATGCGAGATCAGTATCCACAGTTGTTTCGGACTTGATGATAGGTAATTTCGAGGACGAAATTTCTTTTTAGAGGGGGAGAATTGTAATATCCCTAAGTGTGCCCTAGAAGTTGTGATATAATTGTTGTTTGATTTGAATCAAATGTATATGTGTTTTTGGAAAGGAAAAGATTGTTTAGAGGGAATGTATATGTTGTATATATGTCAATATATATAACATATAATTAAGTCAAATGGGTGGTCAAGGGAAGAAGATATTTTAATTTGTGATTTGTGAAATTACTAAAAAGGGCAAGTGTATTAAAGGAAGTTAAAACAAATGGAAAAAAGGGTGTTTAGGTAATTGCTCATGTTGAAATACTTGGTGGAGATTTAAAGAGAAGTTTGACTTTGTTTCTTTTCTTCTTTCCCCTTTGTGTGGCTGGCTCATCCAAAGACAAGAGAGAGCAAGAGAGCAAGAGAGGATCTTGATGTTCTAAGCTCAAATTGAAGGAAGATCTAAGTGATCAAGTTGGTGATTCAAGAAGTTTCATTACTTTGGTAAGTCCTCTTTTGATTTCTTTGCTTATTTGAAGTTGTGTGTAAGTTTGATAGATTATTTAAGGATGTGTTGTTTGATTGAGAGATGTTTTAGAGTGTTTGGTTGTTTGATGATGGATTTTAAGGATAGATTGAAGAAAAGAGTAAGTTGGTTGGAAGAGATGGTGTTATATTTGTGTTTAGGGTTTGTGTTGTGATTTGTGATTTGTGTTTGTTGTAGGTGTGGAGTTGTTTTTGTGTTTCTGTGAGTTTAAGATGGTTTTTGGGTATGTTTTGTGAAGTTTGTTTGAAGTGGATGTTGGTGAAAAGAAGTGTTTTGTTGTGTGTTGTATGGTTTTGGCCGGAATATGTGTTTTTGGCCTGACACGCCTATGAGCACGTCCAGATTCTTAGGCATGTCAATTGTGTTGGAGGCAGTAAGATTGACACGAGCGTGTCATAGCTACTGTGAGATTGGAGAATTGACACGGCCATGAGCACGCTCACGATTGTTGGACGTGTCGTTATTTCTGAGAGGCAGAATGTATTATACGCTCAGTGACACGCTCGTGGTTCTGAGTGTGTAAAGGCTTCTGTGTTGTGGAGCTAGGGCACGGTCAGTGACACGCCCGTGTGGGTGAGTGTGTCATGTTTAGGGTTTACCCTAGTTAACTCTTAATTTGATTATCTCTTGTATATCCCTAAGAAAGTGTATGTTATTATTTTTGGATTAGGTCTTGAAGAAAGTGATTTGTCATTGATCTAAGAAGTGAAAGAATCTTGGAACAAGAAAGTGTTTAGAGTTGTGTGAATTGTTATTGAGGTAAGTACAAATGTTGCATTATTATATTGTTAACTTATATGAATAATGTGCTTTGTTATGTTTATGTCAATGATGCTATATGCATATTGTGAAGGATATGATGATGCAAATGAAGGTGTATTTGAAAAATGAATTGCTATAATGTAGATTGAGATATTTTGAATAATAAAGCCATTGTGATTGGCTATGATGATTCAATTGAGATATGTGGGCATGTTTGCCTATATGATAATGAGAATTGAAAATGAAATTGATAATGAAATAATAAATGAATTGTGTGTCTAATATGTTATTCATTTTCAGAGTTTTGTTGATTGGTGGCATGCCTAATGGTAACAATCTCTTGAAGTTAGGTTGGGCTTAATCCTTGAAGCCAAGTTGGGTTGAAGTTTAACATGTTTTACTCCCCTTGAAGCTTGGTTGGGTCTAGTCCTTGAAGCCTAATTGAGATGTTACAACCCTTGAAGCTAGGTTGGGTTGGTACTTGAAGCCAAGTTGGGTTGATACTTAGCATGCTTTGTTCCCCTTGAAGCTTGGTTGAAACTAATCCTTGAAGCCTAGTTGGGATTATGATAATGGTGAATGTGATAATTAGACCAAAACATTAACTCTGAAAATTGAATGGCATGTTAGTGTCTTTTGGGCCCATGCTTGTCTTTGTTTAAATGTGAGTCATTAATGGTAAAGTAAGTGAATAATGAGATCTATGGAAGAACTTTGAAATGTGATACCTTTATATGTGTATGGTTTATGAAATATAAAGGTGTGATATGAGCTTTTCAACTATGATATTGTCTTTACTCATAAAATGTGTGTCACTACATTGCATTAAAGCATAATGTTAGTATACTTTGTACTACTAAGCCGTTGGCTTAGCGCGATAGTGTTTGATCGCGCAGGTGACAGAGTTGAACCTGAGAGCTCCTTGAGACCAAGTGAGACTAGGCATTGAAGAATTTATTTTTGGAACTTAAAGATCAGAGAAGGGCTGCCAATCATGTATATATTCTATGTTTTGTAAATTTTGATTTATAAGTATTTGCATTTGTAAATATTTGTAACAACTTCCGCTACGGATTAATAAACGTTTTTATATATGATGTCCTTTGGATTTCTTTTAAACGTTTGAGATTGGTTTCATTTATTTACAAAGAAATATGTTGTGTATTTTTTTTTAAACTGTGGCATTTTCTATATTCAGTATACGTATTTTACTATCGTATAAGCATGCTTGGTACGTATACAGGATATAGGGGTGTTACAGTGAGAACCCGATCTCCAAGGATGAAGATCCATTTTCTATTTTAGAACCAATGTAAAGGACATGTTTCTACCATTCGGTGGGTGTCCTATTTAGGCATAGATTATGTAAGGGCATGTTTCTATCTTCGGATGGGTGTCCATTTATTTGTTTTGCTTGGACATTGTTTTGATTTTCAATATATCGATACTTTATTTTAATTATTGTGTGTAACATGGATAATATTGTTATACTTAAGAATTCTATAATATTAAGACCTATAAAGGAGGCTGGTTCCAATGAACCGGGCGTTGTGGGGGTGATGGGCCATTTCTCACCTTCCCCACACGTATCCAACTTTCCGAACCCATTAGGGGATTGGGGATTCCTTAGGAATTGAGTCATCCACTCCTTTCTTTTTTTCCCGGCCCATCAGGGTGGCAACTCCAATTTCACCGGACTTAGGTCTGTGTTCTCTAAAGCACTGTTTCCTGAGCCTAAACAGTGCCGAAGTCGCAATAACCATTCTACCGGGAGTGGGGGCAAAAATCCCCGCTCACAGTGGCGACTCCACTGGGGATAAGAAAAGTTGATTTCATTGGTCTTTTTTTATTATTCTATTATTTTTATAAGGATATTATCCATTGCATCATATTAGATTGCATTGTGTGCGTGAGTTAGGACGCCTGTGTTACACGTGTTATGTTATGTAAGGGATACCATACTTTCACTCAAGGTATGGAGATCGAGCATGGCATAACCACTCATAGCCTCGTACCATTTGGCATATACTTGCTATGGAAACCTAAGCCTTTTAACGTAAAGACTAAAGCTCATGTAATTGGCCTAGTTACTTTCCTTAGGTTTTTACCCCAAATACATGTTGTTTGACCATGGTTAATTTATCTTAGCTTAAATCATGGCTTATTTGGTTTGTTCTTTTTCTAGTATGACATAAGTATATTGTAAGCTCAAAATAAATTTTTCTTTAAAGTCCAAAAGACCAAAGCTATTTTCAAAATTTTTCAAGATGGTCTTTGGACATAAGACTTTTCTAAAATTCTTTTGCTCATGGCCCAAATACTAAGCCCAAAATCCATTTTTTCTAAGATCTTTTTACAATGGGCTTATAAACAAAATTGTTTTTATCCAACCTTTTCTTACAAAGAGCTTGCAAATTATTTAGGTCAATTAAGAAATACTAAAAATCAATTGTGAGCCTAGTTTGTACTAAGAATAATTAATCATGGTTTTTTTTTGGTATGAACCATTAGTTACTCTTTTCAAGTGAAAAATCTATCTATAATAAGCCTCTTAATTTATTTTTAATCCAATATAGCATAAAAGCTTCTATAGTTGGTTGAATGGATTAAAACCTAATTAATGGAAATTACTATGAATGGATTTCCATTTTTGAAAATATAACTATTGGTTGAAATGTCCGAGGGAAATATTCGAAAATAAGATACCCCATGTTGGTATTTTGTTAACCATATACCTAGGAAAAGAGACTCGCCATTCGTGTGTGGATGCTATAAGGTTGGAAGGGACGTCCTAATTATCCTTGTTTGTTGATTGTTTGTGCATACATGCATACATACATACATTTGCATCTCATATCATTGATCCTCTCTGGCTCACAGCCCTGGATTACAAAAGTTCTAAAGCCTACAACAATCTGACCTATGCCGGAGATGAAGTATCTAGCAACAACTCAATCACTTGCTCACCAAAAGCAATGGATCCCAAAAAAATTCAAAGAATGGTGGATGATGCCCTCAATGCCAAGATGGAAGAAATAAAAGAGGCCATGGCCGAGACCATAAAGAATCAACTAACTGCAATTTTAGGAAACAATGCCGAAGCATCTGCTAGCACCAAGAAATTCAAGGGGAAGGCTAAAGTTGATGAAGTAGCTTTTGATGATGATAAGGTGATCATTGATGATGATGATTGGGCTCAATACTACCAAGACCTTCAAGACAAAAAGGAGCCGAAGGTTGTTAAGAAGGCAACTTTTGAAAAGACTGAAAATTCTGATGTTGAAAAGATGATCGCGGATTTAGAAAACAAATTTGAGAAGAAACTGAAAACCGAAGAAATGTCCGAGATCGACAAATTATTTGAGCTAGATGAAGAAGTCCATACAAATTCAAGATGCCATCTTTTACGAAGTTTGATGGAACCGAAAATCCTCATCTCCATGTGAAGCAGTATATCACTGCTATGCAGTCTACCCGAGCTACTAAGGCTCAAACTCTAAGGTACTTCATGCTCTCATTGGACATTGTTGTCCAAAATTGGTTCAATACCTTTGAAGAAGAAACACAAAAGAGTTGGGATCTGCTATATAAAGCCTTCCTCCAACAATATGGGTATAATTTCGGGATGGAAGTTACCTTAATGGTAGCAGAGTCCATAAGACAAAGGCCAAATGAGAATTTTGTGGACTATGTGAAAAGATGGAGAAACATGGTTGCTTTGCTCAAGAAAAGGCCTAATGAATCTGATCAAATAAAGATGATCGTGACAGGCATCCTGCCTAGTCTTCATGAAAGGATGTCTCATACACTCATCCGTGACTTCAAAGATCTTCTCCAAGCTGGTCTACAAATTGAAGAGTGAAAAAGGGAGAAAAATCGCTTTTCAATAAGAAGGAATGAAAAAGGTAATTATCAACCTAGCAATCAAAGCATGCAAAAGGAAGTTGATCTTAATATGGCTGGTCAAGGAAATAAAAGACAATTCTCATAATCTTGGGTTTTTAGCAAGCTGCAAACGAAAGGGTTGTTGCAACCGTTAGCTCCTCGATCACTACATAATCCACTGCCACCAAACTTCAATGCCGAGGCCTTCTGTCAATTTCATCAAATGCGAGGGCATGAAACAGATAAATGTGCTCGTCTAAGGCATGAGATCCAAGATTTGATTGATAGTGGCAAGCTACTTGAGCCAGATAAGCCCAATACCAAGAACAACCCTTTGCCTAAATTTGGAAGAGTGTCACCACTTGCAACTTTTATGGTGGGAAAAGGATTGGAATAAGATTTTGTTTTATCATCCTTTCAAGATGGAAAAATTGAAGATGTGAAAGGAGAATAAGCTTAACTCAACAAACTTCCCTTGGCTTGTTTGTTTCTCTTATTTTATTTTCATTAATATTTAAATTGGAACAATCTTGTTTTTCAAATTTAAAGTTGTTTGAATAAATTACTTTCATCAAAATTTTTGTTGGTCTTTGTTCATTTTGGTGTTCAACCGATGAGGAATTTAGCTTGATAATTCATGAATTAATATATTTCTGCATCATAACTCGAATGAATTTACTAGGAAAGGGAATTGCTCTATAGCATTGAGTTGTGTATGCTTACGTAGAGAGGGCTCCTGCATAATTATCTTTGTCTAGGTCCTAGTCAGTCTTAGAACATGCTTTGACAAACTTTCGAGCTGAAATTGAACTCTACTTATTTAAGAGATAAATGATCTAGGTATTGTTTGGTTAATCAATAACTAGTATCCACCCTATTAAATATCAATCCCTAGTCGTCCTTTAGACCCTTAATTTTTGACCCAATCCGATCCAATATGCTTTATTTAGTCCAAAGTGATTTTTGTTGTCTAATTGGTCCAAAATAATTTTAATTAAATAGTTTTTGCTTTATTATCTAATTTTTATTATTAAAAAATAAAAAGAAACAAATAAAAATCAAAAAATAAAAATAAAAATAAAAATCGGAGTCAGAAAAAAATCGGCAGCGAAAAGTGGTCGCGCGGGCCCGTCGGGCCAGCAGCACCTCACCCGCGGGCCTGCAGGCGTTTCGTTTGCAGGAATTTCCTGCAGGCGAGTTATTTCTTTATGTGCCCACACGCCCGGCCACGGGCCCGGCCGCAGTTTTTGCCAGCGCAAAAATTTTTGACACAATTTTTGAAACCTAATCCAATTAGGTTTTAATTTCTTTTTTTATTAATATTAATTGCAATGTGAAATTAGGAAGAAATAACCTAAAAACCACTATAAATAAGGATTAATTAAACCAAATTAGGGAAGGAAAAATTTTGCACAGTGAGCTTGGGATTGGAAACCAAATCAAGGAAGGAAAAGCAATAATTCAATTGAACTGATTTTTAAAGCAGCAGTAGCACTGATTAAACAATTCAAACGCAACCAAGGCTTGTTTTTGGAGCTAGTTCATCAAAGAAGAATTATTTTTGGAAGAATCAACAAAAGAAGGTATGTTAAATTCTTTTTGATTTATGTTTTACCGTAGCCAAATTATGGAATTAGGGTTTTTTTAAATAAAAAAATTTTAGAACTTTAACTTAATTTTTCCAAGATTAAAACACTAAAACGTGACCTTATTTTCTAAAAAGAACTAAAATTGTTAATTTTTCTTCTTAAAAATCTTAAAACACTAATTGAACATATTTTTCAACAAAACCAAAATCAAATTCTGTTTCTTTCAAGATTTTGAAGTAGGTTCTATTTCATTCAAAAAGCCTTAAAAAAAACATCTTTTCTACTTATAAAAACTTCAATCCTTTTGTTTAAATTCATAAAATTTCATAAAATATCAAATTGATTTTTAAAACCCTAAAAATTATCTTTTACCCAAGAACCCTAATTTTAAAGCCTAAAATCAAAAATTCAACTTTTAAACCTAAAATAGTAAACCCTAATCCTTTTAAAATCTTAAACCCTAATTTTTATGAACCCTAATCCCTTTAAAACATAAAAAACATAAAAACTAAAAAATTGCACAGTACCTTAAATCACTATTTAATATCATGAATAAATTAAAGTATTTTAAGGTATTTAAAGCCCTAGTTTCATGAGTTCATCATTCAAACCTTAATTTGGTTAATCAAAGAGTCTCACCAATTTTTTAAAACATAAAACCCTAATCTATTTTAACTCCATAAAAATTCACAGTAGCTATACTTGAACTTTTATTTGCTTTATTCAATTCCATATTTATTTATACCTTGATTTATCTCTTATGCTTTAATCTATTTAATTTCAATACTTGATTTATTTAATTTATCATGGATGGAAGTTTATTTTATTAATATTTAAATACTTTTGTTGAATGATTTATTTATGATGAATGATTATTTACTTTTATCAATCAATTTAGATTCCCAAAGTTGCAAGAGGTATGTTTCCACTTGGTGGGTACCTCATTAGTTAAACATAATGTAATTTAATTTGCTTTTCTATTTTAGAACCTTTGTAAAGGGCATGTTTCTACCTTTTGGTGGGTGTCCTATCTAGGCATTTGATGTGAGGACATGTTTCCATCCTTGGATGGGTGTCCATTTATTTGTTTTGTTTTGTTTGGACATTGCTTTGATTTTAATATAATGATGCTTTCTTTTTATTGTGTGTAGTATGGATAATGTTATTATACTTAAGAATTTTATAATATTAAGACCTGTAAAGGAGGTCGGTTCCATTGAATCGGGCGTTGTGGGGGTGCTGGGCCATTTCTCACCTTCCCCACACGTACCCAACTTTCAGAACCCATTAAGGGGTTAGGGATTCCTTAGGAATCGAGTCATCCACCCCTTTCTTTTTTCCAGGCCCGTCCGGGTGGTGACTCCATTTTCTCCGGACTTAGGTCCGTGTTCTCTAAGGCCCCGAGCTTAAATAGTGCCGAAGTCGCAAGAACCATTCAACCGGGAGTGGGGGCGAAAATCCTCGCTCACAGTGGTGACTCCACTAGGGATAAGAGAAGATGATTCCGTTGGTCTTTTTATTATTCTATTCTTTCTTATAATGATATTATCCATTGCATCATATTAGATTGCATTGTGTGCATGAGTTAGGATGCCCGTGTTACCCATGTTATGTTATGTAAGGGATACCATACTTTCACTCAAGGTATGGAGATCGAGCATGGCATAACCACTCATAGCATCGTATTAATTGGTATATACTTGCTATGGGAAACTAAGCCTTTCTACCCAAAGACTAAAGCTCATGTAATTGGCCTAGTTACTTTCCTTAGGTTTTACCCCAAATGCTTGTTGTTTGATTATGGTTAGTTTATCTTAGTCTAAATCATGGCTTATTTGGTTTGTTCTTTTTCTAATATGACCCAAGTACAATTGCAAGCTCAAAATAAATTTTTTTCAAAACTTTTTAAGATGGTCTTTTGACATAAGACTTTTCTAAAAATAAATAAAAAATCCTTCGGCTCATGGCCCAAATACTAAGCCTGTAACACCCCCATATCCAATGCACACACACTACAAACACCACAATGTAGCATAAGTGCACCAAACATAGGGATGCTACGATATCCTTAACATTCAAAACACTTTAAAACTTAATACAATACCCTTATCATTATACATTATAGAAAAATAGATCATTTACTTATAAAACAAAAACATATTAGTTATCTATATATATATATATACATTTATAAATTACACAGCGGAAGTTATAAAATATGTACATATATGAAACATTTGAATACATATTTACCATTATACATATATTTACATTATCAACAATACTTTACACAATATAAAAGATTTATACATGATTGGCAAGTCAGCTCTGATCTTTAAGCTTCCAAAATCAACTCTTCAATGTCTACTCTCACTCGGTCTTGAAGAGCTCTCGGGTTCGATTCTATCAGTTCTATCACCTGCGTGATTAAACACTATCGCGCTAAGCCAAGGGCTTAGTAAGATAAAACATGCAATCGATATGCTTAGATGCTATACAATGCCAATTCTAATTTATATCATATATGTAACAACATAGATACAAAGTTAACAACATACCTTTACATTACATAACCAACATACACATATATATATCACATTTGAACATCCTTGCATATGCTTTATTAGTTAATCATTTAATCATCCATGAACAACACTAAGCAAAGACAAGCATGGGCCCAAGACACACTAATATGCCATTCAATTTTCAGAGTTAATGCTTTGGTTTTGTTATCACATTTATCAATATCAATATCATATACCCAACTAGGCTTCAAGGATTAAGTTCAACCAAGCTTCAAGGGGAGCAAAGCATGCTAAGCATCAACCCAACTTGGCTTCAAGAACTAACCCAACCTAGCTTCAAGGGTTGTAACATCTCAATTAGGCTTCAAGGATTCAATCCAACCTAACTTCAAGAGATTGTTACTATCATTAGGCATGCCACCAACAACAAACTCTGAAAATGGAATAACACATTAGCCACACAATCCATTTAGTTCTCATTCTCAATTCTCATTATCATTTAGGCAAACATGCCTCATTTATCTCCATTGAATCACCTTAGCCAATAACAATGGCTTCACCTTTCATTTCACAATATAACACTTCATTATTCAAGTGTATATTTATCTCACATAGCATCATTCATAAATATCAACATTTCATTCCATATTAATCATGAAACACATTATCACTCACAATGCATAATATAACAAGGCTCAATCTCAACAATGCAAGAACAATATATATATAATTCATAGCTTTAGGATCATTCACAAGTGTTTTTAATTCATCCCTTGGTTTAAGTATGTTTATGTTTAGGTTTAGAGGCCAAACTACCTTTGAAGAATCTAAACTATGCAAACAAGAACAAAGAAATCAAGCAACATTCAATTCATTTGTGGGACACGCCCAACTCACTTGAAGGACACGCCCAACCTAGTTGAGGAACATGCCCGTGTCTTTAACAATAAATGAGGCAGTAGCCAATTCAAATAATTGACACGCCCAGCACCTTTGATGGACACGCCCGTGTCACTAAAACCAAAAGAGACAGTAGCCAATCCAAATAATTGACACGCCCACTCCCCTAAATTGCTTTTGGCCGTGTCACCAAATCACAAAACATTAACTAAAACCAACACTTTCTCAATTGCACTCAAACACAATATTCATCATATAACATATTTCACATGAACATAATCAATGTTCTAAACACATATTCATCACAAAAACCACTTCATCACACATTAATATCACAATTAAACACATATTCACCACAAAACCCTAAAACCAACATCCTTCTCCATCCATCCAAATCAACAACCACCATTTCCAACAACAACCTCCAATTAAACTCATAACTTAAAATTAATTTAACACTTGAAAACACAACACAACACATCTCAAATTCACTAAATCACAAAATCACCAAACCCTAATTCACTTCCAATACAACTTCCAAATAAGTAAAAAAAAAAACAAGAGAATACTTACTTACTAAGAAGAAATTCCACAAATCCCTTGTCAAATCCTTTGATTGCTTCTTCAATTTGCTTCTATCATCAAGAACACTTCTTTTTCTCTTTTCAATTTGGAGAGCCGGCCACCTCTTGAAGAAAGAAGACAATGATCAAGATACAAAGTCAAATTTTGCTTTTAATCTCCACCAAGTGTTCTTATCCAAGCAATTACTAAAACACCCTCAATCATATAACTAACCTTTGTCTCATATAAGTCCTTACATGTAATTTCATTAACAACCAAAAATATCTTCTTCCACTTAACCATCACCTTGACTCTTCATTTGACCACTTTATATGTTATATATATCATCATATACACAACATATACATTTGTCTCTAAACCCTATTTCTTTCTCCAAAACACATATGCACAAGCATTCTCATCCCAATTTCTTCTCTTATCCCATCATATACATTCAATTCAATTTAACAATAACAACAACAACAACAACAACAATATAATCAAAACTTCTAAGCCACATATGAGGATATTACAATTCTCCCCCTCTAAAAAGAAAATTTCGTCCTCGAAATTACCTGAAATTAACTCTGAAACAACTGAGGATATTGCTCTCGCATCTTTTGCTCATTTTCCCAAGTTGCTTCTTCTTTCCCATGGTTCTTCCAAAGAATTTTCACCAATGGCACTCTCTTGTTTCTCAATTCTTTCACATCACGTGCCAAGATAGCAACTGGTTCCTCTTCAAAAGTCAAGTCTGGGCTCACTTCAATTGATTCAAATGGCAACACATGAGATGGATCCGACCTGTACCTCCTTAACATGGAAACATGGAATACATTATGAATACGATCCAACTCAGGTGGTAAAGCAAGTCGATAAGCAACTGGCCCAACTCTTTCTAACACTTCATACGGCCCAATGAAACGAGGACTCAATTTTCCCTTCCGACCAAACCTCAAAATCTTTTTCCAAGGAGACACTTTCAAAAATACCTTATCTCCAACATCAAACTGAATGTCTCTCCTCTTCAGATCTGCATAAGACTTCTGTCGGTCAGAAGCTGCTTTTAACCTGCTTCGAATTAACTTTATTTTCTCTTCAGTTTCTTGAATCAAATCAGGACCAACCAACTTATTATCTCCAAGCTCATTCCAACAAAGAGGTGTCCTACACCGTCTGTCATACAATGCTTCGAATGGTGCCATACCAATGCTGGATTGGTGACTGTTGTTGTAAGCAAACTCCACAAGAGGTAAAAATCTATCCCAACTTCCAGAGAAATCGATGACACAGCTTCTCAACATATCTTCAAGAATCTGTATCACCCTCTCTGATTGTCCATCCGTCTGTGGATGAAAAGCAGTGCTGAAGTGCAGTCGAGAACCCAAAGCATAATGCAAACTCTTCCAAAATCTTGAAGTAAACCTGGGATCTCGATCAGACACTAAAGAAGTTGGAACACCATGCAGTTTCACAATCTCCTGGATATACAGCTCAGCCAATCTCTCCAAAGAGTAATCCATCCGCACCGGAAGGAAATGAGCTGTCTTAGTTAATCTATCCACAATCACCCAAATGGCATCATGTTTCCTTTGTGTCAATGGCAATCCAGACACAAAATCCATTGTCACTCTTTCCCACTTCCATTCAGGCACTGACAACGGTTGAAGCAACCCGGTTGGAACTTGATGCTCTGCTTTAACTTTCTGACAAGTGAGACATTTCGATACAAACTCAGCAATGTCTCTCTTCAACCCAATCCACCAATAATGTTGTCTCAAATCATTATACATCTTCGTACTACCCGGATGCATAGCAAACACTGACTGATGTGCTTCTTCTAAAATGACTCTTTTCAAATCAGCATCATCGGGTACACACAATCGGTTCTTAAACCAGAGACTCCCATCATCTCTCACAACAAAATCTCTAGTCTTCCCAATCTTGCAATCTGAAATAATCTTCTGAATCTTCATATCAACCAACTGAGCCTCTTTGATTTGATCTAACAAAACTGGCTTCAATTGCAACTGTGCCAACAATGCACCATCATCCCAAGGTATAAAATTGGCATGCAAAGCTCTCAACTCAACAAGCAACGGGAGCGAGTAAACTGTTAAACCTGCTAAAGATTTCCGACTCAAGGCATCAGCAACAACATTTGCTTTACCTGGATGATAGTCAATCAAGCAGTCATAGTCTTTAATCAATTCCAACCATCTCCTCTGACGAAGATTGAGTTCTTTCTGGACACCCAGATACTTCAAACTCTTGTGATCAGTGTAGATGAAACATTTCTCCCCAAATAAATAATGGCGCCAAATCTTTAATGCAAACACAATGGCAGCCAATTCCAAATCATGGGTCGGATAGTTAAGTTCATGCGGTTTCAACTGTCGAGATGCATAAGCTATAACTTTCCCTTCCTGCATCAATACACATCCCAAACCTCTATGTGAAGCATCACTGTAGATCACATATGGTTTGCCTTCAACAGGTAAAGTTAAAACAGGCGCTTGAGTCAACATTTTTCTCAACTGCTCAAAGCTAGCCTGACACTGATCCGTCCACACAAATCTCACTCCCTTACGAAGAAATCTGGTGAGTGGAGTAGCTATTAAAGAAAACCCTTTCACAAATCGCCGGTAATAGCCTGCCAAACCCAGAAAACTTCTAATCTCTGTCACAGACTTGGGTGGACTCCAATTCAGAATAGCTTCAACTTTACTTGGATCAACTCTAATGCCTTCCGCTGAAACAATATGTCCGAGAAAAGCAACTTGATCCAACCAGAACTCACACTTCGACAATTTGGCAAATAACTGCTTTTCTCTCAAAATCTGCAACACAATCCGCAGATGCATATCATGTTCCTCTTCATTCCGTGAATACACCAGAATGTCATCGATGAAGACCACAACAAACTGATCCAGATAAGGCCTGAACACCCTATTCATCAAATCCATGAAAGCTGCAGGTGCATTCGTCAGACCAAAAGGCATAACTAAAAATTCATAGTGCCCATACCTGGTCCTGAAAGCTGTCTTTGGAACATCTTCAGCTCTGACTCTCAGCTGATGGTACCCAGATCTCAGATCAATTTGGAAAACACAGCTGCACCCTTCAACTGATCAAAGAGATCATCGATTCTAGGCAAAGGATATTTATTCTTAATGGTCACTTTGTTCAATTGCCTATAATCGATACATAACCTCATAGTACCATCTTTCTTCTTCACAAATAGCACAGGAGCTCCCCAAGGAGAAACACTGGGGCGAATAAATCCTTTATCCAACAACTCCTGTAACTGCACTTTTAACTCCCTCAATTCTGCTGGTGCCATTCTATAAGGAGTAATAGAGATAGGAGTGGTACCAGGTAACAATTCAATACCAAACTCCACCTCTCTCTCTGGAGGCAATCCAGGCAACTCCTCTGGAAACACATCAGGGAACTCAGCAACTGTGACAATGCTATCAATGGGAAAACCCTTCACTCTAGTATCTATCACATGAGCGAGATAGGCTTCACACCCCTTTCTAATCAACCTCCTGGCTGCAACAGCTGAAACAAATAAGGAGGCTAGCTGTTCCTGCTCATTAGATACTATCACCTCTCTATCATCACCCGTTCTCAAAGAAACAATTTTCTTTTTACAATCCACCACAGCTCCATGTCGAGATAGCCAATCCATACCTAAGATCACATCATATTCCTTAAATGGCATCTCAATCAAATCTCCAAGGAACTCCTCACCCTGCACTCTCACTACACTATCCCGGTGCACCTTACTCACAACCACACTATGCCCTAACGGATTTGTCACCAACACATCAAATCCTAGGGACTCAGCATGCACATCAGATACAGGCAGAACAGATACACTAACATAAGAATGCGTGGAACCCGGATCAATCAAAGCAAGTACTGGAGTATTAAATAAAGAAAAAGTACCAGCTATGACTGCCGATGCATCTGGCTGCCTCTGCATAACATACATCCTCTGGGAAGAACCAACCTCCTCTGGTCTACCCTCTCTGGATGCAGCACCTCCTCTAGAACTGAACCCTGGCCTACCTCCTCGGCTGACACCTCTGCCTCCTCTACCTCCTCTCACACTAGCTCGAGAAGCAGCAGAATCAACTGGCATCTGCTCTTGCCTCTCAGGGCAATCTCTCACAAAGTGGTCTGGTGATCCACACCTGAAGCATACCCCTGCAACACCAGGCTTCCAACAAGGACCACCATGTGGCCTCCCACAATGGATGCAGATGGGAAGAGTGGATCTCCGAATCATCGGGGTCGGAGCACTAGCCACTGAAGCTGCAGGTCTAAATCTCTGCCTCTGGAACTGCACTGGCCTACCAGCTGATCTTTGACTTCTACTACTCCGAGGAACAAAACTTCCTCTACCCCTCTTAGCAGAAGAAGACCCTGCCTCGAACTGGGGCCTTTTAACTCTAACCTCCTCTTCAAAAGCAACTGCAACTATGGCCTGGGCTCTCTCTACACTCCTAGCTGCTGCAACTAACTGGGAGAAATCCTGATACCTGGAGCCTGCCACATGACATATAATTGAGGGCCTCAATCCCTCCTCAAATCGCCGACATCGATCAATCTCATCAGCAATGATACCCCCAGCATACTGACTCAGTCGAATAAACTCAACTTCATACTCAGTAACAGTCTTGCTGTCTTGCTTCAAGCTCAAGAACTCCATTTTCTTCATATCCTTATACTCCCTAGGAGTATACTTCAACTCAAATTCCCTCAGAAAATCAGTGTAAGACAGTGTTGGAGGATCATCCATAGAGTGTGGCACTGTCTTCCACCAGTCATATGCGTCCTTCTGCAGTAATGACCTGGCATAATCAAACTTTTCCTCAGGGGTGGCTTGTAACTGAATAAAGATTCTCTGCACTTTGCCTAACCATTGTTCAGCCACTGCTGGATCAGTGGTTCCCATAAAATCTTCCGCCCCAAACTTCCTCAATTTATCATACTGTCTCATCTGAACCTGAGGCTGGGGTGGTGGTGGAGGTGGCTGTACTGGTGCTTGTCTCATTACTTCCATCATATGTCTAAACCAAGCTGGCGGAACCTCCTCTCCAGCTGGTCTACCCGACAACGAAGCAGGTGCCTCCTCAACACTATCAACGCTAGCTCCCTCAGCAGGAGCAATGCTCTCGGCACTACCCTCAACTGACTGCCTTGAGTGAGGATCCATCAACACCTAATACTGCAAACACAGCAGATTACATCTTATTAAAGATCAAAGACTGCCAATCTCAAATGTATATGTTATTCAAAACCACTTTTTAAGTAAAAATATTCTTTTTATTACATTTTACCTAGGCTGAGAATCTCAAGCCTAGGCTCTGATACCAAAACAATTGTAACACCCCCATATCCAATGCACACACACTACAAACACCACAATGTAGCATAAGTGCACCAAACATAGGGATGCTACGATATCCTTAACATTCAAAACACTTTAAAACTTAATACAATACCCTTATCATTATACATTATAGAAAAATAGATCATTTACTTATAAAACAAAAACATATTAGTTATCTATATATATATATATACATTTATAAATTACACAGCGGAAGTTATAAAATATGTACATATATGAAACATTTGAATACATATTTACCATTATACATATATTTACATTATCAACAATACTTTACACAATATAAAAGATTTATACATGATTGGCAAGTCAGCTCTGATCTTTAAGCTTCCAAAATCAACTCTTCAATGTCTACTCTCACTCGGTCTCGAAGAGCTCTCGGGTTTGATTCTATCAGTTCTATCACCTGCGCGATTAAACACTATCGCGCTAAGCCAAGGGCTTAGTAAGATAAAACATGCAATCGATATGCTTAGATGCTATACAATGCCAATTCTAATTTATATCATATATGTAACAACATAGATACAAAGTTAACAACATACCTTTACATTACATAACCAACATACACATATATATATCACATTTGAACATCCTTGCATATGCTTTATTAGTTAATCATTTAATCATCCATGAACAACACTAAGCAAAGACAAGCATGGGCCCAAGACACACTAATATGCCATTCAATTTTCAGAGTTAATGCTTTGGTTTTGTTATCACATTTATCAATATCAATATCATATACCCAACTAGGCTTCAAGGATTAAGTTCAACCAAGCTTCAAGGGGAGCAAAGCATGCTAAGCATCAACCCAACTTGGCTTCAAGAACTAACCCAACCTAGCTTCAAGGGTTGTAACATCTCAATTAGGCTTCAAGGATTCAATCCAACCTAACTTCAAGAGATTGTTACTATCATTAGGCATGCCACCAACAACAAACTCTGAAAATGGAATAACACATTAGCCACACAATCCATTTAGTTCTCATTCTCAATTCTCATTATCATTTAGGCAAACATGCCTCATTTATCTCCATTGAATCACCTTAGCCAATAACAATGGCTTCACCTTTCATTTCACAATATAACACTTCATTATTCAAGTGTATATTTATCTCACATAGCATCATTCATAAATATCAACATTTCATTCCATATTAATCATGAAACACATTATCACTCACAATGCATAATATAACAAGGCTCAATCTCAACAATGCAAGAACAATATATATATAATTCATAGCTTTAGGATCATTCACAAGTGTTTTTAATTCATCCCTTGGTTTAAGTATGTTTATGTTTAGGTTTAGAGGCCAAACTACCTTTGAAGAATCTAAACTATGCAAACAAGAACAAAGAAATCAAGCAACATTCAATTCATTTGTGGGACACGCCCAACTCACTTGAAGGACACGCCCAACCTAGTTGAGGAACACGCCCGTGTCTTTAACAATAAATGAGGCAGTAGCCAATTCAAATAATTGACACGCCCAGCACCTTTGATGGACACGCCCGTGTCACTAAAACCAAAAGAGACAGTAGCCAATCCAAATAATTGACACGCCCACTCCCCTAAATTGCTTTTGGCCGTGTCACCAAATCACAAAACATTAACTAAAACCAACACTTTCTCAATTGCACTCAAACACAATATTCATCATATAACATATTTCACATGAACATAATCAATGTTCTAAACACATATTCATCACAAAAACCACTTCATCACACATTAATATCACAATTAAACACATATTCACCACAAAACCCTAAAACCAACATCCTTCTCCATCCATCCAAATCAACAACCACCATTTCCAACAACAACCTCCAATTAAACTCATAACTTAAAATTAATTTAACACTTGAAAACACAACACAACACATCTCAAATTCACTAAATCACAAAATCACCAAACCCTAATTCACTTCCAATACAACTTCCAAATAAGTAAAAAAAAAAACAAGAGAATACTTACTTACTAAGAAGAAATTCCACAAATCCCTTGTCAAATCCTTTGATTGCTTCTTCAATTTGCTTCTATCATCAAGAACACTTCTTTTTCTCTTTTCAATTTGGAGAGCCGGCCACCTCTTGAAGAAAGAAGACAATGATCAAGATACAAAGTCAAATTTTGCTTTTAATCTCCACCAAGTGTTCTTATCCAAGCAATTACTAAAACACCCTCAATCATATAACTAACCTTTGTCTCATATAAGTCCTTACATGTAATTTCATTAACAACCAAAAATATCTTCTTCCACTTAACCATTACCTTGACTCTTCATTTGACCACTTTATATGTTATATATATCATCATATACACAACATATACATTTGTCTCTAAACCCTATTTCTTTCTCCAAAACACATATGCACAAGCATTCTCATCCCAATTTCTTCTCTTATCCCATCATATACATTCAATTCAATTTAACAATAACAACAACAACAACAACAACAACAATATAATCAAAACTTCTAAGCCACATATGAGGATATTACAAAGCCCAAAATCTAATTTTCTAAAATCTTTTACAATGGGCTTAGAAACAAAACTATTTTCACCCAACCTTTTCTTATAAAAAGCTTGCAAAAATATTTAGGTCAATTACGAAATACCAAAAATCAATTGTTGGCCTTGTTTACACTAAGAATAAATTAACTATGGGCTTGTTTTTGGCATGGACCACTAGTTACCTCTTTTAAAGTGAGAAATCTATTTATAATAAGCCTCATAATTTCATTTTAATCCGATATAGCATGGATTAAAACCTAATTAATGGGAATTATCATGGATTGATTTCCATTTTCAAGGATATAACTATTGGTTGAAACATCTGAGGGAATTATTCGAAAGCAAAGTACCCCATGTTGGTATTTTGGTTAACCATATACCTAGGAAAAGAGACTCGCCATTCATGTGTGGATATTATAAGGTTGGAAGGAACGTCCTAATTTGTCCTTGTTTGTCTATTGTTTGTGCATACAAGAATACATGCATATATTTGCATCTCATATCATTGATCCTCTCTGGCTCACAGCCCTGGACTACGAAAGTTCAAATGCTTACGACAATCCGACCTACGCCGGAGATGAAGTATCTAGCAACGACTCAATCACTTGCTCGCCTAAAACAATGGAGCCCGAACAAATTCAAAGGATGGTGGATGAGGCCCTCAATGCCAAGATGGAAGAAATCAAAGAGGCTGTAGCTGAGACCATGAAGAACCAATTGACTGCATTCTTAGAAAACCATGTCGAGGCATCTGCTAGCACTAAGAAACCAAAGGACAAAGGGAAGACCAAAGTTAGTGAAGTAGCTTTTGATGATGATAAGGTGATCATTGATGATGATGATTGGGCTCAATATTACCAAGATCTTCAAGACAAAAAGGAACCGAAGGTTGTTGAGAAGGCAACTATTGAAAAGACTGAGACATCCGATGTTGAAAAGATGATTGCTGATTTAGAAAAGAAACTTGAGAAGAATCTGAAAACCGAAGTGAAGTCTGAGATCGACAAATTATTTAAGCTGGATGAAGAGGTCCCATACAAATTTAAGATGCCATCTTTTGCAAAGTATAATGGCATTGGAAATCTTCATCTCCATGTGAAGCAATATATCACTGCCATGCAGTCTGCTCGAGTTACTAAGGCTCAAACTCTAAGGTACTGATATGTGTCTATTTTATATATGTAGTGTCAATTTTTATGTGTGTTTAGCGTGTTTTTGTTTTGATATTTGTTTTATTTTTATGTTTATGTGTTTTAGTTCTTATGTGGTATTTTTGGTTTTTTTTTGTAGTGTTTTTGGTGGAGAAAAGGCTTGGAAAATATTAGGAAGCAAGTGGAAGAGTTTTTGTTGAAGAGCAGAAATTTTCACACCCGCATGTGAGAGTTTTCACAGGGCTGTGAGATTTGGACGAGATTGGATCTTAGAGATCATTAATTCTAATCCAAGGGCCACGATTTAATAACCATTAAGAGGCTGAAATAGGTTATAAAAAGAGGGAACAGCCGTAAAAAGAGGGAGAGACGCATATTTTGTTTACAAAAAAGGTTTTTTACATGTTAGAGAGTTTCTGAAGATTTCTCTGGAAGAGGACTGAAGATTGAAGCAATTTTGGGGATTTTCAGAGTTTGAATTTCTTTTCATCTTTTTGATTTGAATTGAACAATGAATTCTCTCTTGAACTTGTGTTTTCTTGATTTCTCCATGGCGGAGTAATTATTTTTGTTAGGGGAAACATGAACCCTTGATTTAGAAGGATGCAATATCTTTAGAATTTTATTTTCAATTTGAGACTTATGTTAGAATTGGTATTTTTCTTAATGCTTGGATGTATGAATTGATTCTTATTACTTGATTGTTTTCTGATAGAAGATTAGGTTTTGAGATAAATTTATATTATTCCATGATTTCATAATTCTGGCATATCAATTTGAATTAGGTGTTTTCTGATAGAAGCCTAGGTTGAATTGTGGGTTTAACTTGTTTCCTGATAGGAGAGTTATTAAATTAGGTTCTAATTTATGCAATTCATGATCTAAGTTTCCGGATAAGAGTTAGACACGAATTGAGAATTTATTTCCGGATAGGATAAATTGGCTTTAATTGTAAGAACCTACCAATCTCAAATTCATTATCTTGTTGTTAATTTCACATCCTAATAAGTCAAGGGGGATTGTGGATCCTAACCTTTTTATTATTGATTTCTTTCTCAAAAAGCTATTCAATTGCGTATTTTATTTAATTTAATTATTATTTTCGAATCAATCACTGAATTTTGTTGCTCAAATATTAGTAGTAGTAGTAGTGAGATTGGCTTTCAAACTTTGGTCTCTTGGGATACGATATCGGGACTCCAAGTCCTATACTACTTGATCGACTAGTACACTTGCTACTGTTTGCTAGGACGCGTCAAGTTTTTGCGCTGCTGTCGGGGACCATAGATTTGGTTGAAAATTTTCTATTATTTGTCTGTTACTTTGAGATTTAATAATTATTTTTTTGAGTTGTTACTTTTAGGCCGTTGATTGGTTTATGACCAGAGCTAGTGGTTGGCCACTAGAAGTGTTTGATCCGGAGCGTGAAAGAAGTTTTTGCCTGAGAAGAAGGTTAGCTAGACAAGTTACCATGGCTGATTCACCGAATTATCTTGTGGATGTGGAAGGTGGCAATGGAAATCAAAGACCACAACGCACAATGCAAGACTATGTAATGGCGCAACCAAGTGGAGCACTGCCATCCATAGTTAGACCAGCCATTCCCTCTAACAACTTTGAGATTAAGCCTCAAATCATTCAAATGATTCAAAATGGTTATCAATTTGGAGGCTTGGATCATGAAGATCCTCACCAGCATATTGCCAACTTTCTTGAGTTATGCGGTACTTTTAAGTACAATGGAGTTCCTGATGAGGCGGTTTGGTTGAGACTTTTTCCCTTCAGCTTAAGGGATAAAGCAAAACATTGGCTTACTTCTTTGCCATCCGGTTCGATTAGAACATGGGATGATTTGTCAAAGAAGTTTCTTGGTAAGTATTTTCCACCCTCAAAAACAATGAAAATTTTAAACAAAATTTCTTCTTTTTTGCAGGGTGATGCAGAATCTTTGCATGAGGCATGGGAAAGATTCAAGGATCTTTTGAGAAGGTGCCCTCATCATCAAATTCCTTTATGGATGCAAGTGCAGAATTTTTACAAAGGAATCAACATTCATGCGAGAAATATGATTGATGCTGCTGCTGGAGGTTCTATAAATAGGAAGACACCTGAAGAATCCTTCGAGCTCATTGATGAGATGGTGGCTAATATGTTTTTGTATCATGATGCAAGAGCTCAACCAAGGATAGTAGCAGGGGTGTATAATGTGGATGCTATGACATCATTGGCAACTCAAGTGGAGGCATTAAATATGAAGATTGAAGGGATGCAAATTTAGACGCCTCCGGCGGTTACAATAACTTGTGATTTTTGTGGTGGAGGACACCCAAATCATGAATGTCAATCAGGTAACATGTTTGCTGTTAATCAAGTTCCTGATCAAGCTAATTTTGTGAATAATTTTCGCAGGCAGAACGATCCTTACAGCAACACTTATAATCCTGGGTGGAGAAATCATCCAAATTTTTCCTGGAGTAATTCAAATGCACAAAGGCAACAACCACCAGGGTTCCAATCTCAAGAGTCTCTATAGCAACAAGTGAAGAAGCCTTCCTTGGAAGACTTGGTGTCTCAATTCATAAAATCCACTGAAACAAGATTTCAAAATCAGGAGACAAGATTCCAGAATCAGGAGGCATCGATCAAAAACTTGGAAGTACAGATTGGGCAAATAGCAAATGCCATAACAGGCAGATCACAAGGCGCATTACCAAGTACATCCGAGACAAACCCAAAAGAGCATGTGAAGGCAATGACGTTGAGGAATGGAAGAGAGTTGGAGGATCCAAAGCTGAAAGAAAAAGTGGATGATCAAGAAGGAAAATTAGGCTTGCAGGAAGCGCCCAAGGAGGATGGGAGCCAAGAAAAGGTAAGTAAGCATTCGGACAATGCTAAGAAAGGTAAGTTTTCTAACACTTCCTCTGCATGTAACTTAGATTTGAAGAAATTTCCATATCCTGAAAAAATTAGGAAAGAAAAATTAGATGCTCAGTTTTCAAATTTTGTTGAAATCTTTAAGAAAATTCACATTAATATTCCATTTGCTGAAGCTTTGGCTCAAATGCATAAGTATGCTAAATTCCTTAAAGATATTCTGTCTAATAAGAGGAAGTTAGAGGATCTAGGCACTGTAACATTGACTGAGGAGTGCAGTGCCATTGTGCAAAATAGGTTGCCTAAGAAATTGAAAGATCCAGGGAGCTTTACCATTCCCTGTGATATTGGTGATGTAGAGTTTGAAAAGGCCTTGTGTGATTTAGGTGCTAGTATTAATTTGATGCCTTTGGCCTTGTGCAATGAAATGAGTCTTGAGCTAAAAGAGACAAGTATTTTGTTGCAACTTGCTGATGGTTCCACAAAAGTCCCAGCTGGGATTATTGAGGACCTTTTAGTGAAAGTTGGGGAATTTATCTTCCCTGTTGATTTTGTTGTGTTGGACATGCGAGTTGATAAAGTTACTCCTCTTATTCTGGGTAGGCCTTTTCTAGCCACTGCTGGAGGTTTAATAGATGTGCGAGAGGGGAAACTTACATTAAGATGGAATGAGGAAAAAATTGTTTTTGATATAAATAGAGTAATGAGATATCCATCTTTGCATGACAATGAAATGTGCTTTTCTAGTGATTGTGTTGGCAAGTGTTTGAATGAGTATAAACAGGATACATTTTCAGCAATTAAAGTGAAGCAAACACTGGAGCAATGTATGGTCTTAGGAAGTGTAGAACATGGTGAAAGTTCAACTTGTAAGGAAGGGGAGGAAGAGAATGAATCTTCATTACCATTGAAAATTGAAGAGGAAAAGGATTCAAAGGATTTTTCCAATGAGTCACCTAAACTTGAACTTAAACCCTTACCTTCTCATTTAAAATATGTTTTTCTTGATGGTGAAAATAACCCTATGATTGTTTCTGCTTTGTTGATAGAACAAGAAGAACATGAGACTATTGAGGTGTTGAAGAAGCATAAGAAAGCAATTGGGTGGAGTTTGTCAGACATTAAGGGGATAAGTCCAACCTTGTGTATGCATAAGATCTTGATAGAGGATGACTACAAATCCACCATTCAACCACAAAGGAGGTTGAACCCTGCTATGCAAGAGGTTGTAAAGAAAGAGGTGATAAAGCTACTCGATGCAGGTATTATCTATCCAATTTCTGATAGTGAGTGGGTAAGTCCTGTTCAGGTAGTACCTAAGAAGAGGGGAATGACTGTAGTGAAGAACGAGAATAATGAATTGATTTCCACTAGGACAGTAACTGGGTGGAGAGTTTGCATAGATTATAGGAAGCTCAATTCAGCCACTAGAAAGGACCATTTTCCTTTACCTTTTATTGATCAAATGCTAGAGAGGTTAGCAGGGAATAGGTTCTATTATTTTCTAGATGGTTTTTCTGGGTATTTTCAAATCCCAATAGCCCCTGAGGATCAAGAGAAAACAACCTTTACGTGTCCTTATGGCACATTTGCATATAGGCGTATGCCATTTAGGTTGTGTAATGCACCTGCAACATTTCAGAGGTGCATGATGTCTATTTTCCATGATTTGCTTGAAAGGTGTATGGAAATTTTCATGGATGACTTTACTGTTTATGGGCTAACTTTTTAATCATGCTTGCAAAATCTTGCTTTAGTTTTGCAGAGATGTGAAGAATCCAATCTTGTGCTAAATTGGGAGAAATGCCATTTTATGGTAAACGAAGGAATTGTTCTAGGGCATAAGATTTCTTAAAAGGGCATTGAAGTAGACAAGGCGAAGGTTAAGGTGATTGAGAAATTACCTCCACCAACAACGGTTAAAGGAGTGAGAAGTTTTTTTGGTCACGCAGGTTTTTACCGGAGGTTTATCAAGGATTTTTCTAAAGTGGCAAAACCTTTGTGTAATTTGCTTGTGAAAGATGCTAAATTTGTTTTTACTGATGAATGTTTTCCTGCTTTTAATGTTTTGAAAGAGAAGTTAATTTCAGCACCTGCGATTGTAGCCCCAGATTGGAGTAATCCATTTGAGTTAATGTGTGATGCTAGTGACTATGCTTTAGGTGTAGTTTTAGGGAAAAGAAGAGAGAAGATGTTTAGGGTAGTGTATTATGCTAGTCATACCCTTACTGGACCTCAACTGAATTACACTACTACTAAAAAAGAGTTTTTAGCTGTGGTTTATGCTTTTGAGAAATTTAGACCATATTTGATAGGATCTAAAACCATTGTCTATACTGACCATGCAGCTCTTAGACATCTTGTTGCCAAAAAGGACTCAAAACCCCGGTTGATTCGTTGGGTGTTGTTGCTGCAAGAGTTCAATTTGGAGATTAGGGATAAGAAGGGGGTAGAAAATGTGGTTGCCGATCATTTATCCAGATTGGATAATCAACCCTCTTCTGAGGAAGAAATTGTTTCTGAGTTTTTTTTTCCAGATGAGCGCATATGTTTTGTTAAGTCTGTTTCTACTAATGTGCCTTGGTTTGCAAACATTGCAAATTACCTTACAGGTGGATGGATACCGAAAGAGTTCACTTTTCAACAAAGGAAGAAGTTTTTAGCTGATGTGAAGCACTATTTTTGGGAAGATCCTTATCTTTATAAGCTATGTGCAGACCAAGTGATAAGAAGGTGTGTGTCCGATGAAGAATGTTAAGCGATCTTGAATCATTGCCATAATAGAGAAGCTGGTGGACACTTTGGAGCAAATCGCACTGCAGCAAAGGTGCTAGAATCAGGTTTTTTCTGGCCTACTCTTGTTCGTGATGCTAAAGATTATGTGTCTGCATGTGATAGATGTCAATGAATGGGAAATATCTCTTAGAAAGATGAGATGCCTCTTAATAATATTCTTGTGTGTGAGTTATTTAATGAATGGGGCATTGATTTCATTGGACCGTTTCCGTCGTCTTATGGGAATGAGTATATTTTAGTAGTTGTAGATTATGTATCTAAATGGGTAGAAGCTATAGCTACTAAGACCAATGATTCAAAAGTTGTGCTTCAATTCTTGAAGCGGAACTTTTTCACTAGATACGGTACCCCCAGGTCAATTATTAGTGATGGTGGTAAGAATTTTTGCAATCACCAATTTGACACAAGTCTTAAAAAGCATGGGGTGAGACATAAGGTTTCTACGCCTTATCATGCACAGACGAGTGGTCAGGTAGAAGTATCTAATAGGGAGCTTAAGAGTATTCTTGAGAAAACAGTGAGTGGGTCTAGGAAGGATTGGGCTATGAAGTTAGATGATGCTCTTTGGGCATATAGGACTGCCTACAAAACACCGATAGGAATGTCACCATTTAGGTTAGTTTTTGGGAAAGCTTGTCATCTACCTGTTGAATTAGAGTATAGAGCATTTTGGGCAACTAAATTTTTGAATTTTGACATGGATAGTGCAGGAAAGACTCGTTTGTTGCAGGTTAACGAATTGGATGAGTTCCATTGGTGGGCATATGAGAGTGCTAGTCTTTACAAGTAAAAGACTAAACAATGGCATGATAAGCACATTGTAAGGAAGGAGTTTTTGCAAGGCCAAAAAGTGCTACTATATAATAGTAGGTTGCGATTGTTTCCAGGTAAGTTGAAATCACGATGGCAAGGTCCTTATGAGGTAATTGAAATTTCAAATTTTGGAGCAGTTTTGATTAAGCATTTGAAGTAGGGAGAGACATTCAAGGTGAATGGTCAAAGGTTGAAGCCCTATGTTGCGGATCGGTTTGACCCGAATCTTGCAATTGTAACGTTAGTCGATTGAAAGGAGGTGAAAGTCGAGCTAGGACTATAAACTAGAACTACTTGTATATAATTTTCTTTTAGTTTTTGTTTTATTTCTAATTATTTTCTTTGATTTTTAGGTGCTCAATTTTAAAGTTTGGGGTAATTGAAAAAATAATAATAATAATGAAGTGTTAATTTGTGACCATGTGTGAAATTGAATGAGTGAGCAGAGAATTTCACACCCATGTGTGAAAAATCTTAGAATTTCTGTGTTGAGCAGTAGATTTCACACCCATGTGTGAAATTTGAGCACAATTTTGATTTTATTTATTTGTTTATTTATTTATTTATTTTTTTGGAAATATATAAAAATTAAAAATTTTAAAAAAATAATTTAAAAATATATAAAAAAAATTTAAAAATCAAAAGTTTTTGTGTTTAATCGGGTTTCTTCTCTCCTCAGGTCTTCAAATTACCATCCAGAGACTCCAACTCCTTCAAGACCACCTGCTCAGCCAGTGATCCATCACCACCGTCACCCAACCGGCGGCCTTCTCTCTCTCCTTACCATTTCCATAAGTTGCACCCACTCCACCCTTCCACCATCGTTTTACACTACCGATTCCTTCACCAGCATCGCGATCACCACCAGTGGCCAACCATCAGTGCTTCCACCGCCGGAACCAGTAGCTCCACTCATGCCACCACACCCATCAGCCAAACACCATTCCAGTCGACATTTTTTTCCATTTCAACGCCATCAATAGACGCTATCGTACCAGCCCGAAGCTCCGACTGGCGCCGCCCAAGCACCTGCTCCGCCGGTGATTCATCTCCACCATCAGCGTCTCCATCGTCGATCCCAGCTACCAACCTGCATCAGACCACCAGGTTTCTTCTAACCCCAATTCTTGTTTTTAAATGCAGCAATTCATTCTTAGTTTGAGCTGAATATTGATTTTATGATGAGATAAGGCAATTTTACTAAAATTGTGAGTTCATTGAGATTGATTGGTTTGTGAGTTAAATGCTGATTTTGTTGCCTTGAGTTAGATTCTGTTAATATGCTTAGGTTGCGTTGCATTGTTACAACAGGTCTCTTTTTTTTTGTATTACAATTGAATGCAACTTCAGAAATAGTGAGCTTATGGCATTTTCATGTGGGTTATTTTTGCTTGCTGGTTTGTCAATTTGCTAGTTTCTGCGGTTCCTGCTAAGCATTGGATATAGACCCTATTCTACTAACCATTTGATTCTGTTAGCTGTTTTTAGGAATGCGTGTGGTGTTTTTGCTGTGTTTATAAATACTGTTAAGTTTGTTTGATAATGGCACGTAGTAAGAGCAGTAAAGTGGCTTCTTCATCAAAAATTGCTAAGAACTCATCAAAAAAACCTGCTCCTGTCACTAAGGGCAAGGTAACTAGTAAGAGAAAAAAACTTGAATCTGTTTTTCCAACGGATTTGATCTTTGAGAGTAATGAGCACAAGCAAAGGTATGTTTCTTTAAGCAAAAGGGAAATTCATGCTACTAGGTACGTTGATGACTCCGCTTTGCATACTTTGGGATTGACTGATGCTGTGTATGCTTTGATTAATAATATTGGTTGGTCAAAATTTGTGAGTCTTAAGTCACTTACCTATGTTGATATTACTAGGGAATTCTTGAGTTCTTATTCTTGTCATCATAATCCTTATGCTGATGAAAAGTGGACCATGACATTTCCTTTAAAAAAAATGAAACTGTTACCATGTCTTTGTCTGAGTTGGATGCAATCTTTGGTTTTGATAATGATGGTGCAAAGTATTTTAGGGCATTTAATTTGGATAGAGCATGGAAAGATTTGGCTGGTGAGTCGACGTCTAAGATACATAGGTCCTCTAGTTTGAGTCCTCCTTTTAGATACATGCATCGTGTGTTGTCTAAGACTTTGTTTACTCATAAATATGCTAGTCAAGTCAATAAGCATGAAGTTTATTTCTTGTGGGCCATGAAACATTGTGTGCGTGTTGATACTGGAGTATGGCTAATGCAGAGTTTTCGACATATTATTGCTGAAGATGGTCCCATACTCATTGGTTGTATGATCACCACCATTGCAATGGCCTTGAATCATGATAGTTTTGGTAGGGTGGTTGGTAATTGCACTTTTGTTGACTTGCATGCATGTTCGTCTATGCGTATATATGGGAACTCTTCTGGTGCTATTGTTGCACCTACAGATGCTACTAATAGTTTAGATGTAGATACAGATAATGAAGAAATTGAGGGTGAGACCAGTGACGAGCAAGAAGTACCATAGCTTCTAGCGTCTATCGCCATGGTTGTGACCAATGAGATGGTCATGCAGCGCTTGATACAAGTAGAAGAGAAGCTAGATGCATTCCGAGCAGAATTTCGCCCGTTTGTTCAGCGCCAATCTCCACCAAAAGACGGTTGATGTTTTCAGCATGTCCTGACATGCTACCAAGGGGTTTTCTATACCTTTTTTTCTTGTTTATATATTTATGCATTGAGGACACTGCAAATTTTAAAGTTTGGGGTAGGGGGAATGTTTTTAGAATGTTTTCGTGTTTATGTTTTTATTTCGTTGTTATTGTGTTTTGTGTTATGTTAGTTTTCTTTTCAATGTATTTGGTGTTGTGTGTTTCTGTTTTTATTTCGTATTGTGTCTATGTCGTGTGAGGTATGTTCAGTATTTGTCAGTATGTGTCTAGTGTGGTTATTACTCAATTTGTCAATTGCAAAATTCTTGGATGATGCAATCACTAAGAGATGAGATTTTTGCACTCATAGAGATTGAATAAACATTTTTACACTTTACAGTCTATAACGTGTTTAATGTTTTGTCAAATTTCTTTCAATGCATGTTTTAGATGGCGGTTGTCAAAGATTGTTTTTGTACTTAAAATGTGAAATAGCTTCTAAGAATGCTAGAACTTTCTTGATGTTCCCTTGAGGCGAAATCCTAGATGAATTGAGATGAAGGAAATGATCTAGGCCATCTCTTGGACAGATTACATTGGACCTTTTATATTCTTAGCATACCTTTTACATTACCGTTCTTTAAACCCCTTCTAGCCATAAAGTATGCTAAATGCGAACTTCAAAAATTCTTTTCTTTAGCTCATTATAACCATATAACCCAAAAGCCTTTTGCCTACCACCCCATTTACAAGAAAGTGAGTTGTTCCATTTGTTTGTTGAGCATATGCATGTCATAGTTGGGTTTGTTAGCATTACACTTGGTAAGGAATAATAAGAGCTAATAAGAATGTTTGTTGCTCTTAAAAGCTGAGCTTAATGTTAAATTTATACTTGGGTATTATTTTACAACCCATATGCTTCATTCTTTATTTATTGGGTTAAGTTTGTGTTCTTATGTAAATAGTTATTGGTATGTGTAGTTTAAAAAAAAAGAAAAAAAAGTCAAAAAAAAAAGAAAAAAAAAGGAAAAAAAAGTAAGCAAGTAAATAGTTGGGTAGAGTGAAATAATTGTTTTGTAAATGTGTCTGTGATTCGAGATAGTAAGTTTTGGGAAGTTGTCTTTTGGTTAGTGCATTTTGAAGATTACAGAGTTTATTGCATTGCTCATTTTTTTTGAGGTTTATTATGGAATGATTTGTTTTCTTGTTTCTTTATCCTTACGCTTTACCCCTCATTTGTAACCTCACCAAGCCTACCCATAATTAAAGACCTATTGATCCTTTATTTTGATTTGTCTACATTAGTGAAGAGGGAATTGAAAGAAGAGCTTATGACTATTCTTCATATTTTTGTTTTTTCTTAAAGAAGCTAAAAATAAATTTTTACCTCTTTAATTATTGCTTGACGAAGCGTGCATTAATTCAAACTTGACTAGTGTGGATGCTTATAGACTTTTTAGTGTAAACTTGTTGATTTGATTTCTATGATGATGGAATGATTTGGATTGCTTAAGTCTTTGATTAAAGTGGTTAAGTTGTTTGGGAGGCTTGCGAGCGATGGATTGAGCATATTCATTATGTGTTATGTTTTTGTCATTGTTTTGTTTTTGTGTTAGTTTTATTAGAGGGCGAGTAAAATCTAAAGTTTGGGGTAGTTGATATGTGTCTATTTTATATATGTAGTGTCAATTTTTATGTGTGTTTAGTGTGTTTTTGTTAGGTTTTTGTTTTGATATTTGTTTTATTTTTATGTTTATGTGTTTTAGTTCTTATGTGGTATTTTTGGTTGTTTTTGCAGTGTTTTTGGTGGAGAAAAGGCTTGGGAAATATTAGGAAGCAAGTGGAAGAGTTTTTGTTGAAGAGCAGAAATTTTCACACCCGCATGTGAGAGTTTTCACAGGGCTGTGAGATTTGGACGAGATTGGATCTTGGAGATCATTAATTCTAATCCAAGGGCCACGATTTAATGACCATTAAGAGGCCGAAATAGGTTATATAAAAGAGGGAATAGCCGTAAAAAGAGGGAGAGACGCATATTTTGTTTACAAAAAAGGTTTTTTACATAGTTGGAGAGTTTCTGAAGATTTCTCTGGAAGAGGACTGAAGATTGAAGCAATTTTGGGGATTTTCAGAGTTTGAATTTCTTTTCATCTTTTTGATTTGAATTGAACAATGAATTCTCTCTTTAACTTGTGTTTTCTTGATTTCTCCATGGAGGAGTAATTATTTTTGTTAGGGGAAACATGAACCCTTTATTTAGAAGGATGCAATATCTTTAGAATTTTGTTTTCAATTTGAGATTTATGTCAGAATTGGTATTTTTCTTAATGCTTGGATGTATGAATTGATTCTTATTACTTGATTGTTTTCTGATAGAAGATTAGGTTTTGAGATCAATTCTATATTATTCCATGATTTCATAATTCTGGCATAGCAATTTGAATTAGGTGTTTTCTGATAGAAGCCTAGGTTGAATTGTGGGTTTAACTTGTTTCCTGATAGAAGAGTTATTAAATTAGGTTCTAATTTATGCAATTCATGATCTAAGTTTCCAGATAGGAGTTAGACACGAATTGAGAATTTATTTCCGGATAGGATAAATTGGCTTTAATTGTAAGAACCTACCAATCTCAAATTCATTATGTTGTTGTTAATTTCGCATCCTAATAAGTCAAGGGGAATTGTGGATCCTAACCTTTTAATTATTGATTTCTTTCTCAAAAAGCTATTCAATTGCATGTTTTATTTAATTTAATTATTTATTTTCGAATCAATCACTAAATTTTGTTGCTTAAATATTAGTAATAGTAGTAGTGAGATTGGCTTTCAAACTTTGGTCTCTTGGGATACGATATCGGGACTCCAAGTCCTATACTACTTGATCGACTAGTACACTTGCTAGTGTTTGCTAGGACGCGTCAGGTACTTCATGCTCTCATTGGATCCTACTGTCCAAAATTAGTTCAATACCTTAGATGATAGAACACAAAAGAGTTGGGATCTACTTTACAAAGCCTTCATCCAACAATACGGATATAATATTGAGTTAGAGGTTACTTTAATGGAAGTGGAGTCCATTAGACAAAGGCCAAATGAGAATTTTGTGGACTATGTGAAGCAATGGAGAAACAAGGCCGCTTTACTCAAGAAGAGGCCCGATGAATCCGAACAAATAAGGATGATTGTGAGAGGGGGTGTTACCTAATCTTCGTGAGAGGATGTCTCATATACTCATACGTGATTTCAAAGATCTTCTCCAAGCTGGTCTACAAATTGGAGAGTGGGAAAGGGAGAAGAATCACTTTTCAATAAAAAGGAATGGGAAAGGAAACTACCAGTCGGGCAATCAAAGCACACAAAAAGAAGTTGATGTTAATGCCGCTATTGAAAGAGAAATGAGGCAGTTTTCAGATCTGGGGAAGCCACTATCTTGGGTTCTCAATAAGCTACAAAAGAAGGGATTGTTACAACCCTTGACTCCTCGTCCTTTGCCTAATCCTCTTCCACCTAACTTTGATACTAATGCATTTTGCCAATTCCATCAAAGGCCTGGACACGAAACGGACAATTGCATGAAGTTGAGGCATGAGATCCAGAATTTAATTGATAATGGCAAGTTGCCCGAGCCGGACAAGCCCAACACCAAAGATAATCCATTTCCAAGGTTCAACAGAGTGCCACCACCAGCAACGTTCATGGTGGGAAAAGGATTGGAAGAGGACTTTGTTTTATCATCCTTTCAAGATTGAAATATTGAAGATGTGAAGGGAAAAGAAGCCTAACTCAATGAACTTTCCTTAGCTTGAATGTTGCTTTTCAATCTTACTTTATTTAATATTTTGGAACTATCGAGTTTTTCAAATTTAAATTTGTTTGAATAAATTACTTTCATCATAAATTTTTGTTGGTCTTTGTTCATTTTGGTGCTCAACCAATGAGGAATTTAGCTTGATGTGTCTAAGAATCATGACTCAAATGACTTTACTAGATGAGGGAATTACTCTATAGCATTGAGTTATGTATGCTTACTTAGAGAGGGCTCTTGCATAATTATCTTTCTCTAGGTCTTAGTCAGTCTTAGAACATGCTATGACAAACTTTCGAGGCGAAATTGAACTCTGCTTATTTAATGGAGAGATGATCTAGGTATTGTTTGATTAGCCAACAACTAGTATCCACCCAATTAAATATTAATCCCTAGTTGTCCCTTTGAGCCTTCATAAAATTTTAGCTTTCTTTTCATTGGCATACAAACCTCAATAACCTACCCTGAGCTGCTGTGATACTTTTGACAAGCTTTATGATCACTAAGATGAATAGGCAAGAAGATCAAAGAAAGCAATGATTAGTCAAGATCATGAGGATAGTTGAAGTTTCAAGACCATGAAGATAGTTGAGGTTCTCAAGACCATAAGGGTAGTTGATGTTCTCAAGACCATAAGGGTAGTTGATGTTTTCAAGATCGTAAGGGTAGTTGAATTTTTCAAGACCATAAGGGTAGTTGAAGTTCACTTAATATCTCTAATATATAAAGACAACATTAGAGTAACAAATGGTTTATCCCTGTTAATGAAGATTTATGTTACTCCCCTCATCCATTAATGGAAGCCCAAGTTGGTACAAACAAGACAACTCAGTTTAAGCTAAAAAAAAGAAAAAACCTAACAAAAAAAAAGAGAGAAGAAAAGAAAGCAAAAAAAAAAAAGACAAAAGAGAAGAAAAAGAAAAGGAAAAAAGATAAAAAAAAAGAAAAGAAAAGAAAACCTAAAAAGGCAGTTCAAAAAGTCAAGACAACAAAAGGCTTCCATTTGGTTTATAATGACGGATTGACTTGAATTGGTCCAACGCAACCAAAGATTCAATCAAAATTGGAGAAAAGGAAGGAGACCATCCAGTTCTTGAAAGTTTTGTACTTGATAGTCCAACAAGAAAGAAGGACAAAATGATAAAATTCTCAAAGAAAGGGAAGATTAAGGAAAACGAAGAGAAAGAAAGAGAAATAAAGAAAAGGGAGAAGAAGAAAAGAAATGAATTTGGGAACCAAACTTTTTTGCAAGGGCAAAAATAGTCCTAGACAATATCCAGATTAATGCCAAGAAGATATAGAAGGAATTTGAAGTCTAGCAAGATTGCTCCCGATTGCCTAAAGTTCAAACAAGAAATTTATAGTGTGAGGGTTTGTCCATTGTGTCACACCAACTCCTATCTCAAAATGGCCTTCATTTGACCCATGTCCCTTATAGACCCCATTTCAAGCCTATCAAAGACCTGTTAATCTCTCTTGGTAGGTAGAATCTATTCGTGGAGATAGTTGGAATAAGTATGCATATGAGTTAGACAATATCTAAACTCAAATGAGACCTTTGGCCAAGTAATGTGTATGTGCCTATCTGAAGTGCAACAGTTCTTGCTTAAATAGAAATGATTTCCGAGTTTAGTACGGTAACTAGGTTGTCATGCTATAGATATGTTAATTTGGAAAAATCAAGTTCTGAGGTACATTGACATTATTTTGGCAAAGCCAACATTTGATTTCAAAATCAAAATTCAAAAAAAAAAAGAAAAAAAAGAAAAATGTTTTGTCATACAAAGCCTTCAAGTTAAGAGAAGTATGTTGAACCTCCAAAGGACATATTGGGCAAAGGAAATGATTATTGGCAAGCTGCCAATTGACATGCTGAAACATATTTTGAAATGGATGCATCCCTGACTCTACCATTAGGGGTCTCTACCACTCATTTTCTCAACATATAGAAGATAAAAGCCACAAATGCAAAGCTTTCGATCATTCCAATGCAAGACTTGAACAAGCGTCAAAATGGAACCAATGAGAACACTTCTGCTGATAACCTCGATCCGTGAGTTGATGGAACAACTGTAAGTATTATTCATGCATATCATGCATACATGAGCATATCACATCGTACTTTCTTGTCTTGTATTGTCTATTCTTTATCAAAGTGAACAGCAAACACTCTGTGAAGTGAAGAATCAAAAGAAGATGTCAAATCAGGAGGGCATGGAAAGCCCATTGCTTGAGAAAGCTCCAGTAAATTTGCAAAGAAAAGAACTACGTGCTTGTGTGAAGAACTAGAAAAGAAAAATATCAATCAAAGCTTGCATGGAAAAAATCTTTGGTTTGAGCCTACACAGGGGGCAAAGTTTCTCCTTTTCAATTTTTGGGTTTATATACCAAATATTTTTAAACTCACTTACAAATATTTTGACACACAGGGGGGCAAGGAGAGGATATAAGGTCCAATTAAAAATAGCTAAATCTTTGCGAAAAGGAAGAACAAAAGAATGGAATAATTAGAACTCTCTGTAGACCCTTAATTTTTTACCCAATCCGATCCAATATGCTTTATTTAGTCCAAAATGATTTTTGTTATCTAATTGGTCCAAAATAATTTTAATTAAATAATTTTTACCTTAGTATCTAATTTTTATTAATAAAAAATGAAAATGAACAAATAAAAATCAAAAAATAAAAATGAAAATGAAAATCGGAGTCTGAAAAAAAAATCGGCAACGAAAAGTGGTAGCGCTGGCCCGTCGGGCCAGCTGCAGTTCACCCGCAGGCTATTGCGCTCTAATTAAGTACTACTACAAAGCGTCACTTGCAAGTATACGAGGTAGCTGTAGCAAAGGTGATCTCCCCAAGGTCGTTTCCCCAAGAAGGTGTGGTTCGTAATAGCTTGATTAAAGTAATTAAATTAAAAGCGAGAGTTTGTTGTTTGGAATGCTAAAGAACAATTTAAACCTAAAATTAACATACGTAGGGTTTGATGTGTGTGATGGGTGCACAAGATCAATTCAGTTCTTGGGAAAGTGCCTAGGGTTATAGGTCCATTCAATCAAAGCTCAATTCTCAATTATCCATTAACATAGCCTTATAATTAATTTGTTCCTTAAGGTTAATTAGTCAATTACCAATTCATTAGTTCTCACATTCATGAATTAGCAATAACCAATTATTTTACATTACCAAATTAATGAAACCCTAGAACTTATATTTCTAATTCATTCATAGGGTAGTCGATTGCATAATTCCGAATCAAATTTCACCTCTCGGTCCTTCATTCAATATCTAGAGATCAATAGGTAGCTAATCTATTAACCTAGCATACAATCCAATGCAATCAACCAACAATAAGGTACATCAATGGAAATATCAAATCAAAGCATTCAATTAAATATACTACAAACCCTAAGCATGGGTTTTTAGCTCAACATCATCAATTTAAAACATTCATTCAACTCAATATAAATCAAATACAAATTGTCCAATTGCAATATCAATTCTCTTAATATAACAAAAACAATATTGAAATGAATTAAAAGAGAGTAGGATTAATAGTCTTCCTCTTAGCTCCAATTTGATGTTTGATGAAGAACTCAAGCCCTCTTCAATGGTTGATTTCCCTTTTGCAATATAGGATGGAGCTTTCTCAAGTCACCAAGCCTTTCAATGATTATGCCTTTGGAAGATGGAATGGAGCTTTCTCAAGTCACCAATCCTTCAATGAAGCTTCTTCCACCTTCAAGAGCTTGTTAACTCAACTTATCCCAAAGAACCAAATTGAAGCTTGTCAATGGAAGATGTAGAAGATGAAGATGGAGGATGAAGATGAGGGACAAGGAGAGTGTCACTCTCTCCTCATCCCAAATTATGTTTGCATTCTCCTTCTCTTTTCTTTTCTCTCACTCAAACCCTAGCCGTTCTCTTTTTTCTGTCATGCGAAAGAGCTTAAATAGATATTAAGAGTGACACGACCAAGCTCGATTTGGCTTCGCCATGTCTCTTGATCTTTTTTCTTGCCTTCCATTAGGTGACACAGCCAAGCCAAGGTTGGCTTGGCCATGTCTCTTGATTTCCATAGGACACGGCCAAGCCAGTTGGCCGTGTCCCTCACTGTGGCTTCTTCTTTCTTTCTTTCTTTTCTTTGCTCTTTAAGGAGGTGACACGGCCAAGCCAAGAGTGGCTTGGCCGTGTCTTATGTGATCTTCATCTTTTCTTTCTTCTTTGGAATGGAGAGTGACACGGCCAAGCTTAAGTGATCTTGGCCGTGTTTGACATGCTTGGAGGGACACGGCCAGTGGCTTGGCTGTGTCCCTTGGGTGTGTCTCTCTCTGTTGCTCATTTTCCTTCTTTTCCTTCTCTTCTTTGTCTTGTTCTTTGATTTGCTCTTTGAGTGAGACATGGCCAGAGGCTTGGCCGTGTCTCTGGGAGTGTCTGCTTCTGCCTTGAATTTCTTTTGAGGGACATGGCCAAGCTTGCTTTGGCTTGGCCATGTCTTGCTTGGTTCATGCTTTTCTTGCCCTGTTTTAATCTTCCAAGAGTGTTTTTGTACCTAAACCTAGAAACAACACTTTAAACACACTTAAAACAACAATTAATCAGAACATTAACTAAAACACACATAAAATCATACTAAAAACTAGTACAAAAATGACCTAAACACAGGCCTGCGGGCGTTTCACTTGCAGGAATTTCCTGCAGGTGAAATAACTTCCCGCAGGAATTTCCTGCGGGAGAAGTTATTTCGCCCGTAGGAAATTCCTGCGGGCAAAATAATTTCCCGCAGGAATTTCCTGCGGGCGGCTGCGGCTCCTGCAGGCAAAATAACTTCCCGCAGGAATTTCCTGCAGGCGGCTGCGGGCTAAGTTATTTCGCTCGCAGGAAATTCTTGCGGGCGAAATAACTTGCCGTAGGAAATTCCTGCGGGCTGGTACGCTGGCACGCCCACGGGCTGGTACGCCACAGGCCCGCTGCCACAATTTTTGCCAGCGCAAAATTTTTCAACGCAATTTTTTGAAACCTAATTCAATTAGGTTTTAATTTCTTTTTTTTATTAATATTAATTGCCGTGGGGAATTAGGAATAAACAACCTAAAAACCACTATAAATAAGGATGAATTAAACCAAATCAAGGGAGGAAAAATTTTCACAGTGAGCTTAGGATTGGAAACCAAATCAAGGAATGAAAAGCAATAATTCAATTCAACTGATTTTTAAGGGAGTAGCAGCAGGAATTAATGAAGAAAGGCAAACAAGGATTGTCTTTGGAGCTAGTTCATCCAAGAAGAGTTATTTTTTGGAGAATCAACAAAAGAAGGTATGTTAAATTCTTTTTTATTTATGTTACACAGTAGCTAAATTATGGAATTAGGGTTTCTTTAAATCAAAGACTTTAGAACTTTAGTTTAATTCTTCCAAAGTTAAAACACTAAAACGTGACCTTCTTTTCTAAAAAGACTTAAAATTGTTATTTTTTCTTCTTAAAAATCTTAAAACTCTAATTGAACATATTTTTCTACAAAACCAAGATCAAATTCTGTTTCTTTTAAGATTTTAAAGTAGGTTCTATTTCATTCAAAAAACCTTAAAAAACATCTTTTCTACTTATAAAAACTTTAATCCATTTGTTTAAATTCATAAAACTTCATAAAATATCAAATTGCTTTTTAAAACCCTAAAAATAATTCATTACCCGAGAACCCTAATTTCAAAGCCTAAATAAAAAATTCAACTTTTAAACCTAAAATAATGAACCCTAATCCTTTTAAAACCTTAAACCCTAATTTTTATGAACTCTAATCCTTTTAAAACACAAAAAAAAAATCATAAAAACTCAAAAATTACACAGTAGCTTAAATCACTATTTAAAATCATGAATTAAAAAGTATTTCAAAGTGTCCAAAACCCTAGTTTCATGGTTTCACCATTCAAACCTTAATTTGGTTAATCAAAGTGTCTTACCAACCTTTTTAAAACATAAAACCCTAATCTATTTTAACTCCATAAGAAGTCACAGTAGCTATAATTGAACTTTTATTTGCTTTATTCAATTCCATATTTGTTTATGCTTTGACTTATTTCTTATGCTTTAATTTATTTAATTTTAATACTTGATTTATTTAATTTATCATGGATGGATGTTTGTTTTATATTTTGGATAATACTTTTGATGAATGATTTATTTATGATGGATGATTATTTACTTTTATCAATTAATTTAGACTTCCAAAAGTTGTAAGAGGTATGTTTCCACTTGGTGGGTACCTCATTAGTTAAACATCATGTAATTTAATTTGCTTTCCTATTTTAGAACCTATGTAAAGGGCATGTTTCTACCTTTTGGTAGGTGTCCTATCTAGGCATGTGATGTAAGGACATGTTTCCATCCATGGATGGGTGTCCATTTATTTACTTCGTTTGGACATTACTTTGATTTTAATATATTGATGCTTTCATTTAATTATTGTGTGTAATATGGATAATATTGTTATATTTAAGAATTTTATAATATTAAGACCTGTAAAGGAGGCCGAATCCAATGAATAGGGCATTGTGGGGTTGCTGGGCCATTTCTCACCTTCCCCACACGTACCCAACTTTCCAAACCCATTAAGGGGTTGGGGATTCCTTAGGAATCGAGTCATCTGCCCCTTTCTTTTTCCCAGCCCATCCGGGTGGCAACTCCATTTTCTCCAGACTTAGGTCCGTGTTCTCTAAGGCCCCGAGCCTAAACAGTGCCGAAGTCGCAAGAACCATTCCACTGGGAGTGGGGGCGAAAATCACCGCTCACAGTGGCGACTCCACTGGGGATAAGAGAAGTTGATTCCGTTAGTCTATATATTATTCTATTCTTTCTTATGATGATATTATCCATTGCATCATATTAGATTGCATTGTGTGTGTGAGTTAGGACGCTCGTGTTACCCGTGTTATGTTATGTAAGGGATACCATACTTTCACTCAAGGTATGGAGATCAAGCATGGCATAACCACTCATAGCCTCGTACCATTTGGTATATACTTGCTATGGGAACCTAAGCCTTTCTACCCAAAGACTAAAGCTCATGTAATTGGCCTAGTTACTTTCCTTAGGTTTTAACCCAAATGCTTATTGTTTGACTATGGTTAGTTTATCTTAGTCTAATTCATGGCTTATTTGGTTTGTTTTTTTTCTAATATGACCCAAGTACATTTGCAAGCTCAAAATAAATTTTTTTCGAAACTTTTTAAGATGGTCTTTGGACATAAGATTTTTTTCTAAAAACAAGTCAAAAAATTTTTTGGCCCATGGCCCAAATACTAAGCCCAAAAATCCATTTTTCTAAAATCTTTTTCAATGGGCTTAGAAACAAAACTATTTTCACCCAACCATTTTTTACAAAGAGCTTGCAAAAATATTAGGTCAATTATGAAATACCAAAAATCAATTGTGGGCCTAGTTTACACAAGAACAAATTAACCATGGGCTTGTTTTTGGCATGAATCATTAGTTACCTTTTTTCAAGTGAGAAATTTTTCTATGATAAACCTCTTAATTTCGTTTTAATCCAATATAGCATAAAAGCTACTTTGGTTGGTTTAATGGATTAAAACCTAATTAATGGGAATTATCATGGATTGATTTCCATTTTCGAAAATATAACTATTGGTTGAAACGTCCAAGGAAATTGTTCGAAAGCAAGGTACCCCATATTGGTATTTTGTTAACCATATACCTAGGAAAAGAGACTCGCCATTCGTGTGTGGATGTTATAAGGTTGGAAGGAATGTCCTAATTTATTCTTATTTGTTAATTGTTTTTGCATACGTCCATACATTTGCATCTCATATCATTGGTCCTCTCTGGCTCACAGCCCTGGATTACGAAAGTTCAAAAGCTTACGACAATCCGACCTACGCCGGAGACAAAGTATCTAGCAACGACTCAATCACTTGCTCACAAAAAACATTGGAGCCCGAACAAATTTAAAGGATGGTGGATGAGGCCCTCAATGCCAAGATGGAAGAAATCAAAGAGGCCCTAGCTGAGACCATGAGGAACCAATTGACTGCAATCTTAAAGAATCATGCCGAGGCTTCTGCTAGCACTAAGAAGCCAAAGGACAAAGGGAAGATGAAAGTTAATGAAGTGGCTTGTGATGATGAGAAGGTGATCGTTGATGATGATGATTGGGCCCAATACTACCAAGATCCACAAGACAAAAAGGAGTCGAAGGTTGTTGAGAAAGCAACTATTGAAAAGACCGAGACATCTGATATTGAAAAGATGATTGCTGATTTAGAAAAGAAATTTAAGAAGAAATTGAAAACCAAAGAGGTGTTCGAGATAGACAAACTATTTGAACAAGATGATGAAGTCCCTTATAAATTCAAGATGCCTTCCTTTGCTAAGTACAATGGCACCGAAAATCCTCATCTCCACGTGAAGCAATATATCACTGCCATGCAATCTGCATGAGCTACTAAGGCTCAAACCCTAAGGTACTTCATGCTCTCATTGGACACTGTTGTCCAAAATTGGTTCAATACCTTAGATGATGTAACACAAAAGAGTTGGGATCTACTTTACAATGCCTTCATCCAACAATATGGATACAATGTTGAAATGGAAGTTACCTTAATGGAAGTTGAGTCCATTAGGCAACGACCAAATGAATATTTTGTAGATTATGTCAACAGATGGAGAAACAAGGCTGCTTTACTCAAGAAGAGGCCCAATGAATCCGATCAAATAAGGATGATTGTGAGAGGGGTGTTGCCTAATCTTCGTGAGAGGATGTCTCATACACTCATACGTAATTTCAAAGATCTTCTCCAAGCTAGTCTACAAATTGAAGAGTGGGAAAGGGAGAAGAATTGCTTTTCAATAAAAAGGAATGAGAAAGGGGACTACCAGTCGGGCAATCAAAGCACACAATAAGAAGTTGATGTTAATGCCGCTAGTCAAGAAGGAATGAGGCAATTTTAAGAATTAGGGAAGCCAATATCTTAGGTTCTAAATAAGCTACAAAAGAAGGGATTGTTACAACCCTTGACTCCTCGTCCTTTGCCTAATCCTCTTCCACCTAACTTTGATACTAATGCATTTTGCCAATTCCATCAAAGGCCTAGACACGAAACGGACAATTGCATGAAGTTGAGGCATGAGATCCAGAATTTAATTGATAATGGCAAGTTGCCCGAGCTGGACAAGCCCAACACCAAAGATAATCCATTTCCAAGGTTCAACAGAGTGCCACCACCAGCAACCTTCATGGTAGGAAAAGGATTGGAAGAAGACTTTGTTTTATCATCCTTTCATGATGGAAATATTGAAGATGTGAAAGGAAAAGAAGCCTAACTAAACAAACTTTCCTTAGCTTGAATGTTGCTTTTCAATTTTACTTTCTTTAATATTTTGGAACTATCGTGTTTTTCAAATTTAAATTTGTTTGAATAAATTACTTTTGTCAAAAAAAATTTTTGGTCTTTGTTCATTTTGATGCTCAACCAATGAGGAATTTAGCTTGATGTTTATAAATTAATGTGTCTAGGCATCATGACTCGAATGACTTTACTAGATAAGGGAATTGCTCTATAGCATTGAGTTGTGTATGCTTACTTAGAGAGGGCTCCTGCATAATTATCTTTGTCTAGGTCTTAGTCAGTCTTAGAACATGCTTTGACAAACTTTTGAGGCGAAATTGAACTCTGCTTATTTAAGGGAGAAATGATCTAGGCATTGTTTGATTAGCCAACAACTAGTATCCACCCAATTAAATATTAATCCCTAGTTGTTCCTTTGAGCCTTCATAAAATTTTAGCTTTCTTTTCATTGGCATATAACCTCAACAACCTACCTTGAGCTGTTGTGATACTTTTGACAAGTCTTATGATCTCAAAGGTGAAAAGGCAAGAAGATCAAAGAAAGAAATGAATAGTCAAGACTATGAAGATAGTTGAAGTTCTCAAGACCATAAGGGTAGTTGAAGTTTTCAAGACCATAAGGGTAGTTGAAGTTCACTTAATATCTCTAATATATCAAGACAACATTAGAGTAACAAATGGTTTATCCCTGTTAATGAAGATTTATGTTACTCCCCTCATCCATTATTGGACGCCCTAGTTATTACAAATAAGACAACTCAGTTTGAGCTAAAAAAAGGGATAACAAAAAAAAGACAAAAAAAAAGAAGAGAGAGAGAAAAAAAGAAAAAGAAAACCTAAAAAGGTGGTTCATAAAGCCAACTAAGTTATCTTTTACCTAAAGCAGCAAAAGGCTTCCATAAGGATGGTCTGACTTGAATTGGTCCAACCTAACCAAAGATTCAATCAAAATTGGAGAAAAGAAGGGAGACCATCCAGTTCTTGAAAGTTTTGTACTAGATAGTCCAACAAGAAAGAAGGACAAAATGATAAAATGCTCAAAGAAAAGGAAGAGTAAGGAAAACAAAGATAAAGAAAAGGGAAGAGTAAGAGAAATAAAGAAAAGGGAAAAGAAGAAAAGAAATGAATTTGGGAACCAAACTTTTTGCAAGGGCAAAAACTATCCTAGTCAAGATCCAAATTAATGATAAGAAGATAGAAGAAATTTGGAGTCTAGCAAGGTTGCCTCTAAGCTGCCTAAAATTCCAACAAGAAATTTGTAGTGTGAAGGTTTTTCCATTGTGTCACACCAGCTCCAATCTCAAAATGGCCTTCACTTAAGCCTGTTTCCCTCATAGACCCCATTTCAAGCCTATCAAAGACCTATTGATCTCTCTTGGTAGGTAGAGTCTATTAGTGGAGATAGTTTGGATAAGCATGCATATGAGATATACAGTATTTAAACTCAATGAGACCTTTGGCCAAGTAATGTGTATGTGCCTATCTGAAGTGCAATAGTTCTTGCTTAAATAGAAATGATTCCTGAGTTTAGTACAGTAACTAGGGTTGTGATGTTATAGATATGTTAATTTGGAAAATCAAGTCCTGATGCACATTGACATTAATTTGGCAAAGCCAACATTTGATTTCAAAGTCAAAATTCAAAAAAAAAATGTTTTGTCATACAAAGCCTTCAAGTTAAGGGAAGTATGTTGAACCTCCAAAGGACATATTGGGTAAAGGAAATGATTATTGGCAAGTTGCCAATTGACATGCTGAAACATAATTCGAAATGGATGCATCCCTGACTCTACCATTAGGGGTCTCTACCATTATTCATGTTTTCAACATCTTGAAGATAAAAGCCACAAAGGCAAAGCTTTCGATCATTCCAATGCGAGATTTGAACAAGTGTCAAAAGGGAACCAATGAGAACACTTATGCTGATCACCTCAGTCTATGAGTTGATGGAACAACTGTAAGTATTATTCATGCATATCATGCATACATGAGCATATCACATCGTACTTTCTTGTATTGTCTATTCTTTATCAAAGTGAACAGCAAACACTCTGTGGAGTGAAGAATCAAAAGAAGATATCAAATCAGGGAGGCATAGAAAGCTCATTGCTTGAGAAAGCTCCAGTAATTTTGCAAAGAGAAGAAATGTGTGCTTCTGCGAAGAACAAGACGGCAAAAACATCAATCACAGCTTGCATGGATAAAATCTTTGGTTTGAGCCTACACAGGGGGCATAGTTTCTCCTTTTCAATTTTTTGAGTTTATATACCAAATATTTTTAAACTCACTTACAAATATTTTGCCACACAGGGGGGGGGGCAAGGAGAGGATATAAGGTCCAATTAAAAATAACTAAATCCTTGCAAAAGAATGGAACAATAGAACTCTCAAAAGAATGAAGGTGCAAAAGACAAAAGACCTATCCAGCTAAAAGAGCTGAAGCCAGGGTGAAGACCCGATCTCAAAGGATGAAGATCCACTTTTCAAGGGTGAAGACCCAATCTCAAAGGATGAAGATCCATTTTCAAGGGTGAAGACCCGATCTCAAAGGATGAAGATCCATTTTCAAGGGTAAAGACCCGATATCAAAAGATGAGGATTCATTTTCAAGGATGAAGATCCATTTGCAAGGGTGAAGACCCAATCTCCAAGGATGAAGAATCATTTTGAGGGTGAAGAATCACAATGTATAGAACAGCCGGAGCAGTCAGACTTCTCAACTGATAAAAGGTTAGTCAAATTCATTCTCGGGTACAAGTACCCATTCTCGGGTCCAAGTACCCAAATCAAATCTAATCTTGGGTCCAAGTACCCAAATCCAATTTCGGATCGAGTATCCAAATCCAGTTAGGATCGAGTATCCAAATCCAGTTAGGATCAAGTATCCAAAGCCAATTTAGGATCGAGTATCCAAATCTAGTTTAGGGTCGAGTATCCAAATCCAGTTAGGATCGAGTATCCAAAGCCAATTTAGGATCGAGTATCCAAATTTGATATAGGATCGAGTATCCAAATTCAGTTAGGATCGAGTATCCGAATCCAAGTTAGGATCGAGTATCCAAATCAAGTTAGGATCGAGTATCCAAAGCCAATTTAGGATTGAGTATCCAAATTCGATTTTGGATCGAGTATCCAAATCCAGTTTAGGGTCCAATATCCAAATCCAGTTAGGATCAAGTATCCGAATCCAGTTTAGGATCGAGAACCCAAATTTTCCTTAGGTCAAGAACTTAGAATTATCCTTGAGTCCAAAACTCGAACCGGGTCCAGAACCAAAAATTTTTCTTAGGTCTAGAACCTAGAATCATCCTTGAGTCCAGAACTCGAACCGGGTCCAGAACCCAAAATTTTCTTTAGGACAAGAACCTAGAATTTTCTAAGTCCAGAACTTAGCTCGGGTCCAGAACCCAAATTTTACTTAGGTCCAGAACCTAGAATTTTCTAAGTCTAGAACTTAGCTCGGTTCCAAAACCCAAATTTTCTTTAGGTTTAGAACCTAGAATTTTCTAAGTCCAGAACATAGCTCGGGTCTTGAATCCAAATTTTACTTAGGTCCAGAAACTAGAGTTATCTTCGAGTCCAGAACTCGAATCCGGGCCCAGAACCCAAATTTCCCTTCGGTCCAGAACCTAGAGTCATCCTCGGGTCCAGAACCCAAAACAAGTCGCCATATCAAAAATTAAGTCTTATTGCTTTTCACTCTCTTTCACTAAGGTTTCAGATAATTCAAGCAGGGGGCAAACTGTAGACCCTTAATTTTTTACCCAATCCGATCTAATATGCTTTATTTAGTCCAAAATGATTATTGTTGTCTAATTGGTCCAAAATAATTTTAATTATATAATTTTACCTTAGTATCAAATTTTTATTAATAAAAAATGAACAAATAAAAATCAAAAAATGAAAATAAAAATGAAAATTGGAGTCGAAAAAAAAATCAGCAGCGAAAAGTTGTCGCGCGGGCCCGTCGGGCCAGCTGCAGTTCGCCCGCAGGAAATTCCTACGGGCGAAATAATTTCCTGCAAAAATTTCCTGCGGGCGGCTGCGGGCGAAGTTATTTCGCCCCCCAGAAATTCCTGCGGGCGAAATAATTTCCCGCAGGAATTTCCTGCGGGAGGCTACGGGCGAAGTTATTTCGCCCCCAGGAAATTCCAGCGGGTGAAATAACTTCCCGCAGGAATTTCCTGCGGGTGGCTGCGGGCGAAGTTATTTCGCCCGCACGAAATTCCTGCGGGCGAAATAACTTCCAGCAGGAAATTCCTGCGGACTGGCACGCCCATGGGCCCGCTCCCACAATTTTTGCCAGCGCAAAAATTTTCAACGCAATTTTTTGAAACCTAATTCAATTAGGTTTTAATTTCTTTTTTTTTTTATTAATATTAATTGCCGTGGGGAATTAGGAAAAAACAATCTAAAAACCACTATAAATAAGGACTAATTAAACCAAATCAAGGGAGGAAAAATTTTCATAGTGAGCTTAGGATTAGAAACCAAATGAAGGAAGGAAAAGCAATAATTCAATTCAACTGATTTTTTAAGGAAGTAGCAGCAGGAATTAAAGAAAAAAAGGCAAACAAGGCTTGTCTTTGGAGCTTGTTCATCCAAGAAGAGTTATTTTTTTAGAGAATCAACAAAAGAAGGTATGTTAAATTCTTTTTTATTGATGTTACACAGTAGCTAAATTATAGAATTAGGGTTTCTTTAAATCAAAGACTTTAGAACTTTAGTTTAATTCTTCCAAAGTTGAAACACTAAAACGTGACCTTCTTTTCTAAAAAGACTTAAAATTGTTATTTTTTCTTCTTAAAAATCTTAAAACTCTAATTGAACATATTTTTCTACAAAACCAAAATCAAATTCTGTTTCTTTTAAGATTTTAATGTAGGTTCTATTTCATTCAAAAAACCTTAAAAAACATCTTTTCTACTTATAAAAACTTTAATCCATTTGTTTAAATTCATAAAACTTCATAAAATATCAAATTGCTTTTTAAAACCCTAAAAATAATTCATTACTCGAGAACCCTAATTTCAAAGCCTAAATCCAAAATTCAACTTTTAAACCTAAAATAATGAACCCTAATCCTTTTAAAACCCTAAAACCTAATTTTTATGAACCCTAATCCTTTTAAAACACAAAAAAAAACATAAAAACTCAAAAATTACACAGTAGCTTAAATTACTATTTAAAATCATGAATTAAAAAGTATTTCAAAGTGTCCAAAACCCTAGTTTCATGATTTCACCATTCAAACCTTAATTTGGTTAATCAAAGTGTCTTACCAACCTTTTAAAATATAAAACCCTAATCTATTTTAACTCCATAAAAAGTCACAGTAGCTATAATTGAACTTTTATTTGCTTTATTCAATTCCATATTTGTTTATGCTTTGACTTATTTCTTATGTTTTAATTTATTTAATTTTAATACCTGATTTATTTATTTTATCATGGATGGATGTTTGTTTTATATTTTGGATAATACTTTTGATGAATGATTTATTTATGATGGATGATTATTTACTTTTTTCAAATAATTTAGACTTCCAAAAGTTGTAAGAGGTATGTTTCCACTTAGTGGGTACCTCATTAGTTAAACATCATGTAATTTAATTTGCTTTCCTATTTTAGAACCTATGTAAAGGGCATGTTTCTACCTTTTGGTAGGTGTCCTATCTAGGCATGTGATGTAAGGACATGTTTCCATCCTTGGATGGGTGTCCATTTATTTACTTGGTTTGGACATTACTTTGATTTTAATATATTGATATTTTCTTTTAATCATTGTGTGTAATATGGATAATATTGTTATATTTAAGAATTTTATAATATTAAGACCTGTAAAGGAGGCCGGTTCCAATGAACCGGGCGTTGTGGGGGTGCTGGGCCATTTCTCACCTTCCCCACACGTACCCAACTTTCCGAACCCATTAAGGGGTTGGGGATTCCTTAGGAATCGAATCATCCACCCCTTTCTTTTTCTCAGCCCGTCCGGGTGGCGACTCCATTTTCTCCGGACTTAGGTCCGTGTTCTCTAAGGCCCCGAGCCTAAATAGTGCCGAAGTCTCAAGATCCATTTCACCGGGAGTGGGGGCGAAAATCCCCACTTACACTCTCAAAAGAATGAAGATGCAAAAGATGAAAGATTAATCGAGCTAAAAGAGCTGAAGCCAGGGTAAAGACCCGACCTCCAAAGGATGAAGATCCATTTTCAAGGGTGAAGACCCGATCTCAACGGATGAAGATCCATTTTCAAGGGTGAAGACCCAATCTCTAAGGATGAAGATCCAATTTGATGGTGAAGAATCACAATGCATAAAACAGCCAGAGCAGTCAGACTTCCCAACTAAAAGATTAGTCAAATCAAACCAATCCTGAGTCCAAGTACCCAAATCAAATCAATCTGGGGTCCAAGTACCCAATCCCGGGTCCAAGTACCCAATCTAGGGTTCAAGTACCCAAATCAAATCAATCTGGGGTCCAAGTACCCAATCCCGGGTCCAAGTACCCAAATCAAATCAAGCTCGGGTCCAAGTACCTAAATCAAATCAAGCTCGGGTCCAAGTACCCAAATCAAATCAATCTCGGGTCCAAGTACCCAAGCTCGGGTCCAAGTACCCAATCTCAGGTCCAAGTACCCAAATCAAATCAATCTCGGGTCCAAGTACCCAAGCTCGGGTCCAAGTACCCAATCTCAGGTCCAAGTATCCAAAATCAATTCAATCCCGGGTTCAAGTACCCAATCTTAGGTCCAAGTACCTAAATCAAGTACCCAAAACAAATTTGAATCACCATCTCAAAAATTAAGTCTTATTGCTTTTCACTCTCTTTCACTTAAGTTTCAGATCATTCAAGCAGGGGGCAAACTGTAGACCCTTAATTTTTGACAGAATCCGATCCAATATGCTTTATTTAGTTCAAAGTGATTTTTGTTTTCTAATTTGTCCAAAATAATTTTAATTAAATAGTTTTTGCTTTATTATCTAATTTTTATTAATAAAAAATGAAAATAAAAAAATAATAATCAAAAAATAATAAAAAATATCGGCAGCGAAAAGTGGTCCAGCGGGCCTGTTGGGCCAGCAGCACCTCACCCGCAGGACTGCGGGCGTTTCGTCCACAGGAATTTCCTGCGGGCTAGTTATTTTGCCCGCAGGAAATTCCTGCGGGCGGGCAACTGCGGGCGAAATAACTTTCCCGTAGGAATTTCCTACAGGCTGGGGCGCCCACACGCCCAGCCACGGGCCCGGCTGCAGTTTTTGCCAACCCAACCAAAGATTCAATCAAAATCAAAGAAAAAGGAGAAAGACCATCCAATTCTTGAAAGTTTTGTACTTGACAGTCCTACAAGGAAGAAGGACAAAATGATAAAATGCTCAAAGAAAAGGGAAGAGAAAGAAAAATAAAGAGAAAGAAAAGGGAAAAGAGGAAAAGAAATGAATTTGGGAACCAAACTTTTTGCAAGGGCAAAAACTGTTCCAATCGAGATATAGATTAATGCCAAGAAGATAGAAGGAATTTGGAGTCTAGAAAGATTGCTCCAAGCTACCTTAAGTTCCAACAAGAAATTTGTAGTGTGAAGGTTTGTCCTTTGTGTCACACTAGCTCCAATCTCAAAATGACTTTCATTTAAACCCTTGTCCCTTATAGACCCCATTTCAAGCCTATCAAAGACCTTTTAATCTCTCTCGGTAGGTAGAGTCTATTAGTGGAGATAGTTTGGATAAGCATGCATATGATATAGACAATATTTAAACTCAATGAGACCTTTGGCCAAGTAATGTGCATGTGCCTATATGAAGTGCAACAATTCTATCTTAAATAGAAATGATTCCGAGTTTAGTACGGTAACTAGGGTTGTCATGTTATAGATATGTTAATTTGGAAAAATCAAGTCCTGAGGTAGATTGACATTAATTTGGCAAAGCCAACATTTGATTTCAAAATTAAAATTCAAAATTAAAAAAAATAAAAATAAAAAATATTTTTGTCATACAAAGCCTTCAAGCTAAAGGGGAGTATGTTGAACTGTCGAATCTCCAGAGGACACATTGGGCAAAGGAAATGATTATTGGCAAGGTCATGAAGGACTACCAACTGACTTGCTGAAATATAGTTTGAAATGGATGCATCCCTGACTCTGCTATTTAGGGTCTCCACCACTCATGTTTTCAACATCTAAAGGATAAAAGCCATAAATGTGAAGCCTCCTGTAATTCCAGTGCAAGAACTGAATGGGCATCTAAAAGAAATCTGTGAGAGCACTTCTGCTGATCACCTCAGTCTGTGAGTCAATGAAATTGCTGTGAGTATTATCATGCATACGTGAGCATATCACATCACACTTTCTTGTCTTGTATTGTCTATTCTTTATCAAAGTGAACAGCAAACACTCTGTAAAGTAAAGAATCAAAAGAAGATTTCAAATCAGGGGGGAATGGAAAGCCCATTGCTTGAGAAAGTGTCAGTAATTTTGCAAAGAGAAGAAATATGTTCTCGTACGAAGAAATGGACAACAAGAACGTCAATCAAAGCTCGCATAGAAAAATCATGGGTTTTGGCCTACACAAGGGGCAAAGTTTCTCCGTTTTAATTTTTTGAGTCTATATTTTCAAACTCACTTACAAATATTTTGCCACGCAGGGGGGCAAGGAGAGGATATAAGGTCCAACTAAAAATAGCTGAATTTTTACGAAAGGAAGAACAAAGGAATGGAACAAGAAGTTAAGCCAGAATCCTCAACTAATAAAAGGTCAATAAAATAAAATTCAAATCTCGAGTCAAAGTACCCAGTCACGGGTCAAAGTACCCAAATTTAATCCATTCCCATGTCTAAGTACCCAAATCAAATCAATCTGGGGTCCAAGTACCCAATCTCGGGTCCAAGTACCCAAATCCAATTCTAGCTCGGGTCCAGAACCCACATTTTCCTTAGGTCTAGAACCAAGAATCTTTTCAAAGTCCAGCACTTAGCTCGTGTCCAGAACCCAAATTTTTCTTAGGTCAAGAACCTAGAATCTCTTTTAAGTCCAGAACTTAGCTCGGGTCCAGAACCCAAATTTTCCTTAGGCCCAGAACCTAGAATCTCTTTTAAGTCCAGAACTTAGCTCGGGTCTAGAGCCCAAATTTTTCTTAGGTCCAGAATGTAATATCCTCATGTATGCCCTAGAAGTTTTGATTATGTTGTTGTTGTTGTTGTTGTTGTTGTTGTTGGTTTAAAATGTGATTGAATGTATATGTTAGGTGATAAGAAAAGGAATTGGTAAGAGAATGCTTATGTATATGTGTTTTGGGAAAGAAAGAGGGTTTAGAGAAAAGTGTATATGTTGTTTATATGATGATATATATATCATATACATAAGTCAAAGGGAGAGTCAATGGAAGAGAGATATTTTTATGGGATATGTGAAATTACTATAATGGGCTTATAAGAGACAAGAGGTTAGTTATATGGATAAGGGTGTTTTGGTAATTGCTTGAATTGAATCACATGGTGGAGATTTAAAGAAGGATTGACTTTGTTTCTTCATCATTTTTCTCTTTTTCTTGGTTGTAGTGGCCGGCTCCTCCATAGACAAAGGAAAGCAAGAGGTGAAGAGAGGATCTTGATGTGTTGAGCTCAAATTGAAGGAAGATTAAGTGATCAAGTGTTGATTCAAGAAGTTTTTAACTAAGGTAAGATCTTTCCTTTGATTTCTTTTATTCTTTTGAAGTGGTATTGGAAGTTAATTAGGGTTTTTTGATTTGATGATAAGACGTGGTGGTGATGTGTTTTCAAGTGTTAAATTGGTTTTAAGTTAAGAGTTTAAATAGGTGTTGTTGTTAGAAGTGGTGGATGTTGATTTTGGAAGATGGAGAAGGATATTGGTTTTAGGGTTTTGAGATGGTTTGTGTTTAAATGTATTATGAATATTTTGTGAAGTGATTTTTGTGATGAATTTGTGTTTAGAACATTGTTTCCATTCATTTGAACCATGCTATATTGTGTATGATGAGTTGGAGTGTAATTGGGGGAAAGTTGTGCATGTTAGGGTTTTAATTCATGGGTGACATGGCCAAAGGGAAAGAGAGACACGTCCAAGCTAAGGGATTTTGGGCGTGTTGGATTGGTTTTTGAGAGACACGGCCGTGTCCCCTAGCCGCGTTAGCTACTTTGATTTTTGGTTGAGAGACACGGTCACAAGCTTGGCCGTGTCCCTTGCCCGTGTTGCTTACTGTCAAATTGAGGTTGAGAGACACGGCCACAAGCTTGGCCGTGTCCCTCAAGTGGGCTGCCCGTGTCCCTCAAATGTGTTGGTTAGGGTTTTTTATTCTTTGTTCTAATTGCATTGTTATGATTCTTTAAAGGTATTTTGGTACCTAAACCCTAATATAAACACTTTAAACATACTTCAAACAAAGAATGCCTTAATCAAATGGATGTGGAAGATCCTAAAGCTATGAATGATATAAATTGTTCTTTGCCCTAATTGCATTGTTGAGATTGAACAATGTTATGTTATGCATTGTGAATGGTAATGTGTTTCATGAGTAATGTATATTGAAATGTTATATCAAAGATGCTATGATGATTCAAATAAGAGATGATATGAGTCAAGGCCATTGTGATTGGCTATGATGATTCAATTGAATGATATATGGCATGTTTGCCTAATTGATGATGAGAATTGAGAATGAAATATAAATGAATTGTGTGGCTAATGTGTTATTCCATTTTCAGAGTTTGTTATTGGTGGCATGCCTAATAAGTGTAACAATCTCTTGAAGTTAGGTTGGATTGAATCCTTGAAGCCTAATTGAGATGTTACCACCCTTGAAGCTAGGTTGGGTTTGGTTCTTGAAGCCAAGTTGGGTTGATGCTTAGCATGCTTTGCTCCCCTTGAAGCTTGGTTGAATCTAATCCTTGAAGCCTAGTTGGGTATATGATATTGATAAATGTGATAACAAAAAAACCAAAACATTAACTCTGAAAATTGAATGGCATATTAGTGTGTTTTGGGCCCATGCTTGTCTTTGTTTAATGTTGTTCATGAATGGTTAAATGAATAACTAATGAGGTATATAAAAAGGTGTTGGGTTATGAAATGTAAAGGTATATTGTTAGCTTTGCATATATGATGTTACATGTATAATATAAATTGAGAATTGACATTGCATTGCACTAAAGCATATCATTAGCATGATTTATCTTACTAAGCCGTTGGCTTAGCGCGATAGTGTTTAATCGCGCAGGTGATAGAGTTGATAGAGTTGAACCCGAGAGCTCTCCAAGACCGAGTGAGAGTAGATATTGAAGAGTTGATTTTGGAACTTAAAGTTCAGAGAAGATTTCCAATCATGTATAACTCTTTTAATATTTTGTAAAGTATTGTTTATAATGTGAATATATGTATATTTGTAAATATGGATTTAAATGTTTTCATATATATAAATCTATTTTACAAATTCCGCTGCGTATTAACTAAATGTATTTATATATCTATTTTGTTTTGTATTACAAGCTAATTACTATTTTCTAAAATGCATAATGAGAAAGGTGATGGTATCATTTAAATGATTTGAATGTCGACGAAAAACCGTAACATTCCTATGTTCGGTGCATGTATGCTACATTGTGGTGTTGTAGAGTACGTGTATTGGATGTGGGGGTGTTACAATTGTTTTGGTATCAGAGCCTAGGTTTGAGATTCTCAACCTAGGTAAAATGTAAGAAAAAGAAATGTTTTGATTTTAAAAAGTTGGTTTTGAAATAAAATACATGTTTGGGATTGGCAATCGCTGATCTTTAATAAGGTATAATCTGCTGTGTTTGCAGACATAAGTTGTGATGGACTCTCATTTACGGCAATCAGTAGAGGGTAGTGCTGAAAGCATTGCTCCTGATGAGGTTAGAGAGGGAGCTAGAGTTGATAGTGCTGAGGAGGCACCTGCTTCGGTGTCGGGGAGACCAGTTGGTGAGGAGGTTCCGCCAGTCTGGCTTAGGCTTATGGTAGAGGCTTTGAGGCAAGCACCAGTACAACCACAACCACCACCCCCTCAGCCTTTGGTATCAGTGAGGCATTATGACAAACTAAGGAAATATGGAGCGGAGGATTTCCTTTGTACAGTTGATCCAGCTGTAGCGGAGCAATGGCTTGATAAAGTATAGATGATTTTTATTCAGTTGCAAGCCACTCCAGAGGAAAAGTTTGATTATGCAAGATCTTTGCTGCAGAAGGATGCATATGATTGGTGGAAGACAGTGCCACATGCTATGGATGATTCACCAACCTTGTCCTATGCTGATTTCTTGAGAGAGTTTGAATTGAAATATACTCCGAGGGAGTATAAAGACATGAAGAAGATGGAGTTCTTAAGCTTGAAGCAAGACAGCAAGACTGTAACTTAGTATGAGGTTGAGTTTATTCGATTGAGCCAGTATGCTGGGGGCATTATAGCTGATGAAATAGATAGATGTAGGAGATTTGAGGAGGGATTGAGGCCCTCTATCATGTGTTTGGTAGCTGGATCCAGATATCATGATTTTTCCCAGCTAGTGGCAGCAGCTCGGAGTGTGGAGCGAGCTCAGGGTATTGCAGCTGCTTTAGAGGAAGAGGTTAGGGTAAGGAGGCCCCAGTTTGAGGCAGGGTCTTCTTCTACAAAGAGAGGTAAAGGTAGTTTTGTTCCTCGGGTCAGTAGAAGTCAGAGATCAGCTGGTAGGTCAGTGCAGTTCCAGAGACAGAGATTTAGATCTACAGCTTCAGTGGCGAGTGCTCCGACCCCGGTGACTCATAGATCCACCCCACCCATCTGCATTCATTGTGGTAGGCCACATGGAGGTTCTTGTTGGAAGGCTGGTGTAGCAGGGTTTTGCTTCAGATGTGGATCCCCTGATCACTTTGTGAGAGATTGTCCTGAGAGACAAGAGCAGATGTCAGTTGATACTGCAGCTTCTCGACCTAATGTGAGGGGAGGTCGAGGAGGCAGGGGTGTCAGCAGAGGAGGTAGATCAGGGTTCAGTTCTAGAGGAGGTGCTACATCCAGGGAGAGTAGACCAGAGGAGGTTGGATCTTCCCAGAGGATGTATGTTATGCAGAGACAGCCAGATGCATCGGCAGTCATAGCTGGTACTTTTTCTTTATTTGATACTTCAGTACTTGCTTTGATTGATTCGGGTTCCACGCATTCATATATTAGTGCATCTGTTTTGCCTGTATTTGATGTGCATGCTGAGTCCCTAGGATTTGATGTATTGGTGACAAATCCGTTAGGGCATAGTGTGATTGTTAGTAAAGTGCACCGAGATAGTGCAGTAATGGTGCAAGGTGAGGAGTTTCTTGGAGACTTGATAGAGATGCCCTTTAAGGAATATGATGTGATCTTAGGCATGGACTGGCTATCTCGACATGGAGCTGTGGTGGATTGTAAAAAGAAAGTTGTTACTTTGAGAACTGTTGATGGTAGAGAAGTGAAAGTATTTAATGAGCAGGAGCAGCTAGCATCTTTGTTTGTTTCAGCTGTTGCAGCCAGGAGATTGATTAGAAAAGGGTGTGATACCTATCTTGCTCATGTGGTAGATACTAGAGTTAAGGTTTCTCAACTTGAGGATATAACCACAGTTGCTGAGTTCCCAGATGTGTTTCCAGAGGAGTTGCCAGGGTTGCCTCCTGAGAGAGAGGTGGAGTTTGGTATTGAATTGTTGCCTGGTACCACTCCTATTTCTATTACTCCTTACAGAATGGCACCGGCTGAGTTGAGAGAACTGAAGGTGCAGTTGCAGGAGTTGTTGGATAAAGGATTTATTCGCCCCAGTGTTTCTCCTTGGGGAGCTCCTATATTATTTGTGAAGAAGAAGGATGGTACTATGAGATTGTGTATCGATTATAGGCAATTGAACAAGGTGACTATTAAAAATAAATATCCTTTGCCTAGAATTGATGATCTCTTTGATCAATTGAAGGGTGCAGCTGTGTTTTCTAAAATTGATTTGAGATCTAGGTACCATCAATTGAGAGTTAAAGCTGAAGACATTTCCAAGACAGCCTTTCGGACCAGATATGGGCATTATGAGTTTCTAGTAATGCCTTTTGGTTTGATGAATGCACCTGTAGTTTTTATGGATTTAATGAATAGGGTGGTTAGACCCTATCTTGATCAGTTTGTGGTGGTCTTCATCGATGACATTCTGGTGTATTCGCGGAATGAAGAGGAACATGATAAACATTTGCGGATTGTGCTGCAAATCTTGAGAGAGAAGCAATTGTTTGCTAAACTGTCGAAGTGTGAGTTTTGGTTGGATCAAGTAGCTTTTCTCGGACATATAGTTTTAGCAGAGGGTATTAGAGTTGATCCGAGTAAAGTTGAAGCAATTTTGAATTGGAGTCCACCCAAGTCTGTAACTAAAGTTAGAAGTTTTCTGGGTTTGGCAGGCTATTACCGATGGTTTGTGAAAGGATTTTCTTTGATAGCTACTCCACTCACCAGATTGCTTCGAAAGGGAGTTAGATTTGTGTGGACAGATCAGTGTCAGACTAGCTTTGAACAGTTGAGAGAAATGTTGACTCAAGCGCCTGTTCTTACTTTACCTGTGGAAGGCAAACCATATGTGATTTTCAGTGATGCTTCACATAGTGGTTTGGGTTGTGTGCTGATGCAAGAAGGTAAAGTTATAGCTTATGCTTCTCAACAGTTGAAGCCGCATGAGCTTAATTATCCGACCCATGATTTGGAGCTAGCAGCCATTGTGTTTGCATTGAAGATTTGGCGACATTATTTGTTTGGGGAGAAGTGTTTTATCTACACTGATCATAAAAGTTTAAAATATTTGGGTGTCCAGAAAGAGCTCAATCTTCGACAGAGAAGATGGTTGGAATTGATTAAAGACTACGACTGCTTGATTGACTATCATCCAGGTAAAGCAAATGTTGTTGCTGATGCCTTGAGTCGGAAGTCTTTAGCAGGGTTGACTGTTTATTCGCTCTCGTTGCTTGTTGAGTTGAGAGCATTGTGTGCTAATTTTTGTAGCTTGTGATGATGGTGCATTGTTGGCACAGTTGCAAGTGAAACCAGTTTTGTTAGATCAGATTAAAGAGGCTCAGTTGGCTGATGAAAAGATTCAGAAGATTGTTTTAGATTGCCAGAATGGAAAGAGTGGACATTTTGTTGTGAAAGATGATGGGAGTCTCTGGTTTAAGAATAGATTGTGTGTACCCGATGATGCTAATTTGAAAAGGATCATTTTAGAAGAAGCTCATCAGTCAGTATTTGCTATGCATCCGGGCAATACAAAGATGTATCATGATTTGAGACAGCATTACTGGTGGATTGGTATGAAGAGAGACATTGCGGAGTTTGTATCAAAGTGTCTCACATGTCAGAGGGTAAAAGCAGAGCATCAAGTTCCAACCGGGTTGCTTCAACCTTTGTCAGTGCCTGAATGGAAATGGGATAGAGTGACCATGGATTTTGTGTCTGGATTGCCATTGACACAAAGGAAGCATGATGCTATATGGGTGATTGTGGATAGATTGACTAAGACAGCTCATTTTCTTCCGGTTCGGATGGATTACTCTTTGGAGAGGTTAGCTGAGCTGTATATCCATGAGATTGTGAAGTTGCATGGTGTCCCAATTTCTTTAGTGTCTGATCGAGATCCCAGGTTTACTTCCAAGCTTTGGAAGAGTTTGCATAGTGCTTTGGGTTCTCGACTGCACTTCAGCACTGCTTTTCATCCACAGATGGATGGGCAGTCAGAGAGAGTAATACAGATTATTGAGGACATGTTGAGAAGCTGTGTCATTGATTTCTCTGGAAGTTGGGACAGATTTCTACCACTTGTGGAGTTTGCTTATAACAACAGTCACCAATCCAGCATTGGTATGGCACCATTCGAAGCACTGTATGGTAGACGGTGTAGGACACCACTGTGTTGGAATGAACTTGGAGATAGTAAGTTAATTGGGCCTGATTTGGTTACAGAAACTGAAGAGAAAGTGAAGTTGATTCGAGGCAGGTTAAAAGCAGCTTCAGACCGACAGAAGTCTTATGCAGATCTGAAAAGGAGAGACATAGAGTTTGATGTTGGAGATAAGGTATTTTTGAAAGTATCTCCTTGGAAGAAGATCTTGAGGTTCGGTCGAAAAGGGAAATTGAGTCCTCGATTCATTGGACCGTATGAAGTTTTGGAAAGAGTTGGGCCAGTTGCTTATCGACTTGCTTTGCCACCTGAGTTGGATCGTATTCATAACGTATTCCATGTTTCTATGTTAAGGAGGTACAGATCGGATCCATCTCATGTGTTGCCAATTGAATCTATCGAAGTGAGTCCAGATCTGACATTTGAAGAGGAACCAGTTGCTATATTGGCTCGTGATGTGAAGGAGTTAAGAAACAAAAGAGTGCCACTTGTAAAGATTTTGTGGAAGAATCATGCAAAAGAAGAAGCAACTTGGGAAAGTGAGCAAACCATGCGAGAGCAATATCCTCAATTGTTTCAGAGTTGATATCAGGTAATTTCGAGGACGAAATTTCTTTTTAGAGGGGGAGAATTGTAATATCCTCATGTATGCCCTAGAAGTTTTGATTATGTTGTTGTTGTTGTTGTTGTTGTTGTTGGTTTAAAATGTGATTGAATGTATATGTTAGGTGATAAGAAAAGGAATTGGTAAGAGAATGCTTATGTATATGTGTTTTGGGAAAGAAAGAGGGTTTAGAGAAAAGTGTATATGTTGTTTATATGATGATATATATATCATATACATAAGTCAAAGGGAGAGTCAATGGAAGAGAGATATTTTTATGGGATATGTGAAATTACTATAATGGGCTTATAAGAGACAAGAGGTTAGTTATATGGATAAGGGTGTTTTGGTAATTGCTTGAATTGAATCACATGGTGGAGATTTAAAGAAGGATTGACTTTGTTTCTTCATCATTTTTCTCTTTTTCTTGGTTGTAGTGGCCGGCTCCTCCATAGACAAAGGAAAGCAAGAGGTGAAGAGAGGATCTTGATGTGTTGAGCTCAAATTGAAGGAAGATTAAGTGATCAAGTGTTGATTCAAGAAGTTTTTAACTAAGGTAAGATCTTTCCTTTGATTTCTTTTATTCTTTTGAAGTGGTATTGGAAGTTAATTAGGGTTTGTTGATTTGATGATAAGAGGTGGTGGTGATGTGTTTTCAAGTGTTAAATTGGTTTTAAGTTAAGAGTTTAAATAGGTGTTGTTGTTGGAAGTGGTGGATGTTGATTTTGGAAGATGGAGAAGGATATTGGTTTTAGGGTTTTGAGATGGTTTGTGTTTAAATGTATTATGAATATTTTGTGAAGTGATTTTTGTGATGAATTTGTGTTTAGAACATTGTTTCCATTCATTTGAACCATGCTATATTTGTGTATGATGAGTTGGAGTGCAATTGGGGGAAAGTTGTGCATGTTAGGGTTTTAATTCATGGGTGACACGGCCAAAGGGAAAGAGAGACACGGCCAAGCTAAGAGATTTTGGGCGTGTTGGATTGGTTTTTGAGAGACACGGCCGTGTCCCCTAGCCGTGTTAGCTACTGTGATTTTTGGTTGAGAGACACGGTCACAAGCTTGGCCGTGTCCCTTGCCCGTGTTGCTTACTGTCAAATTGAGGTTGAGAGACACGGCCACAAGCTTGGCCGTGTCCCTCAAGTGGGCTGCCCGTGTCCCTCAAATGTGTTGGTTAGGGTTTTTTATTCTTTGTTCTAATTGCATTGTTATGATTCTTTAAAGGTATTTTGGTACCTAAACCCTAATATAAACACTTTAAACATACTTCAAACAAAGAATGCCCTAATCAAATGGATTTGGAAGATCCTTAAGCTATGAATGATATAAATTGTTCTTTGCCCTAATTGCATTGTTGAGATTGAACAATGTTATGTTATGCATTGTGAATGGTAATGTGTTTCATGAGTAATGTATATTGAAATGTTATATCAAAGATGCTATGATGATTCAAATAAGAGATTATATGAGTCAAGGCCATTGTGATTGGCTATGATGATTCAATTGAATGATATATGGCATGTTTGCCTAATTGATGATGAGAATTGAGAATGAAATATAAATGAATTGTGTGGCTAATGTGTTATTCCATTTTCAGAGTTTGTTGTCGGTGGCATGCCTAATAAGTGTAACAATCTCTTGAAGTTAGGTTGGATTGAATCCTTGAAGCCTAATTGAGATGTTACCACCCTTGAAGCTAGGTTGGGTTTGGTTCTTGAAGCCAAGTTGGGTTGATGCTTAGCATGCTTTGCTCCCCTTGAAGCTTGGTTGAATCTAATCCTTGAAGCCTAGTTGGGTATATGATATTGATAAATGTGATAACAAAAAAACCAAAACATTAACTCTGAAAATTGAATGGCATATTAGTGTGTTTTGGGCCCATGCTTGTCTTTGTTTAATGTTGTTCATGAATGGTTAAATGAATAACTAATGAGGTATATAAAAAGGTGTTGGGTTATGAAATGTAAAGGTATATTCTTAGCTTTGCATATATGATGTTACATGTATAATATAAATTGAGAATTGACATTGCATTGCACTAAAGCATATCATTAGCATGATTTATCTTACTAAGCCGTTGGCTTAGTGCGATAGTGTTTAATCGCGCAGGTGATAGAGTTGATAGAGTTGAACCCGAGAGCTCTCCAAGACCGAGTGAGAGTAGACATTGAAGAGTTAGTTTTGGAACTTAAAGATCAGAGAAGATTTGCCAATCATGTATAACTCTTTTAATATTTTGTAAAGTATTGTTTATAATGTGAATATATGTATATTTGTAAATATGGATTTAAATGTTTTCATATATGTAAATCTATTTTACAAATTCCGCTGCGTATTAACTAAATGTATTTACATATCTATTTTGTTTTGTATTACAAGCTAATTACTATTTTCTAAAATGCATAATGAGAAAGGTAATGGTATCATTTAAAATGATTTGAATGTCGACGAAAAACCGTAACATTCCTATGTTCGGTGCACGTATGCTACATTGTGGTGTTGTAGAGTACATGTATTGGATGTGGGGGTGTTACACCGAACCTAGAATCTCTTCCAAGTCCAGAACTTAGCTCAGGTCCAAAACCCAAATTTTCATTAGGTCCAGAACCTAGAATCTCTTTTAAGTCCAGAACTTAACTCGGGTCCCGAACCCAAATTTTTCTTAGGTCCAGAACCTAGAATCTTTTTTAAGTCTAGGACTTAGCTCGGGTCCAGAACCTAAATTTTCCTTATGTCCAGAACCTAGAATCTTTTCTAAGTCAAGAACTTAGCTCGGGTCCACAACCCAAATTTTCCTTAGGTCCAGAACATAGAATCTCTTTTAAGTCCAGAAATTAGCTTAGGTCCATAACCCAAATTATCCTTAGGTCAAGAACCTAAAATTATCCTTGAGTACAGAACTCGAACCGGGTCCAGAACCCAAAATCTCAACCATCTCAAAAAGTAAGTCTTATTGCATTTCACTCTCTTTCACTAAATTCTCAGATCATTCAAGTAGGGGGCAAACTGTAGACCTTTAATTTTTGACACAGTTCGGTCCAATATATTTTAATTATTCCAAAATAATTTTTGTGTTGTCCAAAATATTTTAATTAGTCAAAAATAATTTTTGTTATATTAATTAAATAATATTTGCTTCAGTATTTAATTTTTATTAATAAATAATAATAATAATAATAAATAACAAATAAATAAATAAAAATAAAAATCGGCGATGGAAAAATCGACGACGAAAAAATCATCGCCGAAAACCAGTGTGGCGAAATGGCCTTGGGCCATTTCTCCTGTAGTTTATTTCTACGGGCGAAATGGCTCACAGGAATTTCCTGCGGGTGAAATGGCCCATAGGCCAAATTTGCCTCCCGCTGCCGTAGCCAGCTGCAACAGCTTTTTTTGCCAGTGCAATTTTTCCGCAGCTGTTTTTTTCGCCAGCGCAATTTTTCTGCAGCAGTTTTTTTTCGCCAGCGAAATTTTTCTAACACAAATTTTTCCGAAACCAAATGCAATTAGGTTTCAATTTCCTTTTCTTAATTAATGTTATATTCCATGAATAACTAGAATTAATCAAAAAATCTTCTATATATAAGATTAAAAACAACACAAAAAGGGGACGAAAATTTGGAGGAAATTTGAGACCGAAATTGAGGAGGAAAACTTTGAAAGATTTGAAGAATTCCTTCTGGTAGTGAAATCTATCAAACTAATTGAGAGAAGCAAACAAGCAATTTAATTGATCAAAGGCAGCAAAGCTTGTCTTTGTTCTTGTTCATCCAAGAAGTGATTTTTGGTGGAACCAACAAACGGAGGTATGATCAATTGTCTAATTTCTTCACAGTAGCTTAAACCATACAATTGTTTCTTTTAATTCAAAACCGCTAGAACTTTAATTTATCTTTTCTAAAGCTTAAAAACTTTAATTCGTTTATTTGTTTTCCAAAAATCTTAAAATTGTTTTTATTGTTTCTTCAAAATCTCAAAACACTAATTTGCTTTCTAATTTTTCAAAACCTTAAATTGAATCTGTTTCTTTCCACAAACCCTAAAAAATATCTTTTTTGTTTCTATAAACCTTAAATCATTTTGTTTATTTTCATAAAGTTTCATAAAATTATCAATTGATTTTCAAATTCTAAAATCTAATGCATTCTCCGAAACCCTAATTCTAAGATTCTAAAACCCTAATTCAACTCTAAAATCCAAAACAGTAAACCCTAACTTCCTTAAAACCTTAAACCCTAATTTTTCTAAACCCTAATCTTTAAAATCTTAAAACCATCTAAATTTAAATGTTATAATTCTACACAGTAAGTAACTGTAAATCATAAATCCAATATTTTAAAGTATCCAAACCCTAGTTTCATGATTTCACTTCTCAAACACTAATTTGGTTTATCAAAGAACTTTATCAACCTCTTAAATTATAAAACTTTAATCCACTTCAATTCCATTAAAACTTACAGTGGCATAAACCCATAAATTCCAAAACCCTAAACACATGAAATAAAGAATCTTGAATAGAAACAGGAACCCTAATTTGAATCTTTATTTGCCTTATTCAATTTTATATTTGATTATGCTTTGATTTATTTTATATGCTTTAATTTATTTAAGTTCAATGCTTGGTTTATTTAATTTATCATGGATGGACGTTTACTTTCAATGGACGTTTAATATCTTTGATGAATGATTTATTTACGATGAATGGTTGTTTACTTTTATCGATTTATTTAGATTTCCAAATGTTGTAAGAGGTATATTTCCACTTGGTGGGTATCTCATTAGTTAAACATCATGTAATTTAAATTGCTTTTCTATTTTAGAACCAATGTAAAGGACATGTCTCTACCTTTCGGTGGGTGTCCTATTTAGGCATGGATTATGTAAGGGCATGTTTCTATCTTCGGATGGGTGTCCATTTATTTGTTTTGCTTGGACATTATTTTTATTTTCAATATATCGATGCTTTATTTTAATTATTGTGTGTAATGTGGATAATATTGTTATACTTAAGAATTCTATAATATTAAGACCTGTAAAGGACGCCGGTTCCAATGAATCGGGCGTTGTGGGGGTGTTGGGCCATTTCTCACCTTCCCCACACATACCCAACTTTTCAAACCTATTAGGGGGTTGGGGATTCCTTAGGAATCGAGTCATCCACCCCTTTCTTTTTTTCCCAGCCCGTCCGGGTGGCGACTCCAATTTCTCCAGACTTAGGTCCGTGTTCTCTAAGGCCCCGAGCCTAAATAGTGCCGAAGTCACAAGAACCATGCCACCGGGAGTGGGGGCAAAAATCCTCGCTCACAAGTAGCAAGAGCCATTCCGTTGGGAGTGGGGGTGAAAATCCCCGCTCACAGATGTAGTGGAAGCAACAAACAAGACAATTAAGCAAATTCTGTCCAAGATGACCATGACATATAGGGATTGGTTAGAAATGCTTCCTTTTGCTTTATGGGGGTATAGGACCATTGTGCGAACCATGACTAAAATGATGTCATTTTCTTTTGTTTATGGGATGGAAGTAGTATTGCCGATAGAGATCGCGATCAAATCGCTAAGGTGGTCCTAGAAGTTGAATTGCATGAGACATAATGGGTAGTGAATAGATATGTGCATCGGGCTTTATTAGAAGAAATAAGGTTGAAGGCATTGTATCATCATCAGTTATGTCAAAGAAAGATAGTTCAGGCCTACAATAGAAGGGTTAATATCAGAAAGCCTAAAGTCAGTTACTTAGTGCTGAAGCAGTGCAAGCTTAATATCCCTGATCCAAGAGGAAAATTTAGACATGGTTGGGATGTGTCATATGTTGTAAAACATGTCATGAACAATGGTGTAGTCAAGTTGTCAGACATGGACGGGAATGAGTTTAGTGAGCCAATGAACATTGACAGATTGAAAAGGTTTTATGTTTGAAATTAAATTAAAGAAAGGAAGTTCGCTAGGTTGAAAACCTGAAAGGGCGGCCTAGGTAAAAGTTAGAGCAGCCCGCTAGTTCTGAAAACCTGAAAGGGCGGGCTGGGCAATAATTATCACTAAATGAGAGAAAATTATCAATTAGAAAACCCAAAATAGCTAGTTGGCAACAGGAGTGATCTTGTGTATGTTGACTTTATTTTTTTTTTGTTCCCCAATTTAATAAAATAGATTTAATGTTAAAAATGTTCTATGTATACTATTTTGAATAATTAGACCATTTGGGTAAAATAAATAACACATTAGAGAAACATGATGACAAATTATAAAAAAAAGGAAAACATCTTTTATTTTCATTGTTGTTCATCCTAATAACATTTTTTTTGAAGAATTGACAAGTGTAAAATCTATGGCAAATGATAAGTGTAGCATGCAAGCCAGTTTTGATGCAGTCAATCCAAGTAAGCTTCAATTAGATGGGGCACATCTAAATCATGAGTAAGCTTAGAACCTCAAGGCCCAGCATCATATTGGTTGTCAAGTCGATGGGGATCATAGCAAGTGCCTCGACGGAGAGCAACAAGGGGAACATACATTAGATATGTCTAGATGATCGCATGGGTAATCTTCCACCAAGGTGCCAACTAACTGATGTTAATGACAGAGCTAGAGTAGATCCAGTCAACCCACTCAGCATATGAAGAGACGGAATGAAATAGTTTCCTTGGAGAGTGATGTCAGGGTAGATAACTTATGAAGTCCATAGCTGGGGTATCAAGCAAGCAGAGGCGCTCCTATAGCTAGATATGTAAAAATGATTGCAAAAATCAATAAAAAAAAAGAGCCCGTGAGGTTGAAAACCCATAAGGGCAGTCTAAGAAAAAATTAGGGTAGTTCACTAGCTCCGAAAACCCAGAAGGGCGGTCTAGGAAAAAATTAAAACCAAAATTAAAAATAAAAAAAAAGTCCACTAGGTTGAAAATCCGCAAGGGAGGCCTAGGCAAAAATTAGGACATCTTGCTAGTTTCAAAAAATCGCAAGGGCGAGCTAGGCAAAAATTAGAGCAATAAAAATAAAAACCTAATTTAAAAACCTGAAAGGGCGGTTTAGGTAGTCACCTAAAGCAGCATGGGACTTCCAGCCAATCTCTTCGAAGAGTCTGTCCTAAATTGATCTAATCCAACCAAGGTCTCAGCCAAGATCATGAGTACTGGTGAAAATCCTCCCTCCATTTTGTCCACAATATCCAGTACTTGCAGGTCATTGTCACCGTCAGAGGAAACAAGCAGAAAATGACAAGCAAGCAAAGACAGAGCATGTGCCCCCACATTTTGGTGGGAGCCAAATGGGAAGCACAAAAATCGATCAATGGACCAAGCAAGAATTTCTCACCTATGGTCAATTGTAGAACTTCAGGTTTTGAGCATTAAAAAAACATATGCATCTTTTGATGAGTCTTGGAAGTCAGTATGGGTAATGCCATTGGATGATTGCTTGGATATCTAAGAATAGCTTCAAATTCTTCGAACATAGGACAGATTTTATAGTTGTTTATCTTAAAAGTCCTAGTTTTCACATCCCAAAAGGAAGCCATGGCATGTAAAAATGGTTAGTCCAACTTGATATTTTGAAAGCACTTTAAAATATTGAGTTGAGACCATGATATTTGTTTTCGATGTGTAGCCTTGATGGTCTTAATTCTTTACCTTTTTAAAAATTGGCTTCGGTCATTATGAAGGACCTGAAAATTGAAACTGGTTTAGTCTTGTAAAATGGAAATATTGAAATTAAATATGATATTCTGCTTTGGTTTTGTTACAGTGGGGAGTGTAACAATTGCAGTTATTTTGAGTTTATAGAGAATAATTGTTGGAGATTGAAGACCCTTAATTTTTGACCTAGTCTGGTCCGATATTTTTTTTATAGTCCAAAATAATTTTTATGGTATTTTAATTAAATAATATCTATTTTAGTATTTATTATTTGTTATTTATAATTTTTAATAAAAATAAAAAAGTAATAGTAGTAAAGTTAAAAAAATATATAATAAATAAATAAATAAATAAAAATCGGAGACGAAAAAATCGGTGATGAAATTTTTCGTCGCCGAAAGTGAATTGGCTTGGGCCAATTCGCCCACAGGAAATTCCTGTGGTGAATTGGCTAGACCGCAACAATTTTCAGCTCTCGCAATTTTTGTCGCCCATAGCAATTTTTTGCCAGCGCAGTTTTTTTGAAACCAAATTCTATTTGGTTTTGGTTTCTTCTCCTAAATAGTTTTAATTTCCTTAGACAGTTAGAAGTAGGTTTTTTATTTTTCCTATGAATACCACATTAAAACACAGAATTAAGGATCAAAAATTTTTTACTTGACCCTGGACTTTTGGATTTCTTTGGCCAACCACAAGCTTGAAAGATCAAGAGGCAGCAAACAACAACAATCTATCAAAGGCAGCCTACACTGTCTTTATTATTATTCAACCAGAATTTAAAGATTGTGATGAAACCAACAATGCAGGTTTGAATCTCTATTTTCTTTATTTATATTTACAATAGCTTCATCAAGTTGGATTAATGATTTCATCATATAATTTGATCAATTATTCTACAAACCATCCAAACTTTATTTGAAACCCTAAAAAAAAATTTTCAAAAACCTAATGCCTTAATACCTGTAAAACATATTTTTGAAATCTAAAACCCTAATTACACTTTTCTAAAACCATAAAATAATAGACTATTTTCTTAAAATTTGAACCTATTCTCTAATTCAGACATCCAGTAGCCTTATTTTTTCAAGTATCAAAAGCTTTAACCCTAATTAATTCTTCTTTCCAAAATCACAGTAAGCATTATTCTTTTAAACATAACATCAGTTTCTTCCAGTTTCAAAACACTATTTTCTAAATCTTAAACCCAAAAATCTTAATTTTCAACACCAAAACCTACAACCCTAAAAGCCAATTTCCAAAATTTTCTGGGCGCTGTCCCTTGACCCTGCCCGCTAACTGGCTAGCGGGATAGCCGTATGGGCTCGTCGAAGGGGTTAATATTTATTTATGTATTGTAAGTCTTTATGTTTAACTTCCTTTATTATGATTATTCAAAATATAGTAGCTTTATTCAAAATAGAAACGTAAACCCTAATTTATTCAAACCATTAATTCTTCTTTCAAATCATCGTAGTAGCTTGTTCCTTTCAAATATCTAAACATTTTATTTTATTTTCATAAGCTTCAATCTTATTTATTTAAACCCTAATTGTTAAATATAAAAACCCAGAAACCCTATTTCATGATGCTAGTCCTAAACCCTAATTAAATCAATTTTCCAAAATCTTCACAGTAGCCTAAATAATAAATATAATAATTTCAAAATCCCAAAACCCTAAATGTTAATTAAAGAGCCCTAAATTGAGACATAAATCAAAATTTGTATCTTTATTTGCTTTATTTAATTTTAGATTTGATTACATAGCTTATTATATGCTTCGATTTATTTAATTTTAATGCTTGATTTATTTAATTTATCATGGATGGATATTCTCTTTATTATTATGATTATTATTTGTTTGTTTTGGTATTAAAATTGTAAGAGGTATTTTCCACCTTGTGGACCTCATTAGTTAAGTATTATGTAATTTAAATTGCTTTTATATTTTGGACTAATGTAAAGGGCATGTTTCCACCTTTCGGTGGGTGTCCTATTTAGTTTTAGACATGGACGATGTAAGGACATGTTTCCATCCTTAGATGGGTGTCCATTTATTTTCTTTGTTTGGATATTGCTTTGATTTTAATATAATGATGTTTTATTTTAATTGTTGCATGTAGTATGGATAATATTATCATATTTAAGAATTTTATAATATTAAGACCTGCAAAGGAGGTCGATTCAAATAAACCGAGTATTGTGGGGTGCTGGGCCATTTCTCACCTTCCCCACACGTACCCAACTTTCTGAACCCATTAGAGGGTTGGGAATTCCTTAGGAATCGAGTCATCCACCCCTTTCTTTTTCACAACCCGTCCGGGTGGTGACTCCATTTTCTCCAGGCTTAGGCCCTTATTCTCTAAAGCCCCGAGCCTAAACAATGCCGAAGTCGCAAATACCATTCCACCGGGAGTGGGGGTAAAAATCCTAGCTCACAGTGGCGACTCCAGTGGCGATAAGAGAAGTTGATTTCATTGGTCTTTTTATTATTCTATTCTTTCTTATCATGATATTATCCATTGCATCATTTAGATTGCATCGTGTGTGTGAGTTAGGACGCCCGTGTTACCTGTGTTATGTTATGTAAGGGATACCATACTTTCACTCAAGGTATGGAGATCAAGCATGGCATAACCACTCATAGCCTTGTACCATTTGGTATATACTTGCTATGGGAACCTAAGCCTTTTAACCCAAAGACTAAAGCTCATGTAATTGGCCTAGTTACTTTCCTTAGGCTTTTACCCCAAATGCTCGTTGTTTGACTATGGTTAGTTTATCTTGGTTTAAATCATGGTTTATTTGATTTGTTCTTTTTCTAATATTACCCAAGTACATTTGTAAGCTCAAAATAAATTTTTCTTTAAAGTCCAAAAGACCAAAGCAATTTTCAAAACTTTTTTAGATGGTCTTTGGACATAAAATTTTTCTAAAAATAAATCAAAAAATTCTTTTCTCAAGACTCAAATACAAAGCCCAAAATCCATTTTTTCTAAAATCTTTTTACGATGGGCTTAGAAACAAAATTATTTTCATCCAACCTTTAAAAGAGCTTGCAAATTATTTAGGTCAATTATAAAAATACCAAAAATCAATTGTGAGCCTAGTTTATACTAAGAATAATTAATCATGGGCTTGTTTTTGGCATGAATCATTAGTTACTTTTTCAAGTGAGAAATCTATTTATAATAAACCTCTTAATTTAGTTTTAATCCAATATAGCATAAAAGCTACTTTAGTTGGTTAAATGGATAAAAACCTAATTAATGGGAATTATTATGAACTGATTTCAATTTTTAAAAATATAACTATTAGTTGAAACGTCCGAGGGAATTATTCGAAAAATAAGATACCCCATGTTGGTTTTTTGTTAACTATATTACCTAGGAATAGAGACTCGCCATTCGTGTGTGGATGTTATAAGGTCAGAAGGAACGCCCTAATTATCTTTCTTTGTTGATTATTTGTGCATACATGCATACATGCATACATTTGCATCTCATATCATTGATCCTCTCTGGCTCATAGCCCTGGATTACAATATTTCAAAAACTTATGACAATCTGACCTACGCCAGAGATGAAGAATCTAGTAGCTACTCAATCACTTGCTCACCAAAAGCAATGGAGCCCGAACAAATTCAAAGAACAGTGGACGATGCCCTCAATGACAAGATGAAAGAAATAAAAGAGGCCCTGGCTAAGACCGTGAAGAACCAATTGGCAGCAATTTTGGAAAATAATGCCAAAGCATCTGATAGCACTAAGAAACCAAAGGACAAGGGGAAGGCTAAAGTTGGTGAAGTGGTTTTTGATGATGATAAGGTGATCATTGATTATGATGATGTTTGGGCTCATTACTTCCAAGATCCTCAAGACAAGAAGAAAGAACCAAAGATTATTAAAAGATCAGCTATAGAGAAAACTAAAACATCTAATGTTGAAAAGATGATTGCGGATTTGGAAAAGAAATTTGAGAAGAAGCTGAAAACCGAAGAAATGTTCAAAGTTGAAAAATTATTTGAGCTAGATGAAGAAGTTCCATACAAATTCAAGATGTCATCTTTTGCAAAGTTTGATGGAACCGGAAATCCTCACCTCCATGTGAAGCAGTGTATCACTGCCATGCAGTCAGCCCGAGCTACTAAGGCTCAAACTCTAAGGTACTTCATGCTCTCATTGGACCTTGTTATCCAAAATTGGTTCAATACATTAGATGATGGAAGACTAAAGAGTTGGGATCTACCATACAAGGCCTTCATCCAACAATGTGGATACAACATCGAAATGGAAGTTACCTTAATGGAAGTGGAGTCCATTAGACAAAGGCCAAATGAGAATTTTGTGGACTATGTGAAAAGATGGAGAAATAAGACTACTTTGCTCAAGAAGAAGCCCAATGAATCTTATCAAGTAAGGATGATTGTGAGAGGGGTGTTGCCTAGTCTTCGTGAAAGGATGTCTCATACACTCATCCGTGATTTCAAAGATCTTCTCCAAGCTGGTCTGCAAATTGAAGAATGGGAAAGGGAGAAGAATCTTTTTTCAATAAGAAGGAATGAGAAAGGGAAATAACAACCTATCAATCAAAGCACGCAAAAAGAAGTTGATGTTATTGAGGCTGGTCGAGGAAATAAAAGACAATTCTCAAAATTGGGGAAACCTCTATCTTGGGTTTTCAACAAGCTACAGAAAAAGGGGTTGTTACAACCATTGGCTCCTCGACCGCTACATAATCCTTTGCCACCAAACTTCAATACCGAGGCCTTCTGTCAATTTCATCAAATGCAAGGACATGAGACAAATAAATGTGCTCATTTAAGACATGAGATCCAGGATTTGATTGACAGTGGTAAGCTACCCGAGCTGGATAAGCCCAAATACCAAAAGTAATCCTCTGCCTAAGTTGAACAGAGCGCCACCACCAGCAACTTTCATGTTAGGAGGAGGATTGGAGGAAGATCTTGTATTATCCTCCTTTCAAGATGGGAATATTGAAGATGTGAAAGGAGAAGAAGCATTACTCAACAAACTTCCCTTTGCTTATTTATTTTTCATGTTTTATTTTCTTTCTTATTTTTAATTGGAACAATCGTGTTTTTCAAATTTATATTTATTTGAATAAATTACTTTCAGTAAAATTTTTGTTGGTCTTCATTTATTTTGGTGCTCAACCAATAAGGAATCTAGCTTGATGTTCATAAATTAATGTGTCTAGGCATCATGATTTGAATGACTTTACTAGATGAGGAAATTGCTCTATAGCATTGAGTTGTGTATGCTTACTTAGAGAGGGCTCCTGCATAATTACCTTTGTCTAGGTCCTACTCAGTCTTAGAACATGCTTTGACAAACTTTTGAGGCGAAATTGAACTCTGCTTATTTAAAGGAGAAATGATCTAAGCATTGTTTGGTTAGTCAACAACTAGTATCTACCCAATTAAATATTAATCCCTAGTTGTCCCTTTGAGCCTTCATAAAATTTTAGCTTTCTTTTCATTGGCTTACAAGCCCCAACAACCTACCTTGAGCTGTTGTGATACTTTTGACGAATCTTACAATCACTAAGGTGAAGAGGCGAGAAGATCAAAGAATGGGATGCATAGCCAAAGCCGTAAGGATAGTTGATATTTTCAAGACTATAAGAGTAGTTGAAGTTCACCTAATATCTCCAATCTCTCAAGATGACATCAGAGTAATAATTGATTTATCCCTGTTAAAGAATATTTATGTCACTCCACTCATCCATTATTGGAAACCCAAGTTGGTACAAACAAAACAACTCTTTTAGAGCTAGAACAAAAAAAAAAGAAGAAGAAAAGAATGAAGAAAAGAAAAGAAGAAGAAAAAAAAAAGAAAAGAAAAAAAGAAGACGAAACAAAAAAAAAGAAAAGAAAAAGAAAGATAAAACCTAAAAAAGGCGGTTCGGAAAGCCAACTGAGTTCTCTTTTACCTAAGGCAACAAAAGGCCTCCATTTGGTTTATAAGGACAGTTTGACTTGAATTGGTCCAACCCAACCAAAGATTCAATAAAAATCGGAGAAAAAGGAGAAAATTCATCCAGTTTTTGAAAGTCCTATACTTAACAATCCTACAGAGAAGAAGGACAAAATGATAAAAGCCTCAAAGAAAGGGAAGAGTAAGAAAAAAAAGAGAAAGAAAAGGGAAGAGTAAGAAAAATAAAGAGAAAGAAAAGGGAAAAGAAGAAAAGAAATAAAGACGATCCCAATCAAGATCTAGATTAATGTCAAGAAGATGGGAGGATACTCAAAGCTCTATATTTTCATGCTCCCAACTGTCTAAAAGTTCCAACAAGTAGTTTGTAGTGTGAAGGTTTGTCCAATGTGTCACATAAGCTCCAATCTCAAAATGACCTTCATTTAACACGTGTCCCTTATAAACCCCGTTTCAAGCCTATCAAAGACCTATTGATCTCTCTTGGTAGGTAGAGTCTATTAGAGGAGATAGTTTGAATAAGCATGCATATGAGATAGACAATATTTAAACTCAATAAGACCTTTGGCCAAGTAATGTGTATGTGCCTATCTGAAGTTGCTTAAATAGGGTTGTCATGTTATAGATATGTTAATTTGAAAAATCGGGTCCTGAGGTACAATGACATTGATTTGACAAAGATAACATTCGATTTCAAAATCAAAAATCAAAATATATATTTATATATATATAATATATGAAGCCTTCAAGTTAAGGGGAGTATGTTGAACTATTGAACCTCAAAGAACACATTAGGCAAAGGAAAGTGATTATTGGTAAGGTCATGAAGAAGCTACCAATTGACATACGGAATCATAATTTGAAATGGATGTATTTCTGCCACTTGGGGTCTCTGTTATTCATGTTTTCAACATCTTTAAGATAAAAGCCATAAAAGCAAACCTTCTATCATTCCAGTGCAAGACCTAAATAGGCATCTGAAAGAAATCCGTGAGAACATTTCAGCTGATAATCTCAGTTTGTGAGTCGATGGAACCATTGTAAGTATTATTCATGCATATCATGCATACATGAGCATATCACATTGCACTCTCTTGTATTGTATTGTCTATTCTTTGTCAAAATGAACAGCAAACACCCTGTGAAGTAAAGAATCAAAAGAAGATATTGAATCAAGGGGGGTATGGAAAGCTTATTCCTTAAGGAAGCTCCAGTCATTTTGCAAAAGAAGAAATACGTGTTTGTGTGAAGAGCTAGACAAGACAAACATCAACCAAAGCCCACACAGAAAAATCATGGGGGCAAGGAGAAGATTTGAAGGTTAGCTAAAATGGCTGAAATTTTTTTGCAAAAGTGCAAAGGAAGAACAAAAACAAAAGAGAATGGAACATTAGAACTATCAAAAGAATGAGGACGCAAAAGATAAAAGATCAGTCCAGCTAGAAGAGTTGAAGCCAATATAGGATGAAGAACCACTTTCAAAGGTGAAGACCTGATTTCCAAGGATGAAGATCCAGCTTAAAGGATGAAGATCCACTTTTAAGGATGAAGACCCAATTCCAAGGATGAAGATCCAGCTTAAAGGATGAAGATCCACTTTCAAGGGTGAAGACCCAATTTCCAAGGATGAAGATCCACTTTAAAGGCTGAAGACCCGATTTCCAAGGATGAAGATCTAGCTTAAAGGATGAAGATCCACGTTTAAGGGTGAAGACCCAATTCCAAGGATGACGATCCAGCTTAAAGGATGAAGATCAACTTTTAAGGGTGATGACCCAATTCCAAGGATGAAGATCCAACTTAAAGGATAAAGATCCACTTTCAAGGTTGAAGACCTGATTTCCAAGAATGAAGATCCACTTTCAATGGTGAAGACCCGATTTCCAAGGATGAAGATCCACTTTTAAGGGTGAAGACCCAATTCCAAGGATGAAGATCCAGCTTAAAATATGAAGATCCACTTTCAAGGATGAAGACTCGATTTCCAAGGATGAAGATCCACTTTAAAGGGTGATGACCCAATTTCCAAGGATGAAGATCTAGCTTAAAGGATGAAGATCCATTTTTAAGGGTGAATACCCTATCTGCAAGGATGAAGATCCATTTATAAGGGAAAAGACTCGATCTCCAAGGATGAAGATCCATTTTCAAAGGTGAAGATTCGATGCTAAGGATGAAGATCCAAGGTCCAAGGTTGAAAGTCCATTTTTGTGGGTAAAGACCTACAATCCATTAAAGAATGGAATAACAAATTAAGTCCAGAACTTAGCTTAGGTTCAGAACCTAAATTCCCTCTTAAGTCTAGAACTTAGCTAAGGTCTAGAACCCAAATTATCATTAAGTCCAGAACTTAGCTTAGGTCCAAAACCTAAATTTCCTCTTAAGTCCAGAACTTAGCTTGGATCCAGAGCCCAAATTATCCTAAAGTCCAGAACTTAGCTTAGGTCCAGAACCTAAATTCCCTCTTAAGTCCAGAACTTAGCTCGGGTCTAGAATCCAAATTACCCTTAAGTCCAGAACTTAGCTCGGGTCCAGAACCCAAATAATCTTTAAGTCCAAAACTTAGCTCGGGTCGAGAACCCAAATTATAATTAAGTCCAAAACTTAGCTTAGGTCCAGAACCTAAATTTCCTCTTAAGTCCAAAACTTAGCTTGGGTCAAGAACTCAAGTCTTTTTCGAGTCCAAAACTCGAACTAGGTCCAGAACCCAAACCATCTCGGGTCCAGAACCCAAGTCTTTTTCGAGTCCATAACTCAAACCAGGTCCAGAACCCAAACCATCTTGGGTCCAGAATCCAAGTCTTTTCCGAGTCCAAAACTTGAACCTAGTGCAGAACTCAAACCATCCCGGGTCCAAAACCCAAGTATTTTCCGAGTCCAGAACTCAAATCGGGTCTAGAACCCAAACCATCCCGGGTCCAAAACCCAAGTATTTTTCGAGTCCAAAACTCGAACTGGGTCGAGAACCTAAACCATCCCGGGTCCAGAACCCAAGTTTTTTTCGAGTCCCGAACTTGAACCGGGTCCAGAACCCAAAACCTAAACCATCTTAGAAAAATTAAGTCTATTTTGTCAAAATTAAGTCTTTTGTCATAGTCTCAGATCGTTCACAAAGGGAGCAAACTTTAGACCCTTAATTTTTGACCTAGTCTGGTCAGATATTTTTTTTATAGCCCAAAATAATTTTTGTGGTATTTTAATTAAATAATATCTATTTTATTATTTATTATTTATAATTTTTGATAAAAATAAAAAAGTAATATTAGTAAAGTTAAAAAAATCTATAATAAATAAATAAATAAATAAAAATCAGCGACGAAAAATTTCATCGCCGAAAGTGAATTGGCTTTGACCAATTTGCGTGCAGGAAATTACTACAGCAAATTGGCTAGCCCGCAGAAATTTTCAGCTCTAGCAATTTTCTTCACCATCAGCAATTTTTCGCCAGCGCAGTTTTTTTGGAACCAAATTCTATTTGGTTTTGATTTCTTTTCCTAAATAGTTTTAATTTCCTTAGACAATTAGAAGTAGGTTTTTTATTTTTCCTATAAATACCAAATTAAAACACATAATTAAGGATCAAAAATTGTTTACTTGACCTTGGAATTTTGGATTTCTTTGGCTGACCACAAGCTTGAAAGATCAAGAGGCAGCAAACAACAACAATCTATCAAAGGTAGCCTACACTATCTTAATTATTGTTCAACCAGAATTCAAAGATTGTGGCAGAACCAACAATGGAGGTTTGAATCTCTATTTTCTTTGTTTATATTTACAGTAGCTTCATCAAGTTGGATTAATGATTTCATCGTATAATTTGATCAATTATTCTACAAACTATCCAAACTTTATTTGAATGACTTTACTAGTTTTCATAAACCTAATGCCTTAATACCCACAAAACATTATTTTCTAAAACCATAAAATAATAGACTGTTTTCTTAAAACCCTAACCAAATCTCTAATTCAAACATCCAGTAGCCTTATTTTTTCAAGTATCAAAAGCTTTAACTCTAATTAATTCTTCTTTCCAAAATCACATAGTGACCATTATTCTGTTAAAAATAACATCAGTTTCTTCCAGTTTTGACACCCTATTTTATAAATATTAAACCCTAAAATCTTAATTTTCAACACCAAAACCTATAACCCTAAAAGTCAATTTCCCCCGACCCGTAAGGGGCACTGTCCCTTGACCCCGCCCGCTAACCGGCTAGCTAGACTGCCGTATGGGCTCGTCGAAGGGGTCAATATTTATTTGTGCATTGTAATTCTTTATGTTTAACTTCCTTTATTACGATTATTCAAAATACAAACCTAAATCCTAATTTATTCAAGCCATAAGTCTTAATTAATTCTATTTTCAAATCACCGCAGTAGCTGGTTCCTTTCAAATATCTAAAGATTTTATTTTATTTTTATAAGCTTCAATCTTATTTACTTAAACCTTAATTGTGAAATATAAAACCCAGAAACCCTATTTCATGATGCTAGTCCCAAACCCTAATTAAATCAAGTTTTCAAAATCTTCACAGTAGCCTAAATAATAAATATAATAATTTCAAAATCCCAAAACCCTAAATGTTAATTAAAGAACTCTAAATTGATACATAAACCTAAATTTGTATCTTTATTTGCTTTATTTAATTTTAGATTTGATTATGTAGTTTATTATATGTTTTGATTTATTTAATTTCAATGCTTGATTTATTTAATTTATCATGGATGGATATTCTCTTTATTATTATGATTATTATTTGTTTGTTTTGGTATTAAAATTGTAAGAGGTACGTTTCCACCTTGTGGGAACCTCATTAGTTAAGTATTATGTAATTTAAATTGCTTTTATATTTTGGACCAATGTAAAGGATATGTTTCTACCTTTCGGTGGGTGTCCTATTTAGTTTAAGACATGGACGATGTAAGGACATGTTTCCATCCTCGAATGGGTGTCTATTTATTTGCTTTGGACATTGCTTTGATTTTAATATAATGATGCTTTATTTTATTTGTTGCATGTAGTAATGATAATATTGTAATATTTAAGAATTTTATAATATTAAGACCTGCAAAGGAGGCAGGTTCCAATGAACTGGGCGTTGTGGGGGTGCTGGGCCATTTCTCACCTTCCCCATATGTACCCAACTTTCCGAACCCATTAGGGGGTTGGGAATTCCTTAGGAATTGAGTCATCCACCCCTTTCTTTTTCATGGCCAGTCCGGGTGGAGACTCCATTTTCTCCAGGCTTAGGCCCGTGTTCTCTAAGGCCCGAGCATAAACATTGTTGAAGTTGCAAGAACCATTACACTGGGAGTGGGGGCAAAAATCCTCGCTCACAGAGATGGAAGCTAAATTAAAGATTTAAGATTGTGATGGTTGCACTTACATTGGATTTATCCGAGTGTTACTACTAAGAATGTCAAAGGAAAAGTGGTTTATTGATTTATGTAGTCGCTGGCCAAAGACCAAGTTGTTTAAAGCAGGAAAAATCCATGTTAAATTAGGTTTTGATTTGGAAGTGTTGAATTCACTATGAAATCGGGAACTGTTAAAACCAAATCCTTATTGATCTTGTAATTTGTGTTGGGTTTTAAACAATGTCGAATTAGGTTTGGGCATACTAAGTTAAATATAGACCTGATTTGTGTTGGTTTTATAATTTATTTTAGTCCATGTCAAATTCATTTTAAATGAATTTGATATGTCCACAAATTTCACTCTGTACATATATGTATATATATAAAAGAAAAAATGTCAAAGTGAAAAAAAATGTCTAGGCTATAAAAAAGAGTTTGAAAAGTCAAATATTATATTTTATTATGTACATCATATTTATTATAGTCCATTATTGTAATATCCCTAAGTGTGCCTAGAAGTTGTGATAATATTGTTATTAGTGAATTGTATGTGTGATTGATAAGTGGTAATTGTGTATGATTTATTTGGAGGATAATAGAAGTTGAGAAAATAATGTATATGTGTGTAGTTGGAAGGAATGCATTGTGTAGAGAGAAGTGTATATGTAGTGTATATGGTGATATATATAACATATAAGTTGGTCAAAGGGCTTGGTCAAGGGAAGAAGATATTTTATTTGTGATTTGTGAAATTACCTATATGGGTATATATGTGACAAAAGTTTAGTTAAATGGATGAGGGCATTATAGTAATTTTCTTTTGGATGAGTATTTAATGCATGTGGACTTTGTGTTTTCTTCATCATTTCTTCTTCTTCTCCTTGTGTTGGCCGGCTCCTTCATTGGCAAAGAAAAACAAAAGAACAAAGAAAGGTTTTGATGATTTTAAGCTCCAAAGTTGAGAGAGATTTCAAGTAGCTAAGTTGGATTTCAAGGAATTTTATCATCTTGGTAAGTTTTCTCTTGTTTACCTTGATTCTTTTTGAAGTTGTGTTTGGATTGAGTTATGTTTAGTAATAGTATGATTAAGTATGTTTGTAATTTGTTGAGAAGAGTTGAAATAGATTTTAAAAGGAGAAGTAAATTGGTGTTGGTGATGGAAGAGTAAGAGTTGTGTTTAGTGAATATTTTTCTGTTTTACAATTAGTAAAGGCTGTGACTTGTATGATTTTTAATTAATTATAGAAAAATGTTCTTGAAGTGAATTTTTGATATGTTGTGCCTCTATGAGTCTAGAATGACTGAAAAATATGTTGATTCGATTTTGGAATGGTTATGAGTTTAGAAAGATTATTTTTATTAGACCTGTTCCAGCAGGTACCTTAATTGAGACAGTTATATTTCGGGATTTTTAATATAATGTAGAAAAATCATATCCAATTGAATTTTGGATATGTTGTTTCTTAGTGAGTCTAGTATTTGAGAAAAATAATTTGGAACCACGTTGATTGAATTTGATTTATGGAATTCACAAAGTTCAGAACTGCTGCCAGGATGCAGGACAATTGGGGCAGTCTGGTTAGGTGAACTATTTGACCAAGATTTTGTGTTCAGTTTGATCTGAAATTTTAAAGGAATGATTTTAAGATACAAAACTAAATTCTGTAAAAATTTTAGAATTTTTAGTCAAGTAGATTATTTTATACAATTTTTCAAAATAAGGATAAAATGGAGTCTAAAACCAGAATGTACTATTCATATGGTCATTTTGCTAATATTCCTTTTGGATTAGGTTGTGAAGAGGTTGAATTGCCCTAATTTGTGAAGTGAAGAACTATTGAGTGGAGAAGAGTTTAGAGTGGTGTGAAATGTTATTAAGGTAAGTACCAATGTTGCATGATTGCATTGTTAATGCATATCACTAATGTATTTTGATGTGTTTATATCATTAATGATATGTATATATATAATTGTGTTATGGGAAAATGAAAGATGTGAATGATTTGATGAATATTAATGTATGAGAATACAATTGATTGAGTATAATTAAATAATATTAGGTAAATTATTACATTGTTAATCTAATGTGACTTGTATAGTGTGAAAGAGAAGAGGATCATTCAACAAGGTATGAGCTATGCAAATTTATTATGATAAACATTTTTATGAAGAATTACTTTAATGTACTTTGTAATGTTATAGCAATGATGCTATATGTATAATGTGAATCATGTGATTGAATAATGATATGTTCATTTGGTTAATGTAATTGATGTTGAGTATTATAATGATGATGCACATGATACTATATGAACAATACTATGATTTGTGTATTATGAATCTTGTGAATTGTATTGTGCTATATGAATAAGGTACTTTGTAATGTTATAGCACTGATGTTATATGTATCATATGGATTGAGATATGATATGTTGTGAAGCCATTGTGATTGGCTATGATGATCTAATTGAAAGAAATAAGGCATGTTTGCCTAGATGATAATGAACATTGAGATTGAAATTAATAATGAAACAATAAGTGAAATATGTGTTTAATGTGTTATTCAGTTTTCAGAGTTCTGGGTTTGGAGGCATGCCTATAAAATGAAAAAGGTAACAGTCTTGCCGGGTTGAGGATCTCTTCAAATTGAGTTGAATTGAGGTCCAAGAGACTGGGTCTGTTACACTATGAGAATTGTGAATATGAAATATATGATTGGTAACAGTCTTGCCGGGTTGAGGATCTTCTCATGATGAGTTGATGGTCCAAGAGACTGGGTCTGTTACACTATCCATGGATAGAAATATTGATATATGATGCCTACGGGCTTGATGATTATGATTATAGACCAAAGCAGTAACTCTGAACTCTGAATAACATAGTGGTGTCTGTTGGGCCCGAGTCTGTCTTTGTTGTCAATGTGATATACAAATGTTGAAAGAAATGGATAATGAAATCTTTGGTATATTTCATTGGACATGTGATTGATGATATGTAATATGTGCATTGAAATATTGATTATGAGCACTAGTGATGAATCATTAATGTTGAATTGTGAATAAAGAAATGTTATGATTGGTATGATGTATAATGTGTGTATTAGCATTGATTGTGAATTCAATTGATGAATTGTGGTTGATGACAATGATTGTCTTAATTGGAAATGTGACTTGTGATTGGTATGATGTATAATGTGTGTATTGAGATGTTGATTGTGAATATTAGTGATGGGTTGGACTTGGTAGAAATGCTATGTTTATATGTGTATAAGATGTGAGATTAGTTGAAAGATATGAAAGGTGCAAATGAATAGGGATAAACTTAATAAGAACTAAAAATATATGGAATTGAGATATCTTTATATGTTAGTGTTTCCATGATATATGTTTGTATTTTATATTTGTACTACTAAGCTTTCGAGCTTAGCGCGGATGTATTATCGCGCAGGTAGCTTGGTGGAAGACATGAAGTCTTTTGGTATGCCACGAGAAGAGTAAGATTTTGTCGAGACCAACTAGAGGGTAATGCATACATGTATCCACTTTAAGTATGTTATATTATATGTATAAATGAAGTTTTGATAAAGACAATAATTTGTAAGTGTTCTTTAAATTGACCTATTATGGTTTGAATTTTGTTACAGGTATTGAAAGGTAAAAAGAAAAGTGGCATCCTTATACTTTAAATACTTACTGTATGTATACTAGGTATATGTATAGTATTTATATGGAGTATTGGGGTGTTACAATTATTTTATATATAATTTGTTTAATACAAGCTTCTTAGTATATTACAAGCCAAATCATTGTGAAGGAGGAGGCGATCTATAGTTGAATAAATTCTTGAGAAACTCATTGCCTGTCGGAGGCAGAGACACATCTTCTGCCTAGTTTCCTCTCGAAAAAGATTTATTTGGGTCCTGATTGTCCTGAAAATCAGTTCTATTATAGTTAATGCTTGAGACAGGAGGTGGCACATCATGGTCATCAGTCCAGGGCCTCCTTGATTAAAGTGCGCCATAATCCCTACAGCCCTAAAATCTGAAGTCCTGGAAGTTTTCCTCTAAGTAATTAGCATGCCAATGACTGGTGGCCAATTGCTCCTCTAGTTTTTGGTTATGTTCTTCAAGCATCCACTATGTGCCAAAAAAGGAAAAGGTTAGGTTCATACATTTTCATTCATACTTTTTTCATGAATACATTTAGCATATATAAATATGAAATAGGGATTATAAAATAGATAGTTCAAGTTAAAGCCATGAGGCATAAAAGACAGATCGACATAGGGGAATGCATTTGCCTGAGGCGGAGCTACATTAAATGGACCGGCTTCATTTTGACTAGAACTACTTGGTTGTTTGACCACCTACAAAGGTTCAAAAGGGTTAGCCAAGTGTAGTGAACACGCAAATCTAGAATTAATAAAAGAACATATCTGATTAACCTGAGCATCATCATGAGCAGTAGGATTCCCCATACCATCTTCATCCTTGTCCTCCTCTTCATCCTTATTACTTTCCTCACCATCCTCATCATCATCCTTATTCTCATATTCCGCATCACCTTCCTCCCCCATGTCTTCATCATCATCTACTTCTCCTTCTTCTTACTCTTTACCTTATTCCTCAGAACTTTCAACACCATCAGGAGAGACCTCAAAGTGCAAAAGATAGTCCCGCATGAACTCGTTATATGACAAGTCTGGTCGGAGCAAGAGTGCATTAATATCAAATCGATTTTGGGCATGTCACTAAGAATTCTCTGGCATAGATATGCAGGTCAGTATAGATGATGGATAATAGCTGGCACCCGCCTCTGATTAGGGCAAGGAACTAGTTATGTACCCTCTCACCAAGGAACAATCAACTAAAAATTTACTAGGCAATGACTCGATGGGAGTTCTCTAGGGGTAACATATTGTTCATGTTGGTGGTCCAATTCGCCATCTCACTCGCTCTCCACCAAGCAATGTTCACTGAAAGACAACAACCTCGGTAAGTCATTATTCTCATAAAATTCAATAATAATACTAATTTTGCATTTTACATGAACCCAGGTTAGGAGGCTCAATTGGTAGCGATGGGAGTGCACATGATGACTACCGGCCACCTCCTTGTGACCTGACAAACAAAGGCTCAATCTTTGGTATCCCTCCCGTCTTCCAGGAATACTAGGCACCTTCACAAGATTATATTTGTATGCTCACCTTGTTATGGTAGAAAAGGGTCAAACTTGCTCATATACATCATTTGAATAAGTAAAAAGAAAGAACCCAAACCTCGGCAATGTGTAACACCCTTATACCCTATATACGTAGAACACATACACCCAATATATGTAAAATATGCATACATGGTACAAAAATGTCATAATCCATTTTAATAAAATAATTTCACTTTTCAAATTTAAAATCTTAAATACTTTCATAAAATCTATGAAAAAATTTGTCAGAGTTTTTTCTGTAATTTGGACATTCCCATATTCAACAAAACCACAACCAGCACACAAAAGCACTCCCAATAAACCAATTCATACATCTCCAAAATACTTTTCAATTTCTCCAAGTTTCACAAAATATTTATACATATATATATATATATATGTTTATCCAAAAGTACATATAAAATCCATAATGTGAAATATATCCAAACCATCATTTATAATTTACAATATATACACCAAAAACATAATATAATATATGAAATATCAAAATATAATAAAAACATATACATGTTGTGTAACACCCTTATATCATATATATGTATAATACATACACCTAGTATATGTAAAATATACATATAAAGCATAAAAATTTCACGACCCGGTTTTATAAAAATTTTCACTTTTCTAATTTAAAATCTTAGATATTTTAAAGTGTAATTTTATGCAACCAATAAAATACTTAATAGAAATCATAGGGTCTAAAATATGCATTTTCCATAAAAATCTCTGGAAAAAATTTGTCAAAATTTTATTTGTAATTTAGATGTTCCTAAATTATCAACAAAACACAACTTGCATCAGAAAGACTCCTAAATTATCACTTTCTCCACATTTCACAAAACATTTAAACATATACATATATTTATGTTAAAACACATGTAAAACCCCACATTACATAATTTATCCAAATATTCTTCATAATTTATAATTTATTTTCCAAAAACATAATCATAAAATACATCATAACAAATTATACTATAATATAATATATATGCATGATGGCAAAATGGTTCTGATCATGACGTAGCAAAAAATAACTCAATAAGCAACTTCAATCTAGACCTGACCTAGTCTAGTAGAACTCTTTGGCTCTACCATATTGCCCTTATCACCTGCATGATAAATTACAATCGCGCTAAGCTAAAAGCCTAGCGGTACAAACTTTGATATCAAATAAACTTAAATACAATACCAATGCTTAATGCTTTTATGCTATGTCACAATGTGGCATCCAAGCTCACTTTTAAATATATTATTTTGTTATTTAATAATTCACATAAGAACAAACACAAGCATGAGCCCAAAAGATCTAATATACTATTCAAATTCTAGAGTTACTATTTTGGTCCATATTGACACCTAGTGTCTAGCCCGAAGGCAAGTGACACCTAGTGTCTAGCCCAAAGGCAAGTGACACCTAGCATCTTGCCCGAAGGCAAATCATAGTGATGCCCAACATCTAGGCTGAAGGCAAGTGACGTCCAAGATCTAGACTGAAGGCAAATCAAATAGTTGCTTAAAAGCTAGCCCTGAAGGCAAATCATGGGGATAACCTCATAGGCATGCCGCCAAACATAGAACTCTGAAAATTGAATAACATACTAGGCACACAATTATTTCATATTTTCATCATCAATTTCTTTCTCATTTTCCCATAATCAAGCTAGGCACATTGCCTCATTTCTTATTATCAACTAGGCACATTCCCTCTTTTCTCATATTTCTCATTCATATTAATATTATTTCCTTTCAATTTATCATATTTCATTATATCTCAGTATATCATTACAATGTCTCACATTTTGTATTAAAACAAATTACCCAAACAATTCACATAATTCACATATAAGTCACATTTTATGCAATCTAGCCATTCCCAATGGCTTTTCACAATGTCTTTAATGCATACACAATAAACCACATTACCTAAACACTTTAGGTCATTTTCACATATTGCACATATTTCACTTTTTACTCAGTTTAGCCATTATTAATGGCTTCTCACAATGCATATAATGCATTTTTGACAAATCACATAACATAGCACAATGTTCATGCATATTCAATGCATCAAGTAGCTTAACACATTTTCCAACCAAAATGTGTTAAGCCTAAATGTCATGCAAACATACCCAATTTATTCAAAGTTTGTACTTACCTCTAAAGGCAACCAAATGCAAGCCACAAAACTAACACCAACCTTCTCTTCCAACTTTCCCTTCAACACTTGGATTGGGCAAATAAATTCTTCTCAATGCCTATACCAAATGTGATCATAAATAATCATTTAATATCACATTCTAAGGTATTACAAGCATCAAACCTTAATTAAACATTACTCTAATCAAAATTCCAAAATATAGTATTTCCTTACTTTAACTTAGAAAAACCATATTAAACCATTCAAATTGGTGTTCTAAGTTTATTTATATCATTATAAACATATTTTAACATGATTAAACCAATTATATTAATTAAACACATGCTTTTGTTCAAAAACCCTAAAATGGCATAACATTCACCATTGAAGGTTTTCCATTCCAACTCATCCCAATTATTAATCCAAGCTTATTTCCATCACTTCTATAATTAAAAAACGTGCTTTAAACATTAAAATCAAACAATTCACCATTCTTTGAAAATTCCCTTTTTCAAAACCCTAAATCAACACTATCATTCTCAAACTCTATCCAAACTTAAACAATATTCATCATTTGACTTTAAAATCATTGTTTATGCATCAAAATAACACATTTAGAATCAAATTACATAATTAAATCAAATGATTTCACAAATCCAAATTTCCCATAACCCTAAATTCTCTCTCTTCTACCAATTCATCTCAAACTTAATCAATTTCTTCAATCCAACTTAAAAATCATTCTATAATCATCATTTTAACATCATTTCTATTTGTTTAAACAATTTAAAATCACTTTATCTCTCTAGCCATCTTACACATAAACTTAAAATCAATTAAAAGAAACTTAAAAGAAATATTACTTGCTTGCTTCTTGATTTTTCTTCAAAATTTTCTTAAAGTCCTCATGAATTTCCAATTAATTTGATGTAGAACAAGAAACAAAACCCAAGCTCTTGCCTCCTTCAATGTCACGTCCAAAAGAAGAAGATGAAGAAGAAGAAAAAAAAATATCTTTTTGCCATTTAATTACCATCTTTATCACATATGTGTAATAATTATTTATTTATTTATTTAATTACTTTAAATCTCCACCAAGCACTTTTCTTTGACTTTTCTCATTTTCTTTTATTTCTATTTTATCTATCATCATCATCATCATCATCATCATCATCATCATCATCATCATCATCATCATACGCTTTTCCAACACCAAATTATACCACACATATATGTAATGTATATTTTATGCATATGTATGTTGCTTATAGTTTACATATACCATTATGCACATATACCATTATGCATATATTTATGTGATGTATATACTATGTATATTTTAATGTATTTAAATACCCATATGCATAAATAATGTGTATCTTATATACACATCCAACATACCTTATATGCATTTTATATATTATATTTTATTATATTTTTAATTAATTATTTTTTATTTAATAAAAATCATAAATTACATCTTCCATTCTTATATAATTTATTTTTAAATTATTTAAATAATTTTAATTTCCAAAGTATATTTACAAAAATACCATTGGACTTTGACTTGACTTTTTTTTTTTAAAAAAAAATGACTTTTGTTGACTTTTTATATGTTTATGTATATTTTGCATATATATCCCATGTACATTCCACTTTTCACTTAAAATCCTCTCATTTTTCCTTTAAAACCATTTATTTAATTTATCCAATTAAATTTTAATATATTTTATTAAATTTCCATAAATTTTTTATGTTACATGCTGGCTTTGTCTCTGATCTTGATGCTCACAAAACCACTCTACAATCAAGACCTCAAATCTAGACCCGACCCGATTTAGAAGAACTCTTTGGCTTTACTGAATCTCTCCTATCACCTGCGCGATGAGTTATAATAGTGCTAAGCCAAAAGCCTAACGGTACAAACTTTGATAATAGTAAAATTTATATGCAATGCCAATGCACAAAGCTTATATATATCATGTTACCATGTAACAAACTGTTTCCTTTTAAACATAATTTTCAATCATTTAACAATTCATATAAAACAAACACAAGCATGGGCCCAAAGGATCTAATATGTTATTCAAGTTTTAGAGTTACTGTTTTGGTCCAAGTTGATACCATGTGTCTAGCTCCGAAGGAAAATCATAATAATTGCTCAAAAGCTAGCCCCGAAGGCAAATTATATCACAGTGACGCTAAGCGTCTAGCCTTGAAGGCAAATCATAATAATTCCTCAAAAGCTAGCCCCAAAGGAAAATAATGAGGATAACCTCATAGGCATACCGCCAAACACAAAGCTCTGAAAATTAAATAACATACTAGGCACACAATTAATTCATATTTTCCATCATCAATTTCTTTCTCTTTTTCCCATAATCAAGCTAGGCACATTGCCTCATTTCCTATTTTCAATTAGGCACATTGCCCCATTTTCTCATTTATCTCATTTATATCAATGTCATCTCATTTCATATCATCATAATGCATCACATTTTATGCATTCTAGCCATTACCAATGGCTTTTCACAATGTCTTTAATGCATACACGCCAAACCACATTACCCAAACACTTTGGGTCATTTTCACAAATTGCATATATTTCACTTTTTACTCAATTTAGCCATTATCAATAGCTTTTCACAATGGATGTAATGCATTCTTAACAAATCATATAACATAGCACAATGTTCATGCATATTCAATGCATCAAATAACTTAACACATTTTCTAACTAAAATGTGTTAAGTCCAAATGTCATGCAAATATACCTAATTTATCCAAAGTTTATACTTACCTCTAAAAGCAACCAAAAGCAAGCTCAAACACCACCTCTAACCTTCTCTTCCAACTTGCCCTTCAACACATGGATTGGGCAAATCAATTCTCCTTAATGCCTATACCAAATGTGATCATAAATAATCATTTAGTATCACATTCTAAGGTATTTCCAATCTTAAACCATAATTAAACATCATCATTCAAATTAAAATTTCAAAGTTAAGGCTAACCTCACTTTAACTTTGGAAAACCACATTAAGCCATTTAATTTGGGTTTTTAAGTTTATTTATATAATTAAAAACACATTTTAACATGTTTAAACCAATTACATTATATAAATACACACTTATGTCCAAAACCCTAAAATGGCATAACCTTCCCCCATTGAAGGTTTTCCATTCTAACTCAATCCAATTGTCAATTCAAGCTTATATTCATTACTTTTATCACTAAAGACCATGCATTAACCAATAAAATCAAATAATTCAATTTTGAAAAATCACTTTTCCAAAACCCTAAATCACCACTTCCATTCCAAAACTCTAATCAAACTTATCCAAACCCAACATTTGACTTTAAAATACTTGTTTATGCATCAAAACAACTCATTTAGAATCAATTTGCACAATTAAAATCCATGATTTCAAAAATCCTAAAAGTCTATAACCCTAAATTCTCTCTTTACCAATCTTTACTCAAACTCAACCATTTATTCAAACTAATCTTAAAATCATTGTTAACCACATAAAATAACTTCATCCGTACCCAAATAGACAATTAAATCATAGCACTTCAAAATCCCAAACCAACATAATCAAACTTTCATGGAATTTCAAGAAAAAAAAGTTAGGAAACTTGCCAATTGAAGTAGAAAACTCCAAAACTTCAATTAAAACCTTGAAAATCCTTCAATTAAATGAGCTTAGAAGAAGCAAAGTTCCCTCTTTGATGGCTATGGAAGAATCGGCCAAGGAAGAAGAAGAAGAAGACAAAAAGAATTAATTTTCTTTTTCTATTCACTTTCTTTTTAAACCATATATATATATATATATTACTTAATCATATTTGTAATTAATTAATTAAAACCACAAAAATATATTCCATTAAAAATAAATTATTTTTGAATAATTTAAATAATTTTAAACTTCCAAAATTTATTTATAAAAATGCCATTGAACTTTGACTTTTGACTTTTAAAAATTTGACTTTTGTTGACTTTGTATATGTTATGGATATTTTGCATATATATCACATATACATTTCACTTTTTCATCTAAAATCCCTTTATTTTTATTTAAAATTATTTATTTAATTTATCCAATTAAATTATAATTTATTTTATTAAATTTCTAAAAATTTAAAATTTTCAAAAATTTAGGATATTACACAACGACCATAAAGCCTGTAAACGACCTTTTGTTCCTGAAATTTTTTATCAAAGCCATTGTAAAGATAGGCAAGGCTTGCTTCTCTCTAAGCATAAAATGGCACGAGATTGAAATCAACCAGAGCACACAAAACTGATAGGTGAATTGTTGCCTTAGTGTTGCATAGGATTGTTGTGGCTAACATATATAACATAAATCCATGGGTATGTCTTTCCGCCCATTCACCAAGTACTGGTCGGGTCTACCTCATTCAATTCTATTGGACATAATCATATTTGTTTTCATGCCTCTTTATACCTTGGCCTTAGACCAATTAAATGGCAAATCTCGTTCGTGGCCAATATGTCGTTGGTCAAAGGAATTGGGATCCCATTGTATTTTAAGCCCGTATTGCATAAAATCCACTAGGCCTATGGTAATCTCCCCAACAAATAGGTGAAGGTGTGGGTGGTGTCCATCCATTGCTCAACAAGCACTTAAATTACGCTTTTGTCAATTTGATATCCTTTGGTTGGTAGTTGCAACACAAATTCTTCAAAACCACACTCTCGGATCATTCTTCGGACTGTCGGTGGTGCTCGCTCATACTACACACGGGCCTAATGGATGTTCCTGCCACCGTGGAACACATAACTATCATATTTCCATAATAAAGGTAAGTCCAACCATGTAAGTATATCAGACCTGTTACTTATTCTAAAAAATATAAAAGTAAAAAATAAAAAAAAATATAATGTATTTATAATTTTGTCATCTATTTATTTTTTGCATTTCTTATATCATTACTAATGTTTTTAATTTATTTGATCTATCTATTGCTAATATTATTTATATATATATATATTTTAGCTTTTGTGCATATAAATATTTTATGCTTTACTACTAGTATTATTTGTTCTTACTAAATTAATCCCAAAAATTAATTTTTGGGCATATAATACTTCAATCCTTGAAAATTAATTTTCTAGCATAAATTTATTTCTTAGATTACTTTGTTTATTTTTACTACAGTAAATAATAAATTGTTGTAAAGTATATAAACATCCTGTAAAAAAATTGCAATAAAAAATAAAATACCTGTTGCGCTCAATTAATTACTACTTTAAGCGACACTCGTAAGTATACGAGGTAATTGTAGCAACGGTGACCGCCCCAAGGTCATCTCACAAGGAAGGAATTATTTTGCAATAGTTTGATTGACAAGTAAATTTAAAAGCAAGAGTGTGATATGTTGGAATGGTGAAAAAAAATATTAATTTAAAAGTAAAATGAGTGGTAGTTGTGTAAGATCATTTCAATTCTAGGAATGGTGCCTATGGTTGTAGTTCTATTTAATCAAAGCTTAATTCTCAAATTATCCATTAATAAACTGTAGACCATTAATCTTTTACCCAGTCCGGTCCAATATATTTTAATTAGTCAAAAATTATTTTTGTGTTGTCTAATATATTTTAATTAGTCCAAAACAATTTTTGTTATCTTAATTAAATAATATTTCCTTTATTATCTAATTTTTATTAATAAAAAATAAAAATAAAAATAAAAATTGGCGACGAAAAAATAGGCGACAAAAAAATCGTCGTCGAAAATCAGCATGGACGAAATGGTCGTGGGCCATTTTGCTCGCAGGAGTTTCCTACTAGAGAAATGACCAAAGCCATTTCGCCCGCAGAATTTTTTGGCCATTTCTCCCGCAGAATTTTTTTACGAGCGAAATGGCCCATGCCGTTTAGCCCGTAGGAATTTCCTGCAGGCGAAATGGCCCCTGTGGCAGCTTTTTTGCCAGCGTAATTTTTCTGCAGCAGTTTTTTTTCACCAGCGCAATTTTTCCGCAGCAGTTTTTTTCGTCAGCGAAATTTTTTCAACGTAAATTTTTTCGAAATCAAATACAATTAGGTTTCAGTTTTCTTTTCTTAATTAATGTTAGATTCCATGAATAACTAAAATTAATCATAAAAATCTTCTATAAATAAGGACTAAAACAACACAGAAAAGAGAAAATAGAGGAGCCGAAATTTAGACCAAAATTTGGGAACAAAAACTAGGAGCAATCAGACTTGGATCAAATAGTGGAATTTGAGATTTGAGAGGAAGAAGCAAGCAAGCAATTTAATTCAACAAAGCAGCAAAGCTTGTCTTCGTTCTTGTTCATCCAAGAAGAAATATTTGGTGGAACCAACAAACGGAGGTATGAATGTTTAATTTCTTCATAGTAACTTAAACCATCCAATTGTCTCTTTTGATTCAAAAAACCCTCGAACTTTAATTTACCTTTTCTAAAGCTTAAAAACCTTAATTCCTTTATTTGTTTTCCAAAAATCTTAAAATTGTTATTTTTGTTTCTTCAAAATCTCAAAACCCTAATTTGCTTTCTAAATTTTCAAAATCCTAAATTGAATCTATTTCTTTCCAAAAACCCTAAAAAATATATTTTCTATTTCTATAAACCTTAAATCGTTTTGTTTATTTTTATAAAGTTTCATAAAATTACCAATTGATTTTCAAATTCTAAAACCTAATGCATTCTCCGAAACCCTAATTCTAAAATCCTAATTCAACTCCCAAAACCCAAAACAGTAAACCCTAACTCCCTTAAAACCTTAAACCCTAATCCTTTAAACCTTAAAACCCTATAAACATAAATATTAAAATTCAAACACAGTAAGCCTAAAACAACAATCTAGTAACTGTAAATCATAAATCTAAATGTTTTAAAGTGTCCAAACCCTAGTTTCATGATTTCACTTCTCAAACACTAATTTGGTTAATCAAAGAACTTAATCAACCTATTAAATTATAAAATTTTGCTCCACCTCAATTCCATTAAAACTCACAGTAGCTTAAACTCATAAATTCCAAAACCCTAAACACATGAAATAAAGAATCTTAAATAGAAATAGTAGCCCTAATTTGAATCTTTATTTGCCTTATTCAATTTTATATTTGATTATGTGTTGATTTATTTTATATGCTTTAATTTATTTAAGTTCAATGCTTGGTTTATTTAATTTATCATGGATGGATGTTTACTTTCTATTGATGTTTAATACCTTTGATGATTGATTTATTTATGATGAATGGTTATTTACTTTTATCGATTTATTTAGATTTCCAAATGTTGTAAGAGGTATGTTTCCACTTGGTGGGTACCTCATTAGTTAAATATCATGTAATTTAAATTGTTTTTCTATTTTAAAACCAATGTAAAGGACATGTTTCTACCTTTTGGTGGGTGTCCTATTTAGGCATGGGATGTAAGGACATATTTTCATCCTCGGATGGGTGTCCATTTATTTGTTTTGTTTGGACATTGTTTTGATTTTCAATATATCGATGCTTTATTTTAATTATTGTGTGTAATATGGATAATATTGTTATATTTAAGAATTTTATAATATTAAGACCTGTAAAGGAGGCCACTTCCAATGAACCGGGCGTTGTGGGGGTGTTGGGCCATTTCTCACCTTCCCCACACGTACCCAACTTTCCAAACCATTGAATTATTTAAGCTTATCATCACATATCAATATATATGACCTACTTCTATTAGGTCAAACTCATTCTCAAATTTTAATCCCTTAAGATTCATCTATTCGACTCTTTTGAGATTATACTCATTAACAACAAATCACTTCAAATTATCTTTCGGTGTTCATATAAATATTCTGCTTCCTATAATAGCAGTGCAATCTTGCATACTTCTCATACTATAATTATTACCCATAGTTCATTCACTTAACATTATTTCCATCAATTAATTCATCTTATAACAAAATATATTCAGTTCATATTCAATCACATTTTATAATTTCTCCCATTTATCATTTCCTCACATTATCATATCATTACTATGCTTACATAATCACCCTTTTTAACTATTCTTCAGAATTCAAAACACTTACACAGTTCTCTTTTCTTTCCATACTTTCCATAATTATAAACAAATTCTAACATTGAACTGAGAAGATATAACTTTACCATTCATAATCCCTTAACCATGTTTCTTGAAACAAAATTATCAACCTCACTCACATAATACTACAATCATATCATCTCTGGTCCAAATCTGCTGATAACAAAATTCACCAGCCAATTACACTAACAAATCATACAGCCAGAGTATATTAATGGTCACATCTGTAGTTTAAAAAAAATCAATATTGCTTCTTCAAACATTTCCACTTACAATACTAAGTTTACATATTCCCTCTCTATACTTTTTCTATTCCCCAAGAGTTAACATAATTTAACTTTGTTTCAAAACAATTTGCTCTTGATCATAAGATCATAATTAGCCTAACTCACGTCAACAACATTATTTATAGCACTTTAATGCACAACATTTAATCATATATAAATTTCATTGCTCAGTGTTACACGAGTCCTTTCTCACTCTTCATTTCATTCCATAGGTTAACTCTGCATATGTCAAAACCTAATCTCTCATAAATCCACTAACACGTACCATATCATTCTCCATACCACTAGACAAATAGTTATATCACATTCACATTCATAGGTCACATCCACAATGTGACTTGCTTTCCACATTACCTATACATGTATACACATAATCATGCAATTATATTTAATTCCTCTTTTATATACCATCAACACAATTTAACCTTTATTACTTTCCATTGAATAACATTATTCTTATCCCTTTTTGACATAACTTAAGTTATTTATCAGCTCAACACATATATACAATCTACTCATAATAATACTTCATAAAATCTTAGTCACTATACTAAGGTGACATCTCTCTCACATTTATTTTTAAATGCATTTAGTATACCATTTTTTTATCCATTTGTTTACTATTCAACATATAGATATCACTCCTATATTTATACATATACGCATTACATCCAATCATATACACTTTGAGCTCAAAATCCTCTATACAATTTCCAAGTCTAATTATCACAAATCAAATTTTCTTGAACCAACATTGTTCAATCCAATTCTCACTATCAATCTTATCACATGATCTTACTTTGCACAAATTTGTCAATACCAGTATAATCATTCTCAACATCATATGAATATATATATACAATAATGTAATTTATACTTACTCTTCATAGCTTTTCAGACCATATTCATTTCATATAATAACTCAAGTATTATGATCATTTCATTACAATACATTACTCAATGGCATTGACGCATCAACATAATTCACCTTATGCATATCACAACATATGATTTATTCATATATTAGTCTCGTATTAGACTCTTAGATCACAATTTACAAGTCAATATCAACATTAAGTCCCCACGGTCGTGGCCTCCATGAGCCACGGTCGTGGCATCCAATCCGGAACTGTTTTCTGAGACAAACTCAAGTGTTTTACATTTTAAACCAATCCACATGAATACAAACATAATCAAACTCTTCTTTTCTATTGAAAATTGAGTTAAAATTCAAATCCAACATATTCAAACTATTTTGCACTCATCCATCTATTTAATCCATATTTATAATTTTCACTAACATCACAACTTAATCATCTCAAAACTCAATTCACAATTCATCTTTGCATCACAATATCACATTTTTCACAATTATCAAGTTCATTTCAAAAATCTCAAATATCACATATTACCATGAGCTTTCACTATATTCAAGCATCTCACATTTCTAACATTGATTTCACAATATTTGCATTAAAATAACAATACCAATTTATATTCTTGCTTAATCAATATCATCTCTTTTTCCTTAACACAAAATCTTAACTTTATATATCCTAAACTTTATATAGTCACACTTTATTTATACTGCTTAACTCATTCAATATCCAACCATACTTTTCTCATTTCAATAACATATCTTTCAGTATTTACAATCCAACATTATTTCCTCTATCTAGCAAACCCAACATAACCTCTATTATAAAGAGATTCAAAATATAGAAGAACGAGTGCATACTCTTATATTGATTTTGTTTCCCAATTCATTTCCAACTTTATTCTTCTTTTCATTTCTATATATGTCAAACACATATCAATAATCAAACTTTTTACTTATAAATTCCATATCATTTGTTTATACTACTATCATCTATCTCATGAAATTCAAATACATCACAAATCACATAATGCCACGTTAGAGACCAACCTAGGGGTGAATGCATATGCATGCATTACCAATTGCATTTCAACACTTTTCTTTTTAATTCTATTTAAACTCTTCAAAAATTCTCTTTTTAGTTTCACTTAGGCCGAGAATCTCAAACCTAAGCTCTGATACCAAAATAACTGTAACACCCTGATACTCCATATAAATACTATACATATACTCGATATACGTACAGTAAGTATATAAAGCATAAGGATGTCACTTTTCATTACCATTTAAAAATCCTTTAACCGAATTCCAATCATGATATATTAATCTAAAAATCATTTACAAATCATTAAACATTTACGGATCTTACATATATATACAATAATGATCTTATTTTTATCAAATACATCATTATTAAAGATTATACATGTATGCAGCACCCTCTAGTTGGTCTCGACAAGCTATTACTCTTCTCGTGGCATAACGAAAAACTTCTCATCTTCCACATAGACACCTGCACAAATACACATCCGCGCTAAGCCAGAGAGCTTAGTAGTACAAATAAATATAAAAGTATATTTTACGAAGGAGTCATACCTCATATGCTTAACCTTATGTCTTATTGTTTCTTTAACCCGTTTTTCCTTTCTCAATGCATTCTTCATATATTCCTATTAATCTCATAGATAATATATATATATATTTACATAGCACATTCACATTAACAATACTTACCATTTCTAACTCATATATATATTATCATATCATATATATATATACTTTCAATCTCACATATTTCCACATAACTCCTCACACCAAATCTCTTTTCAACAATTCACTTACACAGTATTAACATGTCATACTTCATAACACAACATTTCATTACACCATTCAATAAATTCATTATTCACAATTCAACATTCACAAAAACATATTTGAACAAACACAAGCATGGGCCCAAAACAAAACCAATATGTTATTCAAAGTTCAGAGTCCCTGTTTTGATTTAATATCACAATCATCAAGCCCGTAGGCAATATATATCATATCTCTATCCATGGATAGCGTAACAGACCCAGTCTCTTGGACCATCAACTCATTAACATGAGGAGATCCTCAACCCGGCTAGACTGTTACTAATTTTCAAATGGAAGTGGTTTACGGGTCTCCCATTTCACCATCATTCCATATTCACATTTTTCAACTGGAATCGGTTTACGGGCCTCCCATTTCACCTATCCAGTGATCCATAAACATTTCTCAAATTGGAATCGGCTTACGGGCCTCCCATTTCGCCTATCCAATGAGTCATTGGCATGCCATCAAATACAGGACTCTGAAAGTTGAATAAACATATTAGGCACACAAACATTTCATTTATTTCATTCTCAATTCATTTCTCATTTCACATTTCATAAGTCATTAGGCAATCATGCCTCAATCAATTCTTTTTCATCAACTTGGCCCAATCACAATGGCCTCACATATCATTTAATTCATCATATACATCATCATAGCCATTCACAATGGCATCATTTAGGCAAACATGCCTCATTTATCTCATTTGCAATATCATAGCCATCACAAATCATTTAATTCATCATAACCATTCACATTGGTTTTGCATCAATTCTCAAATCACATTATTCATATTTCATAGCACATACATTTTATATTTCATCTTTGATATATATATATATATACATAACCATTCACATTCATGTATACACAATCAATTTTATTACCATATTCTTTGAATACATATCATACCAATCTCATCATCACATCTTTCACCTTTGATAATACTTATACATATATATTGAATGCTTTCACATTTCACATATTTTAATATACCATCATAACTCTTATATATCATAGGATATACATTATTCATATATATCTTTTTCAATAATATAATAAATTACTTAATACATTTATAATCAAATGTATTATGATCCCAAGTCATATAAAGATATTAAATCAAATAAGGTTTTGGTACTTACCTTATGAACACTCAAACAACTCTAAGCAATCCTTGCTTCCAAAGATTCTTCACTTCACAACTTAGGGCAATTCACCTTCTTTACAACACCTAATCCAACAATGATACAATTCATGAATTCCAATATCATTTATCAATTAATAACCTCTTACTAAAGCCTTAAATCACAAATTACACTCCCACATTACTCATAAAGGCCCACGGCCGTGGCCACCACCAACCCCACGGGCGTGGGATCAAGAGTAATTCTGCCTTCCTAGCTCCACTTCCCCACGGCCATGGCTCTAAATGGCCACGGCCATGGCCAACCAACGCCACGGGCGTGGCATCCAGAATGCTCCTGCCTTCACCCAAATTCACATATTTTTGACTTACAACTCCAACAAACACAACCAACATGAAAATCTATGAAAATAATCAAGCAAACTCAAGTCAAACATCATTTATCACTTCAAAACCCTAAAACAATCTCAACTCCAACACTTCCAAAATCAACAACAATTTAACTTCTCAACTTAACTTCACACCTTACTCATATCAAAACCCAATTAAATCCATAGAAATCAATTTAAAGAAAGAGGCACTTACTTGGATTCTTAGTCAACTCTTCAATATCCACTAGCAAATCACTTGATATCCTTTAATCTTTGGTGCAAATAGAAGCAAAATCACCTCTCTCTCTCTAGCTTCTCTCTCTCTCTCTCTCTCTCGTCCAAACAGAAAAGAAGAAGACGAAGAAGAAGAAAGAAAGAAAGAAAGACTTTCTCTTTCTTCGTTCTTATCCCAAACACATATATAATAATAATAATAATAATAATAATAATAATAATAATAATAATAACAATAATAATAATAATAATAACAATAATAAATCTCCACCACACACATCTCCCAACCTTTGACTTTCTTTCTTTCTTTTTTTTTCTTTTTGTCCTTATTATCACTATTATTATTATTAATTAATTCTACAAATATATATATATATATAACTCACTTTCCTACACCACTCTATATCCCAAGTATATGTGATATATATGTATATGTCTTTTATATTGTATTTATATATTTCCATATATACATATACATTAAATCTAAATACACAATAACTCCAAAACTTTTAGAGTATATTTTGGGATATTACAGGTTAATTTATCTTGGCTTAAATCATGGCTTATTTGGTTTGTTCTTTTTCTAATATGACCCAAGTACATTTGAAAGCTCAAATAAATTTTTTCTTTAAAGTCCAAAAGACCAAAACTATTTTCAAAATATTTCAAGATGGTCTTTGGACATAAGACTTTTCTAAAAATAAATCAAAAATTCTTTTGCTCATGGCCCAAATACTAAGTCCAAAATATGTTTTTTCTAAAATCTTTTTACAATGGGCTTAGAAACAAAATTGTTTTTATCCACCCTTTTCTTACAAAGAGCTTGCAAATTATTTAGGTCAATTAAGAAATACCAAAAATCAATTGTGAGCCTAGTTTATCCTAAGAATAATTAATCATGGGCTTGTTTTTGGCATGAATCATTAGTAACTTTTTCAAGTGAGAAATCTATTTATAATAAACCATTTAATTTCATTTTATTCAATATAGCATAAAAGCTACTTTAGATGGTTGAATGGATTAAAACCTAATTAATGAAAATTACTGTGAACGGATTTCCATTTTTGAAAATATAACTATTGGTTGAAACGTTCGAGGGAAATATTCGAATACAAGATGCCCTATATACCTAGGAAAAGAGACTCGCCATTCGTGTGTGGATGTTATAAGGTTGGAAGGAATGCCCTATTCATCCTTATTTGTCTATTGTTTGTGCATACATGCATACATGAATACATTTGCATCTTATATCATTGATCCTTTCTGCCTCACAGCCCTAGATTACAATAGTTCAAAAGCTTACGACAATCCGACCTACGTTGGAAGTGAAAAATCTAGCAATGACTCAATCACTTGCTCACCAAAAATAATGGATCCCAAATAAATTCGAAGAATGGTGAATGAAGTCCTCAATGCCAAAATGGAAGAAATAAAAGAGACCCTAGCTGAGAACATGAAGAACCAACTAGCTACAATTTTGGGAAACAATGTCGAAGCATCTGCTAGCACAAAGAAGCCAAAGGACAATGGGAAGGCTAAAATTGGTGAAGTAGCTTTTGATGATGATAAGGTCGTCATTGATGATGATGATTGGGATCAATACTACCAAGATACTCAAGACCAAAAGGAGCCGAAGGTTGTTGAGAAGGCAACTATTGAAAAGACCGAGACATCTAATGTTGAGAAAATGATTGCTGATTTAGAAAAGAAATTTGAGAAGAAACTGAAAACTGAAGAAATGTCTGAAGTTGACAAATTATTTAAGCTAGATGAAGAAGTTCCATACAAATTCAAGATGCCATCTTTTGCGAAGTTTGATGGAACCAAAAATCATCATCTTCATGTGAAGCAGTATATCACTGCTATATAGTCTGCCCGAGCTACTAAGGCTCAAACTCTAAGGTACTTCATGCTCTCATTGGACCCTGTTGTCCAAAATTGGCTCAATACCTTGGATGAAGAAACACAAAAGAATTGGGATCTGCTATACAAAGCCTTCCTCCAACAATATGGGTATAAAGTCGAGATGGAAGTTACCTTAATGGAAGTGGAGTCTATAAGACAAAGGCCAAATGAGAATTTTGTGGACTATGTGAAAAGATGGAGAAACAAGGTTGCTTTGCTCAAGAAAAGGCCCGATGAATCTGATCAAATAAGGATGATCGTGAGATGCGTCCTGCCTAGTCTTCGTGAAAGGATGTCTCATACACTCATCCATGACTTCAAAGATCTTCTCCAAGCCGGTCCACAAATTGAAGAGTGGGAAAGAGAGAAAATCGCTTTTCAATAAGAAGGAATGAGAAAGGGAATTATCAGCCTAGCAATCAAAGCATGCAAAAAGAAGTTGATGTTAATATGGCTGGTCAAGGAAATAAAAGACAATTTTCAGAATTGGGGAAACCTCTATCTTGGGTTTTTAGCAAGCTACAAAAGAAAGGGTTGTTGCAACCGTTAGCTCCTCGATCACTACATAATCCACTGCCACCAAACTTTTATGCGAGGCCTTCTGTCAATTTCTTCAAATGCGAGGGCATGAAACAGATAAATGTGCTCGTCTAAGGCATGAGATCCAAGATTTAATTGATAGATGCAAGCTACCTGAGCCAGATAAGCCCAATACCAAAAACAACCCTTTGCCTAAATTTGGAAGAGTGTCACCACCAGCAACCTTTATGGTGGGAAAAGGATTGGAAGAAGATTTTGTTTTATCATCATTTCAAGATGGAAAAATTGAAGATGTGAAAGGAAAAGAAGCTTAAACTCAACGAACTTTCCTTAGCTTGAATGTTGCTTTTCAATTTTACTTTCTTTAATATTTAAATTGGAACAATCTTGTTTTTCAAATTTAAAATTGCTTGAATAAATTACTTTCATCAAAATTTTTGTTGGTCTTTGTTCATTTTGGTGCTCAACCGATGAGGAATTTAGCTTGATGTTTATAAATTAATGTGTCTAGGCATCATGACTTGAATGACTTTACTAGATGAGGGAATTTCTCTATAGCATTGAGTTGTGTATGCTTACTTAGAGAGGGCTCCTGCATAATTACCTTTGTCTGGGTCCTAGTCAGTCTTAGAACATGCTTTGACAAACTTTCGAGGTGAAATTGAACTCTGCTTATTCAAGGGAGAGATGATCTAGTCATTATTTGGATTAGCCAACAACTAGTATCCACCCTATTAAATATCAATCCCTAGTTGTCCCTTTGAGCTTTCATAAAATTTTAGCTTTCGTTTCATTAGTTTACAAACCCCAATAACCTACCCGGAGATATTGTGATACTTTTGACAAGTCTTATGATCACTAAGATGAAGAGGCAAGAAGATCAAAGAAAGCAACGATTAGTCAAGATCATGAGGATAGTTGAAGTTCTCAAGACCATAAAGATAGTTGAAGTTCTCAAGACCATAAGGGTAGCTGATGTTTTTAAGACCATAAGGGTAGTTGAAGTTTTTCTAATATCTCCAATATATCAAGACAACATCGGAGTAACAAATGATTTATCCCTATTAAAGAAGATTTATGTTAATCCACTCATCCATTATTAGAAGCCCAAGTTAGTACAAACAAGACAACTCTTTTAGAGCTAGAACCAAACAAAACAAAAAAAAAAGGAAGAAGAAAAAAAAGAAAAAAAAAAGAAAAGAAAAAAAGAAGAAGAAAAAGAGAAAGAAGAAAAAGAGAAAGAAAAGAAAAAAGATAAAACCTAAAAAGGCGATTCAAAAAGCCAATTGAGTTCTCTTTTACCTAAGACAACAAAAGGCTTCCATTTGGTTTATAAGGACGGATTGACTTGAATTGGTCCAACCCAACCAAAGATTCAATCAAAATCAAAGAAAAAGGAAAAAGACCATCCAATTCTTGAAAGTTCTATACTTGACAGTCCTACAAGGAAGAAGGACAAAATGATAAAATGCTCAAAGAAAGGGAAGAGTAAGAAAGAGAAAGAAAAGGGAGAAGAAGAAAAGAAATGAATTTTGGAATCAAACTTTATGCAAGGGCAAAAATTGTCCTAATCAAGATCCAGATTAATGTCAAGAAGATAGAAGGAATTTGGAGAGATTGCTCCCAACTGTCTAAAGTTCCAACAATAAATTTGTAGTGTGAAGGTTTGTCCATTGTGTCACACCAGTTCTGTCACGACCCAATTTGTACATATGTACGGTACATCCATGTACAGTACATCCGCGTACAGTAAGAGGAGCCATCCCGAGTAACCACCAAAGAACACGAAGTGAAAGGAAGCTCTATAGGACAAAAAGGACCTTACTGAAAAGATTGTAAAGTTTTGTGGAGGTGGCCGTAATTAACAAAAATTGTTCCGGAGGTCCTTAATAGTGCACATAACAGACTCCAGAAATGGAAAGTAGAGAAAAATCGGGTAGCAACGGTGCGACACGGTTTTTCCCGAAAACGCACGGTTTGGAAGATATAGGGGATTTTGACCAGGGGCATCATGGTCATTTTTAAAAGTGTCTCAAAAGTAATAATGGATCTCAAAAATGAAAAGTAGAGGAAAAACTGAGTCAAAAAGTGTTCCACAGCATTTGGCGAAAGTGCACGGTTTAAAAGTTACGAACAAGTAACCGTCGGAGGGTATTTTGGTCTTTTCACATTTTAGACCATAAAATTACAGCACAAGGAGGTTGAGGGGCCAAAATATAATTAAAATGAAGTCCAAGGGCTTGGGTTGTAAATAAATAAAAGAAGGAGATATTTGGACCAATGAGAATTAGCCATTTTCCCACATATGTGTACCAATGGGAAATCAACATTTACACCATGACATATTACCCTCTCTTGGCTGCCATTTGGAGGAGAGAACACCACAAAAATAAAGCCAAGAATTCTCTTTGTTCTTGCTTGGCCGAAAATAAGAGAAAGGGAAAAGAGAGAGAGATTGTTTTTTTTTTTTCAAGTAGCTAAATTTGGAAAATAAAGAGAGGTTGCAAACTTGGTTGGAGAATAAGATTTTAAGGTAAGGAAATTCATCTATGGTTCTATTTCTTTCATTGGTTATAGTATTTTTAAGATAAAAATGAAAGAATAAATATGATGATTATAGAAAATTTAAGAAGTTGAAGAAAAGTGAAAGAGATGATTTGCACATTTAAGATTAAGGATAAAAAGGATGACTAGTAGTATTAGTTAGCAAAATAAGGCATGAAGCACTTAAATTTTATTATGTTCTTGACATGGATTTTATGAAAATTATAGGAAATCAAGAAGTGAGAGAGAAGGAAGCAAAGAAGATATAAAAGAACTAGAAACAAGTGAAAAGAATTAAGGTTTGGTACTTAAATCATTGTCTTTTCAATTAATTCACATATTTTGCATTATGGGACTTTTGAAATGGTTTTGAAATAATGTTATTATGTGTGGTAAATATGTGGGAAAGTGCTCTTGAACCATTTGTAATCAATTGATTATGAAAAGAATGAAAACAAAACAAACTAGCTAAACTTTGCTCAATTATCCATAAACTTTGATGAACTTTTAATCACTCCTTTAGTTTGATTTTTGAAAGAGGGACCCTTAGTCCTTCAATTGTATCACAAAAGGAGTCTAAAAATCAATTTTGCAAGAAAAAAATGAATTTCCCTCATGTTTTGAAAATTGGGCCGAATGGTCCCTTTTGGGCACCATTCTGCAGCTTTCATTTTGGGCAGTCCGTTGAAGGGGCAAACGAAAGAATTTTTCGACGAAATTTTACATGCATTTAGTTAACTGATGAAATTGTTTTCCTACAAAAATTAATCCAAAAATAAGGTTGTTTACTTGGTCAAAACTGTTACCAAATTGGACTGATTTTCTGCAGTAAAAACAGATTTTACTATTTAGTTGTCGTGCGCCATTGCGTTGCCAATTTTACGCACCGCGCTACTATTCATTTGGTCATTTTTCTAAATGTGTTAAAACTTGAATATTATGATATAGATTGATGTTATATCATTTAAAATGACACAAAAGGGGTTTGGAATAATCAGAAAGGCATCATGAGAAGTTATCCGAGTAATATATGCATTATGGAAAAATCATGACCTATTGAATATCATGACCAAAGTAATTTCATAAATTATTTATGCTCTACTTGGTATATCAGAACCCTTGAGATAAGGGTATGATGCATCATACTATTACTGCAGTACTGCTTATGACATGATATGATATTCCGGCTGAAGGCCGATGATTACAATGACATGATCAATGATGCAATGATAATGGCCATTGGCACATGTGCAAGAATTATGATGAAAGATAATGAAATATGATCATGACAAGATATGTTTATCATGACCCTTCCTTATCCGCTGACGTTCTGTTAAACCAGTAGAGTAACCAAAATGATAAAAGCAAGAAAAATGGTTTAAATTCAAATTATTCAGTCAAGCCTTTTTACCTGTTGTGTTTTGTATTTATTCCTTTCAATTATTTAAAGTATATAAATGTATGTTCAAATCATTCTTTCATTTTATTTATTTATTGCAATGATTTAAGTACCCACTAAGCAATTGCTTTGCGAGTTTAGTTTCCCTCTAAACTCGTATGTTAAACGAGGAGACGAGATTGCAGCATGTCCTGCGCAGCTGGCCTTGACTACTACTTTGGGTAGGAGTTTGGATATGATTGATTGTAGCAATATGGCATGTACTTAAGCTTGTATGATCTAGCAAATAAATGTATTATACTGAAAAGCTAGAACACATACACTGCTAGTAATTTAATAAATCTTATTTGGGTTTAGCACTTATGTATGCAAGTATAGAAGTGTGAATTCTTCTTGCAGGATTGTAGTTGAGGTTATAAGGGTAGATTATTAGGAGTGTGCTTGAGTTGAATTGTGAAACAAAATGTCTTTCAAAAATAAGAAAAATCAGTTTTGAAGACACTTGGGACCTCCATTTTTAGGGGAGGTTATGGCAAATTTTTTTTTAAATTAGCACTTAAAATTGGCTAAGGAAAATATAAAGACACAACCACCATGAGTTAACAGTCCATCTTGGTCTATAAACGTAGGCTAAGATGGGGTGTTACAAGTTCCAATCTCAAAATGGCCTTCACTTAAACCCGTGCCCCTTATAGACCCCATTTCAAGCCTATCAAAGACCTGTTGATCTCTCTTGGTAGGTAGAGTCTATTAGTGGAGATAGTCTTGATAAGCATGCATATGAGATAAACAATATTTAAATCAATGAGACCTTTGGCCAAGTAATGTGTATGTGCCTATCTAAAGTCCAATAGTTCTTGCTTAAATAGAAATAATTCTCGAGTTTAGTATGGCAACTAGGGTTGTCATGTTATAGATATGTTAATTTGGAAAAATCAAGTCCTGAGGTATATTGACATTGATTTGGCAAAGCCAACATTTGATTTTAAAATTAAAATTTAAAAAATTTTAAAAAAAAAGTGTTTTGTCATACAAAGCCTTCAAGTTAAGGGAAGTATGTTGAACCTCCAAAGGACACATTGGGCAAAGGAAATGATTATTGGCAAGGTCATGAAGAAGCTATCAACTAACATGCAGAGACATAGTTTGAAGTAGATGAATCCCTGACTCTGCTGCGTGGGGTCTTCATTATTCATATTTTCAACATCTTGAAGATAAAAGCCATAAATGCAAAGCTTTCTATCATTCCCAATGCAAGGCTTGAACGAGCGTCGAAAAGGAGTCAATGAGAATACTTCTGCTGATCACCTCGGTCTGTGAGTCAATGAAACTGCTGTGAGTATTATCATGCATACATGAGCATATAACATCACACTTTCTTGTCTTGTATTGTCTATTCTTTATCAAAGTGAATAGCAAACACTCTGTGAAGTAAAGAATAAAAAGAAGATGTCCAATCAGGGGGGCATGGAAAGCCCATTGCTTGAGAAAGTTCTAGTAATTTTGCAAAGACAAGAAATGCGTGCTTGTGCGAAGAACTGAACAACAAGAACGTGAATCAAAGCTCGTATAGAAAAATCATAGGTTTGGGCCTACATAGGGGGCAAAGTTTCTCCTTTTCAATTTTTTGAGTTTATATATAAAACATTTTCAAACTCACTTGCAAATATTTCACCACGCAGGGGGCAGGAGAAGATATGAGAGCCAACTAAAAATAGCTGAATTTTTGCAAAAAGGAAGAACAAAAGAATGGAACATTAGAACTATCGAAAGAATGAAGATGCAAAAGACAAAAGATCAGTTCAGCTAAAAGAGCTGAAGCCAGGGTAAAGACCCGACCTCCAATGGATAAAGATCCGTGTTTCAAGGGTGAAGACCTGATCTCAAAGGATGAAGATACATATTTTCAATGGTGAAGACCTGATCTCAAAGGATGAAGATCCATTTACAAAGGGTGAAGACCTGAAGTCCAAAGGATGAAGATCCATTTTCAAGGGTGAAGACCCGATTTACAAGGATGAAGATCCATTTTTCAAAGGGAGAAGACCCAATTTCCAAGGATGAAGATCTAGCTTAAAGGATGAAGATCCGCTTTCAAGGGTGAAGACCCGATTTCCAAGGATGAAGATCTTGATTCCAAGAATGAAGATCCAATTTAAAAGATGAAGATCCAATTTCAAGGGTGAGGCCCCATCATCTCTAAGGATGAAGATCCGTTTTCAAAGGTGAAGATTCGATGCTAAGAATGAAGATCCAAGGTCCAACGACGAAGATCCATTTTGAGGGTAAAGAACCATAATGCATGGAACAGCCGGAACAATCAGAATCCTCAACTGATAAAAGGTCAGTCAAAATCAAATTAGTCTCGGGTCCAAGTACCCAAATCAAATTCATTCTCGGGTCCAAGTACCCAATCAAATCAGTCTTGGGTCCAAGTACCCAAATCAAATTTATTCTCGGGTCCAAGTACCCAATCTTGGGTCCAAGAATCCAATCTCGGGTCCATGTACCCAAATCAAATTTAATCTTGGGTATAAGTACCCATTCTCGGGTCCAAGTACCCAAATCAAATCAATCTCGGGTCCAAGTACCCAAATCAAATCAATCTCGAGTCTAAGTACCCAAATCAAATTCAATCTCGAATCCAAGTACCCAATCTCGGGTCCAAGAACCCAAATCAAATTCAAATTTTGAGTCAAAGTACCCATTTTAGGATTGAGTATCCAAATCCAGTTTAGGATTGAGTATCCCAATCCAAGTTAGGATCGAGTATCCCAGTCCAATTTTGGATCGAGTATCCAAATCTAGTTTAGGATCGAGTATCCTAATCCAATTTAGGATCGAGTATCTAAATCCAATTTAGGATCGAGTATCCAAGTCCAATTAGGATTGAGTATCCCAATCCAAGTTAGGATCGAGTATCCCAATCCAATTTAGGATCGAGTATCCAAATCCAGTTTAGGATCGAGTATCCAAATCCAGTTTAGGATCGAGTATCCAAGTCCAGTTAGGATCGAGTATCCCAATCCAATTTAGGATTGAGTATCCAAATCCAGTTTAGGATCGAGTATCCCAATCCAGTTAGGATCGAGTATCCCAATCCAATTTACGATTGAGTATCCAAATCCAGTTAGGATCAAGTATCCAAATTCAATTTATGATCGAGTATCCGAATCCAGTTAGGATCGAGTATCCAAGTCTAGTTTAGGATCGAGTATCCAAATATCTCAAGTCCAGAACCCAAAACCTCAACCATCTCAAAATTAAGACTTATTGCTTTTCACTCTCTTTCACTAAAGTCTCAGATCATTCAAGCAGGGGGCAAACTGTAGACCCTTAATTCTTGACCCAGTCTAGTCCAATATATTTTAATTAGTACAAAATCAATTTTTTATTGTCCAATATATTTTAATTAGTCCAAAATAATTTTTGTTATCTTAATTAAATAATATTTTCTTTAGTATCTAATATTCATTAATAAAAAATAATAATAATAAACAAAAAAATAAAAATAAAAATTGGCAACAGAAAAATCGGCGATGAAAAAATCATTGCCGAAAATCAGCGTGGACGAAATGGTCGTTGGCCATTTCGCCCGCAGGAGTTTCCTGCGGGTGAAATGGCCTGCAAGCCAATTTCACCCCCCCATAGCAGCTTTTTTGCCAGCGTAATTTTTTCGCAGCAGTTTTTTTCGCCAGTGAAATTTTTCCGACTAAATTTTTTCGAAACCAAATACAATTAGGTTTCTGTTTCCTTTTCTTAATTAATGTTAGATTCCATGAATAACTAAAATTATTTTTAAAAATCTTCTATAAATAAGGACTAAAACAACACATAAAGGAGAAAATAGAGGAGCCAAAATTTAGACCGAAATTTGGGAACAAAAACTAGGAGCAATAGGACTTGGATCAAATAGTGGAATTTGAGATTTGAGAGAAAGAAGTGTAACACCCCCATACTCTATATAAGTACTGTACATATATACCTTGTATTATCCATACATTTTGAATCATTATTATATATTTTACATAGTTCACATTATGCAAATCATAGCACTATTCTCATACACCAACAATATAATAGGTAACTTAACACATTTTCCAACCAAATGTCTTAAGTCCCAAAGTCATGTAAGTGTATGCAATCATTTAAGGTTTGTACTTACCTCTAAGAGCAGCAAACACCAATTCCAATCTCCTCTTCTAAGATATCCTTCAACACTTGGATTGGGGTAACTCAAATCTCTTCAAAACCTAATCCAAATGTGATTGTACATACTCACTTAGTGATACACATAAGAAAATAAGGAAGAGAACTATCTAGGGCAAACTCTACACATGACACGGGCGTGTCCATGACCTTGCCCTAAACCCACAACACAGAAGCTTTGACACACTCAGTGACATGGGTGTGTCACTGGACTTGTCAATCCTCCTCCAACAAAGAAGTTATGACACGCTTAACGACATGTTGAGCGTGTCACTGGATGTGTCAATACTCCAACAACATAATAGCTATGACATGCTCAGTGACATGGGCGTGTCACTAGAGGTGTCAATACTACTAATATACAGAAGCTGTGACACGCTCAATGACATGGGTGTGTCATTGCTCGTGTCACCAACACTAAAAATAGAACCAATGACACACCCAAAGACATGGCCGTGTTACTGGGCATGTTAGGCCAAAAACTTGATATCGACACCAAAAATGCCACATCCAATAAACATCTTTTAATAACCTTATCATCACCACACAAACTCAACCAAATCCATCAATATACCATAATAAACTTGCATAACATCAAAACAACTCAATTACATGCATCAAAACACAATCACAACCATATTTCACAACTCAAAACTCACAAAATCCACAACTCTTATTTTCTCCACCAAACTTAACCTTTTCTTCACCAAACTTAACATTTTCTTCAATCTAACCCCAAATCAAAGTTAACTAAACAAAATAACCTCAAACATACCAAAATCAACCATACACACAACTACACCAACCATCCACCAAACTCATATACACAAAGTCAAAAGAAATCAAAGAAACAAGTTGGAAACTTACCAAATATGAAGAAAAATCCTTAACACTCCAACTTGATCTCTTGAAATCCTTCAATTGCTTGAGTTAGGAAGAAACAAAACCTCTTTTCCCTTTGCTAATGGTGATGGCCAACCCTCTTGGTGAAGAAAGAAGAAGATAATGAAAATAGTCAAAACCACTCCACTACTCTTAACCACTTAAATCCCCTCTTTATCTCCACCAAGCAATTAAATTATTATAATACTATAAATATCAAATAGCATCTTCCACTAACATTTAATTTCTATTTTAAATAATTAAATATATCATTTGACCAACTCAACTTGTTGACTTGTATATAATGTATATATCTCTATATATACAACATATACACACTTCTTCCTCTTATCTTCTCACTTAATTAAATATACACTTTAAATCATATAATTCAATTTCAACAATTAGCATTTCCAAAATTTTAGGGTATCATATGAAATATTAAAAATCTCCCCCTCTACAAATAAATTTCATCCTCGAAATTACCTGCTCTCAAGTCTGGAGCAACAGGGGATACTAATCTCGCATCACTTGCTCACTCTCCCAAGTTGCTTCTTCCTTAGCATGATTCTTCCAAAGAACCTTCACAAGTGGCACTTTCTTATTTCTTAACTATTTCACTTCATGTGCCAAAATAGCTACTGGTTCTTCCTCAAAAGTCAGATATGGACTCATCTTAATAGATTCAACCGACAAAATATGAGATGGGTCTGACCTGTACCTCTGTAGCATAGAGACATGGAAGACATTGTGAATTTGATCCAATTTAGGAGGCAAAGTGAGTCTATAGGCCACTGGTCCTACTCTCTCCGGTACCTCATAAGGTCTAATGAAACGAGGACTCAACTTCCCTCTGCGGCCAAATCTCAAAATTTTCTTCCAAGGAGACACTTTCAAAAATACTTTTTCTCCTACATTAAACTCTATTTCTCTTCTTTTCAAATCTAAATATGATTTCTGTCTATTGAAGCTGCTTTCAAATGATCCCAAATTATCTTCACTTTCTCTTATGTTTCTATAACCAAATCGGGACCAACCAACTTACCTTCTCCAACCTCATCCCAACATAGAGGCGTCCTGCATCTTTTACCATACAACGCCTCATAAGGTGCCATCCCAATACTGGACTGGTGACTGTTGTTATAAGCAAACTCAATCAGTGGTAAGAATCTATCCCAACTTCCAGAGAAATCAATGATACAACTTCTCAACATATCCTCTAAAATCTGTATCACTCTCTCTGACTGCCCATCTGTCTGAGGATCTAAAGTAGTGCTAAAATGCAATTGAAAACCCAAAGCGTAATGCAAAATTTTCCAAAATCTCAAAGTAAATCGGGGATCTTGATCCGACACTAAAGAAATTAAGACTCCATGCAATCTCACTATGTCATTGATACAGCTCAGCCAACTTCTTTAGAGAAAAATACATCCGAACTAGAAGAAAATGAGCTATCTTCGTGTAACACCTATGTACCCTGTATACGTACCAAGCATGCTTAAACGATCGTAATATACATATACTGAATATAGAAAATGCCACGGTTTAAAAAGATACAACAAATATCTTTGTAAATAAGTGAAATCAACCTTAAACAAATAAAAGAAATCCAAAAGACACTATATATAAAATATTTATTAATTCACAGCGGAAGTTATTACAAATATGTTATAATTCAAAGTTTACAAAACATAGAATATATATACATGATTGGCAGCTCTTCTCTGATCTTTAAGTCCCAAAAGAAAAATCCTCAGTGTCTAGTCTCACTTGGTCTCGAGGAGCTCTCAGGTTCAACTCTGTCACCTGCGCGATTAAACACTATCGCGCTAAGCCATCGGCTTAGTAGTACAAAATATACCAACACTATACTTTAAGGCAATGCAATGTTACACATCTAAATTATAAAGTTAACATCATAAGTGAAAAGCTAACATCACACCTTTATATTTCATAAATTATACACATAAAAGCACATCACATTACCACATCACACTACATTCAATGTCATAACAATATTCATATTACATCTTCATAGTTCCAATGATTTTACCATTCAAGAATCACATTATATACAAAGACAAGCATGGGCCCAAAACACTCTAATATGCTATTCAATTTTCAGAGTTAATGCTTTGGTTTTATTATCACATTTATCATTATCATATACCCAACTAGGCTTCAAGGATTAGGTTCAACCAAGCTTCAAGGGAAACAAAGCATGCTAAGTCTCAACCCAACTTGGCTTCAAGAACCAACCCAACCTAGCTTCAAGGGTTGTAACATCTCAATTAGGCTTCAAGGACCAAATCCAACCTAACTTCAAGAGAATGTTACTAATAGGCATGCCACCAATAACAAAACTCTGAAAATGAATAACACATTAGACACACAATTCATTTATTATTTCATTCTCAAATCTCATCATCCATTAGGCAAACATACCTTATGTTCTTTTAATGGAATCATCATAGCCAATTACAATGGCTTCACATCACATTTGAGTTATCATAACCCATCAAAATGGCCTCATATCATTTTATATAGCATCTTATCATTCACAAGATTCACAATGCATATAACATAACATTGTTCATATAGTATCATATGCATAATCAAATGTATGTTCAATCTCATCAATGCAAGAAGAACAAAAACCAAACACAGTAACCAACACACTCAAGGGACACGGCCAAGCTTGTGGCCGTGTCTCTCAACCAAAAGCAACAGAATCAAACATGGGCAAGGGACACGGCCGTGTCCTCTCCAAAAATCATCCAACATGGCCAAATTTCCATAGACTTGGCCGTGTCTCTCAAAAACATTTAGTTTTGGCCGTGTCTCTTCTTAGGTTTGGTCGTGTCTCTTATGAACAAAAACCCTAACCATAGCCAACACTCTTTTGATTGAAATTAAACACATTATGCACAACATAAACTCATTCAAATGAATGTAATCAAAGTCATTAACACTTATTTTGCATGTTTAACACAATATCCACATTAACCATACATATAATCATTTACCACTTCAAAACCCTAAAACCAACTTCACTCTTGATCTTTCACCATTAACATCCACTTAACTCACCATCTTCACAACAAAACCAACAACAATTCAATTTCTTTTAACTTACAATCAATTTCAACACTTATAAACACATCTCAAACACACCAAATCATAATATAAGCAAACTATAACTCATCTTATACACAACTTCAAAATAACAAAAAGAAACAAGAGAGTACTTACCTTAAATGAAGAAATTTCACAAATCTCCAACCAAAACCTTTGATTCCTCCTTCAATTTGATTCTAGCATTAAGAACACCTCTCTTGCTCTCTCTTTTCTTGGATAGCCGGCACACAAATGAGAAGAAAAGAAAAATAACACAAGTCAACTTCTTTTCTTCTTTAAATCTCCACCAAACAATTCTAGCCAAGCAATTACCTAAATGCCCTCATCCATTTAACTTAACCTTTGTCACTTATATGCCCATTGAAGTAATTTCACATCATCCCAAATAAAATATCTTCTTCCCTTGACTCTCCATTTGACCAACATATATGTTATATATATTAACATGTATACAACATATACATTCCATTAACACAATCATTTCCTTTGCAAAAACATATGTACATTAAATTCAAATCAAACAACAATTGTATTAAAACTTCTAGGGCTTACATTGGGATATTGCACTTCGTCAACTGATCCACTATCACCCAAATTGCATCCTGCTTCTTCTAAGTCAAAGGTAAACCAGTCACAAAATCCATCGTTACTCGCTCCCATTTCCACTCTGGCACTGATAAAGGTTAGAGCAAACCTGAAGGAACTTGGTGCTCGGCCTTCAATCTCTGACAAGTGAGACATTTGGATACAAACTTCGCTATGTCCCTCTTCATACTTGACCACCAATAATATTGCTTCAAATCATGATACATCTTAGTATTCCCAGGGTGCATAGCAAAAGTCGACTTATGTGCTTCCCCCAAAATAATCTTTTTTAGTCTTGCATCATCAAGAACACACAATCTATCTTTGTACCATAAACTACCATCATTTCTCACAAAAAAATCTCGGCTCTCCCCCTTTTGGCAATCCGATACAGCTTTCTGAATTTTCTCATCTGCCAACTGAGACTCTCTAATAAGATCCAACAACACCGGTCTCAATTGCAACTGAGCCAACAAAGCACCATCATCCCATGATTCAAAACTAGAATGCAGCGCTCTAAACTCAACAAGTAACGAGAGCGAATAAGCAGTCAAACCTGCCAAAGACATTCGACTCAAGGCATCAGCAACAACATTTGCCTTACCACGATGATAATAAATCAATCAGTCGTAGTCTTTAATCAACTCCAACCACCGTCTCTGCCGAAGATTCAGCTTTCTCTCAACACCCAAGTATTTCAAACTCTAATGATATGTATAAATGAAACACTTCTCCCAATATAAGTAATGTCACAAAATCTTCGAAGTAAAAACTATGGCTGCTAACTCCAAATCATGCGTCGGGTAATTAAGCTCATGCGGCTTCAACTGTAGAGAAGCATAAGCAAAGACTCTACCATCCTGCATCAAAACACAACCTAAACCATTATGTGAAGCATCACTATAAATCACATATGGTTTATCTTCCACAGGCAAGGTAAGAAACAGGAGCTTGAGTCAACATCTCCTTCAACTGCTCAAAGCTTGTTTGACACCGATCTATCCATGCGAATCTAACTCCCTTTCAAAGTAATATGGTGAGTGGAGTAGCTATCAAAGAAAAACCCTTCACAAACAGTCGATAATAGCCTACCAAACCTTCTAACCTCTGTCACAGTCTTCGGTGGACTCCAATTCAAAATAGCTTGAACTTTACTCGGATCAACTCTTATACCCTCTACTGAAACCACATTACTAAGAAAAGTCACTTGATCAAGACAAAACTCACATTTAGACAGCTTAGCATACAGTTGCTTCTCTCTCAAAGTCTGCAATACAATTCGTAGATGCTTGTCATGATACTCCTCATTATGCGTATACACCAAAATAACATCGACAAAAACCACCACAAACTGATCTAGCTAGGGTCTAAACACCCTATTCATCAAATCCATGAATGTTGCTGGTGCATTCATCAATCCAAAAGGCATTACCAAAAACTCATAATGCCCATACCTTGTACGAAAAGCCGTCTTAGGTACATCTTCAGCTCTGACTCTCAACTGATGGTACCCTGATCTCATATCAATCTTGGAGAAAACTGCTACTCCCTTCAACTGATCAAAGAGATCATCTATCCTAGGTGTAGACCCTTAATTTTTGACCCAATCTGGTCTAATATTTTTTATATAGTCCAAAATAATTTTTGTGGTATTTAATTAAATAATTTTTATTTTAATATTCATTACTTATAATATTTATTTTTAATAAAAATTAAAAAGGGATAACAGTAAAAAAAATAGAAAATGATAAATAAATAAAAATCGGCGACGAAAAAATCGACGATGAAAAATTTCATCGCCGAAAGTGAATTGGCTTGGGCTAATTCGCCGTAGGAAATTCCTACAACGAATTGGCTGGCCCGCCCTCGCTCGCAATTTTCAGCCCGCATAAATTTTTTTTCACCAACGTAATTTTTTCCAGTGCAGTTTTTCTAAAACTGAATTCTATTTGGTTTTGATTTCTTTTCCTAAATGATTTTAATTTCCTTGGACAATTAGAATTAGGTTTGAATTTTTTTTCCTATAAATACTATATTAAAACACTTCAAAAGGGGGATCGAGACTTTGGACTTTGGACTTCTGACTTTGGGGGGATGAAAAAAAGGTGACAGAAAACCGTAGGAGAAGAGACGGCAAAAAGGAATTAGCAGCAAGTAAACATTTATCAATCATTAATCCATCAAAGGCAGCAACATTGCCTTTGTTATTGTTCATCTAGAAATCAATTTTTTGGTGGAACCGACTACGCAAGTTTGATCTTTAATCATAAATTAAATGTTCACAATAGCTTTGTTTTCTTTGATTAATAAAATATGCAGTAACTTGATCTTTATTTTAATAACCTTAATTGTTTACTTTAGTTAATACATTAATTAGTTGGTTTCAAAACTCCACTTGCATGTTTTATAAAAACTAAAAACTAAAAACCGTCCAGTAGCCTAAATCATTGATAAATTATCAAAAACCCTAAATTATTCTTCAATTTCTAAAACTTCAAAAACCCTAAATTATTCTTCTATTCAAAAACTTCAAAAACCCTAAATTATTCTTCTGTTTCCAAAACTTTAAAAACCCTAAACTATCCTTCTGTTTTCAAAACTTTAAAACCCTAAATTATTTTTCCTCTAACTATTTTCTTAATCATCTAAATTCTAACTTATTTATCTGAAACTTTAAATTTTCTTCTTAATTTTCCAAACTCTAATCTTCTTTGCAGTTTCTAAAAACTTTAATCATAATTGTTTCTACAAAACACTAAACTATTTTCTTAAATCCTAAGACCGAATATGTTTTCCAGAATATCAAAAATCCTAAACTATCTTATTAATTCCCAAAACCCAATCCAGTAAACAATAGTTTTCCAAACTAAACACCTAAAGCCCTAATCTAGTGACAAGTTCATCAACTCCTAAAGCCCTAATCCAGTGAACATAAAACCCAATCTAGTAAATCTAAAATCCTAATTCCTAACTCAGTAACCACAATCCAATAACCGTGAGTCTTAAAGCCTAAATGTCTTAAGGTTCCAAAACCCTAATTTCATGATGTTAGCCCTAAATCCTAATTTGATTAACCAAAAACCTCACTACGTTCTTAAATTTATAAAACCCTATGTAGACCCTTAATTTTTAACCCAGTCCGGTCCGTTATTTTTTTATAGTCCAAAATAAATTTTGTGGTATTTTAATTAAATAATATTTATTTTAGTATTTATTATTTATAATTTTTAATAAAAATTAAAATGGTGAAGTTAATAAAGAAAATAATAATAATAATAAATAAATAATAATAATAAATTAATTAACAAAAATATAAAATATAAATATATAAATAAATGAAAATAAAAATTGACGACGAATTTTTTGTCCTTGAAAGTGGAATTGGCCAAGGCCAATTCACTGCGGCGATTCCTACGGTGAATTGATTGGCCTCCCAGTCAATTTCGCAAATTTCTTAGCCAACTCTCGCAGTTTCCAACGCTCATAGTTTTTGCCAGCGAAATTTTCCAACGCAGTTTTTCCGAAACCAAATTCTATTTGGTTTTGGTTTCTTTTCCCAATTAATTTTAGTTTCCTTAAACAATTAGAATTAGGTTTATGATTTTTCTATAAATAACACTTTAAAACTCATAATTAAAGGACTTTTGATTAGGGGACCAAAAATTGGTTTTACTCAGCGAAACTTTGGTACTTTGATCGATCGAAAATTGGACTTCTGACTGAGGAAAAAAGACAGAAAACCCTAGCAAGAGATATTAGCAACAAGAAAGCAATCAACAATTCATCAAAGGTAGCGATACTGCCTTTGTTATTGTTCATCCAGAAAGCAATTTTTTGGTGGAACCAACGAACGGAGGTTTGAATCTCTATTTTCTTTATTTATTTCTTTACAGTAGCTTCATCATTCAAATTAAATTAATTGTTTCATCATACAAATTGATCAAAACCTTAAAAAATCCTAAAATGTTTCTTCTAAACCTTAAAACCCTAAATTGTTTCTTCTGTTTCCAAAACCTTAATAACCCTAAAATGTTTCTTCTAAACTTTAAAACCCTAAAATTGTTTTCTTCTATTTTCAAAACCTTGAAACCCTAAAATTGTTTCTCTTCTGTTTCCAAAAGCTTTAAAACCATAAACTATTTTCCCTAAACTATTTTCATCCAAACCATAACTTTTTGTCCAAAATCACCAAATGTTTTCTTAAATCTCCAAACCCTAGTTCTCTTTACGTTTTCTAAAAAGCATAATTAAAACTCTAAACTGTTTTCTTAAATCTTAAAACCAAAAATGTTTTCCAAAATACCAAAAACCCTAACTTTCTAAAAAAACCAAAACAGTAAACCCTAAGTTTTCCTAAAATCTAATTCAGTGAACTTAAAACCTAATTTAGTAAAACTAAACCTTAAAACCATGATCCAACAAACTTAAAATCACAATCCAGTAAACCATGAATTACAAACTCTAATGTCTTAAGATTCCAAAACCCTAATTTTATGATGTCACCCCTAAACCCTAATTTGATTAACCAAAAAACCTCACTACTTTCTTAAATTCATAAAACCCTAATCCATTCAAATTTTCCAAAACCTTTACAGTAGGCTAAACAAAAAACAATAATAATACTAAAATCCCAAAACCCTAAATGTTAATTAAAGAACTTTAAATAGAAATAGTAAACCCTAATTTGTATCTTTACTTGCTTTATTTAATTTTAGATTTGATCATGTAGTTTATTATATGCTTTGATGCTTTGATGGTTGATTTATTTAATTTCAATGCTTGATTTATTTAATTTATCATGGATGGATGTTTTCTTTATTGTTATTATTTTTTTTTAGTATTAAAATTATAAGAGGTATGTTTCCACTTTGTGGGTACCTCATTAGTTAAATATCATTTAATTTAAATTGCTTTTATATTCTGGACCAATTTAAAGGACATGTTTCTACCTTTTGGTGGGTGTCCTATTTAGTATAGACATGGATTATGTAAGGACATGTTTCCATCTTCGGATGGGTGTCCATTTATTTGCTTTGTTTGGACATTGCTTTGATTTTAATATAATGATGCTTTGTTGCATGTAATATGGATAATATTGTTATACTTAAGAATTTTATAATATTAAGACCTGCAAAGGAGGCCGGTTCCAATGAACCGGGCGCTATGGGGGTGCTGGGCCATTTCTCACCTTCCCCACATGTACCGAACTTTCCGAACCCATTAGGAGGTTGGGGATTCCTTAGGAATCGAGTCATCCACCCCTTTCTTTTTCCCAGCCCATCCGGATGGTGACTCCACTTTCTCCGGACTTAGGTCCGTGTTCTCTAAGGCCCCGAGCCTAAACAGTGCCGAATTCGCAAGAACCATTCCACCGGAAGTGGGGGCAAAAATCCCCGCTCACTGTGGTGACTCCACTGGGGACAAGAGAAGTTGATTCTGTTGGTCTTTATATTATTCTATTCTTTCTTATAATGATATTATCTATTGCATCATATTAGATTGCATCGTGTGCGTGAGTTAGGATGCCTGTATTACCCGTGTTGTGTTATGTAAGGGATATCATACTTTCACTCAAGGTATGGAGATCGAGCATGGCATAACCACTCATAGCCTCGTACCAATTGGTATATACTTGCTATGGGAACCTAGGCCTTTTAACTCAAAGACTAAAGCTCATGTAATTGACCTAGTTACTTTCCTTAGGTTTTTACACCAAATGCTTGTTGTTTGACTATGGTTAATTTATCTTAGCTTAAATCATGGCTTATTTGGTTTGTTCTTTTTCTAATATGACCTAAATACATTGTGAGCTCAAAATAAATTTTTCTTTAATGTCCAAAAGACCAAAGCTATTTTCAAAACTTTTCAAGATGGTCCTTGGACATAAAACTTTTCTAAAAACAAATCAAAAATTCTTTTGCTCATGACCCAAATACAAAGCCCAAAATATGTTTTTTTCGAAAATCTTTTTACAATGGGCTTAGAAACAAAGTTACTTTCATCCAACCTTTTCTTACAAAGAGCTTTCAAATTATTTAGGTCAATTACGAAATACCAAAAATCAATTGTGAGCCTAGTTTATACTAAGAATAATTAATCATGGGCTTGTTTTTGGCATGAATCATTAGTAACTTTTTCAAGTGAGAAATCTATTTATAATTAACCTCTTAATTTAATTTTAATCCAACAAAGCATAAAAGCTACTATAGTTGGTTGAATGGATTAAAACCTAATTAATGGGAATTATCTTGAACTGATTTCCATTTTTTAAAATATAACTATTGATTGAAACGTCCAAGGGAATTATTCAAAAACAAGATACCCCATGTTGGTATTTTGTTAACCATATACCTAGGAAAAGAGACTAGCCATTTGACAGTAGGAACCTATGCTATTGCAATACCGCAACTGCATGGGTCACTCAAGTAATAAAGTAGTGAGTGAGATATCATTCCACTGAGGACAAGGCTAAGTACTAATGCAAATTTTAACCGTTGTTTAGTGACTCAATAATTTTGTGAAGTTTTGTAATTAAAGATAATTAACTTAATAAATGAAAATAGAGAGAAATTGAGAGTTGAATAAATTGATTGATGATGATGATACTATCCAGATATTGAATCCCCCTGGCCACAATTATATTTATGAAAATCAATTCAATTAAACCAAATGATAGAGTTGAATTGGTATTCCTTTAAATTAGACTAAAACCTTTCTCAAGCAAATTAATCACTAATCACTAAGTAGAATGCCGGAATCTCTTCCCAAACATAATTAAATAGATCTTGCATTAAGAATGAGGAATTATAAACCAAAGGATCTTGTAAGTCTATCTCTAGTACCCCAATCAATCCTCAATTCTTATGAATATTCAATTCATATCAAGCTTTCTCAAGTCAATAATATGAAAATTGCAACCAATCAATAAGCATGCTATTATTAATTGGAAATAAATCATTAAGAATCATAAGAATAAAACAACTCAATCAAATGATTCAATTTAATAAAATTATTCAATCCATACAATAAAGCTAGGGTTTATCAATATCTAGATAGGGAATAAATTAATTCATGTTCAAAATCAGAAAGCCAGGACAAGGGAAATAAGAAAAAGAATCCAAACAATCCATTGTGAATAATTCGTATATCTTCTCTTGAATCCTTGAATCTTGGTTTAGATCTTGTTTAGAGTATGTCTTCACCCTCAATCTCAGCTCCAAAACTCTCCTTTTTGCATTAGAAGTCGACTCTAGGTTATAAAATATGAAATTCGGATCCTTAATTCGTGCTTTAGTGCAAATTTTATAGTGCAGATAATTTCGCTTGACACGCCCATTGCACGCCCATGTCACTGGGCGTGTCATTGCCACTGAGATTTTGAACATAAGGCACGTCCAGTGACTTGTCCATGTCACTGGGCGTGTCACAGCTACTGTGAAACATTGCAAAAGGCATGCTTGGTGACACACCCATGTCACTGGGTGTGTCAATGCTTCTGTATGCAGCATCAAGGGCACGTCAGTTGACACGCCCATGTCATTGGGCGTGTCCATTGATGAATTTTGCTCTTTTCTTCTACTTTCATCCGTAATTCCTCCGAAATTATCATAAGCCTCAAAATACAGAGAATTCTTGAAATTAACCCTAAAGTACACTTAAACAAACAAATTAAACTCAATTGGATAATAATCATATTAAGAAATAGGAATAAAATATCATCAATTGTGCACTTATCAAATCCCCCCACACTTGAGTTTTTGCTTGTCCTCAAGCAAACTAAATCATTGTAATAAGCAGAAATGACAGACTCCCTCTATATTAAAAAAGAAAAGAAAAGTTTTGACAATACTCGAATCAGAAAACCCCTCTTTCTCAACCAAAAAATAATTCACAATCATAACAGCTGAATCAAGAAGTTTCAAAACAAAAATTTCACATACCTAAAACCTAAAAATCCAGAGTTAATAAAATTGAGCATAAAATTCCAGAAAATCCAAAAGCCATGAACAAAGTACGAAAAATGTAAATTTTCTCTTAAGTTCTCTAACCCCTTTTTTTTTATTTAAATGTATATACATATATATATACATTTTAAGGAGCCCGACTTGTTTGAACTGATACTAACCTTTTGACGTGAAGGTAAACATTTGTGATAACGACCCTCGGTTACTAAGCCAGAATCACCGTTCAAATGGCTACTAGCACTATTCATTATTCCAACTCATTTGTTGTAATTCAAGAGTAAAAATCAGCGGAATAGGGATAAATTTTCAAAGCTCCTTTAATTAGAATTATTTATTTATTTTTATTTTTATTTATATATAATTTTTATTTTTTAAACAACTCAAGGGTCAGAAACTTAAGGGTCATACTAAGTCCGACTCAAGAATCTAAGGAATTATAACATGCCAAAAAATGTAACTAAGGTTTTAAACTTTAGATGTGTCCAATTTCCATTAATCCACAACCCAACTATAGCTATTACAATCAATCCTTAGCAATTGATCAAGATCACTAAGTTAACCTCAACAAGAAATTGTCATTTAGGAAAATCTCAAATTAATTCAACATATAAAGGGGAACCACATCAATTCACACTTATTACAACAATCTAGCTTACTTAAATCCAAAAAAAATAATTTACAGAAATTAATATAATTTGCAAAAATTAATTGAGATAAATGAATCAAATAGAAAGAATGAAATAGTAAAAATTCAATCAAGAAAGTATACCTCTCGCCACTTAAGACGCATATTGTCCCCAATGTGTGTGCAAAGCAAGAAATAATGAAGAGAGAGAAAAATTGCCCTTTCATGTCCATGAATGGATAAATATGAGTACGGTGCTAAGAGTATGGTGAAGGTGAATTTGCTTCAAAACAAAAATCTAAAATGCAAAAAACAAGGTTAAGACATAAATAAATAAAATAAACAAACAAAAGAAATAGTTCGTAAAGAAAATAATAATTGTCCAAAAGGAATAAAAAATAAAGAAACATAAAAGGATATTAAATAAGCAAAGAAATGAAAATAAAATAAAAATGTGGGCTAGTCAAAAATCGGCGCATCGCCGGAATCGTCACTGCTGGTCTCATCATCGGAGACGTCAACTTGAGGTGCAGGTGCAGGAGCAGAGGCAGGTGCAGGTATTGGTAATTTCTTCTTCTTCGCCAGAAATCCATACTCAAGGTGATCTGGAAGGGGTTTTAGTTCCAAGTTGGGTGGATCAATCATCGATGGTTTGGCTTCTCTTCCTTTGGCATCTCAATAGTCTCATATGCCCTGCATTTGAACAATTTGCTTGGTTCAAGAAAAGCAAGCTGCTCCATTACTTCTTGATCCTCAACATTTTCCTGCAATAAACACAACTTAAGGGGATCCTTGGAAACAATGTTAGTAACACAATTTTCGGTCTCATGCTCAATAACATCATTGCATGATTTCGCCTCATCAAGTGAAAGTGAATGTTTCATAGCATCAAATATCCTAAAAATAACCTTATCACCACCCACTCTCAAAGTTAGGGTGCCATCATAAACATCTATAAGGGCACGGGCTGTATTTATAAATGGCCTACCAAAAATAAGTGAAACATCCGCATCGTCATCAATAACAATGACAACAAAATCATTGGGGAAAATGAAATCCCCAACTTTTACCAACACATCTTCTATAATGCCACGAGGGTGGACTACTGTCTTATCAGCAAGTTGGATGGTCATTAATGTTGGTTTAGGGTTACCAATGCCTAACTCTTTAAACATTTTATAGGGCATAACACTTATGTTAGCACCCAAACCAGCTAATGCACTTTTAACCTCAAGGTTACCTATCAAACATGGAATGGTGAAACTACTTGGATCTTTTAACTTCTTAGGTAACCTCCTTTGCAAAATTGCCGAACTCTTTTTAGACAAATGCACTAAAGACACTTCCTCGAGTTTCCTTTTATTAGAAAGGATATCTTTCAAAAATTTAGCATATTTAGGCATCTGCGACAAAGCCTCAGCAAATGGAATGTTAATGTGCAATTGTTTGAAAAGTTCAAGAAACTTACCGAACTGAGCATCAATCTTATCCTTATTCAACCTCGCCGGATATGGTACTCTAGGACGACATTCCTTCATTATGGAGCTGCTGTCTTGTGGCTGCTTCTCTTTCTCACTTTCTTGTGTAGCTTGCTTTTCCGAAGTGATAGGAGGATTGTCTTCTTTATCATTTTCTTGTACTTCATTCCTTTTCTCTGCCACTACTCTTTTTTTCTCATACACATTACCCTTGATCTCTTTTCCACTCCTTAGTGTAATTGCCTTAAGCTACTCTTTAGGATTTTGCCTCAGTGTTGCTAGGTAAACTTCCTTGTGGTCTCTCACTGAGCAACTTGGCAATTTGCACCACCTGATTCTCCAAATTATGAATAGAGGCTTGCTGATTTCTTAAGGAGGTTTCAGTTGATTGGATCCTGGTTTCAGAAGCTGTTATAAATTTCTCCAACATGTCCTCCAAATTACTCTTTCTTGGAGGGGCAGCTTGTTGATGTTGGGGCTGCTGGAATCCAGGGAGAGGTAGTGGTTTATTCTGATTATTCCATGAGAAATTAGGATGATTTCTCCACCCCGGATTGTACGTGTTGCTGTAGGGATTATTCTACGGTTACCTTGGCATGTTTCCAACATAATCTACTTGCTCTTGCCTAGCAAACATGTTGCCACTTAGGCAATCTTGACTTTGATGTCCACCCCCACACCATTCATAGGACATCACCTGCTGTAGACCCTTAATTTTGACCCAGTCTGGTCCAATATATTTTGTTTAGTCCAAAATAATTTTTGTGTTGTCTAATATATTTTAATTGGTCCAAAATAATTTTTGTTACCTTAATTAAATAATTTTTGCTTTATTATCTAATTTTTATTAATAAAAAATAAAAAAAAAACAAAAAATAAAAAAAAATCAGCGACAAAAACCAGCGCGGGCGAAATGGCTCGCAGGCCATTCCCCGCCCCTTGCAGCAGCCAATTGCGGCAAATTTTTTTGCCAGCGCAATTTTTTCTGTGGCAATTTTTTTCGCCAACGCAATTTTTTCGCAGCAGTTTTTTTTCGCCGGCAAAATTTTCTGACGCAAATTTTCTGAAACCTAATACAATTAGGTTTTGGTTTCCTTTTTTTATTCAATATTTTATGCCATGAGTAATGAGGATTAATGATAGAATTCTTCTATAAATAAGGAGGAAGAAAAGAAAGAAAAGTAATCAGGAATGGGGATGAAAATTGAGAAAGTTTGAAACCGAAATTGATTGGGAAAGCAGTGAAATCAACCTTTTGAAAGGAGAAGAAGCAAAAGCCATTAACAAACGATCAAAGGCAGCAAATGCCTTTGTTTTTGTTCATCCAAGAAGAATTATTTTTGCAAGAACCATCAAAAGGAGGTATGTATTAATTGTTATATTTTTTTCATAGTAGCTTAATTCATTTAGTTGCTTCTTTTAATTCAAAAATTCCAGAACCTTAATCCCCTTTGTTGAAATTTTAAAAGCACTAATTCGTTGCTTTATTTTCAAAAAAGGCTTAAAATTGTTATTTTTTTACTTCTTCAAAATCTTAAAACCCTAATTGAACATGTTTTTCAACAAAAACAATTTTGATTTTGTTTCTTACAACAAACCCTAAAAACACATTTTCTATTTATATAAACCTTAAATCGTTGGTCTACTTTCATAAAATTATCAAATGCTTTTTCCAAATTCTAAAAAACCTAAGCATCCACCGAAACAAAATAGTAAACCCTAACCCCTTTAAAACCTTAAACCCAAATTTTTTCTAAACCCTAATCCTTTAAAACTTTAAAAACCATAAAAACACAAAGATTTTAATTTCACACAGTAAACTTGAAACCATAAATCAAAAGTATTTTAAAGAGTCCAAATCCTAGTTTCATGATTTTACATAACAAATCCTAGTTTAGTTAATAAAAGAATCTTACCAACCTTTTAAAACATAAAATCCTTAATCTATTTCAATTCTCTTAAAGTCACAGTAACCTAATTCCATAAATTTCAAAACCCTAAACATATGAAATAAAGAGCCCTAAATGGAAACAGTAGCTATAATTTGGATTTTTATTTGCCTTATTCAATTCCATATTTGATTATGCTTTGATTTATTTTATATGCTTTAATTTATTCAAATTCAATACTTGGTTTATTTAATTTATCATGGATGAATGTTTACTTTTTATTGATGTTTAATACCTTTGATGAATTATGAATGGTTATTTAACTTTTATCAATTTTTTTAGGTTTCCAAATGTTGTAAGAGGAATGTTTCCACTTGGTGGGTACCTCTTTAGTTAAATATCATGTAATTTAAATTGCTTTTCTATTTTAGAACCAATGTAAAGGGCATGTTTCTACCTTTCAGCGGGTGTCCTATTTAGGCATATGATGTAAGGACATGTTTCCATCTTCGGATGGGTGTCCATTTATTTGTTTTGCTTGGACCTTGCTTTGATTTTAATATATTGATGCTTTCTTTTAATTATTGTGTGTAATATGGATAATGTTGTTATATTTAAGAATTTTATAATATTAAGACCTGTAAAGGAGGCCGGTTCCAATGAACCGAGCATTGTAGGGGTACTGGGCCATTTCTTATCTTCCACACGTACCCAACTTTTCGAACCCATTAAGGGGTTGGGGATTCCTTAGGAATCCAGTCATCCACCCCTTTCTTTTTTCCCGGCCCGTCCGGGTGGCAACTCCATTTTCTCCGAACTTAGGTCCGTGTTCTCTAAGCCCCTGAGCCTAAAAAGTGCCAAAATCACAAGAACCATTCCACCAGGAGTGGGGGCAAAAATCCCCGCTCACAGTGGTGACTCCACAAGGGATAAGTGAAGTTGATTCCATTGGTCTTTATATTATTATATTATTTCTTATAATGATATTATCAATTGCATCATATTAGATTACATTGTGTGTGTGAGTTAGGACGCCCGTGTTACCCATGTTGTGTTATGTAAGGGATACTATGAGCGGGGATTTTCACCCCCACTCCCGGTGGAATGGTTCTTGCAACTTCGGCACTATTTAGGCTCGGGGCCTTAGAGAATACAGACCTAAGTCCGAAGAAAATGGAGTTGCCACCCAGACGGGCCGGGAAAAAGAAAGGAGTGGATGACTCGATTCCTAAGGAATCCCCAACCCCTTAATGGGTTCGAAAAGTTGGGTACGTGTGGGGAAGGTGAGAAATGGCCCAGCACCCCCACAACGCCCGGTTCATTGGAACCGGCCTCCTTTACAAGTCTTAATATTATAAAATTCTTAAATATAACAATATTATCCATACTACACACAATAAAAAGAAAGCATCATTATATTAAAATCAAAGCAATGTCCAAACAAAACAAAACAAATAAATGGACACCCATCCAAGGATGGAAACATGTCCTTACATCACATGCCTAGATAGGACACCCACCAAAAGGTAGAAACATGCCCTTTACAAAGGTTCTAAAATAGAAAAGAAAATTAAATTACATGATGTTTAACTAATGAGGTACCCACCAAGTGGAAACATACCTCTTACAACTTTTGGAAGTCTAAATTAATTGATAAAAGTAAATAATCATCCATACTAAATAAATCATTCATTAAAACTATTTAAATATCAATAAAATAAACATCCATCCATGATAAATTAAATAAATCAAGTATTAAAATTAAATAAATTATAGTATAAGAGATAAATCAAAGCAAAATCAAAAATGGAATTGAATAAAGCAAATAAAAGTTCAATTATAGCTACTGTGAATTTTTATGGAATTAAAACAAATTAGGGTTTTATGTTTTAAAAGATTGGTGAGACTCTTTGATTAACCAAATTAAGGTTTGAATGATGAAATCATGAAACTAGGGTTTTAAATAGCTTAAAATACTTTAATTTGTGATTTTTGGTTATTGAATTTTAAGCTACTGTGTAATTTTTGAGTTTTTATGTTTTTATTTTTTTTTTATGTTTTAAAAGGATTAGGGTTCATAACAATTATGGTTTAAGGTTTTAAAAGGATTAGGGTTCGGCCATCAAAGTTGAAAATTTGTTTTACTATTGTTGGTGAAGTTGTCGACGAAGCTTCGTCTGAACAGGTGAAGCCAGTCTTCTTTTTCTTCTCTTTGGGATCGACGATTTCCTTGCCAAGGAAGCCACTGAGCAGTCTTTCAGGCGCTTCACCATCAGTTTCGGAGTCGTCTGCTGCAGAAACTGTGAACTGATTCAAATCCACAGCCACGACTCAAAGTTCCAGCTTCAAATTTCTTTTGAAAGAGTGATTTTCGGTAGGAAAGAGCAAAAGAGAGTGATTTCTCCAGAAATAGCGTAATGATGCTCTTCAAAGACAACTAAAGCAGCTTTTTCATCTCAATGATTCTGGTCTGGATCTAGCTTTTATAGATGCTCTTCCTATTTTTCAATTCAAAGAGATTGTTAGTCTAAAAGAGCCTTTTGATTGTGCTGTTTGTCTATGTGAGTTCTCTGAGAAAGATAAGCTTAGATTGCAGATTCTGGGTTAACTTTCGGCGCCTGCTTCTATTCACACCAAGTGTTCGATAAAAGTCCTGCAGAAACTATTGTATGCTTTGGTTTTGTTTGCAAACACAGCAGGAGGGGACTTCACTCCTCATGTGGTAACTGTGAATACTAGAGAGGGTATCGTTTTCTTGTGCAACACGGCTGGTGATTTTCAAGTGGCGGCTTCGCCGGAGCCCGTCGCTCCTTTGTCTCGTTCTTTTGCTGAAATTGTGTGTAATGATCAGAAACAGGTTGATAGATCTTTTGCTCCAGTTTTTGCGCGTGCTCCTTCATTGATAGCCAAACAGCCATGTATGTTTAAAGGAGTACCTGCAATCTCCTTTTCTAAGGAGGAATCAGAATTTTTAGCACAACCTTTTCGATTTGCAGTCATTGGATCCTTCCAATCTGGCCGTCCATCAATGAAGTCTTTGAAGAAACATCTTGATCAGATTGGTTTTAATGGTCCTTTCAATCTGGGTTTGCTTGATCATAATCATGTTTTGATAAAATTTGATTTGGAATGTGATTTTCATAGATGTTGGCTTAAACAAGTCTGGTACTTTAATGGGTTTGCCATGCGGGTTTCCAAATGGTCAAGGGATTTTTGTTCAGATAAAGATAGTTCCATAATTCCTGCATGGATATCTTTTGACGGTTTGCCCATACATCTTTTCGAGAAAGCGGCACTTTTTTCCATTGCTAAATTGATAGGCCCTCCCCTCAAAGTTGATGCTGCCACGGATACCCTCACTCGGCCTTCTGTTGCTCGAGTCTGCGTTGAATTAGATTTATCAAAAGAGCTTCCCTCCAAAATTTGGATTGATGATGATGGTATCTGTTTCTTTCAATCGGTTTCATATGAAGGATTGCCTGCTTTTTGTTCTCATTGTCATAAGATGGGTCACGATTTATCTAGTTGTAAATTTTCAATTAATCTGCCATCTTCATCTGATCCTGAGATTTCTGGAAAAAAGAATCTTGAGAAGGTTTGGGTTCCCAAATCTAAATCTGATGAGATAAAGGTTAATGAATCTGTTGTTGCCCCTGTTAATAAGGACAATGTTTCGATTCATGTTGTTGATTCAAGTAATGATTTGATGACTGGTAATGATTCTGCTGGTGTTGCTCCTATTACAGGGAGAGCCGGTTTTATTGACGGTAACTCCGATCCTGCTTCTAATCAAGTTTCTCTGGATGATAAAGAAGCTGCTTCTAATCATGATTCTTTATTTGATAAAGATTCTACTCCTGTTCTTATTCATGGTCCTCTAAATGATAAGAATTCAGATCCTGCTTCTAAACAACAACCTACCTATGGTCCTGATAATTTGATTGTATCCCCTGTTTTACATGACCATTCTAGGAATGTTGAAATCGCACATGAAGATAAATTGGTTAATTCTAATGCTGACACTGTGTCATATAATTCAGAACCAGAGCATGCTCCTGTAGAGGAAGAGGATCCTGATCAACATAACTCAGATAGTGACTTACCAACAGTAGCTTTGCCAACAGAGGAATTGCGCGTGTCAAAACGCATTCTTAATAGAAAGTTACAGCTGGTTTTAGACACTTCAGGAGGAGGCGATTCTGATCATGGATTTACTGTGGTCCAGCGTAAAAAAGTTGGTAAGCTTAAGCAAACACAAGCTTCGAAAGCTGTAAAACAAGGTAAACATTCTTTAACTTCTTCTTCTGCATCTCAATAATGAATGTTCTTCAATGGAATTTGCGGGGTGTTAATTCTTCTTTCTCTAGATTATTTACGCTTTGCCGTGATCACAAAATCTTCCTTCTTGTTCTTATTGAACCCATGGTCAGTAACACTAGAAGTTTATATCTGGCTTTGAAGCTTGGTTTCAATAATGTTGAATGCTCTTTAGACAATAACATTTGGTTCCTTTGGAAAGACCAGTATGTGCACCTTTCGGCTTTTCGGGATAATCCTCAAGTTTTCTCATGCTTGGTTCAGTTTCACTCACTTTCTTTAGAGTTTACGTATTCTGCAATCTATGGCAATCATTCCAGATCAGCACGACAACTTCTTTGGGATAATTTGAATAGACTCTCTGATTCCATTACTGGTCCTCGGATGGTAGGGGGTGATTTCAATGTCATTAAAGCGCCATCAGAGTATAAGGGTAATGCTAAAATTTGTTTGGCCAGTATTCAGGATTTTGTTAGTTGTTCGGATGATTGTGGTCTCATCGATATTCCCTTTAAAGGCAGTGAATTTACCTGGACTGGTGTTCGGTCATCAGGCAGGGTTTGGGAACGCTTGCATCGTATCATGGCAACTGCATCTTTTTTTGATCTTTTTACAGATATCGGCGTTCGTCATCTGGGAAAATCCTCATCGGATACTCACCATTGTTATTGAATTGTTTGAATTCTAATTTGCAGGCCCCTAAAAGTTTTATGTTTTTGCACATGTGGACATCTCACGATTCTTTCTTGCCAATGGTTCGGGCTAGCTGGGAATCTACTTTTTTCGGTGGAGGTATGAAAGGATTATTTATGAAGCTTAAACTTCTTAAGAGTTCTATCCGAGACTGGAATGCCAGAACTTTTGGTAATATTTTTTAAGGTACTGAGACAGCTGAGCGTGAGGCTGAGGAGGCGGAACAACTTTTTCTCACTGACCCATCTACTTTAAACCGAACTGATTGGCAAAGGGGAGAATCTACTTTAAACCAAACAGCTATTGGTGCTGAAGCTGTGTCTTTTTTCGAGAATCTTTTCAAAGAGGATGGATCTGGTTCCTTTGAATCTCTCATAGAGGTAATTCCCAGGCTTGTTACGGATGCTCAAAATACCATTCTTGACCAAATCCCAAATGATGTTGAAATAAAAGAGGCTGTTTGGCAACTTGATCCTCATAGTGCTCCGGGGCCGGATGGTTTTGACAGTATGTTCTTCAGACATTGTTGGGATATTATAGCTTGGGATGTTTGTAGCGCAGTGAAGGAATTTTTCCTTGAGTTGCCTATTCCTCAATCTTTCAGTGCTGCTCAAATTATCCTTTTGCCTAAAGTTCAGAATCCTTCAGAGTTCAGTCAATTCCGCCCAATTTGTCTTGCTACTTTCATAAGCAAGGTTTGTACTCGGATTATTGCTAATAGAATGGCTCCGATTCTTTCTGTTATTATCTCTGTAACACCCCGATACCTTATATAAGTACTATACATATACCTGGTATACATACGGTAAATATATAAAGTATAAGGATGCCACTTTTCGTTACCTTTTTAAAACCTGTAAAAGAATTCCAAACCATAATACGTTAATTTAAATAACATTTACCAAATCATTATCTTTATCAAAACTTCATTTATACATATACTTACTTTCTCAAACAAAATACATCAATATAAAAGTTATACATGTATGCATTACTCTCTAGTTGGTCTCGACAAACTTTTACTCTTCTTGTGGCATAACGAAAGACTTCATATCTTCCACCTATTTACCTGCGCGAATACACACCCGCGCTAAGCCCGAGAGCTTAGTAGTCCAAATATAAAATATAAACATATAGTATAGAAGTATTAACATATAATGATATATCAATTCAATGTATAATTAGTTCTTATCATATTTTCTTTTCTTTTTAATTTCATCTTTCATATATCCTAGCTAATTTCATATATGATGTACATATATACATAATATTATCACCAACCCCAATGCATCACCAATACTCAAAACCAATATATTAATACACCCACATTATATATATCATACCAATCATTATTGCAATACACACATTACATATCATACCAATTATGAATCACATTTCCAATGAAGACAACCTTTATCATCAACCACAAATCATTTACATATCACACTTAATAACATTATATTATTCACAATTCACCAATCATAATTCATTATTAATACTCACAATCAATATTTCAATACTTGCATATCACATTGACAATAAAGACAGACTCGGGCCCAAAACACTAATATGCCATTCGACTTTCAGAGTTAATGCTTTGGTTTAATTATCACATTTATCATTATCCCAACTAGGCTTCAAGGATTAGGTTCAACCAAGCTTCAAGGGGAACAAAGCATGCTAAGTATCAACCCAACTTGGCTTCAAGAACCAATCCAACCTAGCTTCAAGGGTTGTAACATCTCAATTAGGCTTCAAAGGCTAGACCCAACCAAGCTTCAAGGGGAGTAAAACATGTTAAACTTCAACCCAACTTGGCTTCAAGGATCAAGTCCAACCTAACTTCAAGAGATTGTTACTATTAGGCATGCCACCAACAACAAAACTCTGAAAATGAATAACATATTAGACACATAATTCATTGATCAATTCATCATCAATATCATTCACAATTCCCATCATCATTTAGGCAAACATGCCTCACATGTCTCAATTGAATTGTCATAGCCAATCACAATGGCTTCACAACATATCATATCTCAATCCATATGATACATATAACATTATTGATATAACATTTCAAAATATATTATTCATATAATACATTGCCATTCACAATGCATATAACATAACATTTCATCATTTCTCAAAACACATTAACACCATTCATTATTAGAACATTTATCATAACAAATTGCACATACCTTAAGAATGATCCTCATTTCTTCCTACCTTTCCATTTCATATTTCATCCTTTATATATATATATATAAAGTGATTTACATTCTTCATTTACATCCATAATATAATAGCTTATTTAACACTTTCATCCCAATGTGTAAATGTTCAAAGACATATTAGGATATACAATCAAATAGGGTTTATGCTTACCATTTTAATGATCTTCACATCATTCAATCATCACCTTTGTCAAATTATATTAACAATATAGTAAACCCCTTAACACATTTGCAAACAAATGTGTTAAGCCTCAAATCATGTAAATAAATACAATCATATGTATTGGTACTTACCTCAGGAACTATTCCCATCAATCTATACATTTCCTTTCTCCAAGAATTCTCCACATTTAGGTTAATGCAACACAATCTCTTCAAAACCTAATCCAAAGATCATTATTCATAGGTTTAGAATCATCCACACACATTTGATTAGGGCATTCTTTGTTTTAGACATGTTTAAAGTGTTTATGTTTAGGTTTAGGTACCAAAATACCTTTGAAGAATCAAAACCATACAAAAAGAACAAAGAATAAAAACATTAACCAACATATTTGAGCGACACGGCAGCACCACTTGAGGGACACGGCCAAGCTTGTGGCCGTGTCTCTCAACCTCAATTGACAGTAGGCAACACCGGCAAGGGACACGGCCAAGCTTGTGGCCGTGTCTCTCAACTTAATTTTGGCAGTAACAAACACTGGCATGGGACACGGCCGTGTCTCTCAAAAATCAATCCAACACGTCCAAAATTTCCATGACATGGCTGTGTCTCTCATGAATTGGCCGTGTCTCTCCATACTTTTGAAACCCTAACATGCACAACTCTCCTCTAATTGCACTCAATCACAATATACACCATATAACATATTTCACATGAATATAATCAATGTTCTAAACACATATTCATCACAAGAATCACTTCACAATACATTAATATTACATTTAAACACAAACCATCTCAAAATCCTAAAACCAAATTCCACTCTTGATCTTCCACTTAACTTACCATATTCAAAACCAAACTCACACCAATTCAATCTTATAACTCACAATCCATTTTAAAACTTATAAACACATCACAAACACATTTAATCATCAAATAAACAAACCCTAATTCACTTAAAACACCACTTCAAAAGAATAGAAGAAATCAAGGAAAAGAACTTACCAAAGTTGTTGAATTCCACAAATCTTCAACTTAATTCCTTGATTCTCCCTTCAATCTTGATGTTAGAAACCAAAACACTTCAATTGCTCTCTCTTCTCTTTGGATAGCCGGCCACCACATCAAGCAAAGAAAAGAAATAACAAGTTTACCTTTCTTTCCTTCTTTTAATCTCCACCAAGAGATTTCCAAAAGAAAATTACCCCAATGCCCTTAACCATTTACTTTAGCTCTCTTTTAACTCACATGTCCTTTATAGTAATTTCACATATCATAAATGAAAATATCTTCTTGCATTGACTCTCCCTTTTGACCAACTTATATGTTATATATATTACCATATAAACTACATATACATTTCTCTCTAAACCCTCTTTTCTTTCCCAAAACACATATACATAAACATCCTTTTCAAATTTCTTTTCTTATCACATATCATATACATTCAATTAAATTTTAAACCAACATAATCAAAACTTCTCTCACGAGTAGGCTGGTTTCCTCAAGGGCCGTTCTATTCACGAGCAAATCCTTTTAGCTAATGAACTGGTTCATGATTTGGACAAGAAAACATGGGGCCATAACCTTGCAATCAAACTTGACATGGCTAAAGACTTTGACAGAGTTTCCTGGCGTTTCCTAGAGTCTGTTCTTCTCAAGTTTGGTTTTTCCTCTAAGATTGTCGGTTTGATTATGTCTAATCTTAAAGCTACTCGGTTATCAGTTATGGTAAATGGAATTAACTTCGGTTTTTTAGCTCCTAGTCGGGGTGTTAAGCAAGGTGATCCACTGTCACCTTATTTATTCATTTTAGCAGCGGAATGTTTTTCCTGAGGGCTCAACAAGCTCATTGCTGATGGAAAAATTATGCCTTATAAGACTTCCAGAGGATGTCAAGTAGTATCTCATCTTGCATTTGCAGATGACTTACTAATTTTTCTGAATGGTGATGTTAAAAGTGTCAAGCAATTTCGGACCTTTCTCAATGCGTATCAGCTAGGTTCGGGTCAGGCAATTAATTTTGGGAAGTGTTCTTTCTTTTGCTATAACAAAGCTAGCCATGGTTTCATAGACAAGATGACTCAGATTCTTGATATCAAAAGGCATTCGCTTCCTTTCATGTATTTGGGGGCTCCCATTTATCGTGGGATAAATCGTTCATCTTACTGCCAGTACTTGTTGCAAAAAGTAGATACTAAGCTTAATGGTTGGACTAAGAAGATGCTGTCCAGTAGTGGACGTATTCTGCTTATAAAGCATGTTTTGAGCTCCATTCCAATTCATACCTTAGCAGCTATGCAATTGCCTAAGAAGATTATATATGCTTTAGAACAAAAATTTGTTTCCTTTTTCTGGCATGTAGGTGTTGACAGGTGTTATCATTGGGCCAAGTTTGATAAATTATGTTACCCTACTTCTGAAGGAGGTATGGGTATTCGATCTATTGATACTTTGCAGAAAGCTTATTCTGTTAAGCTTTGGTGGACATATCAAACTGGAGCATCTCTTTGGGCAAAGATTCTGAGAACGAAATATGACAGAAATGGTGAAATGAAATTCTTACAAACTGACTCTTCCACTTGGAAGAGAATTTGTGCTATATCGCCTGTAGCTTCTTCAATTTTTCAACGGCAAGAGGATGGTGAGTGGCCCAAAACCTTTGTCTTGGCTGATGTTTATGATGTTGTGCGGAACAGGAGGAGTGAATTGCTTTCATTTCGTATGTCCTGGAGTCCTTCAATTCCCAAACGGTATTCTATTTTAGTGTGGCGTTTTTGGCATAATGCTTTACCTTTACCTGAACGTCTCCAAAAGATGGGTATTCAAATGGCTACTTGTTGTCCTTTTTGTCTTTCGGGTCCTGCTTCATCTACTCACATGTTTTATTTATGTGATGAAGTAAAAGGCATATGGCTATATTTTAAGAACTCCTTTCAATTTAATGCTTCTTTTCAAAGTTCTTTTAAGCAGGAATTCATGATGTGGTGGGCTCAATTCTCGTCTAACTCCTCAGCTGGCAAAATCACGGCTCTCATTCCCCAGGTGATTCTCTATCATATATGGTTATCTTACTGTAAGCTTCCTTGGGGAGGAGAAGATATTTATTTTCCCAGTATTATTCAAGCCAGTTGGGGTATAGCCTTCTCATCGTCAAAATTTGCCAAGCCTTTAAAATTGTTTCAGGAGCTCCTTCCCGATAATTATGGTAAAGGTAAGTTGAAACCTTCCTTGGTTTTTTGGTGTAAGCCATCAGCTTCCTGGTTTAAGTTGAACGTTGATGCGTCGGTGACAATTCACAAGGCAACTGGTGGGGCTATTGTGAGAGATAGCAGCGGATCTTTTGTTTCGGCAATTAATTTTTTCTTACAGCATTCCAGCCCTAATAATGCAGAACTTCAGGCGGTTTTTATTGGTGTGCAGTGGTGTATTCAAAATCATTTCTTGCCATTGGAAATCGAAACTGATTCAGCCTGGGTTCTTCAACAAATTACAGCTGTTCAAGGTCCTCTTGCGTCGTCTATGGCTGTTAAAATTAAGCATTTTATTGACAGCACCAAGTCTACTATCTCACATACTTTTCGTGAAGGCAACCAAGCTGCCAACTACCTTGCCATGGACTGTAGAATGCGTATGTGATCTTCTGTTTTCTTGTCCTTTGATTCTTTGCCTAATTTCCTTAAGTGTATTATTAATTCGGATAATATGGGATTGCCATATATCCGGATCAAATAATTGCTTTTTGATCATTTTTACTATAAGAGCTTTGTATTATATTTTGTATGGTTTTCTACTCTTTTTGATATTATTAATAAAATAAACGGTGGTATCGTCCACCTTTAACAAAAAAAAAGGATTAGGGTTCATTATTTTAGGTTTAAAAGTTGAATTTTGGATTTTAGGCTTTAAAATTAGGATTCTTGGGTAAAAGATAATTTTTACGGTTTTAGAAATCAATTTGATATTCTATGAAGTTTTGAGAATTTAAACAAATGAATTGAAGTTTTTATAAGTAGAAAAGATGTTTTTTTAGGTTTTTTGAATGAAATAGAACCTACTTTAAAAATTTAAAAGAAACAGAATTTGATTTTGGTTTTATAGAAAAATATGTTCAATTAAAGTTTCAAGATTTTTAAGAAGAAAAAATAATAATTTTAAGTCTTTTTAGAAAAGAATGTCACATTTTAGTGTTTTAACTTTGGAAGAATTAAACTAAAGTTCTAAAGTTTTTGATTTAAAGAAACCCTAATTCCATAATTTAGCTACTGTGTAACATAAATCAATTAAGGAAAATCACTTACCTTCTTTTGTTGATTCTTCCAAAAATATTTCTTCTTGGATGAACTAGCTCTAAAGACAAGACTTTGTTGCCTTTGAATTGCTTAATTCGTGCTGCTACTCTCTTAAAAATCCATTGAATTGAATTATTGCTTTTCCTTCTTTGATTTGGTTTCCTATCCCAAGCTCACTGTGAAAATTTTTCCTCCTCTCTTTGGTTCTTCATGGTCCTTATTTATAATGGTTTTTAGGTTCCTTCTTCCTAATTACACACGGCAATTAATATTAATAAAAGAAAAGAAATTAAAACCTAATTAGATTAGGTTTCAAAAATTTGGGTCAAAAAGAATTTGCGCTGGCGAAAACTGTGGCAGCGGGCCTGTGGCTGGGGCCAGTAGGCATGCCAGCCCGCAGGAAATTCCTGCGGGAAGTTATTTCGCCCGCAGGAATTTCCTGCGGGCGAAATAACTCGCCCGCAGGCCTGCGGGTGAGCTGCTGCTGGGCCGACGGGCCCGCGCAACCACTTTTCGCTGCCAATTTTTTTTTACTCCGATTTTTATTTTTATTTTTATTTTTATTTGTTTATTTTTATTTTTTATTAATAAAAATTAGATAATAAAGCAAAAACTATTTAATTAAAATTATTTTGGACCAATTAGACAACAAAAATCATTTTGGACTAAATAAAGCATATTGGATCGGATTGGGTCAAAAATTAAGGGTCTACAGTTTGCCCCCTGCTTGAATGATCTGAAACCTTAGTGAAAGAGAGTGAAAAATAATAAGACTTAATTTTTGAGGTTTTGGGTTCTGGACCCGAGAGATTTGGACACTCGATCCTAAACTAGACTTGAATACTCGATCCTATCTGGATTTGGGTACTCGATCCTAAATCGGATTTGGATACTCGATCCTAACTGGAATTGGATACTCGATCCTAATTTGGATTTGGATACTCAACCCTAAATTGGATTGGGATACTCGCTCCTAACTTGATTTGGATACTCGATCCTAACTTGGATTCAGATACTCGATCCTAAACTTAATTGGGATACTCGATCCTAACTGGATTTGGATACTCGATCTTAAATCAGATTTGGTTACTCGATCCTAAACTAAATTTGGATACTCGATCCTAAATTGGATTTGGATACTTGATCCTAAACTGGATTTGGATACTCGATCCTAAATCGAATTTGGATACTCGATCCTAAACTGGATTAGAATACTCAATCCTAAACTGGATTAGAATACTCAATCCTAACTGGATTTGGATACTCGATCCTAAATTGGATTGGGATACTCGATCCTAACTGGATTCAGACACTCGATCCTAACTGGATTTGGATACTCGATCCTAAATTTGATTGGGATACTCGATCCTAACTGGATTCGGACACTCGATCCTAACTGGATTTGGATACTCGATCCTAAACTTGATTGGGATACTCAATCCTAAATGGATTTGGATACTCGATCCTAAATCAAATTTGGATACTCGATCCAAAATTGGATTGGGATACTCGATCCTAACTTGATTTGAATACTCGATCCTAAACTTGATTGGGATACTCGATCCTAACATGGGTACTTTGACTTGAGATTTGAATTGATTTTGATTTAATTTGGGTACTTGGACCCGAGATTAGATTTGATTTGGGTACTTGGACCGAGAATGGGTACTTGGACCAGAGAATGAATTTGACTAACCTTTATCAGTTGAGAAGTCTGACTGCTCCGGCTGTTCTATGCATTGTGATTCTTCACCCTCAGAATGGATCTTCATCCTTGGAGATTGGGTCTTCACCCTTGCAAATGGATCTTCATCCTTGAAAATGAATCTTCATCTTTTAACATTGGGTCTTTACCCTTGAAAAATGGATCTTCATCCTTTGAGATTGAGTCTTCACCCTTGAAAAAGGATCTTCATCCTTTGAGATTGGGTCTTCACCCTTGAAAATGGATCTTCATCCTTTGAGATCGGGTCTTCACCCTTGAAAATGGATCTTCATCCTTTGAGATCGGGTCTTCACCCTGGCTTCAGCTCTTTTAGCTGGATTGGTCTTTTGTCTTTTGCACCTTCATTCTTTTGAGAGTTCTATTGTTCCATTCTTTTGTTCTTTCTTTTTGCAAAGATTTAGCTATTTTTAATTGGACCTTATATCCTCTCCTTGCTCCCCTGTGTGGCAAAATATTTGTAAGTGAGTTTAAAAAATATTTGGTATATAAACTCAGAAAATTGAAAAGGAGAAACTTTGCCCCCTGTGTAGGCTCAAACCAAAAATTTTTTCCATGCAAGCTTTGATTGATATTTTTCTTGTCTAGTTCTTCACACAAGCATGCATTTCTTCTCTTTGCAAAATTACTGGAGCTTTCTCAAGCAATGGGCTTTCCATGCCCTCCTGATTTGACATCTTCTTTTGATTCTTCACTTCATAGAGTGTTTGTTGTTTACTTTGATAAAGAATAGACAATACAAGATAAGAAAGTATGATGTGATATGCTCATGTATGCATGAATAATACTTACAATTGTTCCATCGACTCACAGATCGAGGTGATCAGCAGAAGTGTTCTCATTGGTTCCGTTTTGACGCTTGTTCAAGTCTTGCATTAGAATGATCGAAAGCTTTGTATTTGTAGCTTTTATCTTTGAGATGTTGAAAACATGAGTGGTAGAGACCCCTAATGGAAGAGTCAGGGATGCATCCATTTCAAATTATGTTTCAGCATGTCAATTGGCAGCTTGCCAATAATAATTTTCTTTGCCTAATGTGTCCTTTGGAGGTTCAACATACTTCCTTTAACTTGAAGGCTTTGTATGACAACTTTTTTTTTTTGAAATCAAATGTTGGCTTTACCAAATTAATGTCAATGTACCTCAGGACTTGATTTTTCCAAATTAACATATCTATAACATGACAACCCTAGTTACCGTACTAAACTCGGGAATCATTTCTATTTAAGCGAGAACTATTGCACTTCAGATAGGCACATACACATTACTTGGCCAAAGGTCTCATTTGAGTTTAAATATTGTCTATCTCATATGCATGCTTATTCAAACTATCTCCACTAATAGATTCTACCTACCAAGATAGATCAACAAGTCTTTGATAGGCTTGAAATGGGGTCTACAAGGGACATGGGTTAAATGAAGGCCATTTTGAGATAGGAGCTGGTGTGACACAATGGACAAACCCTCACACTATAAATTTCTTGTTTGAACTTTAGGCAGTTGGGAGCAATCTTGCAAGACTCCAAATTCTTTCTATCTTCTTTGCATTAATCTGGATCTTGATTAGGATATATTTTGCCCTCGCAAAAAGGTTTGGTTCCCAAATTTGTTTGTTTTCTCCCTCTCCCTTTTCTTTATTTCTCTTAATCTTCCCTTTTCTTTCTCTTTGTTTTCCTTACTCTTCCCTTTCTTTGAGCATTTTATCATTTTGTCCTTCTTTCTTGTTGAACTATCAAGTACAAAACTTTCAAGAACTGGAAGGTCTCCCTCCTTTTCTCCAATTTTGATTGAATCTTTGGTTGCGTTGGGCCAATTCAAGTAAAAATGTCTTTATGAACCAAATGGAAGCCTTTTGCTGCTTTAGGTAAAAGATAACTCGGTCGGCTTTATGAACCACCTTTTTAGGTTTTATCTTCCTTTTTTTTTCTTTTCTTTTTCTATTATTTTTTTTCTTTCTTCTTTTTTTTTCTTTTTCTATTCTCTCTTCTTTTTTTCTTTTTTTTTTGTTCTAGCTCAAACATAGTTGTCTTGTTTGTACCAACTTGGGCTTCCAATAATGGATGAGTGGAGTAACATAAATCTTCTTTAACAGGGATAAATCATTTGTTACTCTAATGTTGATGTTGTCTTGATATATTGGAGACATTAAGGGAACTTCAACTACCCTTAAGGTTTTGAGAACATCAACTATCCTTATGGTCTTGAAAACATCAACTACCCTTATGGTCTTGAGAACTTCAACTATCTTCATAGTCTTGACTATTCATTTCTTTCTTTGATCTTCCTGCCTATTCATCTTAGTGATCATAAGACTTGTCAAAAGTATCACAATAGCTCAGGGTAGGTTGTTGAGGTTATACGCCAATGAAAAGAAAGCTAAAATTTTATGAAGGCTCAAAGGGACAACTAGGGATTGATATTTAATAGGGTGGATACTAGTTGTTGGCTAATCAAACAATGCCTAGATCATCTCTCCCTTAAATAAGCAGAGTTCAATTTCGCCTCGAAAGTTTGTCAAAGCATGTTCTAAGACTGACTAAGACCTAGACAAAGATAATTATGCAGGAGCCCTCTCTAAGTAAGCATACACACCTCAATGCTATAGAGTAATTCCGTTATCTAGTAAAGTCATTCGAGTCATGATGCCTAGACACATTAACTTATAAACAACAAGTTAAATTCTTCATTTGTTGAGCACCAAAATGAACAAAGACCAATAAAAATTTATGATAAAAATAATTTATTCAAACAAATTTAAATTTGAAAAACACAATAGTTCCAAAATATTAAAGAAAGTAAGATTGAAAAGCAACATTCAAGCTAAGGAAAGTTCATTGAGTTAGGCTTCTTTTCCTTTCACATCTTCAATATCCCCATCTTGAAAGGATGATAAAACAAAATCTTCTTCCAATCCTTTTCCCACCATGAAGGTTGCCGGTGGAGGTACTCTATTGAACCTTGGTAATGGATTGTCTTTGGTGTTGGGCTTATCCGGCTCGGGTAGTTTGCCACTATCGATTAGGTCTTGAACCTCATGCCTTAGACGAGCACATTTATCTGTTTCATGTCCTCGCATTTGATGAAATTGATAGAAGGCCTCGGCATTGAAGTTGGTGGCAGTGGATTATGTAGAGGTCGAGGAGCTAACGGTTGTAACAAGCCTTTCTTTTGCAGCTTGCTAAAAACCCAAGATAAAGGTTTCCCCAATTCTGAGAATTGTTTTTTATTTCCTTGACCGGTTACATTAATATCAACTTCTTTTTGCGTGCTTTGATTGTTAGGCTGGTTGTTCCCTTTCTCATTCCTTCTTATTGAAAAGCGATTATTCTCCCTTTCCCATTCTTCAATTTGTAGACCAGCTTGGAGAAGATCTTTGAAGTCCCTTATAATGGTGTGAGACATCCTTTCACGGAGATTGGGCAGGACACCTCTCACGATCATCCTTATTTGATCAGATTCATTGGGCCTTTTCTTGAGCAAAGCAGCCTTGTTTCTCCATCTCTTGACATAATCTACAAAATTTTCATTTGGTCTTTTTCTAATGGACTCCACTTCCATCAAGGTAACATCCAACTCAAAATTATATCCATATTGTTGGATGAAGGCTTTGTAAAGTAGATCCCAACTCTTTTGTGTTCCATCATCTAAGGTATTGAACCAATTTTGGACAACAGGGTCCAATGAGAGCATAAAGTACCTTAGGGTTTGAGCCTTAGTAGCTCGGGTAGATTGCATGGCAGTGATATATTGCTTCACATGGAGATGAGGATTTCCGGTGCCATTGTACTTAGCAAAGGAAGGCATTTTGAATTTATAAGGGACCTCTTCATCTTGCTCAAATAATTTGTCAACTTCGGACATTTCTTCAGTTTTCAGCTTTTTCTCAAATTTCTTTTCTAAATCAGCAATCATCTTTTCAATATCAGATGTCTCAGTCTTTTCAATAGTTTCCTTTTCAACAACCTTTGGCTCCTTTTTATCTTGAAGATCTTGGTAGTATTGAGCCCAATCATCATCATCATCAATGATCACCTTTTCATCATCAAAAACCACTTCACTAACTTTCATCTTCCCTTTGTCCTTTGGCTTCTTAGTGCTAGCAGAAGCCTTGGCATGATTCTCCAAGATTGCAGTCAATTGGTTCCTCATGGTCTCAGCTAGGGCCTCTTTTATTTCTTCCATCTTGGCATTGAGGACTTCATCCACCATTCTTTGAATTTGTTCGGGCTCCATTGTCCTTGGTGAGCAAGTGATTGAGTCGTTGCTAGATATCTCATCACCGGCGTAGGTCGGATTGTAAGCTTTTGAACTATCGGAATCCAGGGCTGTGAGCCAGAGAGGATTAATGATATGAGATGCAAATGTATGCATGTATGCACAAACAATAGACAAACAAGGACAAATTAGGACGTTCCTTCCAACCTTATAACATCCACACACGAATGGCGAGTTTTTTTCCTAGGTATATGGTTAACCAAAATACCAACATGGGGTGCCTTGTTTTCGAATAATTCCCTCGGACGTTTCAATCGATAGTTATATTTTCAAAAATGGAAATCCATTCATGATAATTCTCATTAATTAGGTTTTAATCCATCCAACCAACTAAAGTAACTTTTATGCTATATTGGATTAAAATGAAATTAAGAGGCTTATTATAAATATATTTCTCATTTGAAAAGAGGTATCTAGTGGTTCATGCCAAAAACAAGCCCATAGTTAATTTATTCTTAGTGTAAACTAGGCCCACAATTGATTTTTGGTATTTCATAATTGACCTAAATATTTTTGCAAGCTCTTTATAAGAAAATGTTGGGTAAAAATAGTTTTGTTTCTAAGCCCATTGTAAAAGATTTTAGAAAAAAGGATTTTAGGCTTAGTATTTGGGCCATGGGCCAAAGAATTTTTGATTTGTTTTTAGAAAAGTATTATGTCCAAAGACCATTTTAAAAAGTTTTGAAAATAGTTTTGGTCTTTTGGATTTTAAAGAAAAAATTTATCTTGAGCTTGCAAATGTACTTGGGTCATATTAGAAAAAGAACAAACCAAATAAGCCATGATTTAGACTAAGATTGAGTCAAACAAAATGCATTTGGGGTAAAAACCTAAGGAAAGTAACTAGGCCAATTACATGAGCTTTAGTATTAGGGTAAAAAGGCTTAGGTTCCCATAGCAAGTATATACCAAATGGTACGAGGCTATGAGTGGTTATGCCATGCTAGATCTTCATACCTTGAGTGAAAGTATGGTATCCCTTACATAACATAACACGGGTAACACGGGCATCCTAACTCATGCACACAATACAATCTAATATGATGCAATGGATAATATCATTATAATAAAGAATAGAATAATATAAAGACCAATGAAATCAACTTCTCTTATCCCTAGTTGAGTCACCACTGTGAGCGGGGATTTTCGCCCCCACTCCCGGTGGAATGGTTCTTGTGACTTCAGCACTATTTAGGCTCGGGGCCTTAGAGAACACGAACCTATGTCCGGAGAAAATGGAGTCGCCACCTGGACGGGCCGGGAAAAAGAAAAGGGTGGATGACTCGATTCCTAAGGAATCCCCAACCCCTTAATGGTTTCGGAAAGTTGGGTACGTGTGTGGAAGGTGAGAAATGGCCCAACACCCCCACAACGCCCGGTTCATTGGAACCGGCCTCCTTTACAGGTCTTAATATTATAAAATTCTTAAATATATAAATATTATCCATACTACACACAATAAAAAGAAAGCATCATTATATTAAAGTCAAAGCAATGTCCAAACAAAACAAAACAAATAAATGGACACCCATCCAAGGATGGAAACATGTCCTTACATCACATGCCTAGATAGGACACCCACCAAAAGGTAGAAACATGCCCTTTACATAAGTTCTAAAATAGAAAAGCAAATTAAATTACATGATGTTTAAATAATGAGGTACCCCACCAAGTGGAAACATACCTCTTACAACTTTTAGAAATCTAAACTGATTGATAAAAGTAAATAATCATTCATCATAAATAAATCATTCATCAAAAGTATTTAAATATCAATAAAATAAGCATCCATCCATGATAAATTAAATAAATCAAGTATTGAAATTAAATAGATTAAAGCATAAGAGATAAATCAAGGTATAAGTAAATATGGAATTGAATAAAGCAAATAAAAGTTCAATTATAGCTACTGTGACTTTTTATGGAATTAAAATATATTAGGGTTTTATGTTTTAAAAGGTTGGTAAGACTCTTTGATTAAACAAATTAAGGTTTGAATGATGAAATCATGAAACTAGGGTTTTAAATAACTTAAAATACTTAAATTTGTGATTTTTGATTATTGAATTTTAAGTTACTATGCAATTTTTGGGTTTTCATGTTTTTATGTTTTTTTATGTTTTAAAGGGATTAGGGTTCATAAAAATTAGGGTTTAAGATTTTAAAAGGATTAGGGTTTATTATTTTAGGTTTAAAAGTTGAATTTTGGATTTTAGGCTTTAAAATTAGGGTTCTCGGGTAAAAGAAAATTTTTAGGGTTTTAGAAATCAATTTGATATTCTATGAAGTTTTGTGAATTTAAACAAATGAATTGAATTTTTATAAGTAGAAAAGATGTTTTTAAGGTTTTTTGAATGAAATAGAACCTACTTTAAAAATTTGAAAGAAACAGAATTTGATTTTGGTTTTGTAGAAAAATATGTTCAATTAAAGTTTTAAGATTTTTAAGAAGAAAAAATAACAATTTTAAGTCTTTTTAGAAAAGAAAGTCACGCTTTTAGTGTTTTAAATTTGGAAAACTAAATTAAAGTTCTAAGATTTTAACTTTTGAAAAACACAAAAAATCCTAGTTTTAGCTACTGTGTAAAAAAAAATTAGAATTTAGAATTTCATACCTTCTTTTGTAAGTTACTCCAAAATTGCTTCTTCTTGGATGAACTAGCTCCAAAGGCAAGCCTTTTTGCCTTTGGAATCCCTTTCTTCCATGATGCTGCTGTTCTAGAAAAATTTAAATTGAATTTCTTCTTTTCCTTCTTTGATTTGGTTTCAAATTTTCCAAACTCCCTTTGGATTTCCTCTCTCTGGGCCATACTCTTTTTTCTATGCCTTTGGTCCTTATTTATAATGGTTTAAGGTTATTTATTCCTAATTAATTAAGGTAAGTAATATTAATAAAAAAAAAGAAATTAAAACCTAATTGGATTAGGTTTCAAAAAATTGCATTGAAAAATTTTGTGCTGGCAAAAACTGTGGCAGCGGGCCCGTGGCTGGGGCCAGTAGGCATGCCAGCCGCAGTAGGCGAGCCAGCCCACAGTAAATTCCTGCGGGAAGTTATTTCGCCCGCAGGAATTTCCTGCAGGCGAAATAACTCGCCCGCAGGCCTGCGGGTGAGCTGCTGCTGGGCCGACGGGCCCGCGAGACCACTTTTCGCTGTCGATTTTTTTTCCGACTCCGAATTTTTTTTTTATTTTTATTTGTTTATTTTTATTTTTTTATTAATAAAAATTAGATAATAAAGCAAAAACTATTTAGTTAAAATTATTTTGGACCAATTAGACAACAAAAATCATTTTGGACTAAATAAAGCATATTGGATCGGATTTGGTCAAAAATTAAGGGTCTAAAGATACCATACTTTCACTCAAGGTATGGAGATAGAACATGGCATAACAACTTATAGCCTTGTACCATTTGGTATATACTTGAAATAGGAACCTAAGCCTTTTAACCCCAAGACTAAAGCTTATGTAATTGGCCTAGTTATTTTCCTTAGGTTATACCCCAAATGCATGTTGTTTGACTATGGTTCATTTATCTTGGCTGAAATCATGGATTATTTAGTTTGTTCTTTTTCTAATATGACCTAAGTACATTGTAAGCTCAAAATAAATTTTTCTTTAAAATCCAAAAGACAAAAGCTATTTTCAAAATTTTTGAAGATGGTCTTTGGACATAAGACTTTTCTAAAAACAAATCAAAAATTCTTTGGCCCATGGCCCAAATACTAAGCCCAAAACCCATTTTTCTAAAAATATTTTACAATGGGCTTAGAAACCAAATTATTTTCATCCAACCTTTTCTTACAAAGAGCTTGCAAAAATATTTAGGTCAATTAAGAAATACCAAAAATCAATTGTGGGCCTAGTTTATACTAAGAATAAATTATTCATGGGCTGGTTTTTGGCATGAATCATTAGTTACCTTTTTCAAATGAGAAATCTATTTATAATAAACCTCTTAATTTCATTTTAATCCAATATAGCATAAAAGCTACTTTAGTTGGTTGAACGGATTAAAACTTAATTAATGGCAATTATCATGGATTGATTTCCCTTTTCGAAAATATAACTATTGATTGAAACGTCCGAGGGAATTATTCGAAAGTAAGATACCCCATGTTGATATTTTATTAACCATATGCCTAGGAAAAGAGACTTACCATTCGTGTGTGGATGTTATAAGGTTGGAAGGAACGTCCTAATTATCTTTCTTCGTTGATTGTTCGTGCATACATGCATACATGTATACATTGGCATCTCATTGATCCTCTCTAGCTCACAGCCCTAGATTACGATAGTTCAAAAGCTTACAACAATCCGACCTATGCCGGAGATGAAGTATCTAGCAACGACTCATTCACTTGCTCACCAAAAACAATGGAGCCCGAACAAATTCAAAGGATGGTGGATGAGGCCCTCAACGCCAAGATGGAAGAAATAAAAGAGGCCCTAGCTGAGACCATGAAGAACCAATTGACAATAATCTTAGAGAATCATGCCGAGGCATCTACTAGCACTAAGAAGCCAAGGGACAAAGGGAAGACTAAAGTTGGTGAAGTGGTTTTTGATGATGAAAAGGTGATCATTGATGATGATGATGATTGGGCTCAATACTACCAAGATGATCAAGAGAAGAAGAAAGAACCAAAGGTTGTTGAGAAAGCAACTATTGAAAAGACCGAGACATCCGATGTTGAAAAGATGATTGTTGATTTAGAAAAGAAATTTGAGAAGAAGCTGAAAATCGAAGAGATGTCTGAGATCGATAAACTATTTGAGCTAAATGAAGAAGTCTCGTACAAGTTCAAGATGCCATCTTTTGCAAAGTACAATGGCACCGGAAATCCTCATCTCCATGTGAAGCAGTATATCACTGCCATGCAGTCTGCCCGAGCTACTAAGGCTCAAACCCTAAGATACTTTATGCTCTGATTGGACCCTGTTGTCCAAAATTGGTTCAATACCTTAGATGATGGAACACAAAAGAGTTGGGATCTACTTTACAAAGCCTTCATCCAACAATATGGATATAATGTTGAGTTGGAAGTTACCTTAATGGAAGTGGAGTCCATTAGGCAAAGGTCGAATGAGAACTTTGTGGATTATGTAAATAGATGGAGAAACAAGGCTGCTTTGCTCAAGAAGAGGCCCAATGAATCCAATCAAATAAGGATGATTGTGAGAGGGGTACTGCCTAGTCTTCGTGAGAGGATGTCTCATACACTCATCTATGATTTCAAAGACCTTCTCTAAGCAGGTTTGCAAATTGAAGAATGGGAAAGGGAGAAGAGTCATTTTGCAACAAAAAGGAATGAGAAAGGGAGCTATCAATCTGGTAGCCAAAGCATGCAAAAGGCCGTCGGTATTAATGTTACTAACCAAGGAACGAGGAGATGATTTTCAGAATTGGGGAAGCCGATGTCTTGGGTTCTCAATAAACTTCAAAGAAAGGGATTGCTACAACCCTTAAATCCTCGTCCTTTAACTAACCCTCTCCCTCCTAATTTCGACACTAAAGCATTTTGTCAATTTCACCAAATGCAAGGGCATGACACGGATAGATGTGTGAGGTTGAGACATGAGATCCAAAATCTAATTGATAATGGGAAGCTACCCGAGCCCAATAAGCCAAACACCAAAGACAACCCTTTACCAAAATTCAATAGGGTACCACCACCAGCAACTTTCATGATTGGAGGAGGTTTGCATAAGGATTTTATCATGTCTTCTTTTCAAGATGTGGGTGGAGAAGCAACCAAAGAAGGAGAGATATTTGGTGAAAGTAAACAAGCTATGATGGGTGAAGAAGTAACAATTTGTGTTGTCAACGGGTTTTGGGATTCAAGTGATAGTGATGATGATATTGTATCCAAGAAGGAGGAGTGGACTTGGTCCGAACTCGAAGAAGATGAAATAATGAACACTAGATCAGGTAAGCCTTATGCAAGGCCGTCACCTAAGGAGGTAGAAACTAATAAGGGGAAGGAAGTTAAAGTAGAAGAAGATGATGCTGTGCTCAAGCAATTGAAAAGAACCCAAGCAAGTGTTAGCATTTGGGACTTGTTAGCTACTTCTAAAAAGCACCGAGAAACTATGGCCAAAGCCTTGGCTAGTGTTTTATTAGTTTTTGTTATAGTTTTGTGTCTTCTTTGTATGTTAATTATTGTTTTATTTAGGTATTTTGTTAGTTTTAATTGGTTTGTTTAGTGTTTTCTTTATTTGTGTAGTTTTAGTTTATTTTTAGTTTTATGTCATTTTTGATCTAGTTTTTAGTTTGTGTTTATGTTTTATCGGATATTGTTTATTTACTTCGTAAGTTTGTTTTGAGTTTTGTGTTAGGTTAAAACAGGCAAGGAAACGAATTGAAGATGAAATGGACAGTAGCTGACACAGGCAGCGGACACGGCCAAGTCACTGGCCATGTCCCATACCAAGTTAAAAGGAAGAGCAAGTCCCAGTAGCAGACACAAGCAAGGGACACGGCCAAGTCATGTGGCCGTGTCCCTCCAAAGAAGAGCAACACGACCAAGTCACCTTGACTTGGCCGTGTCTCACTTGTTACCAAAGGAAAGGAAGGAAAAAAATTTCACAGAGGTGGACACATGCAGGGGACACGGCCGTGTCTTGTGGCCGTGTCCCTCCAACAAGTCTTCACACGGCCGTGTCCTTCATCACCTGGCCGTGTCCCTCATGAACCAAACGCGCACCGAATTTTAAAGCCGACGTTTCGTATAAAAGCAAAAAAAAAAGTTAGGGTTTGAGGTGGACTATTTTTGAGAGCAAAGTTCAGCCGTCTGAGAGAGATCTTAGGGTTTAAACATTTGTTTTCTTGGATTTTGATTTCACTTTGGATTAAACTAGTTTAGATTAGATTGTTCATGCCATTGTTTCATCCTTCTTGCAAGATTCGATCAAGAGATTCATCAAAAACTTCAAGGAGTTTGTAACTTGGTTTTATTCTTAAACTTTGTCTCTTTAGTTTCATTGAAATTGTGTTTATGAACATTATCATGTCGAAATTGATTTCTTTGATTATTAATGAGATGAGTATGCTTGATAACATCATGAACTAATTTAATCTAGTCTAGGGTTTGTATGGATTTGCTATGAATTGTATGAATTGGTTATTCTCTTATCTAATGATTTCTTTAGCCTTTATTGAATGAAATAATGTTAACATATAATTGATTGGCCACCAATTGTGTGTTTTAGGTATTAGATGATGGATTGAGAGATGAAATCTAATGCTAGAACAATTCAATTAAGGACTTAGGTGAATTAGAGATATAACCTGTTAAAAAGATTGTTTCAATTATAACAAGATTAGTTGTAAGAGGTTTGAATGCGAGAGCTTACTTCCTTGACTCAATTAATTAAGTTGTTTGAGATTTAATCTTAGAAATTAAATTAGTTAAGTGGAATAACCGTTCATACATATGAGTAGTAAAGAAGTGCAAACCCTAGACTCTTTTTATCAAGTGAATCAAAACATAAGCCATTATTTATTTTTATTTGTTTTCAACTTAAATCAATCTTCTTCATTACTTTGCAATTTAAATTACTTCAATTACTTGTTACTTTTACTTTGATAATCAATTACCTACTTTGGCTTCCTTGTGAGACGACCTTGGGGCGATCACCTTTGCTACAGCTACCTCGTATACTTGCGAGTGACGCTTTGTGGTAGAGTTAATTTGAGCGCAACAAGTTTTTGGTGCCGCTGCCGAGGAAGCTAATTGGCGTAATTGTTTATTTAAAAAAAAAATTAAATACTTAGAGTTAATTTTTCATTGTTTTCATTTTATTTTATTTGTCTTTTGCTTTTGATATTTCTTTTTCTAGAAATTTTTGTTTATGCAAGGCAGGAGATCACTCGAAGGAGAATTGCACCCATTCATTCCAGAAATTCAGAGAGTAAAAAGGAGCAGAGAGGAGTTTGAGCTCTACATCGGATTTGAAACTTCAGAGGAAGACATTTCGGATTTTGAGTTAGAATCTGAAAAATCTGTAAAAATGGCTGAAGAAAGGCAAAGAACCATGAGAGATTTTGCTAGACCTGTCATTGGAACTTCCACTTCTTGCATAAGACTGACAGATGCAGCAAGGAACTATGAGTTGAAGAACATTCATTACAACATGCTGCCATCATTCTATGGAGTTCCAAATGAAGATCCTTTGAATTTTATTTGGGATTTTTACTCCACCCTCAACACTTTTCCTTTAGGAGGACTAACAGAAGATCAGTTGAGGATGAGATGTTTCCCTTATACTTTGAAGGATAGGGCAAAGAGCTGGCTCATGATGTTGCCTGAAAATTCACTGACAACTTGGGAGCAAGTTTACAATAAATTCATGGGCAAGTTCTATTCACACCAAAAGACAGCCGAGTTAAGAGGGAAGATTGCTACATTCTCTCAGTTTGAAAGAGAGCCATTTCATGAGGCTTGGGACAGATTCAAGATGCTATTGATCCAGTGTCCACACCATCACTACCCACTTCAACTCCTTAATCAGTTTTTGTATGATGGTCTCACCCAGCAATTTCAAAACACAGTTGATAATGCAGTTGGGGGAGCCATGGGAGAAAAGACAGCTGATGAGACTTACGAGATCTTTGAGATGTTGGGAGCTAATTCTCAACAAAAGAGTGTAAGGGGAAGAAGTAAGGGGGTGAATCAACTGGAAGCCAATACTGAAATGGTTAGTCAAATAGCTGAGTTGACAAGGCAGGTTCAGATGCTAAACATGAAGAACAATATTTCTTCATCCACTCAAGAGGTGTGTGGAATCTGCGGGACATTTGGGCATGGAGCAAATATATGTCCCTCTGCATATGAATCTTTTGGGAATGAAGCTGAGCAAGTTAATGCCATGGGGGGATTTCAACCAAGAGCTAGGAATGATCCTTACTCAAACACTTACAATCCTGGTTGGAGGAGTCACCCCAATTTTTCCTGGACAACGAATAATGCTCAACAGCCATTCCATTTTCTCCAGAGACAGAACCAACAACAGGGCCAATCCTCAAATCAAGGTCAGCCTAAGAGAGAGAGTTTGGAGGAAAGCTTACAGGCTTTTATCCAAGTTAGTGCTAAAAATCAGGAGATGAACAACAAGAGGCTGGATTCCTTGGAAGCATCTTTTAAGAAGGTGGAGACCCAAGTGGGTCAACTGGCACAACAGATGCATATTCAACAAAAGGGGAAGTTCCCAAGTCAACCTGAGCAGGCACAAGCAGTGACTGTTCTTAGGAGTGGCAAGGTAATTAATAATAATGTTGAAAATAACTCTGTGAATGCAGGTGAGCAAGAAAAGAAAAAGGAAGGAGAACAAGAGAACAAAGGTGCTGAAGAAAGATTAATGGAGAAGACCCATACACCAGATTTGCACAAGGCAAGCAACCCATACCGGCCACCTATACCATTCCCCAGCAGGTTGAAGGATGATAAAAAAGATAAGCAGTTTTTAGATATGTTCAACATGCTATCTAAGGTAAGTATTAACTTACCCTTACTTGAAGCAATTAAGAACATGCCGGCTTATGCTAAATTCTTCAAAGAACTGAATACCAAGAAAAAAAGGTATGAGCCGAATGAAAAGGTGATAGTTTCTGAGGTAGCTAGTGCTGTTTTGCAGCATAAACTACCTCCTAAGCTAAAGGATCCTGGAAGCTTTATTATTCAAATCGCTATGGGGAATGGAAAATGTACTGATGGCATGTGTGATTTGGGAGCTAGTGTGAATTTAATGCCTTATTCTGTTTATCTTGATTTGGAATTAGGGGAACTTAAACCAACAAAAATGGTATTGCAATTAGCTGATAGATCTCTTAGATTCCCGAAAGGGGTTATAGAAGATGTATTAGTTAAAGTTGGTGTTTGATAGTACCTGTGGATTTCATTGTTCTTGACATGGAGGTAAGTAATTCTTCACCATCTGCACACACCATTTTGCTGGGTAGGCCTTTTATGGCGACTACCAATACTTTGATAGATGTTAAGAATGGAAAATTATCAATGACTATTTTGGGACAAACTGTGGAATTTTCTATTTTTAACACTTCTCCTATTCCTACAACTGCTTTATATGAGGATTGTTCTTTCATTGATTGTGTTGATGCAGCTGTTTCAGATGTTTTCTTGCAGACAGGTTCCTCTGATAAATTGGAGCTGGCATTGACTTTGGATAGTGATTTGGAAATTTTTGATACAGAAATAGCCAGTTGTCTTGAGACTTTAGAGGATGCTGAAATAGAGGAGCTTAAGGAGGACCCAATTTTTGAACCTTCCCCCATTAAAGAAAAAGAGAAGAACCCCTCACTAGAGTTAGAGCTGAAAGAGTTACCTAAGAAGTGATAATATTTGGGAGATCACAATACTTTACCTGTGATAATATCTAGTGAACTTAGTGAAGGGGAGGAGATGAGGTTAGTGAGTGAGCTTAAAAGATTGAAGAGAGCAATAGGATGGGGATTGAGTGACATTAAGGGTATTAGCCCTTCCATGTGCATGCATAGAATCACTTTAGAGGAGGGAGCTAAACCTGTGAGGGAAACCCAAAGGCGCCTTAACCCAAATATGAGTGAAGTGGTTAAGAAGGAAGTGCTCAAATTGCTGGATGGAGTAATTTATCCAATTGCTAATAGTGAGTGGGTGAGCCCAGTACATGTAGTTCCTAAGAAATCTGGAATCACTATGGTGAAAAATGAGAATAATGAGTTGGTTCCTACTAGGACTACTACTAGATGGAGAATGTGCATCGAAAGATCATTTCCCTCTTCCTTTTATTGATCAGATGTTAGATAAACTTTCTGGGCACTCACATTATTGTTTTCTGGATGGCCTTTCAGGTTACTATCAGGTGCCAATAGCTCTAGAGGATCAGTCCAAGACAACCTTTACTTGCCCTTTTGGGACTTATGCATTTCGACGTATGCCCTTTGGCTTGTGCAATGCACCTGCAACTTTTCAGAGATGCATGATGTCTGTCTTCTCAGATATGATCGACGATTTATTGAGGTATTTATGGATGATTTTTCTGTTTTTGGTAATTCTTTTGATAATTGCCTCGATAAACTTGTTCGAGTGCTTGAGAGATGCATTGAATGTAACCTCACTTTAAGTTGGGAAAAGAGTCATTTTATGGTTACTCAGGGCATTGTCTTAGGTCATGTGGTGTCAAGTAAAGGGATTGAGGTGGATAAGGCTAAAATTGAATTGATTGCTAAGTTAACCCCACCTACCTCTTTTAAGGGAATAAGAAGTTTTTTAGGGCATGCAGGATTTTACAGGAGGTTTATTAAGGATTTTTCCAAAATAAGCCAACCATTGTGCCATTTATTGGGGAAAGATGTTCCATTTGAATTTACAGCACAATGCATGCAAGCTTTTAATTCCCTTAAGGAAAAATTCACTAGTGCACCTGTGATTGTAGCTCCTGTCTGGTCTTTACCTTTTGAAATCATGTGTGATGCTTCTAATCATGCAGTAGGAGCTGTTCTTGGGCAAAGGGTTGACAAATACTTGAGGGTAATTTATTATGCTAGTTTAACCCTGAATAGTGCACAAATGAACTACACCACAACTGAGAAGGAAATGTTGGCTGTTGTTTTTGCTTTAGATAAATTTAGAGCTTATTTAATTGGGTCAAAAATTATTGTTCATTCTGACCATGCAGCTCTTAAATATCTTTTAACAAAACAGCATGCTAAACCGCGCTTAATTAGATGGGTGTTGTTATTGCAAGAATTTGATTTCCAGATCAGGGATACTAAGGGTAGTGAGAATGTTGTTGCTGATCATCTATCCAGATTACCCTACTTTAGTGAAAATCTTGCTTCTGATAGCATTCATAAAAATTTAGAAGCATTTCCTGATGAGCATTTGTTTGTGGTAATTAATGCACCTTGGTTTGCAGATATTGCTAACTATCTTGCTTGTGGAATTTTGCGATCTAACATGTCTTTTCAGGAAAAGAAAAGGTTTCTACACTTGAGTAAGTTTTATTTTTGGGATGAACCTTATCTATTCCGGATTTGCAAAGATGAGATAGTTCGCAGGTGTGTTTCTGAGGAAGAACAACTGAGTGTTCTTCAATTTTGTCATGACCTTCACTGTGGGGGTCATTTTGGAGGAAGAAAGACTGCAGAAAAGGTGCTTCAAAGTGGTTTTTACTGGCCTACTTTATTTAAAGATGCTCAAGACTATTGTAAGCACTATGATCATTGCCAAAGAGTAGGTAACATTGGGAGGAGAAATGAAATGCCCCTTCAGTCATATATTGTTGTTGAACTGTTTGATGTGTGGGGAATAGACTTCATGGGTCCTTTCCCCAAGTCCTTTGGTTATGAGTACATTTTAGTTGCTGTTGATTATGTTTCTAAATGGGTGGAGGCAATCCCCACCCGTACTAATGATGCAAATATTGTTGTTAAATTTGTGAAGGAAAACATTCTTAGCAGGTTTGGCACACCAAGGGTGATAGTCAGTGATGGGGGGAGCCATTTTTGCAACAGGCTTTTTGAGAAGTTAATGCATAAATCCGGTGTGAAGCACAAGGTGGCAACCCCATACCATCCACAGACTTCTGGACAAGTGGAAACATCCAACAAGTAGCTAAAAGGAATTCTGGAGAAAACAGTCAACACATCCAGGAAGGATTGGGCAAGCAGATTGCACGATGCACTATGGGCATATTGGACTGCTTTCAAAACTCCTCTAGGTATGAGTCTATATCGATTGGTGTTTGGAAAAGCTTGTCACTTACCAGTGGAGTTGGAGCACAGAGCATATTGGGCAATCAAGACTCTGAATTTGGACTTGGACAAAGCGAAGAGAGAAAGATTTCTACAAATTTCAGAGTTAGATGAGTTGCGGAATGAGGCTTATGAGAGCTCGAGAATTTACAAGGATCGCACTAAAGCACTTCATGATAAAATTATAGTGCGAAAGACATTGAGTGCAGGTATGAAGGTTTTACTTTTTAACTCACGACTCCGTCTTTTTCCAGGTAAACTCAAGTCTCGATGGAGTGGTCCTTTCGAGATAACTCAGGTATATCCTTCTGGTGCAATTGAATTACTTAACTCTAGAACAGGTGAGACTTTCAAAGTGAATGGACAGAGAGTTAAGCCATGTAACACCCCCACATTCAGTACACACACACTACAACACCACAATGTAGCATATGTGCACCGAATATAGGAGTGCTACGGAAGTTATAAAATATTTACACATATGAAAACATTTGAGTACATATTTATCATTACATATATATTTACAATATAAACAAAATCTTTACAAAATATAAAAGAGTTATACATGATTGGCAAATCTCCTCTGATCTTTAAGTTCCCAAAATCAACTCTTCAATGTCTACTCTCACTCGGTCTAGAAGAGCTCTCGGGTTCAACTTTATTACCTACGCGATTAAACACTATCGCGCTAAGCCAAGGGCTTAGTAAGACAATTCATGCTAATGTTATGCTTTAGTGCAATGCAATGTTTCACATTTGTATTAATAAATCAACATCAATGATACACACACAATTAGTAAAGATCATACTCAACAAACAATATTCCGTGAATAGTCCGATTCATCATATAAGTAATATTAACATTTCATTACATTAGAACAACATTTATGTTATTCATAAAACCTAGACACCTATGGGCCCATCAAGTATTTAATACGATATTCAGAATTCAGAGTTACTGTTTTGGTTCATAAACACCATTATCAAGCCCGTAGGCAACATATACATATATATATCTCTATCCATGGATAGCGTAACAGACCTGGTCTCTTGGATCATCAACTCATCTAACTCGAGGATATCCTCAACCCGGCAAGACTGTTACAAATCAAATATCTCATAATATCAATTTTCATAGTGTAACAGACCCAGTCTCTTAGACCTCAATTCAACTCAATTTGAAGAGATCCTCAACCCGGCAAGACTGTTAACTTTCATTAAATAGGCATGCCTCCAAAAACCAGAACTCTGAAACTAAATATCATATTAAACATACACTTATTTCATTATTCTCTTTATCAAACTCTTTCTCAATCTTTCTCATCAATTAGGCAAACATGCCATACATCATTCAATTATATCATCATAGCCAATCACAATGGCTTTATAGCATTTCATATCTCAAATCATATTGTATATATAGCATTATTAGTATCACATTTCAAAGTACATTATTCATATTACACATGACCATTCACAAGCCTCACAATACACAATACATAACCTTATTCATGTAATATCATATGTATTATCAATTCCATATCATCTCACATTTCATGATTCAACAATGATGTTAGACAAATGATATCTATTTTGATCCTTGACAACTCAAATGGATGATCTATTTAACATGTATTTGAGAATCTTGTTGTAGGATTAGATTGCTTCCAATAAGGTGAACAGAACCTTTCTAGCGGTCGCGCCTCACCTGAATACAACCGCCCCATACAATTACAAGATGAAACCTTATTACAGTAGGTTTCGCGGCCAGAAGCCCGACCTAAGTCGCGACCGCACTTCACAATCACAAGATGAAACCTTATTACAGTAGGTTTCGCGGCCAGAAGCCCTACCTAAGTCGCGACCGCACTTGAATAATAGCGACCGCCCCAAATTACGTGTCTCTCATGCATAAACCCTAAATGTAACCAACCCTCTTCCAAATGCATTTTAACATATAATTCCCAACACAAACTCACTCAAATGGATATAACTCATGTCATAACACATATTCATCACAATAACCACTTAAACAACACATTTGAACACAAACCATCTCAAAACCCTAACTCAAACTTTACTCTTGATTTTCCACTATCAATCTTCACTTATTTTTTTCCATAATCACAACCAAACCAACACCAATTCCAATTTTTAACTTTAAATCAATTCTAACACTTGCAAACACATATCAAATACACCAAATCATTACATCAACAAATCACACTTCACTTTAAACATAACTTCAAAATTTTACAAAGGAAAACAAGAGATTTCTTACCTTAGATGAAGAAATTTCACAAATCTCTAACCAAACTCTTTGATTGCCTCTTCAATTGAACTCTAGCATCAAGAACACTTCTCTTCCTCTTTCTCTCCTTCAATCACCGGCACCCAAAATGAAAAGAAAACAAAATAGCCACAAGTCAAACACTTTTCCATCTTTTAATCTCCACCAAGAGATTTCTAAAGGTAAATTACCTCAATGCCCTTAACCATATAACTCACCTTTTGTCTCATATAAGCCCATTTAAGTAATTACACACTCAACAGAAAAATATCTCTTTTCCTTTGACTCTTCCTTTGACCCATTTATATGTTATATATATCATCATATACACAACATATACCATTCTCTCTAAACCCTATTTTCTTTCCCAATTTCTTTTCTCTTGCAATTACATATATATACAATCCAATATAACAACAACAACAATAACAACAATAACAATAACATAATCAAACCTTCTAGACTATATATGAGGATATTACAATTCTCCCCCTATAAAAAGAAAATTTCGTCCTCGAAATTACCTGATATCAATTCTGAAACAACTGAGGATATTGCTCTCGCATGGATTGTTCACTTTCCCAAGTTGCTTCTTCTTTTGCATGATTCTTCCATAGAACCTTCACCAATGGCACTCTCTTGTTTCTCAGCTCTTTCACATCATGTGCCAAAATAGCAACTGGTTCCTCTTCAAAAGTCAAATCTGGGCTCACTTCGATTGATTCAATTTGCAACACATGAGATGGATCCGATCTGTACCTCCTCAACATAGAAACATGAAATACATTATGAATACGATCCAACTCAGGTGGCAAAGCAAGTCGATACGCAACTGGCCCAACTCTTTCCAAAACTTCATACGGTCCAATGAAACGAGGACTTAATTTCCCTTTCCGACCGAACCTCAAAATCTTCTTCCAAGGAGATACTTTCAGAAATACCTTATCTCCAACATCAAAATCTATGTCTCTCCTTTTCAGATCTGCATAAGACTTCTGTCGGTCTGAAGCTGCTTTCAACTTGCCTCGAATCAATTTCACTTTCTCTTCAGTTTCTTGAATCAAATCAGGACCAATCAACTTATTATCTCCAAGCTCATTCCAACAAAGAGGTGTCCTACACCGTCTGCCATACAATGCTTCGAACGGTGCCATACCAATGCTGGATTGGTGACTGTTGTTGTATGCAAACTCCACAAGAGGTAAGAATCTATCCCAACTTCCAGAGAAATCAATGACACAGCTTCTCAACATATCTTCAATAATCTGTATCACCCTCTCTGACTGTCCATCCGACTGTGGATGAAAAGCAGTGCTGAAGTGTAATCGAGAACCCAAAGTACTATGCAAACTCTTCCAAAATCTTGAAGTAAACCTGGGATCTCGATCAGACACTAAAGAAGTTGGAACCCCATGCAACTTCACAATCTCATGGATATACAGCTCAGCTAACCTTTCCAAAGAATAATCCATCCGAACCGGAAGGAAATGAGCTGTCTTAGTCAATCTATCCACAATCACCCATATGGCATCATGTTTCCTTTGCGTCAATGGCAACCCAGACACAAAATCGATCGTCACTCTATCCCACTTCCATTCTGGTACTGATAATGGTTGAAGCAATCCAGTTGGAACTTGATGCTCTGCTTTAACCTTCTGACAGGTGAGACATTTCGACACAAAATCTGCAATATCTCTCTTCAAACCAATCCACCAGTAATGCTGTCTCAAATCATGATACATCTTTTTATTACCCGGATGCATAGCAAACACTGACTGATGTGCTTCTTCTAAAATGACTCTTTTCAAAACAGCATCATCGGGAACACACAATCGGTTCTTAAACCAGAGACTCCCATCACCTTTCACAACAAAATCTCTAGTCTTCCCATTCTTGCAATCTGAAATAATCTTCTGAATCTTCATATCAATCAACTGAGCCTCTTTGATCTGATCTAACAAAACTGGTTTCAAAAGCAACTGTGCCAACAATGCACCATCATCACAAGGTATAAAACTGGCATGCAAAGCTCTCAACTCAACAAGCAACGAGAGCGAGTAAACAGTTAAACCAGCTAAAGACTTCCGACTCAAGGCATCAGCAACAACATTTGCTTTACCTAGATGATAATCAATCAAACAGTCGTAGTCTTTAATCAATTCCAACCATCTCCTCTGCCGAAGATTGAGCTCTTTTTGAACACCCAAATATTTCAAACTTTTGTGATCAGTGTAGATAAAACATTTCTCCCCAAACAGATAGTGTCGCCAAATCTTCAATGCAAACACAATGGCTGCTAGCTCCAAAGCATGGGTCGGATAGTTAAGCTCATGTGGTTTCAACTGTCGAGAAGCATAAGCTATCACTCTACCTTCTTGCATCAGTACACAACCCAAACCATTATGTGAAGCATCACTGTAGATTACATATGGTTTGCCTTCTACAGGTAAAGTAAGAACAAGCGCTTGAGTCAATATTTCTCTCAACTGCTCAAAGCTATCCTGACACTGATCTGTCCACACAAATCTCACTCCCTTACGAAGCAATCTGGTGAGTGGAGTAGCTATCAAAGAAAATCCTTTCACAAACCGTCTGTAATAGCCTGCCAAACCCAGAAAACTTCTAACCTCTATCACAGACTTGGGTGGACTCCAATTTAAAATGGCTTCAACTTTACTCGGATCAACTCTAATGCCTTCTGCTGAGACAATATGTCCGAGAAAAGTGACTTGATCCAACCAGAACTCACACTTCGACAGTTTGGCAAACAACTGCTTCTCTCTCAAAATCTGCAACACAATCCGCAGATGCATATCATGTTCCTCTTCATTCCGCGAATACACCAGAATGTCATCGATGAAGATCACTACAAACTGATCCAGATAGGGCCTGAACACCCTATTCATCAAATCCATAAAAGCTGCAGGTACATTCGTCAAGCCAAAAGGCATAACTAGAAACTCATAATGTCCATACCTGGTCCGAAAGGCGATCTTGGAAATGTCTTCAGCTTTAACTCTCAATTGATGGTACCCAGATCTCAAATCAATTTTAGGAAACACAGCTGCACCCCTCAATTGATCAAAGAGATCATCGATTCTAGGCAAAGGATATTTATTTTTAATAGTCACCTTGTTCAATTGCCTATAATCGATACACAACCTCATAGTACCATCTTTCTTCTTCACAAATAGCACAGGAGCTCCCCAAGGAGAAACACTGGGGCGAATAAATCCTTTATCCAACAACTCCTGTAATTGTACTTTCAATTCCCTCAATTCTGCTGGTGCCATTCTATAAGGAGTAATAGAGATAGGAGTGGTACCAGGCAACAATTCAATACCGAACTCCACCTCTCTCTCAGGAGGTAACCCTGGCAACTCCTCTGGAAATACATCTGGGAACTCTGCAACTGTGGCAATACTATCAATGGGAGAATCCTTCACTCTAGTATCTATCACATGAGCAAGATAGGCTTTACATCCCTTTCTAATCAACCTCCTGGCTGTAACAGTTGAAACAAACAAAGATGCTAACTGTTCCTGCTCATTAGATACTATCACATCTCTACCATCAACAGTTCTCAAAGAAACAATTTTCCTTTTACAATCTACCACAGCTCCATGTCTAGATAGCCAATCCATACCTAGGATCACATCATATTCCTTAAATGGCATCTCAATCAAATCTCCAAGGAACTCCTCACTTTGCACCCTCACTGCACTATCTCGGTGCACCTTACTCACAACCACACTATGCCCTAACGAATTTGTCACCAACACATCAAATCCTAGGGACTCAGCATGCATATCAGACACAGGCAAAACAGATGCACTAATATAAGAATGTGAGGAACCCGGATCAATCAAAGCAAGTACTGAAGTATCAAATAAAGAAAAAGTACCAGCTATGACTGCCGAAGCATCTGGCTGCCTTTGCATAACATACATCCTCTGGGAAGACCCAACCTCCTCTGGTCTACTCTCTCTGGATGTAGCACCTCCTCTAACACTGAACCCAGATCTGCCTCCCCGGCTGCTACCTCTGCCTGCTCGACCTCCCCTCACACTAGGTCGAGAAGCTGCAGTATCAACTGACATCCGCTCCTGTCTCTCTGGACAATCTCTAATAAAATGCTCAGGAGATCCACATCTGAAGCACACAGCTGACCCACTATACCTCCAACAAGCACCCCTATGTGATCCACCACACTGAGTACACACAGGTAGAGCGGATCTCTGAGTCACTGGGGTCGGAGCACTCGCCGCTGAAGCTGCAGGTCTAAATCTCTGCCTCTGGAACTGCACTGACCTACCAGCTGACCTCTGACTCCTACTAACTCTAGGAACAAAGCTTCCTTTTCCTCTCTTAACAGAAGAAGACCCTGCCTCAAACTGGGGCCTCCTAACCCTAACCTCTTCCTCTGAAGCAGCTGCAATAACTTGAGCTCGCTCTACACTTCGAGCTGCTGCCACTAGCTGGGAGAAATCGTGATATCTAGATCCAACCACTAGACACATGATAGAGGGCCTCAATCCCTCCTCAAATCTCCTGCATCTATCTATCTCATCAGCTATAATGCCCCCAGCATACTGGCTCAATCGGATAAACTCAACTTCATACTCAGTTACAGTCTTGCTATCTTGCTTCAAGCTTAAGAACTCCATCTTCTTCATGTCTTTGTACTCCCTAGGTGTATACTTCAATTCAAACTCTCTCAGAAAATCCGCATATGACAAGGTCGGTGGATCATCCATAGAATGGGGCACTGTCCTCCACCAGTCGTATGCATCCTTCTGTAGCAAAGATCTTGCATAGTCAAACTTTTCCTCCGATGTGGCTTGCAACTGAATAAAGATCCTCTGTACTTTGTCAAGCCACTGTTCTGCTACAGCTGGATTAGTAGTACCAAGGAAATCCTCCGCTCCATACTTCCTTAGTTTATCATAGTGCCTCACTGGTACCACAGGCTGAGGGGGTGGTGGCACTGGTTGCACTGGTGCTTGCCTCATAACTTCCATCATATGTCTAAACCAGGCTGGCGGAACCTCCTCTCCAGCTGTTCTACCCGACACCGAAGCAGGTGCCTCCTCAACACTATCAACTCTAGCTCCCTCAGCAGGAGCAATACTCTCGGCACTACCCTCAATCGACTGACGTGAGTGAGAATCCATCACAACCTAACACTGCAAACACAGTAGAATACTTCTTATTAAAGATCAGAGATTGCCAATCCCAAATGTATATGTTATTGAAAAACCACTTTTTAAAATCAAAACAGTCTTTTTCTTACATTTTACCTAGGTTGAGAATCTCAAACCTAGGCTCTGATACCAAAACAATTGTAACACCCCCACATTCAGTACACACACACTACAACACCACAATGTAGCATATGTGCACCGAATATAGGAGTGCTACGGCTTTTCATCAACATTCAAAACATTTTTATATAATACCATCATCTTTCTCAATATACATTATAGATATATAAATACATTTAAGTAGTACACAGCGGAAGTTATAAAATATTTACACATATGAAAACATTTGAGTACATATTTATCATTACATATATATTTACAATATAAACAAAATCTTTACAAAATATAAAAGAGTTATACATGATTGGCAAATCTCCTCTGATCTTTAAGTTCCCAAAATCAACTCTTCAATGTCTACTCTCACTCGGTCTAGAAGAGCTCTCAGGTTCAACTCTATTACCTGCGCGATTAAACACTATCGCGCTAAGCCAAGGGCTTAGTAAGACAATTCATGCTAATGTTATGCTTTAGTGCAATGCAATGTTTCACATTTGTATTAATAAATCAACATCAATGATACACACACAATTAGTAAAGATCATACTCAACAAACAATATTCCGTGAATAGTCCAATTCATCATATAAGTAATATTAACATTTCATTACATTAGAACAACATTTATGTTATTCATAAAACCTAGACACCTATGGGCCCATCAAGTATTTAATACGATATTCAGAATTCAGAGTTACTGCTTTGGTTCATAAACACCATTATCAAGCCCGTAGGCAACATATACATATATATATATATTTCTATCCATGGATAGCGTAACAGACCCGGTCTCTTGGATCATCAACTCATCTAACTCGAGGATATCCTCAACCCGGCAAGACTGTTACAAATCAAATATCTCATAATATCAATTTTCATAGTGTAACAGACCCAGTCTCTTGGACCTCAATTCAACTCAATTTGAAGAGATCCTCAACCCGTCAAGACTGTTAACTTTCATTAAATAGGCATGCCTCCAAAAACCAGAACTCTGAAACTGAATATCATATTAAACATACACTTATTTCATTATTCTCTTTATCAAACTCTTTCTCAATCTTTCTCATCAATTAGGCAAACATGCCATACATCATTCAATTATATCATCATAGCCAATCACAATGGCTTTATAGCATTTCATATCTCAAATCATATTGTATATATAGCATTATTAGTATCACATTTCAAAGTACATTATTCATATTACACATCACCATTCACAAGCCTCACAATACACAATACATAACCTTATTCATGTAATATCATATGTATTATCAATTCCATATCATCTCACATTTCATGATTCAACAATGATGTTAGACAAATGATATCTATTTTGATCCTTGACAACTCAAATGAATGATCTATTTAACATGTATTTGAGAATCTTGTTGTAGGATTAGATTGCTTCCAATAAGGTGAACAAAACCTTTCTAGCGGTCGCGCCTCACCTGAATACGACCGCCCCATACAATTACAAGATGAAACCTTATTACAGTAGGTTTCGCGGCCAGAAGCCCGACCTAAGTCGCGACCGCACTTCACAATCACAAGATGAAACCTTATTACAGTAGGTTTCGCGGCCAGAAGCCCTACCTAAGTCGCGACCGCACTTGAATAATAGCGAACGCCCCAAATTACGTGTCTCTCGTGCATAAACCCTAAATGTAACCAACCCTCTTCCAAATGCATTTTAACATATAATTCCCAACACAAACTCACTCAAATGGATATAACTCATGTCATAACACATATTCATCACAATAACCACTTAAACAACACATTTGAACACAAACCATCTCAAAACCCTAACTCAAACTTTACTCTTGATTTTCCACTATCAATCTTCACTTATTTTTTTCCATAATCACAACCAAACCAACACCAATTCCAATTTTTAACTTTAAATCAATTCTAACACTTGCAAACACATATCAAATACACCAAATCATTACATCAACAAATCACACTTCACTTTAAACATAACTTCAAAATTTTACAAAGGAAAACAAGAGATTTCTTACCTTAGATGAAGAAATTTCACAAATCTCTAACCAAACTCTTTGATTGCCTCTTCAATTGAACTCTAGCATCAAGAACACTTCTCTTCCTCTTTCTCTCCTTCAATCACCGGCACCCAAAATGAAAAGAAAACAAAATAGCCACAAGTCAAACACTTTTCCATCTTTTAATCTTCACCAAGAGATTTCTAAAGGTAAATTACCTCAATGCCCTTAACCATATAACTCACCTTTTGTCTCATATAAGCCCATTTAAGTAATTACACACTCAACACAAAAATATCTCTTTTCCTTTGACTCTTCCTTTGACCCATTTATATGTTATATATATCATCATATACACAACATATACCATTCTCTCTAAACCCTATTTTCTTTCCCAATTTCTTTTCTCTTGCAATTACATATATATACAATCCAATATAACAACAACAACAATAACAACAATAACAATAACATAATCAAAACTTCTAGACCATATATGAGGATATTACAAGCCATACAATGAAGGATTTCAGGAAGTGAGGGTCATTGACAGTACTTTGATTCATGATCCCTAAACTTTGCATGATGTCCAGCTATATGACATTAAAGAAGCGCTAAATGGGAGGCAACCCATCGGTTTGCATTTATTTTTCATAGTTGTAATTTTAAATTTAGCAAGTTTTGATTTATGTTCGGTTTCAATAAATGGACTGCGCTTTGATCGGTGTGTTCTTCACTTTGTGTTTCAGGGTGTTTAACGAAGAAGGGTTGCAAAATCATTGAAAAAAAAAAGTTTAAAGTTAATAAAATGGCAGTAGGTGACATGGCCAAAGGACTTGGCCGTGTCCCTTGGTCGTGTCACACACTGGACACGGCCAAAAAATTCTTCAAAAATTTGAACGATTTTGCACCTTCGTACAGAATTGGACACACCTAGGGGACACGGCCGTGTCACCTGGCCGTGTCCCCCAAAATCATGAGACACGGCCGTGTGCTCTCCACTTGGCCGTGTCCCTTCAATTTCACACACAGACACGGCCAAGTCAGCACACACACGGCCGTGTCCCTCCAATTTTTGACTTTTAAAAGCCCGATTTTGCCCAGTTTTATTTCATAAATCCTTAACTTTTCTATCTTCTTCTCTCTCGCTCTCTCGTTCTCTGCAACACCAAAACCCTTGATTTTTATTTTCAAAACTCCATCTCTTCCGTTAAAACTTCAAATTACTCCAACAAAACTTGAGATTATCACTTAAAACTTGCTCTTTACTCATATTATTTTGATTTAATTCAGTTTTGGGTGTTAATTTCTCAGATTTCATGTCGCCAAGAACTAAAATTGTTCCACACCGCAAGAAGAAGAAATCTGGTGCCGAAGGAGCTTCGTCATCCTCCTTAACTTTATCTCTCAAGAGGGCAAGTCTTTTGGCTTGGGGTTTTTTCCCGACAAGGTATGTGAATGACGAATCTCTAGATGCTTTGCAAATGAGAACTGATTTTTATAGATATGTGCAATATCTTGGGTGGGAGACTTTTGTCTCATTGAGACCTCTGTAGTTTGAGGAGCTCACCCTCGAATTTTTGGCAACTCTTAAGGTGGAAAGAGATGATAAGAGAATTTGCAGGAGACTGATGTTTAAATTAATGGGTAGATCATTTGTGCTTACTATTGATCAGTTGAATGATATCTATGGGTTTCATCAACATGGGGAAAGATCGATACCCAAAGATTTTAGACAACAATTTGCTTGGGGTGCCTTAGGCTCGGGCACTTATGTAGCCAAATTGGCCAAAGCATCTAAATTAAGGAACCCTACCTTGAGATATTTGCACAAGTTTATGTCATGTGGGTTCTTTGCTCGGAAGGAGAGCCCGGGTGTGGTTGAGTCGAGTGAGCTATTTTTCTTGGACTGTGTTTTGAATGAAATGAATATTAGTGCCGGCTATTGGTTAGCCGATGTTTTTGACACTGCAGCTAATAAAAGGAGGGGGGCTATTTGTGTTGGAGGATTGATCACTACATTAGCAGTAGCCCTTGTGGAGGATTTTGACCTGAGTACCACTCGGATGACTCGAATTTTGGGTAATGATTCCTTGGATTTATCTACCCTTGAGAAGATGCACATGGTGGTGCATAGGAGAGGAACTTTTGTGATGCCTTCAGCTGAGCCTGAAGCACCGGGAGACAGGCAGAAGAGAGCCCGGGTTGAAGATGAGTCCGACTCGGATTCTTTAGGTCTAGATGAGGATGCTCCGGTCTCGGAACATCAAGAGGTACTTATAAGGATTGAGGCCCTGGAGGGCAAAGTGGATCGACTGGATGGCAAGGTGGACCGAAACCATGCTGAGTTATTGCAGCAGTTGGAGCAGATTAACAGTAACCTTGCGATGATCTTGAGTCTCCATCCCTCAGCTGCATCATCTTCCCGCCCACCTTTTCCTTAGATTTTGAGTCCTTGCTTTATTTTGTTTAATGTACTTTTGTTTTATTTTTTGTTTTTGTTTTTCATGTTAAAACTTTTGTGTTTGGATGTTTTATTGTACTTTTGTTATTAAACTTTTGTGTTTGTGATGGAAAGCTAGGGTTTTTGCCTCACCAGGTACATGGAAGACATGTTGTCCTTTAACTCTTTTTATTTATTATTCTTGTTTTCCATTGAGGACAATGTCAATTTTAAGTGTGGGGTACTTTTTAAACTTTCCTTTAATTCTTTTTTTGCTTATTGTGGTTGTTTTGTTCATTGTGTTTGTTGTGCATGGCATAATTGTTGAAAATTTATTGATCTTTTCTTTAATTCTAGCATTATAGTTGAGACTTTGGTATCAGCATAGAAATGAGCATTTGAATTCACTCGGGATCAATTTTCGCATTTTGCAATTCATGACATATAATCTTTGTGAACCCACCTGTGTGAGTTTTGAGCCTTATAAATTTGATATTTTTGTCAATTGATTTTCTTTTCTTAAGTGTGTACCTTCATGATGTTGCACTTCTAGAGTTTGCTTTTGCATACTTATTGAACTCACATTATGATTTAATCTCAAGTTTTAAAGTGATGAAGGCAAATTAGGTTAGCCCCTTTAGCTTAAAGAGACTCCCCTTTATATTGATTTCCTTAGTGAGCCAAGTTGAGCCATTGACCGTTTCTTGTTTGATTGACACAATTCTCAACTTAACATATTCTTATTATCATCATACCTATGCATTAAGAAATGGAGTTTTATAATTTGACAATAGGGTAGTTTATTTCAAGTGTGGGGTAAGTAAAATAATAATAATAATAATAATAATAAATATATGGAATTCCTATTTGGGGGTTGAAATGCATACTGTGCACATTGTATTTGATTAAGAGTCATTATTCTTTTCCTCTACATTTTTAAGCTAGATGTTCCATGTAATTCTTAATTTTGTATATATATATATAAATAATAATAATAATAAAATAAAGAAAATAAAGAAAAGTTATATATATATATGCAAAAATTCATATATGTTCTAGCATTGGTTATCAAAAGAGGAATGTTGACTCATGTATTTATGCAAGTATGTGAAGTATTAATGGATTGGTGAGTATGTCATTTGGGGAGTTGTGAGTTTCTTACGCAAAAGTAGTGTCTAATTTAGATACTCCATTTCTTGATGCTCCAGCCTAAATGTCTTTTCTCACACCTTACCTTAGCCCCATTACATCCAAATAAAAGACCTTCGGATTATTTCTTGAGAAAATCAGTGAGGGAGATTGGATAATTAAGCAAGTTTATGGCAGTATGCACTCATTAGTGGTATGAGTGATTAACCTTTTAAATCGAGTGAAACACTTAGATGAGAGATAAGATTTGTATGTCTGGATCAATGAATGAGTTAAGAAAATCTTGATTGAAGGAAATTACAATTATTTATGTCTGATGTCTTAAAGTATTTCATCTATGTACTGGAATTATAGTTAAGGTTGTTTGAGTTTTTATTTTATGCCATGTGGATTTGCTTGAGGACAAGCAAAGTTTAAGTGTGGGGTAGTTGTTTTATTAGTTTTTGTTATAGTTTTGTGTCTTGTTTGTTATGTTAATTATTGTTTTATTTAGGTATTTTGTTAGTTTTAATTGGTTTGTTTAGTGTTTTCTTTATTTTTGTAGTTTTAGTTTATTTTTAGTTTTATGTCGTTTTTGATCTAGTTTTTAGTTTGTGTTTATGTTTTATCGATTATTGTTTATTTACTTCGTAAGTTTGTTTTGAGTTTTGTGTTAGGTTAAAACAGGCAAGGAAACGAATTGAAGATGAAATGGGCAGTAGCTGACACAGGCAGAGGACACGGCCAAGTCACTGGCCGTGTCTCATACCAAGTTAAAAGGAAGAGTAAGTCCCAGTAGCAGACACAAGCAAGGGACACGGCCAAGTCATGTGGCCGTGTCCCTCCAAAGAAGAGCAACACGGTCAAGTCACCTTGACATGGCCGTGTCTCACTTGTTACCAAAGGAAAGGAAGGAAAAAAATTTCACAGAGGTGGACACATGCAGGGGACACGGCCGTGTCTTATGGCCGTGTCCCTCCAACAAGTCTTCACACGGCCGTGTCCTTCATCACCTGGCCGTGTCCCTCATGAACCGAACGCGCACCGAATTTTAAAGCCGACATTTCGTATAAAAGCAAAAAAAAAGTTAGGGTTTGAGGTGGACGATTTTTGAGAGCAAAGTTCAGCCGTCTGAGAGAGATCTTAAGGTTTAAACATTTGTTTTCTTGGATTTTGATTTTCATTTGGATTAAACTAGTTTAGATTAGATTGTTCATGCCATTGTTTCATCCTTCTTGTAAGATTCGATCAAGAGATTCATCAAAAACTTCAAGGAGTTTGTAACTTGGTTTTATTCTTAAACTTTGTCTCTTTAGTTTCATTGAAATTGTGTTTATGAACATTATCATGTCTAAATTGATTTCTTTGATTATTAATGAGATGAGTATGCTTGATAACATCATGAACTAATTTAATCTAGTCTAGGGTTTGTATTGATTTGCTATGAATTGTATGAATTGGTTATTCTCTTATCTAATGATTTCTTTAGCCTTTATTGAATGAAATAATGTTAACATATAATTGATTTGCCACCAATTGTGTGTTTTAGGTATTAGATGATGGATTGAGAGATGAAATCTAATGCTAGAACAATTCAATTAAGGACTTAGGTGAATTAGAGATATAACCTGTTAAAAAGATTGTTTCAATTATAACAAGATTAGTTGTAAGAGGTTTGAATGCGAGAGCTTACTTCCTTGACTCAATTAATTAAGTTGTTTGAGATTTAATCTTAGAAATTAAATTAGTTAAGTGGAATAACCATTCATACATATGAGTAGTAAAGAAGTGCAAACCCTAGACTCTTTTTATCAAGTGAATCAAAACATAAGCCATTATTTATTTTTATTTGTTTTCAACTTAAATCAATCTTCTTCATTACTTTGCAATTTAAATTACTTCAATTACTTGTTACTTTTACTTTGATAATCAATTACCTACTTTGGCTTCCTTGTGAGACGACCTTGGGGCGATCACCTTTGCTACAGCTACCTCGTATACTTGCGAGTGACGCTTTGTGGTAGAGTTAATTTGAGCGCAACAGCTAGCATGCCAATCTCTACCCCCCACGACATCGGAGGAGTTGATCAACTTCATAAAAATTGGGGAAGTAATGAAATGTGAAGAGGTTCAAGAAAAGAGTGAAGTTAATATGGGAGCAGTTTCTTTTTCGGATGCAGACTTACCGGAGGAGGGGAGAGACCACATCCGCCCTCTCTTTATCAAAATAGAAGTCAAGGGGAAGAGGACTCCATGTGTAATGGTCGATGATGGGTCCGCCATAAATGTTTGTCCACTTAAGATATTGCCAAAGCTAGCCATGTCAACAAGAGATCTAAACCCGACCGAGGTAACGATTCGTGCTTATGACAACACTAAGAGGCATGCCAAAGGGACTTTCAAAGCGGCTGTCAAGGTTAGTCCAATAGAATCTATTGTTGAGTTTGTTGTTTTAGACATACCAGTTACCTTCGCCTTACTCTTGAGGTGACCATGGTTTCATCCTCTTAGTGGAGTTCCTTCCACCCTTCATCAAAAGATCAAGTTCCCCAACGGAAATGAGACAGTGGTCATTGAGGCTGAAGACAATGAGATTGTTAATGCTCTAATGATTGAGAGGCCTCTCAATGGTTTTCAAGTAGCTGTAATTTTTGATGATGAAGTAGTGGACTCCAAAGTCTTGAATATAATGAAAAACATGAACTATCTTCCCGGAGCTGGTCTTGGAAAGGGTAAAGCCGGTTTGACAAAGCTGCCAGACTTTAGGACTCAAACATCCAAGAAGGGGTTGGGATATGATGAAGACAACGATGTCCAGCCAAACAAGAGTGAAAAGATGAGCTTCCCACCACTTGAAAAAATCTTTATCAAGGTTCCAGATATGGGATCACTCCAAGGAAAGCCCGAGCGGATCATGTTCATGGGTAAGTTAATCCCAGGTTTTGAAATTTTTGTAGATGTGGCCGACCTAGTGGACCAAGTGAAGAAAGAACTCACCCTTCCAACCAGCAAAGAATCCAATCCAAAAGAGAAGAATGAAGCTATCCTGAAAGTTGAGAAGACTCCGGAAGAGATTGCTGCCCTGGTTGAAGAAAAGTTTGAAGACATCCTGCCTTATGATTCTGAGAACAATGATTTTTATTTTTATTTTAATTTGTCTGCTTTGTATGAGGATGATGATGTTTTCTTTTCCAAAATGAATGCAATAAAGTCTGATTTTGCTTACTTTTGTGATGTTTCTCCTAATGGTTGCATACATTCAAATAGCAATTACATGAGCATCTTTAATATTAATTCTGTTAACACACAATCATTAAATTTAGGAACAATTGAAAATCCTAAAAATATTAGCATAGCATCCTACCTTACTCCTGATGAGAGAGAGATTTGAAAAAATGTTCAAAAAACATGAAGAATTGCTTGGTCTTATGAAGATATGCCGGGGATAGATCGAAGCATAGCCGAGCATCATATTTCAACTCACACTCACATAAAACCTATCAAACAAAAGCTTAGGCGATTAAGACCTGATTGGGGTGAATTGGTTAAAGAAGAGGTCACTAAGCAAATATAAGTGAAGTTCCTCGAAGTGATAGAATATCCAGATTAGCTAGCAAACATAGTACATGTGCCAAAGAAAGATGGAAGGATAAGGGTCTATGTGGACTATAGAGATTTGAACAAAGCTTCCCCTAAAGATGATTTTCCTTTTCCTCATATAGATGTTCTCATTGATAGTGCAGCCTCTAGCGTGCTACAGTCGTTTGTAGATGGATTTTTCAGATACAACCAAGTGTTAATGGCCCAAGAGGATAAAACCAAAACTGCTTTCATTACTGCATGGGGTATATTTTGTTATAGGGTGATGCCGTTTGGCTTAAAGAATGCTGGAGCAACCTACCAAAGGATGGCCACCACATTATTTCATGACATGATGCACAAAGAAGTTGAAGTATATGATGATGATATGATGGTTAAATCGGACACAAGGGAGTAACACTTCCAAAACTTAGAATTATTCTTTGATAGAGCTTTGAAATATAAGCTAAGATTAAACCCGAAGAAGTGTGTATTTTGTGTTACCTCAGGTAAATTATTGGGACATGTAATTGGTCCGAATGGCATTGAGATTGATCATGACAAAGTCAAAGCAATCAGGGATATGCTAGCCCCTAAGATGGAGAGAGAAGTTTGGAGATTTATTGGTAAATTACAATACATTAGAAGATTCATAGCAAAACTCACAACAATTTGTGAACCTATCTTCAAATTGCTTAAAAAGAATCAGATGGTCGTATGGAATGAAGAGTGTCAAAGAGCCTTTAAGCGAATAAAAGAGTATTTGTTGAATCCACCTGTTTTAAACCACCTAAACCCGACAAACCTCTATTACTATACTTAGCAGTAGAAGAAGAGTCGATAGGAGCCATGATAACCCAAGCAGATGAGTCAAGGATTGAGCATGCAGTTTATTATTTGAGTAGAAAGCTCCTACCTTATGAAATTAAGTATAGTGTCATTGAAAAGACCTGTATAGCTGTAGTTTGGTCTTCTAAGAAGTTGCGGCATTACTTTCAATCATATAGTGTGTAAGCAATTTCCAGGTTGGATCCAATGAAGTACTTAAGGGAGATACCCTCTTTAATTGGGAAATATGGTCGATGGTTGATAATATTAGAGGAATTTGAGATTGAGTATGTAACCAGCAAAACAATCAAAGGTAGAGCAATTGCAGAATTCCTGGCTCAACAACTATTACCAGAAAGTGAAGAGGTAATCTTGGAATTTCCAGATGAACATTTAGATGCAATTGAAGTACAAGGGTGGAAAATGTATTTTGATGGAGCAGTAAATACGAAAGGAGCAGGTTTGGGAGTTGTACTAGAATCGCCTGAAGGGGAACATATCCCTTTAGGCAAAAAGTTGAAATTTAGGGCAACCAATAATATGGTGGAATACGAAGCTTGTATTTTTGGTTTGGAAACCCTAATGTTTATGAAAGTGGATAAAGTGGAAGTTTATGGCGATTCATTGCTAGTAGTATCCCAAGTAAATGGAGAGTGGGAGTTAAAAAAAGAAAAACTAAAACCATACCACCATTACTTGACCATGATGAAGAAGAATTTTAAGGAGTGTCGGTTTATACCTGCCAAGAGAAGAAAATTAGATGGCTGATGCCCTGGCCACATTGGCTTCGGTATGGGAAAATCCTGTCAGTTTATTTCTTAAGCCTTTGATCTTGAACAGTTCATCAACTCCTTGCTATGATATATGAGACAATCATGGAAATTGATATAGACTATGATGCGTGGTATGACACTATAAAGCGATTTCTAGAGGAAAGAGAATACCCGCCAGGGGCAACAAAGAAAGAGAGAAGAGCCATAAGATAGTGGTCATTACAATACATCACCTTCCATGGGGAGTTATATCGAAGATGGCCTGATGGGGGTGCATTTGAGATGCTTAAGAAAGCCTGAAGTGGAGCTCATCATGTCAGAGATACATGCGGGAAGTTGCGGTCCACACATGAGTGGTTTGGCCCTAGTTAAGAAGATTATTCGACAAGGTTATTATTGGTTGACCATGGAGAAAGATTGTATTGAGTTTGTAAAGAAGTGTCAACAATGTCAAATGTATGGTAACTTGAATCACATGCCTCCTGAAGAATTACATTCTATGTCTTCACCCTGGCCATTTGCCACCTGGGGTATCGACATTATAGGAGAGATACATCTGGCAGCTTCAAACGGTCACCGATTCATTGTGGTAGCGGTAGATTATTTTTCAAAATGGGTCGAAGCTGAATCCTTCAATAAACTTGGTGCAAGCCAAATAGCTAGGTTTATTGAAAAGAATCTCATCTGCAGATACGGGGTCCCACACAGTGTGATATCAGACAATGGGGTTCAGTTTCAAGTGGCAATTAAGGATTTATTCTCGAAGTACCAAATCCATCATCAACGATCCTCTCCTTATAGACCAAAGGCTAATGGTGCGGTTGAAGCAACAAACAAATCAATTAAGCAAATTCTATCTAAGATGACCAAGACTTACAGGGATTGGTCAGAGATGCTTCCCTTTGCTTTATGGGGATATAGGACAAGTGTGTGAACACCTACTAGAATGACACCGTTCTCTTTGGTTTATGGGATGGAAGTAGTGTTGCCAATTGAAATAGAAATCAAGTCATTAAGAGTAGTCTTTGAAGCCGAACTGATACACACAGTTAGCTTTACTAGAAGAGAGAAGGTTAAAAGCACTATATCATCACCAACTATATCAAAAAAAGATAGCTCGGGCCTACAATAGAAGGGTTAAAATCAGAAAATTCAGAGCCGGGGATTTGGTGTTGAAGCAATGTAAGCCTGATGTATCTGATCCAAGAGGGAAGTTCAAACCTAGCTGGGAAGGTCCATATGTCGTGAAACAAGTCATGAACAAAGGTGCAATGAAGTTATCAGACATGGATGGGAATGAGTTTAATGAGCCAGTAAACATTGACAGGTTAAAGAGGTTTTATGCATGATATATATAAAAAAAAAGAGCTCGCTAGGTTGAAAACCCAAAAAGGGTAGCCTAGGCAAAAGTTAGAGCAATCCGATAGTTTCGAAAACCCGAAAGGGCAGGCTAGGCAATAATTAGGGCTAAATGAGAGAAAATCATCAATTAGAAAACCCGAAAGGGCTAATTGGCAACAGGAGTAATCTTGTGTATGCTGGCTTTATGTTTGGTTGTTCCCTAATTTAATAAAATAGAATTAATGTTAAAATTGTTCTATGTGCACTGTTATAAGTATTTGACCAGATATGGATGAAATAAATAAACACAATAGCAAAAGGTGATGACAAATTTTAAATGGAAAAGAAGCATCTTTTATTACTTTAATTATTTTTTTATCTTAACAATACACTTTTTGAATTGACAAATGTAAGATCTGTGGCAGTCAATAAATGTAACGTACAGGCTAGCTTTGCCTCAGTCGATCCAAGTAGGCTTCAGTCAAGCAAGGTATGTCTAAATCGAGAGTAAAGTCAGAATCATGAGGCTCAGCTCCATACTGACGGCCAAGTCGGTGAGGATCATAGCATGTATCTTGACAAAGAGCAGCAAGGGGAAAGTACATCAAGTATGTCTGCATGGTGAAACGAGAAATCTTCCACCAAGGTACCAACCAACAGATATTGACTTCAGAACGTGATGGATCCAGTCAACCCAGTCAGCATATGAAGAAGCAGGATGGAGTAGCTTCCTAACATAATGATGATATGGCAGGTATCTGGCAAAGTCCATGGATGGAGTATCAAGCAAACAAAGACACTCCTGAAGCCAAATTTGTGAGGAAAGAATTAAAAATAAAAAAAAGAGAAAAAGAAAAAAGTCCGCTAAGTTGAAAACCCGCGAGGGCAGCTTAGGAAAAAATTAGGACTGCTCGCTAGTTTCGAAAACCTACACGGGCGGACTAGGCAAAAATTAAAGTAATAAAGAAAAAAAAATAAAAAAAAGAAAACCTAAATTGAAAACCCGAAAGGGCAGTTTAGGTAATTACCTAAAGCAGCAACAGATTCCTAGTCAGTCTCTTTGACAATCCTGATTTAAGTCGGTCTAATCCAACTAAGGTCTCGGCTAAGATCACAGGTACCGGCGACAAGCCTCCTTCCATTTGGTCCATAATATCCAATACCCATGGATCAATATCGCCGTTGGAAGAAACAAGCAAGAATTGGCTGAGCAAGCAAAGATAGAACATGTGTCTCCATGCCTTAGTAGGGGCCAAATAAGAGAGACAAAAGTCAATCAAAGAAGCAAGTAGAATTTTTTTACCTCTCATCAACCGAAGAACTTCGGGTTTTGGAATTTGAAATAACATCTGCATCTTCTATTGAGTTTTGGAAATCAATGTGGGTAATGCCATTTGTTGATTATTTGGATATCCAAGGATGGCCTCAAATTCTTCAATCAATGGGCATATTTCAAAGCCATTAATTTTAAATACCCTAGAATCCATATTCCAAAAGGAAGCCACGACATGTAAGAAGGATTGGCCCAATTTGACATTTTGAAAACATTTTAAAACATCAAGTTTTGACCATGAAATTTGCTTCCAATGAATGGCATCCATATTCTTAAATAGAATTTTTATCTTCTTTGAATGATGCTCGGTCATGGTGAATGAATGAAGAAAAAATTAAAATTGTTAAAGAGAGTCTTCACGTTGAAAGAGAAAGAATTTTGGTTTTTGTATTGAAATATGGCATGAAGGGTGATTTATATAGAAGAAACAAACCTTTTCCAAAAGTGAAAAGGAAAAGATGATGGGAAAGAATAAGACCATATGGCATAAGGAAAGGAATTAGCAATGAATTTCCTTTACCACGTTGGATTGGGTTTAGCAAATGATGTGGATTATAATATTATGATGTACTGTGATAAAAAAAAAGTGGTGCAGTAACAAAAATAAATGAAAAAAATGGTTTACAGTAAAGAGGAAAATTGTATTTTTTCATTATTGTACAATACTTTACAATTGCTACACTATTTACATAGCACTAAGAGGGTGGTGGTAGGTCATAAAATAAAGCCTTGAAAAAATCATCGCCTGTTGGAGGAGGGGGAAAATTACTCGTCCCGGGATCACCCGAAGCCGGAACACCAAAATCCCTATTACCTTGAGGTTCCGATCCATCATGATCCCATCAGAAGCAAATGAAAGGATCTCATGTTCATCAGTCTGGGGGCCTTTTGATGAAGAAGCGCCGGGATCCCTCATCCCCCGAAATCGGAAGTCTCGGAAATGTTGTTTGGAATGATCATATAAACTTTCAAAATGAGAAGCCTGCTGACGGCTTGCAGCCAACTCTTCTTGAAGTTTCCTATTTTGTTCTTCGAGCATCCGTTGTGACCCAAGAAGGAAAAGGTAAGAGCATACATAATCATGCATACATATAGCATAAACTACTATGAAATAAGAAACATACCAGGTAGTTCATATCAATGCCCTGCGGATGAGATGGCATATCTGGCAGGCTAGAATGAACAAATGAAGGGGCAGTAAAAGAAGGTCCAGCCTCATGATTAAATGAGCCAACAGCCTGCAATGATCATTAAAGAATAAAAAAATTTAAAGAATACTAATGTTATTTTACCTGATCCCAGGTTAAGCGGCTCAACACAAAGCAATGAGTATGCACATGATGAGAGCTGGGAACGTCCACACGATCAGACAATCAGTAATTTAATTTCGGATACCCAATTCTCTCTCAGGAAATACCGGGTACCCTCATGATGTTATGTTCATATGCCCATACCTACAAAAATAACAATAAGGATCACATGCATGCAAGAAAAGAGTGAAAATGACATTGGCGAAAGAAAGAATACCTCGACAACTGCAATCAAGCTGACAAAAGGCTTCTTGTTTCGGCAAAGCTTATCAAGACCATGGTAAAGACACGCGAGACCAACTTCACCCCAGCCAGAAGATGGTACCATTCTGAGATAAGAAAGGGCACTCAACACTGACAATTGGATGGAGGATTCAGTGCTGCATAAGATGGTCAACCCGAGCAGATATAACAAAAATCCTCGAGCATGTTGTTCGGCCGTGTCTCTGCCAACCCGTCCTTCGTAGTTCATCCAATAACTATGAATTGGCTCAATTTTTATCTTAAAAGGCCCTTTATATGATGGTTCCATACCAATTAATTCCTGAATTTCTTCAAATTTTAAAATATCGTTGGTCAGAGGAACCGGAACACAATCATATCGAAGATCGATTATAGTAGTAAAATCGACCGGACCAATTGTCATCTCTCCAATGGGCAAGTGAAAAGTATGGGTTGTATCCAACCATCGCTCTGCAAGTGCCTAGACTACGCTCCGGTCTATCTGATATTCCTCGGTGACAATTATAAGATGAACTGCTGAAAGCCACAATCTCGGATAATCCGCCTTACCCGAGAAGGCACTACATCGTACCATTGTCGGGCTTTGTAAATATACCCTCCAGCCTGAACAACGCAACGATCATGCTAACACAAACCTAGATAAGTTAATACTAGGTAAGTACATATTATTCCATCTACTTAAATTAATATATTTTTCTTAAATTTTCTAAAAAAAACAAATAAAATTAATAGGAAAATATTAATAATAAAAAAATATAAAAAATTAAATAATAACAAAAAAAATATAAAAAAGATATAACAAAAAATAAATATAACAGTTAAAAAAAGCGCAAAATAGATAGACAAAAAATCAAGAGAAATAAAAGTGAAAAATAATTACCTCGCTCTTTTGATTGGAACTACGATGGAGCGGTATCCTGACCAGTATATTTAAATTTTCGTCTTTATGATGCCGAATAAACTCCAATAATTCGGCATTAGAATGAGTCCCTGATCTCGAAGCATGCATTGCTTTTAAAAAATATGTGCTAAAATTGAAAGAAATTTGAGAGAATTGTGAAATTGAAATCGTGCTGTGAAATGAAATGAAGGAATGGTGGGTTTTTATAGAGAAACGGCAAGCAAAAAAAAATTCAAAACTTTTCATAAATAGTAAATTTCAGTATTCATGAATAAAATTACTATTGATAAATAGTAAATGTTACTATTTATGAATAGTGTTACTATTGATAAATAGTTAAATTACTATTTCCGAAAGAAAATACTATTTACTACAAATTTATAAATAGTAAATTTACTATTTATGAATAGTAAATAGTGCATGAATAGTGATTACACAGTAAATAAATAGTAAATTCATTTATTCACTCTAATCATTTAAATAATTGCAGGTATATAAATATTTTTACACCCAGGGGGCAATAAGAAGACATGCATAAAAATTAGCCAAACTTTTTGAAATTAAAAATTATTAGCTCGGGTCCAGAACCCAAATTTTTCTTCGGTCCAGAACCTAGAATCTTCCTTAAGTCCAAAAATTAGCTCGTGTCCAGAACCCAAATTTTTCTTAGGTCCAGAACCTAGAATTATCCTTGGGTCCAGAACTCAAACCGGGTCCAGATCCCAAATTTTTCTTAGGTCCATAACCTAGAATTATCCTTGAGTCCAGAACTCGAACCGGGTCCAGAACTCAAATTTTCCTTAGGTCCAGAACCTAGAATTATCCCTAAGCCCAGAACTTAGCTCGGGTCCAGAACCTAAATTTTCCTTAGGTCCAGAACCTAGAATCTTTTCTAAGTCCAGAACTTAGCTCGAGTCCAGAATCCAAATTTTCCTTAGGTCCAGAACCTAGAATTTATTTCTAAGTCCAAAACTTAGCTCGGGTCCAGAACCCAAATTTTTCTTAGGTCCAGAACCGAGAAATTTATTTCTAAGTCCAAGCACTTAGCTCGGGTCCAGAACCCAAATTTTTCTTAGGTCCAAAACCTAGAATCTCTTCTAAGTCCAGAACTTAGATCGGGTCCAGAATCCAAATTACCCTTAGGTCCAGAACCTAGTATTTATTTCTAAGTCCCAGAACTTAGATCGGGTCCAGAACCCAAATTTTCCTTAGGTCCAGAACCTAGAATTATCCTTGAGTCCAGAACTCGAATCGGGTCAAGAACCCAAAACCTCCGCCATCTCAAAAATTAAGTCTTATTGCTTTTCACTCTCTTTCACTAAAGTTTCAGATCATTCAAGCAGGTGGCAAACTGTAGACTCTTAATTTTGACCTAGTCCGGTCCAATATATTTTGTTTAGTCCAAAATAATTTTTGTGTTGTCTAATATATTTTAATTGGTCCAAAATAATTTTTATTATCTTAATTAAATAATTTTTTTCTTTATTATATAATTTTTATTAAAAAAAATAAAAATAAAAATCGGCAACGAAAAAATCATCGCTGAAAACCAGCGAGGGCGAAATAAGGAGGAAGAAAAGATAGAAAAGTACTCAGGAATGGGGACGAAAATTGAGAATGTTTGAAACTGAAATTGAGTGGGAAAGTAGTGATATAGTAAATAGTGCATGAATAGTGATTACACAGTAAATAATATAGTAAATTCATTTATTCACTTTAATCATTTAAATAATTACAGATATATAAATATTTTTACACCCAGGGGGCAATAAGAAGACATATGCATAAAAATTAGCCAAACTTTTTGAAATTAAAAATTATTAGCTCGGGTCCAGAACCCAAATTTTTCTTAGGTCCAGAACCTAGAATTATCCTTGGGTCCAGAACTCAAACCGGGTCCAGATCCCAACTTTTCCTTAGGTCCAGAACCTAGAATTATCCTTGAGTCCAGAACTCGAACCGGGTCCAGAACTCAAATTTTCCTTAGGTCCAGAACCTAGAATTATCCCTAAGCCCAGAACTTAGCTCGGGTCCAGAACCTAAATTTTCCTTAGGTCCGGAACCTAGAATCTTTTCAAAGTCCAGAACTTAGCTCGAGTCCAGAATCCAAATTTTCCTTAGGTCCAGAACCTAAAATTTATTTCTAAGTCCAAAACTTAGCTCGGGTCCAGAACCCAAATTTTTCTTAGGTCCAGAACCTAGAATTTATTTCTAAGTCCAAGCACTTAGCTCGGGTCCAGAACCCAAATTTTTCTTAGGTCCAAAACCTAGAATCTCTTCTAAGTGCAGAACTTAGATCGGGTCCAGAACCCAAATTACCCTTAGGTCCAGAACCTAGTATTTATTTCTAAGTCCCAGAACATAGATCGGGTCCAGAACCCAAATTTTCCTTAGGTCCAGAATCTAGAATTATCCTTGAGTCCAGAACTCGAATCGGATCAAGAACCCAAAACCTCCGCCATCTCAAAAATTAAGTCTTATTGCTTTTCACTCTCTTTCACTAAAGTTTCAGATCATTCAAGCAGGTGGCAAACTGTAGACTCTTAATTTTGACCTAGTCCGGTCCAATATATTTTGTTTAGTCCAAAATAATTTTTGTGTTGTCTAATATATTTTAATTGGTCCAAAATAATTTTTATTATCTTAATTAAATAATTTTTTTCTTTATTATATAATTTTTATTAAAAAAATAAAAATAAAAATCGGCAACAAAAAAATCATCGCTGAAAACCCGCGAGGGTGAAATAAGGAGGAAGAAAAGAGAGAAAAGTAATCAGGAATGGGGACGAAAATTGAGAATGTTTGAAACTGAAATTGAGTGGGAAAGTAGTGATATAGTAAATAGTGCATGAATAGTGATTACACAGTAAATAAATAGTAAATTCCTTTATTCACTTTAATCATTTAAATAATTGCAGGTATATAAATATTTTTACACCCAGGGGGCAATAAGAAGACATATGCATAAAAATTAGCCAAACTTTTTGAAATTAAAAATTATTAGCTCGGGTCCAGAACCCAAATTTTTCTTAGGTCCAAAACCTAGAATCTTCCTTAAGTCCAAAACTTAGCTCGTGTCCAGAACCCAAATTTTTCTTAGGTCCAGAACCTAGAATTATCCTTGGGTTCAGAACTCAAACCGGGTCCAGATCCCAAATTTTCCTTAGGTCCAGAACCTAGAATTATCCTTGAGTCCAGAACTCGAACCGGGTCCAGAACTCAAATTTTCCTTAGGTCCAGAATCTAGAATTATCCCTAAGCCCAGAACTTAGCTCGGGTCCAGAACCTAAATTTTCCTTAGGTCCAGAACCTAGAATCTTTTCTAAGTCAAGAACTTAGCTCGAGTCCAGAATCAAAATTTTCCTTAGGTCCAGAACCTAGAATTTATTTCTAAGTCCAAAACTTAGCTCGGGTCCAGAACCCAAATTTTTCTTAGGTCCAGAACCTAGAATTTATTTCTAAGTCCAAGCACTTAGCTCGGGTCCAGAACCCAAATTTTTCTTAGGTCCAAAACCTAGAATCTCTTCTAAGTCCAGAACTTAGATCGGGTCCAGAACCCAAATTACCCTTAGGTCCAGAACCTAGTATTTATTTCTAAGTCCCAGAACTTAGATCGGGTCCAGAACCCAAATTTTCCTTAGGTCCAGAACCTAGAATTATCCTTGAGTCCAGAACTCAAATCGGGTCAAGAACCCAAAACCTCCGCCATCTCAAAAATTAAGTCTTATTGCTTTTCACTCGCTTTCACTAAAGTTTCAGATCATTCAAGCAGGTGGCAAACTGTAGACTCTTAATTTTGACCTAGTCCGGTCCAATACATTTTGTTTAGTCCAAAATAATTTTTGTGTTGTCTAATACATTTTAATTGGTCAAAAATAATTTTTATTAGCTTAATTAAATATTTTTTTTCTTTATTATATAATTTTTATTAAAAAAATAAAAATAAAAATCGGCAACGAAAAAATCATCGCTGAAAACCCGCGAGGGCGAAATAAGGAGGAAGAAAAGAGAGAAAAGTAATCAGGAATGGGGACGAAAATTGAGAATGTTTGAAACTGAAATTGAGTGGGAAAGTAGTGATATAGTAAATAGTGCATGAATAGTGATTACACAGTAAATAAATAGTAAATTCATTTATTCACTTTAATCATTTAAATAATTGCAGGTATATAAATATTTTTACACCCAGGGGGCAATAAGAAGACATATGCATAAAAATTAGCCAAACTTTTTGAAATTAAAAATTATTAGCTCGGGTCCAGAACCCAAATTTTTCTTAGGTCCAAAACCTAGAATCTTCCTTAAGTCCAAAACTTAGCTCGTGTCCAGAACCCAAATTTTTCTTAGGTCCAGAACCTAGAATTATCCTTGGGTTCAGAACTCAAACCGGGTCCAGATCCCAAATTTTCCTTAGGTCCAGAACCTAGAATTATCCTTGAGTCCAGAACTCAAACCGGGTCCAGAACTCAAATTTTCCTTAGGTCCGAACCTAGAATTATCCCTAAGCCCAGAACTTAGCTCGGGTCCAGAACCTAAATTTTCCTTAGGTCCAGAACCTAGAATCTTTTCTAAGTCCAGAACTTAGCTCGAGTCCAGAATCCAAATTTTCCTTAGGTCCAGAACCTAGAATTTATTTCTAAGTCCAAAACTTAGCTCGGGTCCAGAACCCAAATTTTTCTTAGGTCCAGAACCTAGAATTTATTTCTAAGTCCAAGCACTTAGCTCGGGTCCAGAACCCAAATTTTTCTTAGGTCTAAAACCTAGAATCTCTTCTAAGTCCAGAACTTAGATCGGGTCCAGAACCCAAATTACCCTTAGGTCCAGAACCTAGTATTTATTTCTAAGTCCCAGAACTTAGATCAGGTCCAGAACCCAAATTTTCCTTAGGTCCAGAACCTAGAATTATCCTTGAGTCCAGAACTCGAATCGGGTCAAGAACCCAAAACCTCCGCCATCTCAAAAATTAAGTCTTACTGCTTTTCACTCTTTTTCACTAAAGTTTCAGATCATTCAAGCAGGTGGCAAACTGTAGACTCTTAATTTTTACCTAGTCCGGTCCAATATATTTTGTTTAGTCCAAAATAATTTTTGTGTTGTCTAATATATTTTAATTGGTCCAAAATAATTTTTATTAGCTTAATTAAATAATTTTTTTCTTTATTATATAATTTTTATTAAAAAAAATAAAAATAAAAATCGGCAACGAAAAAAATCATCGCTGAAAACCCGCGAGGGCGAAATAAGGAGGAAGAAAAGAGAGAAAAGTAATTAGGAATGGGGACGAAAATTGAGAATGTTTGAAACTGAAATTGAGTGGGAAAGTAGTGATATAGTAAATAGTGCATGAATAGTGATTACACAGTAAATAAATAGTAAATTCATTTATTCACTTTAATCATTTAAATAATTGCAGGTATATAAATATTTTTACACCCAGGGGGCAATAAGAAGACATATGCATAAAAATTAGCCAAACTTTTTGAAATTAAAAATTATTAGCTCGGGTCCAGAACCCAAATTTTTCTTAGGTCCAAAACCTAGAATCTTCCTTAAGTCCAAAACTTAGCTCGTGTCCAGAACCCAAATTTTTCTTAGGTCCAGAACCTAGAATTATCCTTGGGTTCAGAACTCAAACCGGGTCCAGATCCCAAATTTTCCTTAGGTCAAGAACCTAGAATTATCCTTGAGTCCAGAACTCGAACCGGGTCCAGAACTCAAATTTTCCTTATGTCCAGAACCTAGAATTATCCCTAAGCCCAGAACTTAGATCGGGTCCAGAACCTAAATTTTCCTTAGGTCCAGAACCTAGAATCTTTTCTAAGTCCAGAACTTAGCTCGAGTCCAGAATCCAAATTTTCCTTAGGTCCAGAACCTAGAATTTATTTCTAAGTCCAAAACTTAGCTCGGGTCCAGAACCCAAATTTTTCTTAGGTCCAGAACCTAGAATTTATTTCTAAGTCCAAGCACTTAGCTCGGGTCCAGAACCCAAATTTTTCTTAGGTCCAAAACCTAGAATCTCTTCTAAGTCCAGAACTTAGATCGGGTCCAGAACCCAAATTACCCTTAGGTCCAGAACCTAGTATTTATTTCTAAGTCCCAGAACTTAGATCGGGTCCAGAACCCAAATTTTCCTTAGGTCCAGAACCTAGAATTATCCTTGAGTCCAGAACTCGAATCGGGTCAAGAACCCAAAACCTCCGCCATCTCAAAAATTAAGTCTTATTGCTTTTCACTCTCTTTCACTAAAGTTTCAGATCATTCAAGCAGGTGGCAAACTGTAGACTCTTAATTTTTACCTAGTCCGGTCCAATATATTTTGTTTAGTCCAAAATAATTTTTGTGTTGTCTAATATATTTTAATTGGTCCAAAATAATTTTTATTAGCTTAATTAAATAATTTTTTTCTTTATTATATAATTTTTATTTAAAAAAATAAAAATAAAAATCGGCAACGAAAAAATCATCGCTGAAAACCCGCGAGGGCGAAATAAGGAGGAAGAAAAGAGAGAAAAGTAATCAGGAATGGGGACGAAAATTGAGAATGTTTGAAACTGAAATTGAGTGGGAAAGTAGTGATATAGTAAATAGTGCATGAATAGTGATTACACAGTAAATAAATAGTAAATTCATTTATTCACTTTATTCATTTAAATAATTGCAGGTATATAAATATTTTTACACCCAGGGGGCAATAAGAAGACATATGCATAAAAATTAGCAAAACTTTTTGAAATTAAAAATTATTAGCTCGGGTCCAGAACCCAAATTTTTCTTAGGTCCAAAACCTAGAATCTTCCTTAAGTCCAAAACTTAGCTCGTGTCCAGAACCCAAATTTTTCTTAGGTCCAGAACCTAGAATTATCCTTGGGTTCAGAACTGAAACCGGGTCCAGATCCCAAATTTTCCTTAGGTCCAGAACCTAGAATTATCCTTGAGTCCAGAACTCGAACCAGGTCCAGAACTCAAATTTTCCTTAGGTCGAGAACCTAGAATTATCCCTAAGCCCAGAACTTAGCTCGGGTCCAGAACCTAAATTTTCCTTAGGTCCAGAACCTAGAATCTTTTCTAAGTCCAGAACTTAGCTCGAGTCCAGAATCCAAATTTTCCTTAGGTCCAGAACCTAGAATTTATTTCGAAGTCCAAAACTTAGCTCGGGTCCAGAACCCAAATTTTTCTTAGGTCCAGAACCTAGAATTTATTTCTAAGTCCAAGCACTTAGCTCGGGTCCAGAACCCAAATTTTTCTTAGGTCCAAAACCTAGAATCTCTTCTAAGTCCAGAACTTAGATCGGGTCCAGAACCCAAATTACCCTTAGGTCCAGAACCTAGTATTTATTTCTAAGTCCCAGAACTTAGATCGGGTCCAGAACCCAAATTTTCCTTAGGTCCAGAACCTAGAATTATCCTTGAGTCCAGAACTCGAATCGGGTCAAGAACCCAAAACCTCCGCCATCTCAAAAATTAAGTCTTATTGCTTTTCACTCTCTTTCACTAAAGTTTCAGATCATTCAAGCAGGTGGCAAATTGTAGACTCTTAATTTTTACCTAGTCCGGTCCAATATATTTTGTTTAGTCCAAAATAATTTTTGTGTTGTCTAATATATTTTAATTGGTCCAAAATAATTTTTATTATCTTAATTAAATAATTTTTTTCTTTATTATATAATTTTTATTAAAAAAAATAAAAATAAAAATCGGCAACGAAAAAATCATCGCTGAAAACCGGCGAGGGCGAAATAAGGAGGAAGAAAAGAGAGAAAAGTAATCAGGAATGGGGACGAAAATTGAGAATGTTTGAAACTAAAATTGAGTGGGAAAGTAGTGATATCTACCTTTTGTGAGGAGAAGAAGCAAAAGCCATTGACAAACGATCAAAGGCAGCAACTGCTTTTGTTTTTGTTCATTCAAGAAGAATTATTTTTGGAAGAACCATCAAAAGGAGGTAAGTATTAATTGTTATATTTTTTCACAGTAGCTTAATTCATCTAGTTGCTTCTTTTAATTCAAAAATCCAAGAACCATAATTCCCTTTGTTCAAAGTTTAAAAACACTAATTCGTTGCTTTATTTTCCAAAAAGACTTAAAATTGTTATTTTTTTTACTTCTTCAAAATCATAAAACCCTAATTGAACATGTTTTTCAACAAAACAAAATTTTGGTCTACTTTCATAAAATTTTGGTCTTACAACAAACCCTAAAAACACCTTTTCTATTTATATAAACCTTAAATCGTTGGTCTACTTTCATAAAATTATCAATTGCTTTTTCCAAATTCTAAAAAACCTAAGCATCCACCGAAACCCTAATTCTAAAACATTAAACCCAAATGCAACTTCCAAACCTAAAATAGTAAAACCTAACCCCTTTAAAACCTTAAACCCTAATTTTTTTAAAACCCTAATCCTTTAAATCTTTAAAAATTATAAAAACACAAATATTTTAATTTCACACAGTAAACTTGAAACCATAAATCAAAAGTATTTTAAAGAGTCCAAATCCTAGTTTCATGATTTTACATAACAAACCCTAGTTTAGTTAATCAAAGAATCTTACCAGCCTTTTAAAACATAAAATCCTTTATCTATTTCAATTCTCTTAAAGTCACAGTAACCTAATTCCATAAATTTCAAAACCCTAAACACATGAAATAAAGAGCCCTAAATGGAAACAGTAGCTATAATTTGGATTTTTATTTGCCTTATTCAATTCCATATTTGATTATGCTTTGATTTATTTTATATGCTTTAATTTATTCAAATTTAATACTTGATTTATTTAATTTATCATGGATGAATGTTTAGTTTTTATTGATGTTTAATACCTTTGAAAAATTATGAATGGTTATTTAACTTTTATCAATTTATTTAGGTTTCCAAATGTTGTAAGAGGTATGTTTCCACTTGGTGGGTACCTCATTAGTTAAATATCATGTAATTTAAATTGCTTTTCTATTTTAGAACCAATGTAAAGGGCATGTTTCTACCTTTCAGTGGGTGTCCTATTTAGGCATATGATGTAAGGACATGTTTCCATCTTTGGATGGGTGTCCATTTATTTGTTTTGCTTGGACCTTGCTTTGATTTCAATATATTTATGCTTTCTTTCAATTATTGTGTGTAATATGGATAATGTTGTTATATTTAAGAATTTTATAATATTAAGACCTATAAAGGAGGCCGATTCCAATGAACCAGGCGTTGTGGGGGTACAGGGCCATTTCTCACCTTCCCCACACGTACCCAACTTTTCGAACCCATTAAGGGGTTGGGAATTCCTTAGGAATCAAGTCATCCACCCCTTTCTTTTTTCCCGGCCCGTCCAGGTGGCGATTCCATTTTCTATGGACTTAGGTCCGTGTTCTCTAAGGCCTTGAGCCTAAACAGTGCTGAAGTCGCAAGAACCATTCCACCGGGAGTGGGGGTAAAAATCCCTGCTCACACCTGCATCACTTTCCCTGAAGAAGAAGAAGATAAAGAATTAATCTTTTTGTTCATTGCTTCCAACTGCACTGAAAGAGCAACTACGGGATCCAAGGGCCATGTCTTCAATCAAATCCCTTGCTTCTTTAGGTGTTTTATTGTTTATGGTACCTCCTCCAGCTGCATTGATGGACTGCTTACTTGAGTAACTCAATCCATTGTAGAAAGTTTGGATCTGAAGCCACAGCGGAAGCTGATGGTGAGGACATCTTCTCAATAAATACTTAAATCTTTCCCAAGCATCATATAAGGTTTCACCATCTAGCTGGAGAAAAGAAGAAATATCATTCCTCAACTTAGCAGTCTTGGACGGTGGAAAATACTTCTCTAAAAATTTTTCTGCTAGTTGGTCCATATAGTGAAAGTGTTAGGAGGAAAAGACTTCAGCCACTTCATTGGTTGGTCTCTGAGTGTGAATGGAAACAACCTCAACCTGATTGCATCTTCAGAGACATTTTGTATCTTAAATGTGTCACATATTTTCAAAAACGTTTCAATGTGTGCATTAGGATCTTCATCCGGAAATCCATCAAACTGACAGGTATGCTGCACCATTTGAATGACATTTGTTTTTATCTCAAATTTATTGGCAGCAAGCACTAGTATTTGTATACTTGACTCAGCCCCATTAAGAGTAGGCCTAGCAAACTCTTGCATCTTCTTTGGCTCATTTTCTGCCATTTCTTCTTCTAGGATGGGATCTTCAAAGTTCGGTTCCGTCTCTGCCAGAACTTTTTCATCTTCTTCCTTTCGCCTTCTTCTCAATGTTCTCTCTAACTCTTGATCTAATTCAAAAAGTTGGGAAGAGCTAGCTCGGGTCATAAACAGGAAGAAGTACATAGAATGACAGTCAAAAAGCAAGAACTTATGTTAAAACAAAATAAAATAAAAACTAAATCAACAGTCTTAATTATATTACTAATGCTAAAAATTATTGTCCCTAGCAACGACGCCAAAAACTTGACAGCAGGAACCTATGTTATTGCAATACCGCAAGTGCATGGGTCGCTCAAGTAATAAAGTAGTGAGTGAGATATCGTTCCACTGAGGACAAGGCTAAGTACTAGTGCAAATTTTAACCGTTGTTTAGCGACTCAATAGTTTTGTGGAGTTTTGTAATTAAAGATAATTAACTTAATAAATGAAAATAGAGAGAAATTGAGAGTTGAATAAATTGATTGATGATGATGATACTATCCAGATATTGAATCCCCCTAGCCACAATTATATTTATGAAATTCAATTTAATTAAACCAAATGATAGAGTTGAATTGGTATTCCTCTAAATTAGACTAAAATGTTTCTCAAGCGAATTATGTTAGAAAATCGAGAAGAATCTGCAACCCTTGCCGCAGCGGAAAACAAAAAAATTTCTTTCGATTTACTCACAGGATCCATGTGATCCATTCAGTTCGATAAAAGAGATTCGAAACTAACCTTTTTGCGTAGCTTCAAAACGATTAACAGATGCTGCCTTCTGAAGACGAACACCCTCTAACGAAGTCCACACAAACGTACGCCGTTCTGAGTGCTAGCTCACCAACGGCAGTGGCTGAACTTCTTTTGCAAAAAATGAAACTAGGGTTTTCAGTTTTTCCTCTTCTTACTTTTTCTTTCAAAACGAAAATGATAATCAATATCATCAAGGCCCCTAACTGTCCATATCCTATATGGACCCACGTCTTTAATTATTATTATCTAATAATAATTATTATAATAATATTATTATTAATATCTAATAATAATAATAATACCAACAACAATAATAAAAATTTAATTATTATTATTTTAAGTACAGCCTACGTTCTATGTGTGCGACCCGATAGGCTCATATTAATTGGTAGTGTATTTCAATCTCTATTGAAATGCACAAATCATAATTGGCCTCTAGCAAGACATTATGACTACCCAATTAATCATGAGAATCATTATAAATGAAAACCTGAAATGGTACATGCATTAATCCCTTTGTCACACGATATCTAGTTTGAACATAAGTCATAGTAAATGTCATACTTATATTGTCCAAACTTATGATTACTCGATCTCCAAGTTAACTAATAAACAAATAAGATTGATCTTATATAAACTTATTTGAGCACGGCCATGCATTTCTCAGTTACACTTATCGAGGGGCACAGAAGATATCTCTCTCATAGAGAGGGACAAATTCCATCTTGATTGTTCATTTTCCTCTACATAATTTATATCATGTTCAAGCATAACCTTTATAATTATCTAGTTACAGATAACGTTTGATCATGTCAAAACATAATATTCCTTATGTTGGAAACTATGACAATCTCAAGTCAAAGGATTAATGAAAACTATTATGAGATACACTTATGACATTTAAACCATGAAGTGATATCTATGTGGGTCTATCCAATACACTGTTCTCTAACATGTATCCATAATATTGATTTGTATCTTCATACCTATAATCATCTTATGATTATCAAATCAATAATATACTAGTTATATTTATTATTATCTCCATAACAATAATAAACCAGGGATATAATCATTATTATATATAACATGCAAACATAACAATGATAATAAAAACTTCTTTATTAATAACAAAATGAATAACATTAAGGTCCAAATCAATGGCCTAGGGCATATACACTAATAGTCTCCCACTTGCACTAGGCCTAGTCTAACAAATATCTCATACCCATAGACCTAGTGTGCTGATCATGCTTGACCCCGCGAGAGAGGCTTTGTCAATGGATCTGCTATGTTGTCATTTGTGTCAACTTTGCATATCTTGATATCACCTCTATCAATGATGTCTCGAATGAGGTGAAATCGCCTGAGTATGTGCTTAGATTTTTTATGGGACCTTGGCTCTTTTGCTTGCGCTATGGCACCATTGTTGTCACAATAGATAGCCATAGGATTAGCAATGCTAGGCACCACTCCAAGCTCAGTAATGAATTTCTTCGGCCAAACTGCTTCCTTAGCTGCATCTGATGCTGCTATATACTCAGCTTCTGTTGTAGAATCTGCTACTGTGCTTTGCTTGGAACTTTTCCAAGTAATGGCTCCACCATTCAATGTGAATACAAAACCTGACTGCGATTTGTAATCATCTATATCAGTTTGGAAACTAGCATCTGTGTAACCATTTACAGCTAGCTCATCTTCCAAACCTCCATAAACTAAGAAAACATCCTTAGTTCTTCTTAGATACTTAAGAATGTTCTTAACAGCTGTCCAGTGACCCTCACCAGGATTAGCTTGATATCTACTTGTTGTGCTCAAAGAATATGAGACATCAGGTCTAGTACATAGCATGGCATACATAATAGATCCAATAGCAGAAGCATAAGGGATCTTATTCATTCTATCTCGCTCATCAGATGTCTTAGGACATTGATTCTTGCTAAGATGAATACCATGTGACATAGGCAAAAATCCCTTCTTGGAATCTTGCATGCTGAATCTCTTCAACACTTTGTCAATGTATGTACTTTGACTTAAGCCAATTATCCTTCTAGATCTATCTCTATAGATCCTTATACCAAGGATATATGCAGCCTCACCCAAGTCCTTCATTGAAAAAGAATTCCCTAACCAATCTTTAACCTTTTGTAAAGTGGGGACATCATTTCCAATGATCAATATGTCATCTACATATAGGACTAAGAACACGATAGCACTCCCACTAACCATCTTGTAAACACATGGTTCATCTTCATTTTGAATGAAACCAAAGTTCTTAACTGTTTCATCAAAACAAAGATTCCAGCTTCGAGATGCTTGCTTCAATCCATAAATGGACCTTTGAAGCTTGCAAACCTTCCCAGAATTCTCAGGATTTACAAAACCCTCAGGTTGTGTCATGTACACTTCCTCGAGTAAATTTCCATTAAGGAAAGCAGTTTTGACATCCATTTGCCATATCACATAATCATAGTATGCAGCAATGGCAAGGAGAATCCTAATAGATTTAATCATAGCAACTGGAGAAAAGGTTTCATCATAGTCTATACCATGAGTTTGTTTGAAACCTTTAGCAACCAACCTTGCTTTATAGGTTTGCACATTTCCATCCATGTCAATTTTCTTCTTGAAAACCCATTTGCAACCAATAGTCTTAATACCTTCGGGAGGATCAATTAAGGCCCAAACTTGGTTGTCAAACATGGACTGCATCTCAGAGTTCATGGCTCCAAGCCATTTCTCTGAATCTGGACCTGACACAGCTTCAAGATAGGTAGTTGGCTCATCTTGATCTATGAGCAAAACTTCACGACTTTCAGTCATGAGAAATCCATATCTCTCAGGCTGATGACGTGGTCTATCAGATCTGCGCAGAACTTGTGTAACATTTTCAGTTTCCACAATGACTTGTGGTTCTGAAACTGTTTCTTCAGGCGGTGCAATATCTTCTTGTGGTTCTATAAATTCATCTAATTGAATTGTACTCCCACTAGTTCTTTTAGAAATGAATTCCTTTTCCAAGAAGGTTCCATTTCGAGCAACAAACACTTTGTTCTCAGATGGAATATAGAAATAATATCCTTTAGTTTCCTTAGGATATCCCACAAAAATACATTTAGCAGATTTTGGAGCTAACTTATCTGAAACTGGTCTTTTCACATAAGCCTCACAACCCCAATTCTTAAGAAAAGACAAACTAGGCATTTTGCCAGTCCATATCTCATATGGTGTCTTTTCAACCGCTTTAGATGGTACACGGTTTAAAACAAAAGCAGCTGTCTCCAAGGCATAACCCCAAAATGATAATGGAAGATCTGCTTGACTCATCATAGATCGAACCATATCTAATAAAGTTCGATTTCTTCTTTCAGAAACACCATTCCATTGTGGAGTTCCTGGAGGAGTTAATTGTGAAACAATTCCATAATTTCTTAGATGTTCGTCAAATTCTTGGCTCAAAAATTCACCACCTCGATCAGATCGAAGTGCCTTAATAGTTTTACCAAGTTTATTTTGTACTTCATTTTGAAAAGTTTTGAACATTTCAAAAGCCTCATGCTTATGTTTCATTAGGTAGACATAGCCATACCTACTGAAATCATCAGTAAAAGTAATGAAGTAATTATATCCTCCTCTGGCACTAATGCTTAACGGGCCACATACATCTGTATGTACTAGTCCTAGCAAGTCATTAGCCCTTTCACCTTGTCCGATGAAAGGATTCTTTGTCATTTTGCCAAGTAAACAAGATTCACATTTATCAAATGATTCAAAATCAAATGAATCTAATAATCCATCTTGATGGAGTTTAGAAATGCATTTCTCATTTATATGGCTAAGACGACAATGCCATAAAAATGTAGGGTTTAGGTCATTTGGCTTAATTCTCTTAGAGTTGATGTTATAAATATGATTCTCCCTTGAATCATCTAAGTCAAGGACATAAAGGCCATTAAAAGATCTTGCAATACCATAAAGCAAATCATCTTTATCAAAAATAGAACAGGTCTTATTTTTAATTAAAAATGAAAAACCTTCATCATCCAAAACTGAAACTGAAATAAGATTCCTACTCAGAGTAGGAACATAATAGCAATTGTTCAAATTTAACAAAAAGCCATTAGGCATATGATGTTCATAAGATCCTATAGCTAGTGCAGCAACTCTTGCTTTATTCCCAACTCGTAGGTCAACTTCGCCCCTTTTCAGTGATCTACTCCTTTTGAGTCCCTGCACATTTGTACAAATGTGAGAACCACATGCAGTATCCAATACCCATGAAGTAGAAGCAGATAAGTTAATTTCTATAACATATATACCTGAAGACGTAGTCGCACTACCCTTCGATTTCTTCAATTCAGCCAAATAAAGTGGGCAATTTCTTTTCCAATGACCAGGCTCCTTGCAATGGTGACAAGTTCCTTCCTTAGGAATAGGTGCCTTGCGTTCTTTTGGCTTGGGCTGTCCCTTAGGCTTTGTAGCAACTGTTGCTTTACCCTTTGCCTTGCCTTTTTTCTTCATAGGCTTACCCTTATTGACATTCAATACATGGGTAGCCTTAGTGGGCTTTTTGATATTCCCTTCAGCAGTTTTGAGCATACCATGTAGCTCAGGAATGGACTTTTCCATGTTGTTCATATTATAGTTCATAACAAAATGTGAAAAACTGCTGGGCAAAGAATGAAGGATCAAATCCGTGGAGAGTTCTAAACTCAAGGGATATCCAAGTCGGGCAAGGTGATCAATGTAGCCCTTCATTTTCAAAACATGAGCGCTAACCGATTCGCCCTCTGACATCTTGCAGTCAAATAATGCAACAGCAGTGTCGAATCTATCCTGCCTAGCTTGTTGTTGGAAAGCTTGTTTGAGATGGACACTCATCTCATAAGCCTCCAAGTGTTCCAGATCCTTCTGAAGTTTTGGACACATAGTAGCAAGCATAAGACATCCAATGTCATTGGAATCATCCATATGCTTCTTATGTTTGTTCTTATCAGCATTAGAAGCATTAGCAGGAGGTGGCTCAGGAACAGCTTCATCAAGCACATAGGACTTCTTTTCTTGTTTGAGAACAATTCTCAGGTTCCTAAACCAATCAACAAAATTAGTCCCATTCTCTTTCAGTTTTTCCTTCTCAAGGATGGATCGCAGTGATAAAGTGGAGTTATTGTTGGTAGCCATTTCAATCTACAAAATATGCAAATTTTAATTAATAAAAAGTGATAAGCAATTAAAATCCCACTAAAATATAACCCTCAATCATCACAATGACATTTTAGTGGGCTAAGATCCAATTTTTACTTAATATTAAGTCAGCTTTGGCATGACACTTAAAATCAAGTTATTATGGTAGGTAACCCCTTACCAATTACATCACATGTAACTCTTAGATAATATGGGATCATGACATCATATGTCATAGCATGTTATACCCCATCTAATGCCTTAGGCCCAAAACCATTTTGATAGCCTAATTAAGTCTAACCAATTTTAAACGCATGAGCAGCACCATTACTCATCATATCTTACTAGGATAACCTAAAGTACTTTGCTTTGGCAAAATCTACGTTTAGGTGATCTTAGCCTTGATAAGTGTTTAAGATATGGATGGCATTAAAACTTAGATTAATAGTGAGGGTTCATTCCATTTAATTTTGAAAATATGTTAAAATTAACATTTATATATCACATCCTATATGCATATATAAACTATCAAACATGACATCTCATACATATTCGATAAAAATAAACGTGACATAGTATGGCCAAACTAGATATGATCTTCATGAGACCAAATGAAGATCATATAGGCAACCCTAGGTGAAAAGAAAACCTATCTATTACAACATTTGCAATAGTACATATCTTCAAAACTTGAGCTTGTGCTTCCATCACCATGGAACCATCTTCTCCTTGGTATAAATCTCCATCACAATCATTGTAGCTTGGATCTTCATTTATTAAAATAAAAGAAAATCTAACTACTAGTAAAATGAATTACAACAAAATAAATGACACGCAGGCCGTATTTACCCAAAATTAAGATATGAATAAACCAATCACATAGGTCATAAGGCCATGCTATGCATCATGCCAAGACATCAAACAAACATAACATATTCATCACCAACATGTTAAATAGAGACAAATATATTGACATTCTTAATGTCGCGGTAATGAACTATAGGGCGCGAACATACGGCGGTCCCGCTAGCCGGTTAGCGGGCGGGGCTCCCGCTGGCTGGTCAGCGGGCGGGGTTCCGAAGGGGCAGCGCCCCTGGGCGTGGTCGAGGGGCAGCGCCCCTCGAAGCTAAACAGAATCATTAATCCAATTAATTATTTTTTGTCAAAACCCTTATTCTGTCAATCATATTAAACAGAATATAATAGCAATCTATTAATCATATTAACAGAGAACTATTACAAGAAACCTTAGAAAACGATTTACTCAATAATCATATTAATCAAAATCGAAATCTATGTAAACATTCAATATGAATAAACGAATTGAATTAATCATATTAACCCAAATTCGAAACCATAACAGATTGTATACCAACCCTAATTCGACTTCACAGAATTGTATCTTATACAATTGGTCATCTTTGACATCATATATCAACAACGATTTAGGTTATATCTCATATAACAGATTTGAATCATCATCAAATGATAAAACGAATCCAATCATGCCATTCGAAAAACAATAGATCACATCAACACATCAACATGGCATATTTCGAATTAAATGGAATCAACATCAACAACGATTTAGGTTATATCTCATATAACAGATTCGAATCATCATCAAATGATAAAACGAATCCAATCATGCCATTCGAAAAACAATAGATCACATCAACACATCAACATGGCATATTTCGAATTAAATGGAATCAACAAGGGGCTCTGATACCACTGTTAGAAAATCGAGAAGAATCTGCAACCCTTGCCGCAGAGGAAAACAAAAAAATTTCTTTCGATTTACTCACAGGATCCATGTGATCCATTCAGTTCGATAAAAGAGATTCGAAACTAACCTTTTTGCGTAGCTTCAAAATGATTAACAGATGCTGCCTTCTGAAGATGAAAACCCTCTAACGAAGTCCACACAAACGTACGCCGTTCTGAGTGCTAGCTCACCAACGGCAGTGGCTGAACTTCTTTTGCAAAAAACGAAACTAGGGTTTTCAGTTTTTCCTCTTCTTACGTTTTCTTTCAAAACGAAAATGATAATCAATATCATCAAGGCCCCTAACTGTCCATATCCTATATGGACCCACGTCTTTAATTATTATTATCTAATAATAATTATTATAATAATATTATTATTAATATCTAATAATAATAATAATACCAACAACAATAATAAAAATTTAATTATTATTATTTTAAGTACAGCCTACGTTCTATGTGTGCGACCCGATAGGCTCATATTAATTGGTAGTGTATTTCAATCTCTATTGAAATGCACAAATCATAATTGGCCTCTAGCAAGACATTATGACTACCCAATTAATCATGAGAATCATTATAAATGAAAACCTGAAATGGTACATGCATTAATCCCTATGTCACACGATATCTAGTTTGAACATAAGTCATAGTAAATGTCATACTTATATTGTCCAAACTTATGATTACTCGATCTCCAAGTTAACTAATAAACAAATAAGATTTATCTTATATCAACTTATTTGAGCACGGCCATGCATTTCTCAGTTACACTTATCGAGGGGCCCAGAAGATATCTCTCTCATAGAGAGGGACAAATTCCATCTTGATTGTTCATTTTCCTCTACATAATTTATATCATGTTCAAGCATAACCTTTATAATTATCTAGTTACAGATAACGTTTGATCATGTCAAAACATAATATTCCTTATGTTTGAAACTATGATAATCTCAAGTCAAAGGATTAATGAAAACTATTATGAGATACACTTATGACATTTAAACCATGAAGTGATATCTATGTGGGTCTATCCAATACACTGTTCTCTAACATGTATCCATAATATTGATTTGTATCTTCATACCTATAATCATCTTATGATTATCAAATCAATATTATACTAGTTATATTTATTATTATCTCCATAACAATAATAAACCAGGGATATAATCATTATTATATATAACATGCAAACATAACAATGATAATAAAAACTTCTTTATTAATAACAAAATGAATAACATTAAGGTCCAAATCAATGGCCTAGGGCATATACACTAACAAATTAATCCCTAATCACTAAGTAGAATATTGATTTTTTCCCAAACATAATTAAATAGATCTTGCATTAAGAATAAGGAATTATAAACCAAAGGATCTTGTAAGTCTATCTCTAGTACCCCAATAAATCCTTAATTCTTATGAATATTCAATTCATATCAAGCTTTCTCAAGTCAATAATATGAAAATTGCAACCAATCAATAAGCATGCTATTATTAATTGGAAATAAATCATTAAGCATCATAAGAATAAAACAACTCAATCAAATGATTCAATTAAATAAAATTATTCAATCCATATAATAAAGCTAGGGTTCATCAATATCTAGATAGGGAATAAATTAGTTCATGTTCAAAATCAGAAAACTAGAACAAGGGAAATAAGAAAAAGAATCCAAACAATCCATTGTGAATAATTCATATATCTTCTCTTGAATCCTTGAATCTTGGTTTAGATCTTGTTTAGAGTATGTCTTCACCCTCAATCTCAGCTCCAAAACTCTCCTTTTTTCTTTAGAAGTCGGCTCTAGGTTATAAAATATGAAATTCGGATCCTTAATTCGTGCTTCACTGCAACTTTTATAATGCAGATAATTTCGCCTGACACACCCTTGTCACTGGGTGTGTCATTGCCACTGAGATTTTGAACATAAGGCACGTCCAGTGACACGCCCATGTCACTGGGCGTGTCACAGCTACTGTGAAACATTGCAAAAGTCATGCTTGGTGACACGCCCATGTCACTGGGCATGTTAATGCTTCTGTATGCAGCATCAAGGGCACGTCCATTGACACGGCCATGTCACTGGGCGTGTCCATTGATGAATTTTGTTCTTTTCTTCTGCTTTCATCCGTAGTTCCTCTGAAATAACCATAAGCCTCAAAATACAGAGAATTCCTGAAATAAACCCTAAAATACACTTGAACAAACAAATTAAACTCAATTGGATAATAATCATATTAAGAAATAGGAATAAAATATCATCAATTGTGCACTTTTCACCATTCGTGTGTGGATGTTATAAGGTTGGAAGGAATGTCCTACTTATCTTTGTCTATTGTTTGCGCATACATGCATACATTTGCATCTTATATCATCGATCCTTTCTAGCTCACAGCCTTAGATTACAATAGTTCAAAGGCTTACAATAATCCGACCTATGCTGGAGACGAAGAATCTAGCAACGACTCAATCACTTGCTCACCAAAAGCAATGGAGTCCAAAGAAATTCAAATAATGGTGGATGATGCCCTCAATGCCAAAGTGGAAGAAATAAAAGAGGCCCTAGCTGAGACCATGAAGAACAAATTGACTATAATTTTAGGAAATTTTGTTGAAGCATCTGTTAGCAATAAGAAGCCAAAGGACAAAGGGAAGACTAAAGTTGGTGAAGTGGTTTTTGATGATGAAAAGGTGATCATTGATGATGATGATGATTGGGCTCAATACTTCCATGATCCTCAAGATAAGAAGAAAGAACCGAAGATTGTTGAAAGGTCAGCAATGGAGAAAACCGAGACTTCTAATGTTGAAAAGATGATCGCAAATTTAGAAAAGAAATTTGAGAAGAAGTTGAAAACCAAAGAAATGTCCAAAGTTGACAAATTATTTGAGCTAGATGAAGAAGTTTCGTACAAGTTCAAGATGCCATCTTTTGCGAAATTTGATGGATCCAAATATCCTCATCTCCATGTGAAGCAATATATCACTGCTATGCAGTCTGCCTGAGCTATTAAGGCTCAAACTCTAAGGTACTTTATGCTCTCACTGGATCCTATTGTCCAAAATTGGTTCAACACCTTAGAGTAAAGTACTCAAAATGATTGGGACATGTTGTACAAGGCTTTCATTCAGCAATATGGGTACAATGTCGAGCTAGAAGTTACCTTAATGGAAGTTGAGTCCATTAGACAAAGGCCAAATGAGAATTTTGTGGACTATGTGAAAATATGGAGAAATAAGGCTACTTTGCTCAATAAGAGGCCCGATGAATCCGATCAAATAAGGATGATTGTGAGAGAGGTGTTGCCTAGTCTTCGGGAAAGGATGTCTCATACACTCATCCGTGATTTCAAAGATCTTCTCTAAGATGGTCTGCAAATTGAAGAATGGGAAGTGAGAAGAATCACTTTTCAATAAAAAGGAATGAGAAAGGGAACTACCAGTCAGGCAATCAAAGCACACAAAAAGAAGTTGGTATTAATGCTACTAGCCAAGGAATAAGAAGGCAATTTTCAAAATTGGGAAAATCGCTGTCTTGGGTTCTCAATAAGCTACAAAAGAAGGGATTGTTACAACCCTTAAATTTTCATCCTTTGGCTAACCCTTTCCCACCTAATTTCGACACTAAGGCATTTTGTCAATTTCATCAAATGCAAGGGCACGACACGGATAGATGTGTGAGGTTGAGGCATGAGATCCAAAATTTTATTGATAGTGGGAAGCTACCCGAGCCCGACAAGCCCAATACCAAGAACAATCCTTTGCCTAAGTTTGGAAGAATACCTCCACTGGCAACCTTCATGGTAGGAAAAGGATTGGAAGAAGATTTTGTTTTATCATCCTTTCAAGATGAAGATATTAAAGATGTGAAAGGAAAAGAAGGTTAACTCAACAAACTTTCCTTAGCTTGAATGTTGCTTTTCAATTTTTCTTTCTTTAATATTTAATTGGAACAATTTTTTTATTTTTCAAATTTAAAAGTTGTCTAAATAAATTACTTTCATAAAAAATTTTGTTGGTCTTTGTTCATTTTTGTGCTCAACCAATAAGGAATCTAGCTTGATGTTCATAAATTAATGTGTCTAGGTATCATGATTTGAATGACTTTACTAGATAAGGGAATTGCCCTATAGCAATGAGTTGTGTATGCTTATTTAGAGAGGGCTCCTGCATAATTACCTTTGTCTAGGTCCTAGTCAATCTTAGAACATGCTTAGACAAACTTTCGAGGCAAAATTGACCTCTACTTATTTAAGGGGGAGATGATCTAGGCATTGTTTTGTTAGCCAACAACTACTATCCACCCTATTAAATATTAATCCCTAGTTGTCCCTTTGAGCATTTTTAAAATTTTAGCTTTCTTTTCATTGGCTTACAAATCCCGATAACCTACCCTGAGCTATTGTGATACTTTTGACAAGTCTTATGATCATTAAGATGAAGAGGCAAGAAGTTCAAAGAAAGGAATGAATAGTCAAGATCATAAGATGTTATCAAGACCATAAGGGTAGTTGAAGTTCTCCTAATATCTCCAATATATGAAGACAACATCAGAGTAACAAATGATTTATCCCTGTTAAAGAAGATTTATCTCACTCCACTCATCCATTATTGGAAACCCAAGTAGGTACAAGCAAGACAACTCTTTTAGGGCTAGAACCAAAAAAAAAGAGAAAGAAGAAAAAGAAAAGAAGAAAAAGAAAAGAAAAGAAAAAATGACAAGAAAAAAGGGGAAAAAAAAAGGAAAAAAAGAAAGATAAAACCTAAAAAGGCAGTTCAGAAAGTCAACTGAGTTCGCTTTTTACTTAAAGCATCAAAAGGCTTCCATTTGGTTTATAAGGATGGTTTGACTTAAATTGGTCCAACCCAACCAAAGGTTCAATGAAAATCGGATAAAAAGGAGAAAGGTCACCCAGTTTTTGAAAGTCCTATACTTAACAATCCTACAGAGAAGAAGGACAAAATGATAAAATGCTCAAAGAAAGGGAAGAGTAAGAAAAATAAAGAGAAAGAAAAGGGAAGAGTAAGAAAAATAAAGAGAAAGAAAAGGAAAAAGAAGAAAAGAAATGAAGACTGTAACACCCCTTCCCGACCTACGTGTGTAAGCTGAGTAGAGGCGCCACACTATCCTAATGTTGCTACCAATTTTACTTAGTCAAATTTTAGTTCCGATTTTTATAGAAATTTTGCCATAATTTCGCCTAGAAATTGAATCCCAAGTGTCGACAAAACTGGTTTTTTTCTAATTTTTGAAAACATTTTTACACAAACCAATGCAAATAAAATCATTCTCAGTACACTCCCAATAAATCCCCCTTATAACCTCAACTACAACCTGCAAAAAGGATTTACACTTCTAGTACAAAATAAAGCAAAGGTTTATTATGAAACACAGTAGATAAAATATTTGTTCACTATGCAGCGGAAAGTAACAATATTTACAAATTCATATACATCAAAACTTCAGTTTTACAAAACATAAAATTTATACATGTTTGGCAGTCAGTCTTCGATCTTTAAGCCCACTATTCACACTTCAAAATCTAGACTCGACTCGGCCTAGAGGAACTCTCTGGTTCTTCCCTGTCACCTGCGCGATGAACCACAATCGTGCTAAGCCCACGGCTTAGTGATACAAACAACCATAATATTATTCCTTAATGCAATGCCAATGTCACACAATCAAGTTTCATAAACAATTCAAAAGAATATTATATTTCACAGTCTTACATTATTTACTAATTAATCAAAACATTCATGATTCACATTGAAAACAAAGACAAGCATGGGCCTAAAATACACTAATATGTTATTCAAAGTTTAGAGTTACTGCTTTGGTCCATAATCACAATCATCAATACATTTATCCATGGATAATCAACTAGATTTGAGCTTACGACCCAGTCATTTCACTCAATCTAATTTCAATAATTTGTTTTTGAGGTTTACGACCCGGTCATTTCACCCCAAAAACATCACATTTCACATTTTCTAACTGGAATCGGCGTAGGACCCGATCATTTCACCTATCCAATGATTCATAGGCATGCCGCCAAAATCAGAACTCTGAAAATTGAATAAACATATTAGGCACACAATCATTTTATTTATCGTTTTTTTTTCAATCTCTTTTCATTTCATTTCTAATAATTAATTAGGCAACCATGCCTCCATTATATATCTCACTTGCATCATCATAGCCAACAACCATGGCATCATATCTCATATGATCTCAAATCACAATAAAACAATTCTTCATAACATCATATCTTTCACATTTCATTTCATCATCATATAAGCAAATATGTTTCAACCATCTCATATTATATTTCAAATCACATTAATCAGTTCATTATTCAAATGGATATAATCAATGGCATTAACACATATTTTACATGCTCATCACAACATTCACATATTACCAAACATAATGTGATTTTTAATATCCATCAACAATGCATTAGGTTCCTTATCACATTTACAATCAAATGTGTGTCAAGTCTCAACATCACATGAATGTATGCAATAGTGTAGTTTATACTTACCTTAAAACCAACTCACACCAATCTATACACTTACTCTTCCAAGAATCCTCAACACTTAGGTTAGGGCAACTCAACCTCTTCACAACCTAATCCAAAAGGAATATTAGCAAAATGACCATATGAATAGTAAATTCTGGTTTTAGACTCAACTTTATCCTTATTTTGAAAAATTGCATAAAATAATCTACTTGACTAAAAACTCTAAAATTTTTTTACAGAAGTTAATTTTACATCTTAAAATCATTCCTTTAAAATTTCAGATCAAACTGAACACAAAATCTTGGTCAAATAGTTCACCCAACCAGACTGCCCCAATTGCCCTGCATCCTGGCAGCAGTTCTGAACTTTGTGAATTCCATGAATTAAATTCAATCAACGTGGTTCCAAATTATTTTTCTCAAATACTAGACTCACTAAGAAACAACATATCAAAAATTCAATTGCATATTATTTTTCTACATTTTATTAAAAATCCCGAAAGATAGCTGTCTCAGTTAAAGTACCTGCTGGAACAGGTCTAATAAAAATAATCTTTCCAAAATCATAACCATTCCAAAATCGAATCAACATATTTTTCAGTCATTCTAGACTCATAGAGGCACAACATATCAAAAATTAAATTCAAGAGCATTTTTCTATATTTAATTAAAAATATACAATTCACAGCATTTACTAATTGTAAAACAGAAAAATTCCAACTTCAGTAAACACAACTCTTACTCTTCCATCACCAACACCAACCTAACTTCTTATCTTTAATTCCATTTGAACACTTTTACACACACCATACACAAACACACTCCAACCATCAACAACACTCCATCAAACTCAAACAAAATTCCAAATAGAACAAGAGAAATCAAGAGAAAACTTACCAAAAATGATGAACTTCTTGAATTTCCAACTTAATCTCTTGAAAACTCCTTCAATTTTGAGTTTGGAACAAACAAAACTCACTCTTGCTCTCTTGCTTTGGATGGCCGGCCAACAAAAGGAAAAGAGAAGAAAATGAACAAGCGAAAGAGACAAAGTCAAACTTCTCATCTCTTTAAACCTCCACCAAGCATTTCAAAAGAAAATTACTTAAATACCCTCATATATTTATTTTAACTTCCTTTCAATTACATGCCCTTTTTAGTAATTTCATAATTAACCAAATAAATATCTTCTTCCTTTGTCCATCCATTTGACTTGTATATATGTTATATATATTTCCATATAAACAACATATACACTCTCTTTTAAATTCTTTTCTCTTTCCAATTACACACATACATTTTAATTCAAATAAAACAACAATTATATCAAAACTCCTAGGGCACACTTTGAGATATTACAAAGACTGTCCCAAATTAGGATCTAGATTAATGCCAAGAAGATGGGAGAACATTCAAAGCTATATCTTTCATGCTCCCAATTGTCTAAAGTTCCAACAAGCAGTTTGTAGTGTGAAGGTTTGTCCTTTGTGTCACACCAGCTCCCATCTCAAAATGGCTTTCATTTGACCCGTATCCCTTATATACCCCATTTCAAGCCTATCAAAGACCTGTTGATCTCTCTTGGTAGGTAGAGTCTACTAGTGGAGATAGTTTGGATAAGCATGCATATGAGATAGACAATATTTAAACTCAAAAGAGATCTTTGGCCAAGTAATGTATATGTGCCTATCTGAAGTGAAACAATTCTTGCTTAAATAGAAATGATTCTTGAGTTTAGTACGGTAACTAGGGTTGTCATGTTATAGATATGCTAATTTGAAAAATCAAGTCCAAAGGTACATTGACATTAATTTGGCAAAGCCAACATTTGATTGCAAAATCAACACTCAAAATTCAAAAATTCAAAAATGTTTTTGTCACACAAAACCTTCAAGTTAAGAGGAGTGTGTTGAAGTATCAAACCTCGAAGGACACATTGGGCAAATGAAATGTTTAATGGCAAGGTTATGAAGAAGCTACTGAATCATAATTCAAAATGGATGTGTCTCTGCTGTTCGGGGCCTTTATTATTCATATTTTCAACATCTAGAAGATAAAAGCCATAAATGTGAAGCATCCTGTCATTTGTTGCGCTCGAATTAAGTACTACTACAAAGCGTCACTCGCAAGTACTACTGCATCTTATCATTATCTTTAATTCCATTTCAACACTTTTACACACACCATACACAAACACACTCCAACCATCAACAACACTCCATCAAACTCAAACAAAATTCCAAATAGAACAAGAGAAATCAAGAGAAAACTTACAAAAAATGATGAACTTCTTGAATTTCCAACTTAATCTCTTGAAAACTCCTTCAATTTTGAGTTTGGAACAAAAAAAACTCACTCTTGCTCTCTTGCTTTGGATGGCGGCCAACAAAAGGGAAAGAGAAGAAAATGAGCAAGTGAAAGAGACAAAGTCAAACTTCTCATCTCTTTAAACCTCCACCAAGCATTTCAAAAAGAAAATTACTTAAATACCCTCATCTATTTATTTTAACTTCCTTTCACTTACATGCCCTTTTTAGTAATTTCATAATTAACAAAATAAATATCTTCTTCCTTTGACCATCCATTTGACTTGTATATATGTTATATATATTTCTATATATACAACATATACACTCTCCTTTAAATTCTTTTCTCTTTCCAATTACACATATACATTTTAATTGAAATAAAACAACAATTATATCAAAACTCCTAGGGCACACTTTGGGATATTACAATTCTCCCCCTCTAAAAAGAAATTTCGTCCCCGAAATTACCTAATATTATGTCTGAAACAGTTGAGAATACTGATCTTGCATTGCTTGCTCGCTCTCCCAAGTTGCCTCTTCTCTCCCATGATTCTTCCATAGAACCTTCACTAATGGCACTTTCTTATTCCTCAACTCTTTCACTTCTTGTGCCAAAATAGCAACTGGTTCTTCTTCAAATGTCAAATCCGGACTCACTTCAATGGATTCAACTGGCAAGATATGAGATGGATCTGATCTATACCTCCGCAACATAGAAGCATGGAATACATTATGGATTCTATCTAACTAAGGCGGCAAAGCAAGATGATAAGCAACTGGCCCAACTCTTTCTAATATCTCAAACAGTCCAATGAAACGAGGACTTAGCTTCCCTTTTCGACCAAATCTCAATATCTTTTTCCAAGGAGACACTTTCAAAAATACTTTATCTCCAACATCAAACTCTATGTCTCTCCTCTTCAAATCTGAATAAGACTTCTGTCAGTCTGAAGCTGCTTTCAACCTATCCCGAATCATCTTCACTTTTTCTTCAGTCTCTTTAATCATATCAGGACCAACCAATTTGCCTTCCCCAACTTCATTCCAACATTGAGGCATTCTACATTTTCTTCCATACAATGCCTCAAATGGTGCCATTCCAATACTGGATTGATGACTCTTGTTGTAAGAAAATTCTACAAGTGGCAAAAATCTGTCCCAACTTCCAGAGAAATCAATGACACAGCTTCTCAACATATCCTAAATAATCTGTATCACTCTCTCTGACTGCCCATCTGTCTACGGATGAAAAGCAGTGCTAAAATGCAATCGAGAACCCAAAGCACCATGTAAACTCTTCCAAAATCTTGAAGTAAATCTAGGATCTCGATCAGACACTAAAGAAATTGGGACTCCATGCAAATTTACTATCTCATTGATGCATAATTCAGCTAACTTCTCAAGTGAAAAGTCGATCCAAACCGGAAGAAAATGAGCTGTCTTTGTCAACCTATCAACAATCACCCAAATGGCATCATGCTTCCTCTGTGTCATAGGCAAACCAGACACAAAATCCATTGTGATTCTCTCCCATTTCCATTCAGGCACCGTTAAAGGTTGAAGCAACCCTGTTGGAACTTGATGCTCAGCTTTCACCCTCTGACAAGTGAGACATTTGGACACAAATTATGCTATGTCTCTCTTCATACTAAACCACCAATAATGCTGTCTCAATTCATGGTACATCTTTGTACTTCTCGGATGCATAGCAAAAATCGATTGGTATGCTTCCTCCAAAATAACCTTTTTCAAACTATCATTATCAGGAACACACAATCTATCCTTAAACCAAAGGCTACCATCACTTCTCACAAAGAAATCTCGGCTCTCCCCGTTTTGGCAATATGAAATAATCTTCTGAATTTTCTCATCTGTCAATTGAGCCTCCTTAATCTGATCCAACAATACTGGTCTCAATTGCAACTAAGCCAACAATACACCATCATCACATGCTTCAAAACAAGCATGTAACGCTCTCAACTCAACAAGCAACGAGAGCGAATAAACAGCCAAACCTACCTGAGACTTCCGACTCAAGGCTTCAGCAACTATATTTGCCTTACCAGGATGATAATCAATCAAACAGTTGTAGTCTTTGATTAGCTCTAACCATCGCCTTTGCCGAAGATTCAGCTCTCTCTGGACACCCAAATATTTCAAACTTTTATGATCCGTATAGATAAAACATTTCTCCCCATACAAGTAGTGTCGCCAAATCTTCAAAGCAAATACTATAGCTGCCAATTCCAGATCATGTGTTGGATAATTAAGCTCATGCGGCTTCAACTGCCGAGAAGCATAAGCTATAACTTTACCCTCTTGCATTAAAACACATCCTAAACCATTATGTGAAGCATCACTGTAAATCACATATGGTTTATCTTCCACAGGCAAAGTAAGAACAGAAGCTTGAGTCAACATTTCTTTCAACTGATCAAAACTAGCTTGACACTGATCTGTCCACACAAATCTAACTCCCTTTCGAAGCAATCTGGTGAGTGGAGTAGCTATCAAAGAAAAACCTTTCACAAACCTTCGATAATAGCCTGCCAAACCCGGAAAACTTCTAACTTCAGTCACTAACTTTGGTGGACTCCAATTCAAAATGGCCTCAACTTTACTCGGATCAACTCTTATACCATCTGCTGAAACTATATGACCGAGAAAAGTTACTTGGTCAAGCCAAAACTCACACTTTGACAGCTTAGCATACAACTGCTTCTCTCTCAAGATCTATAACACAATTCGCAGATGCTTGTCATGTTCTTCCTCATTACATGAATACACCAAAATATCATCGATGAAAACCACCACAAACTGATCCAGATAGGGCCTAAACACCCTATTCATCAAATCCATGAAAGCTGCAGGTGCATTCGTCAATCCAAAAGGCATTACCAAGAACTCATAATGCCCATATCTTGTGCGGAAAGCTGTCTTAGAAACATCTTCAGCTCTAACCCTCAATTGATGGTACCCTGATCTCAAATCAATTTTGGAAAACACCGCTGCTCCCTTCAACTGATCAAAGAGATCATCAATTCGGGGCAAAGGATACTTATTCTTGATAGTTACTTTGTTCAATTGCCTATAATTGATGCACAATCTCAAAGTACCATTCTTTTTCTTCACAAACAACACAGGAGCTCCCCACGGAGAAACACTAGGGCGAATAAACCCTTTATCCAACAACTCCTGCAACTGCACCTTCAACTCTCTCAATTCAGCAGGTGCCATTCAATATGGAGTGATAGAGATGGGAGTGGTACCAGACAACAAATCGATACCAAACTCAACCTCTCTCTCAGGGGGTAACCCTGGCAACTCCTCAGGAAAAACATCTGGAAACTCCGCAACTGTGGGTATACTATTAAGTTGAGAACCCATTACTCTGGTATCCATAACATGAGCAAGATAAGCAACACACCCTTTTCTAATCAACTTTCTGGCTATTACAGTTGATACAAACAAGGATGCAAGTTGTCTCTGCTCACTAGATACTAATATACTTCTACCATCACCAGTTCTCAAAGTAACACATTTCTTTTGACAATCCACCCACTGCTCCATGCTTAGACAACCAATCCATGCCTAAGATCTAATCATATTCTTTAAAAGGCATTTCAATTAAATCACCAAGAAACTCCTCACTTTGCATCACAACAGCACTATTACGATGCACCTTACTCACCACAACACTATGTCCTAAAGGATTGGTCACTAAGACATCAAATCCTAAGGACTCTGAATGCAATTCAGACACAGGCAAGATAGATGCACTTATGTATGAATGAGTAGATCCTGGATCAATCAAAGCAAGTACTGAAATGCCAAATAAAGAAATTGTACCCACTATAACTGCTGAAGCATCCAGCTGCCTCTGCATCACATATACTCTCTGAGAAGATCCGACCTCATCTGGCCTGCTGCCCCTGGATGAAGATCCTCTTCTCTGACTAAACCCAGGTCTACCACCTCTACTGAAACCTCTGCCCCCTCGACCACCTCTGCTGACACTAGGTCGAGAAGCTGCAGTATCAGCCTGCCTATACTCCTGCATCTCAGGACAATCTCTAACAAAATGAGCCGGTGACCCACATCTAAAACACCCAGCTGATCCACCAATTTTCCAGCAAACACCCCCATGGATCTTACCACAATGCTCACATACAGGTGGAGTAGACCTCTGAATCACTGGAGTCGGGGCACTAGCTACAGAAACTGTCGGTCTCAGCATCTGCCTCTGATACTGAACTGATCTGCCCGACTGTCTCTGGGTTCTACTGGTTCTCGGAACAAAACCTCCTCGACCCCTCTTCATAGATGAAAAACCCTGCCTCAAACTAGGATCTCCTTACCCTGGTCTCTTCCTCAATAGCAGCTGCTGCAATGCCCTGTGCTCTCTCAACACTTCTAGCTGCTGCAACAAGCTGAGAAAAATCCTGGTACCAGGAACCAGCCACAATGCACATGATAGAGGGCCTCAATCCCTCCTCAAATCTTCTGCACCGGTCTATTTCATCAGAGATAATTCCCCCGGCATATCGACTCAACCGGATATACTCAATCTCATACTCTGTTATCATCTGGTTGTCTTGCCTCAAATTCAGGAATTCCATCTTCTTAATATCTTTATACTCCCTCGAAGTATATTTCTGCTCGAACTCCGTCAGAAAATCACCATAAGATAATGTAGGCGGATCATCCATGGCATGAGGAACCGTCTTCCACCAGTCATAGGCATCTTTCTACAGGAGGGATCTGGCATAGTCAAATTTCTCATCTGAAGTGTCTTGCAACTAAATGAATATCCTCTGCACCTTATCCAACCACTGCTCAGCCACTGCAGGATCGGTAGTGCCTAAGAAATCTTCAACCCCATATTTTCTTAACTTGTCATAATGTCTTACCGGCATCTGAGGCTGTGGTGGTGGTGATGGTGGTGGTGGCTGCACTGGAGCTCCCCTCAACAGTTCTACCATATGCCTTAACCAACCCGGCGGAGCCTCCTCAGCAGCTGATCTCTCTGGCACAAAAACAGGTGCCTCACTAACCCTCTCAATTCTAGCTCCATCTCTACTCTCTTCAGGAGCTACACTTTCCGCACTACCCTCAACAGACTGTCGTGAATGAGATGCCATCTCTACCTATATCTGCAAACACAATAGAATATTCCTCATTAAAGATCAAAGACTACCATACCAAAACATGTATTTTACTCAAAAACCCACTTTAAAGATCAAAATATTCTTTTTCTTACAATTGACCTAGGTTGAGAATCTCAAACCTAGGCTCTGATACCAAAAATTGTAACACCCCTTCCCGACCTACGTGTGTAAGCTGAGTAGAGGCGCCACACTATCCTAATGTTGCTACCAATTTTACTTAGTCAAATTTTAGTTCTGATTTTTACAGAAATTTTGCCATAGTTTCGCCTAGAAATTGAATCCTAAGTGTCGACAAAACTGGTTTTTTTCTGATTTTTGAAAACATTTTTACACAAACCAATGCAAATAAAATGATTCTCAGTACACTCCCAATAAATCCCCCTTATAATGTCAACTACAACCTGCAAAAAGGATTTACACTTCTAGTACAAAATAAAGTAAAGTTTTATTATGAAACACAGTAGATAAAATATTTGTTCACTATGGAGCGGTAAGTAACAATATTTACAAATTCATATACATCAAAACTTCAGTTTTACAAAACATAAAATTTATACATGTTTGGCAGTCAGTCTTCGATCTTTAAGCCCAATATTCACACTTCAAAATCTAGACTCGACTCGGCCTAGAGGAACTCTCTGGTTCTTCCCTGTCACCTGCGAGATGAACCACAATCGCGCTAAGCCTACGGCTTAGTGATACAAACAACCATAATATTATGCCTTAATGCAATGCCAATGTCACACAATCAAGTTTCATAAACAATTCAAAAGAATATTATATTTCACAGTCTTACATTATTTAATAATTAATCAAAACATTCATGATTCACATTGAAAACAAAGACAAGCATGGGCCCAAAATACACTAATATGTTATTCAAAGTTCAGAGTTACTGCTTTGGTCCATAATCACAATCATCAATACATTTATCCATGGATAATCAACTAGATTTGAGCTTACGACCTAGTCATTTCACTCAATCTAGTTTCAATAATTTGTTTTTGAGGTTTACGACCCGGTCATTTCACCTCAAAAACATCACATTTCACATTTTCTAACTGGAATCGGCTTACGACCCGGTCATTTCACCTATCCAATGATTCATAGGCATGCCGCCAAAACCAGAACTCTGAAAATTGAATAAACATATTAGGCACACAATCATTTAATTTATCTTTTTTTTTCAATCTCTTTTCATTTCATTTATCATAATTAATTAGGCAACCATGCCTCCATTATATATCTCATTTGCATCATCATAGCCAAAAACCATGGCATCATATCTCATATGATCTCAAATCACAATAAAACAATTCTTCATAACATCATATCTTTCACATTTCATTTCCATATTTCATTTCATCATCATATAAGCAAATATGTTTCAACCATCTCATATTATATTTCAAATCACATTAATCAGTTCATTATTCAAATGGATATAATCAATGGCATTAACACATATTTTACATGCTCATCACAACATTCACATATTACCAAACATAATGTGATTTTTAATATCCATCAACAATGCATTAGGTTCCTTATCACATTTACAATCAAATGTGTGTCAAGTCTCAACATCACATGAATGTAAGCAATAGTGTAGTTTGTACTTACCATAAACCAACTCACACCAATGTATACACTTACTCTTCCAAGAATACTCAACACTTAGGTTAGGGCAACTCAACCTCTTTACAACCTAATCCAAAAGGAATATTAGCAAAATGACCATATGAATAGTAAACTCTGGTTTTAGACTCAACTTTATCCTTATTTTGAAAAATTGTATAAAATAATCTACTTGACTAAAAACTCTAAAATTTTTTTACAGAACTTAATTTTACATCTTGAAATCATTCCTTTAAAATTTCAGATCAAACTGAACACAAAATCTTGGTCAAATAGTTCACCCAACCAGACTGCCCCAATTGCCCTGCATCCTGGCAGCAGTTCTGAACTTTGTGAATTCCATGAATTAAATTCAATCAACGTGGTTCCAAATTATTTTTCTCAAATAATAGACTCCCTAAGAAACAACATATCCAAAATTCAATTGGATATTATTTTTCTACATTTTATTAAAAATCCCGAAAGATAGCTGTCTCAGTTAAAGTACCTGCTGGAACAGGTCTAATAAAAATAATCTTTCCAAAATCATAACCATTCCAAAATCGAATCAACATATTTTTCAGTCATTCTAGACTCATAGAGGCACAACATATCAACAATTCACTTCAAGATCATTTTTTCTATATTTAATTAAAAATCATACAAGTCACAGCATTTACTAATTGTAAAACAGAAAAATTCCAACTTCACTAAACACAACTCTTACTCTTCCATCACCAACACCAACCTAACTTCTTATCTTTAATTCCATTTCAACACTTTTACACACACCATACACAAACACACTCCAACCATCAACTTCTTATCTTTAATTCCATTTCAACACTTTTACACACACCATCCACAAACACACTCCAACCATCAACAACACTCCATCAAACTCAAACAAAATTCCAAATAGAACAAGAGAAATCAAGAGAAAACTTACCAAAAATGATGAACTTCTTGAATTTCCAACTTAATCTCTTGAAAACTCCTTCAATTTTGAGTTTGGAACAAACAAAACTCACTCTTGCTCTCTTGCTTTGGATGGCCGGCCAACAAAAGGGAAAGAGAAGAAAATGAACAAGTGAAAGAGAAAAAGTCAAGTTTCTCATCTCTTTAAACCTCCACCAAGCATTTCAAAAAGAAAATTACTTAAATACCCTCATCTATTTATTTTAACTTCCTTTCACTTACATGCCCTTTTTAGTAATTTCATAATTAATAAAATAAATATCTTCTTCCTTTGACCATCCATTTGACTTGTATATATGTTATATATATTTCCATATATACAACATATACACTCTCTTTTAAATTCTTTTCTCTTTCCAATTACACATATACATTTTAATTCAAATAAAACAACAATTATATCAAAACTCCTAGGGCACACTTTGGGATATTACAAAGGCTGTCCAAAATTAGGATCTAGATTAACACCAAGAAGATGGAAGAACATTCAATGCTATATCTTTTCATGCTCCCAACTGTCTAAAGTTCCAACAAGCAGTTTGTAGTGTGAAGGTTTGTCATTTGTGTCACACCAGCTCCCATCTCAAAATGGCTTTCATTTGACCCGTATCCCTTATATACCGCATTTCAAGCCTATCAAAGACCTGTTGATCTCTCTTGGTAGGTAGAGTCTATTAGTGGAGACAGTTTGGATAAGCATGCATATGAGATAGACAATATTTATTCTCAAAAGAGATCTTTGGCCAAATAATGTATATGTGCCTATCTGAAGTGAAACAATTCTTGCTTAAATAGAAATGATTCCCGAGTTTAGTACGGTAACTAGGGTTGTCATGTTATAGATATGCTAATTTGAAAAATCAAGTCCTAAGGTACATTGACATTAATTAGGCAAAGCCAACATTTGATTGCAAAATCAACACTCAAAATTCAAAAATTCAAAAATATTTTTGTCACACAAAACCTTCAAGTTAAGAGGAGTGTGTTGAAGTATCAAACCTCAAAGGACACATTGGGCAAATGAAATGTTTAATGGCAAGGTTATGAAGAAGCTACTGAATCATAATTTAAAATGGATGTGTCTCTGCTGTTTGGGGCCTTCATTATTCATATTTTCAACATCTAGAAGCTAAAAGCCATAAATGTGAAGCATCCTGTCATTTGTTGCGCTCGAATTAAGTACTACTACAAAGCGTCACTCGCAAGTATACGAGGTAGCTGTAGCAAAGGTGATCGCCCCAAGGTCGTTTCCCAAAGAAGGTGTGGTTCGTAATAGCTTGATTGACAATTTATTTAAATGCGAGAGTTTGTTGTTTGGAGTGGTGCAAGAATAATTAAACCTAAATTTAACCGTGCGTGCAGATTAATGTGTGTGGGTGTACAAGATCGAATCAATTCTTGGGAAGGTGCCTAGGGTTATAGGTCCATTCAATCAAAGCTCAATTATCAAAGTATCGATTAACATAGCATTGTAAATTAATTTGTTCCTTAAGGTTAATTAGTCATTTACCCATCCATTAGTTCTCACATTCATGAATTAGCAATAACCAATTATTTCACATTATCAAATTAATGAAACCCTAGAACTTATATTTCTAATTCATTCATAGGGTGGTCGATTATATAGTTCCGATATCGGATTTCACCTCTCGATCCGTCATCCAATATTCAAAGATCAATAGGTAGCTAATCTATCAACCTAGCATTTAATGCAATACAATCAACCAATCAACAAGGAACATCAATGGAAATATCAAATCAAGACATTCAATCAAATATACTACAAACCCTAAACATGGGTATTTAGCTCAACATCATCAATTTAAAACATTCATTCAACTCAATATAAAATAAATACAAATTGTTCATTGCAATATCAATCTCTTAATACAACAACAACAATAGAAATGAGTTAAAAGAAAGAATAGAAAAACCCCTTGTAAAGATGCCAAGAGTAGTATTGCTAGTCTTCCTCCTAGCTCCACTTGATATTTGATGAAGAACTCAAGCCCTCTTCTATGGTTGATTCCCCTTTGCAATATGTTATGGAGCTTTCTCAAGTCACCAAACCTTTCGATGGAGCTTTCTCAAGTCACCAACTCTTCAATTGATTTGCCTTCGGAAGATGGAATGGAGCTTTCTCAAGTCACCAATCCCTTCAATGAAGCTTCTTCAACCTTCAAGAGCTTGTTAACCCAATTTACCCCAAAGAAGCTCAAAGATCTTATCAATGGAAGATGGAGAAGGTGGAGAGGATGGAAATGGAGGTTGAAGATGAAGGGACAAGGAAGAGTGTCACTCTCTCCCTCTCCCACATTTTTTTTTTTTGCAAAAATTTGGCTTCAAGAAGCCAAGAACCCCTTCCATTTTCCTCTTCTTCTCTATTTAATTCCTTCAAAATTCAACACCCATGCCTTCCAACTCATGCCATTTCCCTTTGTCCCCTACTTTTTCTTTGTTTTCTATTTCTTTTTGCAAGCACAAGCCATTGTCTCCCACTTTGTCTCCCACTTCGTATAAAAGAAATCAGATTTTTAGGTGTGACACGGCCAAGCCATGACAAGCTTGGCCGTGTCTCTTGTGCTTTTTCTTGCCTTCCATGAGGTGACATGGCCAAGCCAAGGTTGGCTTGGCCATGTCTCTTGATTCTTCATGGGACACAGCCAAGCCAGTTGGCCGTGTCCCTCACTGGACCTCTTTCTTTCTTTCTTTTCTTTCTTTGGTGGTGAGAGGTGACACAGCCAAGCAATGTGGAGCTTGGCCGTGTCTCTTGATTTTCTTTCTTGGGAAACGGCCAAGCTCCTGGCCATGTCCCTCACTGTGTTTGATCCAAGGTGAGACACGGCCAATGGACACGGTCGTGTCCTGTGACACGGCCTGTGTCTTGGCCGTGTCCCTTGATGGTGTCCGTTTCTGCTTCTTTTCTTTCCTTCTTTGCTTGCTCTCTTTTTTTTGGCATGAATTGGGACACGGCCAAGCTTGTTGGCTGTGTCATGTGACACGGCCAGAGGCTTGGCCGTGTCACCTGGGTGTGTCTCTTCCTGTTGCTCATTTTCCTTCTCTTCTTTGGTTTGTTCTTTGATTTTTTCTTTGAATGAGACACGGCCAGAGGCTTGGCCATGTCTCTGGGTGTGTCTGTTTCTGCCTTGAATTTCTTTTGAGGGACATGGCCATGTCTTGCTTGGTTCATGCTTTTCTTGCCCAGTTTTGATCTTCCAAGGGTGTTCTTGCACCTAAACCTAAAAACAACACTTTAAACAAACTTAAAACAAAAATCAATCAAAACATTAACTAAAAACACATAAAAATCACACTAAAAACTAGTACAAATATGATCTAAACAACTACCCCAGACTTAACTCCTTGCTTGTCCCCAAGCAAGGCTAAAATCAAAACACACTAAACAAGATAAATTTTGTTAAGTTCAAGAGTTATAAAGATGTATCATGACTTCCCTATCCTAAATCCGCAATCAATATCGAATCAAACAAAATCGACACTCATGCAATTAAGTGGCTTTCCATGCATAACCAATGTTATCGCTTCCTCACCAACTCTTACAACTGTTTGATCATGGTGGTCTTTACACTCATAACAATCAATGAAAGATTATTACCATAGGCTTGCTTATCAATCAAATCTCCACCACAAAATAACAATCAAACATCAATCAAAAGGTCTTTATTGGGTTGTAATGAGGCTAAGGTAAAGGCATGATATTTAGGAAATGTGAGCTTAATCATTAAGTTCAAGAGCACTTCAAGAATGAAGTAACCATTTATATATATAACTCAACAATCCCAAAACACCTTCCTCTCATCTACCCTTTGGCATTAAAGAGCTTTTCAAGGGAACTCACTTATTAAATATTGCAATGATGTATTCCAACCCTTTCAACAAGAACAACCATTATTATTATTATATATATATATTTTTTCTTTTTTTTTCTTTTTTTTCTTTTTTTTATTTTGCTTTGCAATCTTAAACCTACAAAACTTAACCCCACACTTAATTCAACACAACACTCGGTCATAAACGCTCTTAAAATGCTCTTGACCTAATGAAAGGATAAGAGTTAAACAAGAAGGTTTGAGCTAATGCTGTTGTGAACAAGAAAGAAAAGGAAAATGAAATAGGCTCAAAATTGGCTAACTAAGGTTGAATATAGGGCTGGTCTTTTTAAGCCAAAGTGGTTCACCTAATTGCCTTAATCATCTTGATGCCAAATTGAAATTTATATGTAATCTTAAAATGCATTTCAAAGCAAGTTCTAGTAATTCATCAATCAAAGAAGTTTACCCATAAAAAGAATAATAAGTTGATGGCTCAATTCCTCACTAGGTTAATGGCAAAGCAAAGAAAAACCTACAAAATTGACAATAAGCACCAATTTTACTCAATTCTCAAATTCATGCTTCAAAAATTCAAAGGTCATCTATCAACAATTTTTATAACAATTGAACGTTCTAAAGTAAGAGCAAGTTCTAAAACTCAAAAGCAAGCATAATCATGCAAACATATAGCATAAGTTATCATGGAACAAGAAAACTTACCAGGTAATTCATATTAATACCCTGTGGATGAGTTGGCATATCTGGTGGACTAGAATGAGAAAATGAAGGAGCAGTAAAAGAAGGTCCAGGCTCATGATCAAATGAGCCAGTAGCCTGTAACAATTATTAAAGAATCAAAATAAGTTAAGAAAAAAGCGATTGCAACAAAAAAATTGTAAAAGCTTACCTGAGAAGTGCTAGCCCCGAGATGTGGAACAAATTCTCCTCCCTCTCTATGATGGTCCTCTTCATCTCTATCCTCATTTTTCTCGGGAATCTCCCGTACGCCAACGGGAGATACGTCAAAGTTCAAGAGCCCTATTTGAATAAAATGGGTATAAGATGCACCAGATAGATAGAGAAATGTTTCAACATCATAACCGTGCCGAGCCAACCACCATGCATTTTTTGGCATTGATGTGATATTCAAGGTATATTTCAGGCAACGCATCGGAATCCTCCTCTGCTCTGGACCAAGAAACCACTCATATAGTCTCTCTTCGAGAAACCAGCCACTAGAAACAGGACCGGCGATGACTCGACGAGTATGTTGAAAAGGCAGTGCAGCATTCATGGAGGAAGTCTAGTTTGTCCGCTCTTCTGTATTCCACTAGGCCAAATTCTCCCACAAAGTGACATAAGGTAAGTAAACTTTCACATAAATTTTAAAGTATACTAATTATATTTTACATGGTCCCAGGTTAAGCAGCTCAAGACAAAACATTGGGTATGTACATGGTGAGAGCCGGCGACTTCTACGCTATCTGACAACCATAAATTTAATCTCGGATACCCGACTCCCTCTCGAGAAATACCAGGCACCCTCACAAGATTGTGCTCATATGCCCATGCCTACAACAATAATAAAGATCAAATTCATGCATGAATAAGAATGGAATTGACATTGGTGGAAGAAGAGTACCTCGACAACCGCCATAAAGCCAACAAAAGACTTCTTACTTCGGCAAATTTTGTCAAGACCATGGTAAAGACAGGTAAGGCTAGCTTCACCCCAGCCGTAAAGTGGTACCATCCTCATATAAGTAAGGGCCCTCAACACTGACAAATGGATGGTGGATTCGGTGCTGCCTAAAATGGTTGACCCGAGCAAATATAATAAAAATCCTTGAGCATACTATTAGGCTGTCTTTGTGAACCCGTCCTTCATAGTTCATCCAATAACTACGAATTGGTTCAATTTTTATCTTGAAAGGACCTTTATATGATGGTTCCATACCAATTAATTATTGAATTTCTTCAAATGTAAGAATATCGTTGGTAAGAGGAACCGAAAGACCATCATACTGAATGCCGATAATAGTAGCAAAATCGACCGGACCAATTGTCATCTCTCCAACGGGCAAGTGAAAAGTATGGGTTGTGTACAACCATCATTCTGCAAGCGCCTGAATCACTCTCCTGTCTATCGAATACTCCTCGAATGGTAATTGCAAGATGAAGCTCTCAAAACCGCAATCTCGGATAATCTGCCTTACCCGAGAAGGCACTATATCATACCATTGTTGAACTTTGTAAATACACCCTCAGCCCTGAATAACGCAATGATCATGCTAACACGGAGCCTAGTAAGTTAACATAAGGTAAGTATATCATTATATCAATACCACCTATTTTTAGGCTAAATTAATTTATATTCTATCTACTTAAATTCTTAAATTAATATTTTTTCCTAAATTTCCTAAAAAATAGAAAATATGAAGAAAAAAAAACAAATAAAAAGAAAAACCAAAAACAAAAAAAATGAAAAATGAATAGAAAATGAAAAAAAAAAGAAAAACAACAGAGAAACGAAAAAAAAACACAAGAAAAATAATAATTTGCTGTTAAAATAAATAATTACCTTGCTCTTTTGATATTAACTACGATGAAGCGGCATCCTGGATAGTAGACCTATATTTCCATCTTCATGATGCCGAATAAACTCCAATAACACAACATTAGAATGAGTTCCTGATCTTGAAGCATGGATTTTTTCAAAACTGTATGCTAAACTTGAAAGGATTATAGCTATGAATGAATGAAATTAACAAGTTTGTTGAGAATGAAATGAAGAAATTGGTTGTTTATATAGAGGAACGGCAAAGGAAAAAATAAAATTCAAAAAGTAAATTTTACTATTTACAAATAGTAGGATATTATTTATAAATAGTAGGTTACTATTTATGAATAGTAAATAGTGCATGAATAGTGATTACACAGTATATAAATAGAAAACTCAATTATTCAATTTAATCATTCAAATACTTGAGTATACATAAATATTTTTATATTTTTATACGCGCAGGGGGCAAGAAGAAGATATATGCATGTGCATGGTAAAAATTAGCTAAATTTTTTGCTTTTTAGCAAATTCCTTTAGTATACTACTGATTATAATTATTTTTGCAGACAATTAAATCTCTCTTAGCACGGGTCCAGAACCCAAATTATCCTTAGGTCCAGGACCTAAAATCTCTCTTAAGTCTAGAACTTAGCTTGGGTCCAGAGCCCAAACTACTTTTAGGTCTAGAACCTAAAATCTCTCTTATGTCCAGAACATAGCTTGAGTCCAGAACCCAAATTATCCTTAGGTCCAGAACCTAAAATCTCTTTTAAGTCGAGAACTTAGCTCACGTCCCGAACCCAAATTACCCTTAGGTCCAAGACTAAATTCTCTTTTAAGTCCAGAACTTAGCTCGGGTCCAGAAATCAAATTATCCTTAGGTACCGAACTTAAAACCTCTTTTAAGTCCAGAACTTAGCTCGGGTCTAGAACCAAAATTACCTTTAGGTCCAGAACCTAAAATTTCTCCTAAGTCCAAAACTTAGCTCGGGTCCACAACCCAAATTATCCTTAGGTCCAGAACCTAAAATCTCTTTTAAGTCCATAACTTAGCTCAGGTCCAGAACCCAAACTACCCTTAAGTCCAGAACCTAAAATCTCTTTTAAGTCCAAAACTTAGCTCAGGTCTAGAACCCAAACAACCCTTAGGTCCAGAACCTAAAATCTCTTTTAAGTCCATAACTTAGCTCAGGTCCAGAACCCAAATTATCCTTATGTTCCGAACCTAAAACCTCTTTCAAGTCCAGAACATAGCTCGGGTCCAGAACCCAAATTACCCTTAGGTCCAGAACCTAAAATTTTTCCTAAGTCCAAAACTTAGCTCGGGTCCAGAACCCAAATTATCCTTAGGTCCAGAACCTAAAATCTCTTTTAAGTCCAAAACTTAGATCGGGTCCAGAACCAAAATTACCCTTAGGTCCAGAACCTAAAATTATCGTTCAGTCCAAAACTCGAACCGGGTCTAGAACCCAAAACCTCAACCATCTTAGAAAAATTAAGTCTTATTGCTTTTCACTCTCTTTTACTAAAATCTCAGATCGTTCAAGCAGGGGACAAACTGTAAACCCTTATTTTTTGACCTAGTCCGATCTGTTATTTTTTATATAGTCCAAAATAATTTTTGTGGTATTTTAATTAAATAATATTTATTTTAGTTAAATATTTTACAATTTTTATTAAAAATAAATATGGTGAAGTTAATAAAGAAAATAATAATAAATAATAATAAATAAATAAAAAATAAATTTATAATATAAAAAATAAATAAATGAAAATGAAAATGAAAATAAAAATCGGCGACGGAAAATTCGGTTGAGAAAAATTAGTCACCAAAAGTGGAATTAGCCAAGGCCAATTTGCCCATAGGAATTTCCTGCGGGCGAAATGGCCTTGGGCCATTTTGCCGCAGGAGTTATGGCCTTGGCCAATTTCGCCTCAGGAAATTCCTGCGGCGAATTGGCTGGCCGTCCAGCCAATTTTGCAAATTTCTTCTCCAGCTCTCTCAGTTTTTGCCAGCAAAATTTTTCAACACAGTCTATGCAAAACCAAATTCTATTTGATTTTGGTTTCTTTTCCTAATTAATTTTAGTTTCCTCAAACAATTAGAATTAGGTTTATGATTTTTCCTATAAATAACACTTTAAAACTCAGAATTAAAGGACTTTTGATTAAGGGACCAAAAATTGGTTTTGCTGAGCCAAACATTGGTACTTTGATCGATCAAAAATTGGACTTCTGACTGAGGAAAAAAGATAGAAAACCATAGCAAGAGATATTAGCAACAAGTAAGCAATCAATAATTCATCAAAGGTAGCCATATTGCCTTTGTTATTGTTCATCCAGAAAGTAATTTTTTAGTGGAACCAATGAACGGAGGTTTGAATCTCTATTTTCTTTATTTATTTCTATACAGTAGCTTCATCATTCAAATTCAATTAATTGTTTCATCATACAAATTGATCAAAACTATTAAAAACCCTAAAATATTTCTTCTAAACCTTAAAACCCTAAATTATTTTTTCTATTTCCAAAACCTTAAAAACCCTAAAATGTTTCTTCTAAACTTTTAAACCCTAAAATTATTTCTCTTCTATTTTTAAAACCTTAAAACCCTAAAATCATTTCTCTTCTATTTCCAAAAGCTTTAAAACCATAAACTATTTTCCTCGAACTATTTTCATCCGAACCATAACTTTTTGACCAAAATCTCCAAATGTTTTCTTAAATCTCTAAAACCTAGTTCTCTTTACATTTTCTAAAAATCATAATTATTTTATAAAACTCTAAACTGTTTTCTTAAATCTTAAAACCAAATATGTTTTCCAAAATACCAAAAACCCTAACTCTCTTGAAAAACCAAAACAATAAACCCTATGTTTTCCTAAAACCTAATTCAATGAACTTAAAACCTAATTAAGTAAAACTAAACCTTAAAACCATGATCCAGCAAACTTAAAATCACAATCCAGCAAACCATGAATTACAAGCTCTAATGTCTTAAGATTCCAAAACCCTAATTTTATGATGTCACCCCTAAACCCTAATTTGATTAACCAAAAAACCTTACTACTTTCTTAAATTCATAAAACCCTAATCCATTCCAATTTTTCAAATCCTTTACAGTAGGCTAAACAAATAACAATAATAATACTAAAATCCCAAAACCCTAAATGTTAATAAAGAACTTTAAAAGAAACAGTAAACCCTAATTTGTATCTTTACTTGCTTTATTTAATTTTAGATTTGATTATGTAGTTTACTATATGCTTTGATGGTTGATTTATTTAATTTCAATGATTGATTTATTTAATTTATCATGGATGGATGTTTTCTTTATTGTTATTATTTATTTGTTTTGTATTAAAATTGTAAGAGGTATGTTTCCACTTTGTGGGTACCTCATTAGTTAAATATCATGTAATTTAAATTGCTTTTACATTTTGGACCAATATAAAGGACATGTTTCGACCTTTTAGTGGGTGTCCTATTTAGTTTACACATGGATGATGTAAGGACATGTTTCCATCTTCGGATGGGTGTCCATTTATTTGCTTTGTTTGGACATTGCTTTGATTTTAATATAATGATGCCTTGTTGAGTGTAATATGGATAATATTATTATACTTAAGAATTTTATAATATTAAAACCTGCAAAGGAGGCCGGTTCTAATGAACTGGGCTTTGTGGGGGTGCTGGGCCATTTCTCACCTTCCCCACACGTACCCAACTTTTTGAACCTATTAGGGGGTTGGGGATTCCTAAGGAATCGAGTCATCCACCCCTTTCTTTTTATCGGCCCATCTGGGTGGCGACTCCATTTTCTCTGGACTTAGGTTCGTGTTCTCTAAGGCCCCAGCCTAAAAGTGCTAAAGTTGTAAGAACTATTCCACTGGAAGTGGGGGCAAAAATCCCCGCTCACACCCTAATCAATTTCATTTTTCCAAAAATCCTTACAGTAGCCTAAATAATAAATATAATAATTTCAAAATCCCAAAACCCTAAATTTTAATTAAAGAACCCTAAATTGAGACATAAACCTAAATTTGTATCTTTATTTGCTTTATTTAATTTTAGATTTGATTATGCAGTTTATTTTATATTTTGATGGTTGATTTATTTAATTTAAATACTTGATTTATTTAATTTATCATGGATGGATTTTTTATTATTATTATGAATATTATTTGTTTGTTTTGGTAATAAAATTGTAAGAGGTATGTTTCCACTTTGTGGTTACCTCATTAATTAATTTTCATGTAATTTAAATTGCTTTTATATTTTGGACCAATGTAAAGGACATGTTTTCATCTTTTGGTGGGTGTCCTATTTAGTTTTAGACATGAACGATGTAAGGACATGTTTCCATCCTCGGATGGGTGTCCATTTATTTGCTTTGTTTGGACATTGCTTTGATTTTAATTTAATGATGCTTTATTTTAATTGTTGTATGTAATGTGGATAATATTGTTATATTTAAGAATTTTATAATATTAAAACCTGCAAAGGAGGCTGATTCCAATGAACCGGGCGTTGTGGGGGGTGCTGGGCCATTTCTCAAGTTCACCATTGTCATAAACTCCATTTTCTCTGGGCTTAGGCCCGTGTTCTTTAAGGCCTCCAGTTTAAATAGTGCCGAAGTCCCAAGAACCATTCCACCCGGAGTGGGGGCAAAAATCCCCGCTCACAGTAGCTACTCCACTGTGGATAAGAGAAGTTGATTCCATTGATCTTTATATTATTCTATTCTTTCTTATAATGATATTATCCATTGCATCATACTAGATTGCATCGTGTGCGTGAGTTAGGATGCCCGTGTTACCAGTGTTGTGTTATGTTAGGGATACCATACTTTCACTCAAGGTATGGAGATCGAGCATGGCATAACCACTCGTAGGATCATACCATTTGGTACATACTTGCTATGGGAACCTAAGCCTTTTAACCCAAATACTAAAGCTCATGTAATTGGCCTAGTTACTTTCCTTAGGTTTTACCCCAAATACTTATTGTTTGACTATAGTTAATTTGTCTTGGCTTAAATCATGGCTTATTTGGTTTGTTCTTTTTCTAATATGACCTAATTACATTGTGAGCTCAAATAAATTTTCTTTAAAGTGCAAAACACCAAAGCTATTTTCAAAACTTTTCAAGATGGTCTTTGGACATAAAACTTTTCTAAAAACAAATCAAAAATTCTTTTGCTCATGACCCAAATACTAAGCCCAAAATCTATTTTTTCTAAAATCTTTTTTACAATGGGCTTAGAAACAAAATTATTTTCATCCAAAAGAGCTTACAAATATGTAGGTCAATTACGAAATACTAAAAATCAATTGTGAGCCTAGTTTATACTAAGAGTTATTAATCATGGGCTTGGTTTTGGCATGAATCATTGGTTACTTTTTCAAGTGAGAAATCTATTTATAATAAACCTCTTCATTTAGTTTTAATCCAATATAGCATAAAAGCTACATTAGTTGGTTGAATGGATTAAAACCTAATTAATGGGAATTATCACGAACTGATTTCCATTTTTGAAAATATAACTATTGGTTGAAACGTCTGAGGGAATTATTTGAAAAACAAGATACCCTATGTTGGTATTTTGTTAACCATATTTCCTAGGAAAAGAGACTTGCCATTCGTTTGTGGATGTTATAAGGTTGGAAGGAATGTCCTATTTATCCTTGTTTGTTTATTGTTTGTGCATACATGCATACATTCATACATTTGCATCTCATATCATTGATCCCTTCTGGTTCACAGCCCTGGATTACGACAGTTCAGAAGCCTATGACAATCCGACCTACACCGGAGATGAAGAATCTAGTAGCAACTCAATAACTTACTCACCAAAAGCAATGGAGGCAGAACAAATTCAAAGAATGGTGGATGACACCCTCAATGTCAAGATGGAAGAAATAAATGAGGCCCTAGCTGAGACCATGAAGAACAAATTGGCTACAATTTTAGAAAATAATGCTAAAGCATCTGCTAGCACTAAGAAGCCAAAGGACAAGGGGAAGGCTAAAGTTGGTGAAGTGGTTTTTGATGATTATATGGTGATCATTGATGATGATGATGATTGGTCTCAATACTTTTGAGATCCTCAAGACAAGAAGAAAGAACCGAAGATTATTGAAAGATCAGCTGTGGAGAAAACTGAAACTTCTGATGTTGAAAAGATGATCGTTGACTTAGAAAAGAAATTTGAAAAGAAGCTGAAAACCGAAGAAATGTCCGAAGTTGACAAATTATTTGAGCTAGATGAAGAAGTTCCGTACAAGTTCATGATTCCATCCTTTGCAAAGTTTCATGGAACCGGAAATCCTTATCTTCATGTAAAGCAGTTGTGAGCTGGGATTTTCACCCCCCACTCCCAGTGGAATGGTTCTTGCGACTTCGGCACTATTTAGGCTCGGGGCTTTAGAGAACACAGACCTAAGTCCGGAGAAAATGGAGTCGCCACTTGGATGGGATGGGAAAAAGAAAGGGGTGGATTACTCGATTCCTAAGGAATCCCCAACCCCCTAATGGGTTCGGAAAGTTGGGTACATGTGGGGAAGGTGAGAAATGGCCCAGCACCCCACAACGCCCGGTTCATTGGAACCGGCCTCCTTTACAGGTCTTAACATTATAAAATTCTTAAATATAACAATATTATCCATACTACACACAATATTAGCCCCTCGACCTTTGCCAAATCCTTTACCCCCAAAATTTGATACTAATGCTTTTTATCATTTTCATCAGACTCAAGGACATGAGACCAATATATGTACTCGATTGAGGCATGAGAACCAAGATCTAATCGACAATGGTAAACTCTCAGAGCCTGATAAGCACAACACTAAGAATAATCCTCTACCTAAATTTGGAAGGGCATCACCGCTTACAATCTTCATGAAGATTTTTTATTTTTTCATCCTGTGGTGATATGGATAGAGAAGCTGCTAAAGATGATGCACTACTAAGTAAGCTTGGACTAACTGTGGTTGATGAAGCAATGATCCTTGATGATGGAAAAAATCCTTGCCTCAAACTCAATAAACTTTCCTTAGCTTGAATATTGCTTTATTTATTTTGCTTTCTTTAATATTTAATTGGAACAATTGTGTTTTTTAAATTTAAAGTTGTTTGAATAAATTACTTTCATAAAATTTTTGTTGGTCTTTGTTCATTTTGGTGCTCAACCAATGAGGAATCTAGCTTGATAATTCATGAATTAATATATTTATGCTTCATGACTTGAATGACTTTACTAGGTGAGGGAATTACTCTATTGCATTGAGTTCTGTATGCTTACTTAGAGAGGGCTCCTGCATAATTACCTTTGTCTAGGTCTTAGTTAGTCTTAGAACATGCTTTGACAAACTTTCGAGGCGAAATTGAACTCTGCTTATTCAAGGGAGAGATGATCTAGACATTATTTGATTAGCCAACAACTAGTATTTACCCAATTAAATATCAATCCCTAGTTGTCCCTTTGAGCCTTCATGAAATTTTAGATTTCTTTTCATTGACTTACAAACCCCAACAACCTACCCTGAGCTGTTGTGATACTTTTGACAAGTCTTATGATCACTAAGGTGAAGAGGCAAGAAGATCAAAAAAAGGAATGAATAGTTAAGATCATAAGGATAATTGATGTTCTCAAGACCATAAGGGTAGTTGAAGTTCACCTAATATCTCCAATTTATCAAGATAACATAAGAGTAATAAATGATTTATCCCTATTAAAGGAGATTTATATCATTCCACTCATCCATTATTAGAAACTCAAGTTGGTATAAACAAGACAACTCTTTTAGGGCTAGAACCAAAAAAAAAAGAAGAAAAGAGAAAAAAGAAGAAGAAAAAAAGAGAAAAGAAAAAAAAGGACAAAAGAAAAGACAAAAAAAAAGAAAAGAAAAAAAAAAGAAAAGATAAAACCTAAAAAGGTGGTTCAGAAAGCTAACTGAGTTATCTTTTACTTAAAAGTAGCAAAATGCTTCCATTTGGTTTATATGGATAGTTTGACTTGAATTGGTCCAACCTAGCCAAAGATTCAATTAAAATCGGCAAAAAAGGAGAAAGGTTACCTAGTTTTTGAAAGTCCTATACTTAACAATCCTACAGAGAAGAAGGATAAATTAATAAAATGCTCAAAGAAAGGGAAGAGTAAGAAAAATAAAGAGAAAGAAAATAGAAGAGTAAGAAAAATAAAGAGAAAGAAAAGGGAGAAGAAGAAAAGAAATGAATTTGGGTACCAAACCTTTTGCAAGGGCAAAGGCTGTCCTAATCAAGATCCAGATTAATGCCAAGAAGATAGAAGTAATTTGGAGTCTAGCAAGATTGGTACAACTGTCTAAAGCTCAAACAAGAAATTTGTAGTATGAGGGTTTGCCTATAGTGTCACAATGGCTCCAACTTACAAATGGCCTTTATTTAACACATGTCCCTTATAGACCCCATTTCAAGCCTATCAAAGACCTGTTAATCTCTCTTGGTAGGTAGAGTCTATTAGTGGAGATAGTTTGAATAAGCATGTATATGAGATAGACAATATTTAAACTCAATGAGACCTTTGGCCAAGTAATGTGTATGTGCCTATCAGAAGTGCAACAATTCTTGCTTAAATAGAAATGATTCCCGAGTTTAGTACGGTAACTAGGGTTATCATGTTATAGATATGTTAAATTTGAAAATCGAGTCCTGAGGTAAATTGACATTAATTTGGCAAAGCCAACATTTGATTTGAAAATCAAAATTTAAAATTGAAAATTCAAAAAAAAAATACAAAGCCTTCAAGTTAAGGGGAGTATGTTGAACTATCAAACCTCGAAGGACATATTGGGCAAAGGAAATGATTAATGGCAAGGTTATGAAGAAGCTACTGAATCATAATTTGAAATGGATGTATCTCTGCTGCTTATGGCCTCCATTATTCATGTTTTCAACATCTTGAAGATAAAAACCATAAATGTGAAGCATCCTGCCATTCTAAAGCAAGAACTAAATAAGCATCTGGAAGGATTCAATAAAAATACTTTAGTTGATCACCTCAGTCCGTGAGTCAATGAAACCACTATATTGAATCAGGGGGCATAGAAGACTCATTGCTTGAGGAAACTCCAGTCATTTTGCAAAAGAAAGGAAGAAATGCACGCTTGTTCGATGAGCTAGATAATATACAAACATCAACAATAGCCACATGAAAAAATCATTGGTTTGAGCATACACAGGGGACAAGGAGAAGATACGAAAAGAAGAAGAAAAAAAATTAAAAAAGAAAAAAAGAGAGAAAAAGTTGCAGTGAAAATGCAAATTACACATCATTATTATTTTTATCATTATACTTATTATACAATATTTTCTCAATTCATACAATACTGATAGATGACTAAGAATGGGGTGGTGGATCATGATCAAACAAAGCCTTAAAAAGTCATCACCTATTGAAGAAGGTGGCATATCACCCATCCCGAGTCCGCCTGAAGTAGGAGCACCTGAATCTCTATTACCTTGAAATTCAGTTCTATAACGGTCCTCATCCAAAGTAGATGAAAGGATCTCATGGTCATCAGCTTGGGGGCCTCTAGATGAAGAAGCACCAGGATCTCTCATCCCCTGAAACCGGAAGTCTTGAAAATCTTGCTCTGACTGGTGATACAATTTTTTAAAATGGGAAACCTGTTGACGACTAGCATCCAACTCTTCTTGAAGTTTCTTGTTTTGTTCCTCATGCATCCAATGTGAGCCAGAAAGGAAAAGAGTAAGAGCATACATAATCATGCATACATATAGCATAAATTATCATGGAACAAGAAACCCTACCAGGTAATTCATATCAATGCAATGCCCTGTGGAAGAGATGACATCTCCTGTTGAATAGAATGAACACATGTAGGAGCAATAAAAGAAGGTCCCGCCTTATGACCAAATGAGCCAGCAGCCTACAACATTCATTAAAAAGTCAAAACAAGTTAAGAAAGAAGCGATTGCAGTGGAAAAATGGTAAAAGTTTACCTGAGAAGTGCTAGCCCCGAGATGCAAGACAGACTCTCTTCCCTCTCCGTGATACTCCTCCTCATCTCTATACTCATTTTCCTCAGGAATCTCCCATACACCAACAGGGGATATATCAAAATTCAAGAGTCCTACTTGAATAAACTCAATATAGGATGCACCCGGTGGATAGAGAAAGGTTTCAACATCATAACCGTGCCGAGCCAACCACCATGCATTCTCCGGCATTGATGTCATATTTAAAGTATACTCCAGGTAACACATCGAGATCCTCCGCTGGTTGGGACTAAGAAACCACTCATATACTCTCTCTTGGGGAAACCAGCCACCAGACACGTGGCCAGCAATGACTCGGCGGGTATGTTGAAAAGGCAGTGCGGCATTCATGGAGGAAGTCTAGTTCGTCCGCTCTTCTAAGTTCCAGCAGGCCAAATTGACCTACAAAATGACATAAGGTAAGTGGACTTTTATATAAATTTTAAAGTATACTAATGCTATTTTACCTAGCCCCAGGTTAAGCAACTCAAGAGATAGAATTGGGTGTGCACATGGTGAGAGCCGGGAACTTCTACACGATCTGACAATAAAAAATTTAATCTCGGATACTCAACTCTCTCTCGGGAAATGCCAGGCACCCTCACAAGATTGTACTTATATGCCCATATCTACAACAATAATAAAAATCAAATTCATGCAAGAATAAGAATGGAATTGACATTGGTGGAAAAAGAGTACCTCAACAACCGCCATAAATCCAATAAAAGACTTCTTATTTCTGCAAATTTTGTCAAGTCCATGGTAAAGACAGGCAAGGCCAGCTTCACCCCAGTCGTAAAGTGGTACCATACTCATATCAGTAAGGGCCCTCAACACTAACAAATGGATGGCAGATTTTGGTGCTGCCCAAAATGGTCGACCCGAGGAAATACAGTAAAAATTCTCGAGCATATTGCTTGGTTGTTTCCCTATGAACCCGTTCTTTGTAGTTCATGCAATAACTCCGAATCAACTCAATTTTTATATTGAAAGAATTTTTAAATGATGTTTCCATACCGATTAACTATTGGAATTCTTTGAATGTTAGAATGTCATTGGTAAGAGGGACCGACCGGAAGGCCATAATGTTGGATACCAATTATGACTGTATAATCAACCGGGTGTGAGCGGGGATTTTTGCCCCCACTCCCGGTGGAATGGTTCTTGCTACTTTGGCACTGTGTAGGCTCGGGGCCTTAGAGAACACAGATCTAAGTCCGGAGAAAATGGAGTCGCCAACCAGACGGGCCAAAAAAAAAAGGGGTGGATGACTAGATTCCTAAGGAATCCCCAACCCCCTAATGGGTTCGAAAAGTTGGGTACATGTGGGGAAGTTGAGAAATGGCCCAGTACCCCCACAACGCCCGGTTCATTGGAACTGGCCTCCTTTACAGGTCTTAATATTATAAAATTATTAAATATAACAATATTATCCATATTACACACAATAATTAAAAGAAAACATTAATATATTAAAATCAAAGCAAGGTCCAAGCAAAACAAAAAAATGGAAACCCACCCAAAGATGGAAACATGTCCTTACATCACGTGCCTAAATAGGACACCCACCAAAAGTTAGAAACATGTCCTTTACATAGGTTCTAAAATAGAAAAGCAAATTAAATTACATGATATTTAACTAATGAGGTACCCACCAAGTGAAAACATACCTCTTACAACATTTGAAAATCTAAATAAATTGATAAAAGTAAATAATCATTCATTATAAATAAATCATTCATCAAAGATATTAAATATCAATAGAAAGTAAACATCCATCCATGATAAATTAAATAAACCAAGCATTGAACTTAAATAAATTAAAACATATAAAATAAATCAAAGCATAATCAAATATGGAATTAAATAAGGCAAATAAAAATCTAAATTATAGCTACTTTTTCCATTTAGGGTTCTTTATTTCATGTGTTTAGGGTTTTAGAATTTATAGAGTTAGGCTACTGTGATTTTAAGGGAATTAAAAATAGATTAAAGTTTTATGTTTTAAAAGGTTGGTAAGAGTCTTTGATTAACCAAACTAGGGTTTATGATGTAAAATCGTGAAACTAGAATTTGGACTCTTTAAAACACTATTTAATTTATGGTTTCAAGTTTACTGTGTGAAATTAAAATATTTGTATTTTATGGTTTTTAAAATTTTAAAGGATTAGGGTTTAGAAAAAATTAGGTTTTAAGGTTTTAAAGGGTTTAGGGTTTTACCATTTTAGGTTTGGAAGTTGCATTTTGATTTAGTGTTTTAGAATTAGGGTTTCGGTGGATGTTTAGATTTTTAGAATTTGGAAAAAACAATTTGATAATTTTAAGGTTTATATAAATAAAAAAGATGTTTTTAGGGTTTGTTAAAAGAAACATAATCAAATTTTGGTTTTGAAGAAAAACATGTTCAATTAGGGTTTTAAAATTTTGAAGAAGTAAAAATACAATTTTAAGCCCTTTTGGAAAATAAAGCAACGAATTAGTGCTTTTAACTTTAAAAAAAACTAAATTAAAGTTCTAGGGTTTTAATTATGAAGGACACAATTTCATAATCTAAGCTACTGTAAAAAATATAACAATTAATACATACCTCCTTTTGATGCTTTCTCCAAAAATAATTCTTCTTGGACGAAAAAAAACAAAGGTAGTTTCTGCCTTTAATCAATTGTTAATGGCTTCACTTCTTCGTGTCTCAAAAAGTTAGATTTGATTTCATTGCTTTCCCACTCAATTTCGGTTTCAAACTCTCCCAATTTTCGTCCCAATTTCTCCTTTTTTTTGTGTTGTAATTATGCTTATTTATAGAAATTTTTATGGTTTTTTTCCTAGTTGCTCACGGCATACATTATTTATTAAGAAAAGGAAACCGAAACCTAATTGTATTAGGTTTCAAAAAATTTGAGTCGAAAAAATTTCATTGGCGAAAAAAAACTGCTACGGAAAAATTGCGCTGGCGAAAAAAATTGCCGCAGGAAAAATTAGGCTGGCAAAAAAGCTGCCTCAGCTGGCGAAATGGGCCTGCAGGCCATTTCGCAAATTTTTTTTTTATTTTTTTATTTTTTTTATTTTTTATCTTTTATTCATTTCACCATTTTTTACTAAAATAAATATTAAAATCAATCAAGATACCATAAAAATTATTTTGGACTAACTAAAATATATTGGACCGGACTGGGTCAAAAATTAAGGTTCTACAGTTTGCCCCCTACTTGAACGATCTGAGACTTTAGAGAGTGAAAAGAAACAAGACTTAATTTTTTTATGAGATGATTATTTGCATTTGTTTTGGGTACTTAGACCCGAGATTGTGTACTTGAACCCGAGATTGGGTACTTGGACCAGAGCTTGAATTTGATTTGGGTACTTAGATCTGAGATTGGGTTGAATTTGGGTACTTGGACCCCAGATTGAATTTGATTTGGGTACTTAGACCCAAGATTAGATTTGATTTGGGTACTTGGACACGAAATTGATTTGATTTGGGTACTTGGACCCGAGATTGATTGAATTTGGGTACTTGGACCTAGGATTGGGTACTTGGACCCGAAATTGATTTGATTTGGGTACTTGGACCCGAGATTGCTTTGATTTAGATACTTGGACCCGAGATTGGATACTTGGACCTGGGATTGATTTTGATTTGACTGACCTTTTATCAGTTGAGAATTCTGGCATAACTGGTTGTTCCATTTTTATGAATTGTAGATCTTTATCTATTAGAAACTAGGTCTTTAACCTAGGAACATGGATCTTTATCCATTGGAGATTGGGTCTTTACCCATGAAATATGGATCTTTTATCCATTGGAAATCGGGTCTTTACCGTTGAAACATGGATCTTTATCCATTGGAAATCGGGTCTTTACCCTTGAAACATGGATCTTTATCCATTGGAAATCAGGTATTTACCCTTGAAACATGGATCTTTATCCATTGGAAATCGGGTCTTTACCCTTGAGACATGGATCTTTATCCATTGGAAATCGGGTCTTTACCCTGACTTCAGCTTTTTAGCTGAACTGATCTTTTATCTTTTGCATCTTTATTCTTTGATAGTTCTAATGTTCCATTCTTTTGTTCTTCCTTTCCGCAAAAAATTCAGCTATTTTTAGTTGGCTTTCATATCCTCTCCTTGCCCCCTGCGTGGCAAAAAATTTGCAAGTGAGTTTGAAAATATTTGGTATATAGATTCATAAAAATTGAAAAGGAGAAATTTTGCCCCTTGTGTAGGTTCAAACCCATGATTTTTCTATGCAGGCTCTGATTGATGTTTTTGCCGTCTAGTTCTTCGCAAAAGCACGCATTTCTTCTCTTTGCAAAATTACTGGAGCTTTCTCAAGCAATGGGCTTTCTATGCCCCCTGATTTGATATCTTCTTTTGATTGCTTGCTGTTCATTTTGACAAGGAATAGACAACACAAGACAAGAAAGTGCGATGTGATATGCTCATGCATGTATGATATGCATGAATGATACTTACAGCAGTTTTATTGACTCAAAGACCAAGGTGATCATCAGAAGTGTTCTTATTGATTCCTTTCAGATGCTCATTCAAATCTTGCATTGGAATGATTAAAAGCTTTTTCATTCATGGCTTTTATCTTCAAGATGTTGAAAACATGAGTGGTGGAGATCCCAAGTAGCAGAGTCAGGGATTCATCTATTTCCAACTATGTTTTAGCATGTCAGTTGATAGCTTCTTCATGACCTTGCCAATAATCATTTCCTTTGCCCAATCTGTCCTTTGGAGGTTCAACATACTTCCCTTAACTTGAAGGCTTTGTATGACAAAACACTCTTTTTTTTTTTGAACTTTTGATTTTGAAATCAAATGTTGGCTTTGCCAAATTAATGTCAATGTACCTCAGGACTTGATTTTCCAAATTAACATATCTATAACATGATAACCCTAGTTACCATACTAAACTTGGGAATTATTTCTAATTAAGCAAGAACGGCTGCACTTCAGATAGGCACATACACATAACTTGGCCAAAGGTCTCATTGAGTTTAAATATTGTCTATCTCATAAGCATGCTTATCCAAACTATCTCCACTAATAGACTCTACCTACAAAGAGAGATCAACAGGTCTTTGATAAGCTTGAAATGGGGTCTATAAGGGACACGGGTTTAGATGAAGACCATTTTGAGATAGGAGCTGATGTGACACAAGGGACAAACCTTCACACTATAAATTTCTTGTGTGAATTTTAGGCAGCTTGGAGACAATCTTGCTAGACTCCAAATTCCTTCTATCTTCTTGGCATTAATCCGGATCTTGATTAGGACAGTTTTTGCCCTTGAAAAAAGTTTAAGACCCAAATCTGTTTGCTTTCTTCTTTTCCTTTTTCTTTTCTTTTTTTTTTTCTTACTCTTCCCTTCCTTTGAGCATTTTATCATTTTATCCTTCTACCTTGTAGGACAATCAAGTACAAGACTTTCAAGAAATGAATGGTCTTTCTCCTTTTTTTCTTTGATTTTGATCGAATCTTTGGTCGGGTTGGACCAATTCAAGTCAAATTGTCCTTATAAACCAAGTGGAAGCCTTTTGTTGTTTTAGGAAAAAGAGAACTCAATTGGCTTTCTGAACCGCTTTTTTTTAAGTTTTATCTTATTTCTTTTCTTTTTTTTTCCTTTCTTTTCTTTTTTTTTCTTTCTTTTTTTTTGGTTCTAACTCAAACAGAGTTGTCTTGTTTGTACCAACTTGGGTTAATAATGGATGAGTGGAGTGACATAAATCTTCTCTAACAGGGATAAATCATTTGTTACTCTAATGTTGATGATATATTGGAGATAGTAAGTGAACTTCAACTACCCTTATGGTCTTGAAAACTTCAACTACCCTTATGGTCTTGAGGACTTCAACTATCTTCATGGTCTTGAGAACTTCAACTATCCTCATGATCTTGACTAATCATTGCTTTCTTTGATCTTCTTGCCTCTTTATCTTAGGGATCATAAGACCTGTCAAAAGTATCACAACAGTCCAGGGTAGGTTATTGTGTTTTTAAACCAATGAAAAGAAAGCTAAAATTTTATGAAGGCTCAAAGGGATAACTAGGGATTGATATTTAATTAGGTGGATACTAGTTGTTGGCTATTTTAATAGTTTTTGTTATAGATTTGTGTCCTGTTTATTATGATAATTATTGTTTTATTTAGGTATTTTGTTAGTTTTAATCGGTTTATTTAGTGTTTTCATTAATTTTGGTAGTTTTAGTTTATTTCAGTGTTTATGTCGTTTTTTATCTAGTTTTTAGTATGGTTTTATGTTTTGTTGTTATTGTTTATTTACTTCTTGTTTAAAGTTTGTTTGAAGTTTTGTTTTAGGTTAAAAAAGCCAAGGAAGCAAAATGAAAGAAAAAAGGGACAGTAGCTGACACAAGTAGAGGACACGGCCAAGTCACTGGCCGTGTCTCATACCAAGTTAAAAAGGAAGATCAAGACACAGAGAGGGACACAAGCAAGGGACACGGCCAAGCTTATGGCCATGTCCCTCCAAAGATGCTCAAACACGGCCAAGTTGCTCCAACTTGGCCGTGTCTCACTTACATCCAAAGCAAAGAAGAACAATTCTCACAGTAGAAGACACAAGCAAGGGACACGGCCAAGTCACTGGCCGTGTCCCTCCAAAGACCACCAACATGGCCAAGTCTCATCCATCTTGGCCGTGTCTCTCATGAACCAAAGATGAAGCAGATTTTTTTAAAGCGGAGGTTTGGTATAAAAGGAAAAAGAGAGTTAGGGTTTGTTGGTGTTGAAAGTTTGAGAGCTGATTTAGCCGTCTGAGAGTGAAGTTAGGATTTCTGACTTTGTTTTCTTAAAGATTATTGAACACTTTGATTAATCTAGCTTAGATTAGATTGTTCTAGCCATTGATACATCCTTCTAGCAAGATTTGAACAAGAGATTCTTCAGAAGCTTCAAAGAGTTTGTAACTTGGTTTTGTTCTTGAACTTTATCTCTTTATTTTCATTGGAATTGTATTTATGGATATTATCATGTCTAAATTGATTTCTTTAAATATTAATGAGATGAGTATGTTTGATAGCATTATGAACTAATTTGATCTAGTCTAGGGTTTGTATGGATCTGCTATGATTGTATGAATTGGTTATTCTCTTAGCTAATAATTTCTTTAGCCTTGATTGAATGGAATATTGTTAATATATAATTGATTGGCCACCAATTATGTGTTTTAGGTATTAGATGATGGATTGAGAGATGAAGTCTAATGCTGGAACAATTCAATTAGGGACTTAGGTGAATTAGAGATATAACCTATTAAAAAGATTATTTCAATCATAACAAGATTAGTTGAAAGAGGTTTGAATGCGAGAGCTTATTTCCTTGACTCGATTAATTAAGTTTCTTGAGATTTAATCTTTGAAATTAAATTAGTTAAGAGGAATAACCGTTCATACATATAAGTAGTAGAGAAGTGCAAACCCTAGACCTTTCCATCAAGTGAATTTACTTTTATTCGTTTTAAACTTCAATCAATCTTCTTCATTAGTTAACAATTTAAATTTTCTTCATTACTTGTTATTTATAATCTGATAATCAATTAGCTACTTTAGCTTCCTTGAGAGACAACCTTGGGGCAATCACCTTTGCTACAGCTACCTCATATACTTGCGAGTGACGCTTTGTGGTAGAGTTAATTCGAGCGCAACAAGTTTTTGGCGCCGTTGCCGGGGAGGCTAATTGGCGTAATTGTTTATTAGGCAAAAATATTCTAGATTATTTTTCACTGTTTTCATTTTATTTTATTTGTCTTTTGCTTTTAATAATTTCTTTTTCTAGAAATTTTGTTTATGCAAGGCAAGAGATCACTCGAAGGAGAGCTATATCCATTCATTCCAGAAATTCAGAGAGTGAAAAGGAGCAGGGAAGAGTTTGAACTGTACACAGGATTTGATACTACAGAGGAGGACACTTCTGATTTTGAGTCGGAATATGCACAATCTGTTAAAATGGCTGAAGAAAGGCAAAGAACGATGAGAGACTTTGCTAGACCTGTCATTGGAACTTCCACTTCTTGCATAAGACTGACAGATGCAGCAAGAAATTATAAGTTGAAGAACATTCACCACAACATGTTGCCATCATTCTATGGAGTTCCAAATGAAGATCCTTTGAACTTTATTCGGGATTTCTACTCCACCCTCAACACTTTTCCATCGGGAGGATTAACAGAGGATCAGTTGAGGATGAGATGTTTCCCTTATACATTGAAGGATAGGGCAAAGAGCTGGCTTATGATGTTGCCCGAAAACTCTTTGACAACTTGGGAGCAAGTTTATAACAAATTCATGGGCAAGTTTTATTCACATCAAAAGATAGCCGAGTTGAGAGGGAAGATTGCTACATTCTCTCAATTTGAAGGAGAACCATTTCATGAGGCTTTGGATAGATTTAAGATGATATTGATCCAGTGTCCACATCATCACTACCCACTTCAACTTCTGAATCAGTTCTTCTATGATGGTTTAACCCAGCAATTTCAGAACACTATTGACAATGCAGCTGGGGGAGCCATGGGAGAAAAGACAGCTGATGAAACTTATTAGATCTTTGAGATGTTGGGAGCTAATTCTCAACATAAGAGTGTAAGAGGAAGAAGTAAAGGGGTGAATCAATTAGAAGCCAATAGTGAAATGGTAAATCAAATAGCTGAATTGACAAGGCAAGTGCAGATGTTGAACATGAAGAACAATATTTCTTCATCTACTCAAGAAGCGTGTGGAATCTGTGGAACTTTCGGGCATGGAGCAAACATTTTCCCCTCTGCATATGAATCATATGGGAATGAAGCTGAGCAAGTCAATGCCATGGGGGGATTTCAACCAAGGACCCGAAATGATCCTTATTCAAATTCGTACAACCCTGGTTGGAGGAATCACCCAAATTTTTCTTGGGCAATAAATAATTCTCAGCAGCCTTTCCATTTGCTCCAGAGATAGAACCAACAACAGGGCCAATCCTCAAATCAAGGGCAGTCTAAGATAGAGAGTTTGGAGGAAAGTTTACAAGCTTTTATCCAAGTCAGTGCTAAAAATCAAGAGATGACCAACAAGAGGTTGGACTCCTTAGAAGCATCTTTTAAGAAAGTGGAGACTCAAGTAGGGCAACTTGCACAACAGATGCAGATTCAACAAAAGGGGAAATTCCCAAGTCAACCTGAGTAGGCACAATCAGTGATTGTTCTTAGAAGTGGTAAGGCAATTAACAATAATGTTGAAAATGATTATGTGAATGCAGGTGACCAAGAGAACAAGGAGGAAGGAGAACCAGAGAACAAAGGTGCTGGAGATAGATCAATGAAGAAGTCCTTTTCAACATATTTGCACAAGGCAAGCAATCCATACCGGCCACCTATACCATTCCCCAGCAGGTTGAAGGATGATAAACTAGATAAGCAATTTTCTAACATCTTCAACATGCTGTCTAAGGTAAGTATTAACTTACCCTTACTGGAAGCAATAAAGAACATGCCGGCTTATGCCAAATTCTTCAAAGAGCTGATCACCAAGAAAAAGAGGTATGAACCGAATGAAAAGGTGATAGTTTCAGAGGTAGCTAGTGCTTTTCTGCAGTATAAACTACCTCCCAAGCAAAAGGATCCTGGTAGCTTTATAATTCAACTTACTATGGGGAATGGAAAGGGGACTGAAGGCATGTGTGATCTAGGAGCTTCTTTTCCTTTCACATCTTCAATATCCCCATCTTAAAAGGATGATAAAATAATATCTTCTTCCAATCCTTTTTCCAGCATGAAGGTTGCCGGTGGAGGTACTCTTCCAAACTTAGGCAAAGGATTGTCTTTGGTATTGGGCTTGTCCGGCTCCTGTAGCTTACCACTATCGATTATATTTTGGATTTCATGTTTTAATCGCAAAGCATTTGTCTGTCTCATGTCCTTGTGTTTGATGAAACTCACAAAAGGCTTTAGTATTAAATTTTAGGGGTAAAGGATTCGGCAAAGGTCTAGGGGCCAATGGCTGTAATAGTCCCTTCTTTTGTAGCTTGTTGAAGACCCAAGACAAAGGCTTCCCCAGATCTAAAAATTGCCTTTTATTTACTTGACCGGTTGTATTGACATCAACTTCTTTTTGCGTGCTTTGATTTCTGGAACTAGTAATTCCATTTCTCATTCCTTCTTAATGAAAGCGATTTTTCTCCCTTTCCCACTCTTCAATTTGTAGACCAGCTTAGAGAAGATCTTTGAAATCCCTTATAAGGGTGTTAGACATCCTTTCACGGAGATTGGGCAAAACGCCTCTCACGATCATCCTTATTTGATCGGATTCATCAGGCCTCTTCTTGAGTAAAGCAGCCTTGTTTCTCCATCTCTTGACATAATCTACAAAATTCTCATTCGACCTTTGTCTAATGGACTCCACTTCCATTAAGGTAACTTCCATCTCGACATTATACCCGTATTGTTGGATGAAGGCTTTGTATAGCAGATCCCAACTCTTTTATGTTCCTTCTTCTAAGGTATTGAACAAATTTTGGACAACAGGATACAATGAGAGCATGAAGTACCTTAGGGTTTGAGCCTTAGTAGCTCGGGCAGACTGCATAGCAGTGATATACTGTTTCACATGGAGATGAGGATTTTCGGTTCCATCAAACTTCGCAAAAGATGGCATCTTGAACTTGTACGAAACTTCTTTATCTAGCTCAAATAATTTGTCAATCTCGGACATCTCTTCAGTCTTTAGTTTCTTCTCAAATTTCTTTTCTAAATTAGCAATCATCTTTTCAACATCAGATGTCTCGGTCTTTTCAATAGTTGCCTTCTCAACAACCTTTGGCTCCTTCTTGTCTTGAGGATCTTGGTAGTATTGAGGCCAATCATCATCATCATCAATGATCACCTTTTCATCATCAAAAACCACTTCACCAACTTTAGTCTTCCTTTTGTCCTTTGGCTTCTTAGTGCTAGCAGATGCCTCGACATGATTCTCTAAGATTGCAGTCAATTGGTTCTTCATGGTCTCAGCTAGGGCCTCTTTTATTTCTTCCATCTTGGCATTGAGGGCCTCATCCACCATCCTTTGAATTTGTTCAAGCTCCATTATTTTTGGTGAGCAAGTGATTGAGTTGTTTCTAGATACTTTATCTCCGGCGTAGGTCAGATTGTCGTAAGCTTTTGAACTGTCGTAATCCAGGGCTGTGAGCCAGAGAGGATCAATGAGATGCAAATGTATGCATGTATGCATGTATGCACAAACAATCAACAAACAAGGATGAATAGGATGTTCCTTCCAACCTTATAACATCCACACATGAATGGTGAGTGTCTTTTCCTAGGTACATGGTTAACAAAATACCAACATGGGGTACCTTGCTTTCGAATAATTCCCTTGGACGTTTCAACCAATAGTTATATTTTCGAAAATGGAAATCCATCCATGATAATTCCCATTAATTAGGTTTTAATCCATTTAACCAAATAAAGTAGCTTTTATGCTATATTGGATTAAAACTAAATTAAGAGATTTATCATAGATAGACTTCTCACTTGAAAAAGGTAACTAATGATTCATGCCAAAAACAAGCCCATGGTTAAATTATTCTTAGTGTAAACTAGGCCCACAATTGATTTTTGGTATTTTCTTAATTGACCTAAATATTTTGCAAGCTCTTTGTAAGAAAAGGTTGGATGAAAAAAATTTTATTTCTAAGCCCATTGTAAAAGATTTTAGAAAAATGGATTTTGGGCTTAGTATTTGAGCCATGGGCCAAAGAATTTTTGATTTGTTAAAGTCTTATGTCTAAAGACCATCTTGAAAAATTTTGAAAAATAGCTTTGAACTTTTGGACTTTAAAGAAAAGTTTATTTTGAGCTTATAATATACTTAGGTCATATTAGAAAAATAACAAACCAAATAAGCCATGATTTAAGCCAAGATAAATTAACCATAGTCAAACAACATGCATTTGGGGTAAAACCTAAGGAAAGTAACTAGGCCAATTACATGAGCTTTAGTCTTTGGGTAAAAAGGCTTAGGTTCCGATAGCAAGTATATACCAAATGGTATGAGGCTCTGAGTGGTTATGCCATGCTTGATCTCCAAACCTTGAGTGAAAGTATGGTATCCCTTACATAACACAACACGGGTAACAAGGGCATCCTAACTCACGCACATGATGCAAACTAATATGATGCAATGGATAATATCATTATATGAAAGAATAGAATAATATAAAGACCAACGGAATCAACTTCTCTTATCTCCAGTGGAGTCATCACTCTGAGCGGGGATTTTTGCCCCCACTCCCGGTGGAATGGTTCTCGCGACTTCGACACTATTTAGGATTGGGGCCTTAGAGAACACAGACCTAAGTTCGGAGAAAATGGAGTTGCCACCTGGACGGGCCAGGAAAAAGAAAGGGGTGGATGACTCGATTCCTAAGGAATCCCCAACCCCTAATGGGTTCGGAAAGTTGGGTACGTGTGGGGAAGGTGAGAAATGGCCCAGCACCCCCACAACGCCCGGTTCATTGGAACCGGCCTCCTTTATAGGTCTTAATATAATAAAATTCTTAAATATAATAATATTATCTGTAACACCCCTATACCCCGTATACATACACAGCATGCTTATACGATCGTAATATACATATACTGAATATAGAAATGACATGGTTTACAAAACACACAAACCATCCCTTTAATATAATATGAACAATTTTAAAACATTTAAAAGAATTTATAAAACACAATAGACAAAATGTTTACTCAAAACGCAGCGGAAAACATAACAAATATTTTCAAGTGCATATACTTCAAAACTCAAGTTTTACAATATATAAAATAAGAATACATGATTAGCAGTATGTCTTTGATCTTTAATCTCCACTATCAACACCTCAAAAATCTAGACTCTACTCGGTCTAGAGGAACTCTCCGGTTCTTCCCTGTCACCTGCGCGATGAATCACACTCGCGCTAAGCCAACGGCTTAGTGGTACAAACTACAATAATATTATGCTTTGATGCAATGCCAATGTCACTCAATCAAGTTTCATAAGCAATTCATGAAGTACTATTCATAATTTCCACATCCATAAACAAATTAAAGCAAAGACAAATATATATATAAACAAAGACAAGCATGGGCCCAAAAAGAAATCTAATATGTTATTCAAAGTTCAGAGTTACTGCTTTGGTCGATAATAACAATCATCAAGCCCGTAGGCGATATATATATATATCTCTATCCATGGATAGTGTAACAGACCCAGTCTCTTGGACCTCAACCCGGTTAGAAACGAGGAAATCCTCAACCCGGCTAGACTGTTACTGTTTTTGAGGCTTACGACCCAGTCTTTTCACCCCAAAAACATCACATTTCACATTTATCATTTCACATTTATCATTTCACATTTTTCAACTGGAATCGGCTTACGACCCGGTCATTTCACCTATGCAGTGATGCATAGGCATGCCGCCAAACTCAGAACTCTGAAAATTGAATAACATATTAATCACACAATTATTTCATTTATCTCTTTATCAATCTCTTTCTCAATTCATTTCTCATTTCATTTCTCATTTCATATTCCATAATCAAATAGGCAACCATGCCCCAATTATTTCATTTACATTATCATAGCCAACCACAATGGCTTCATGTCACATCATATCTCAATTCACATTAAGGCAATTCATCATTAAAGTATTCATAATCAATTGCATTAAACATATATTTTGAATGATTATCATAGCTTTCACATTTCATATTCAATCATATCATTATATATTTAAAATCTTCAAGATACACTCCACCAAGTTCACATTATGCCAAAACATAACATTATTCATATGCATCAACAATGCAATAAGTTACTTAACACATTTAATCATATAATATATGCAATAATGTATGGTTTGTACTTAACTTAAGGACAACTCTCACCAAACTCCTCTTCCAAGAATCCACAACACTTGGATTAAGGCAACTCAACCCTCTTCAAAATCTAAACCAAAGGAATGATACACATAAGATAATAAGACTAAGAACCAACTAGGGCAAACTCTACACATGACACGCTCAACAACACGGGCGTGTCCCTGACCGCGCCCTAACTCCACAACACAGAAGCTTTGACACGCTCAGAACCACGGGCGTGTCACTGGACGTGTAATACCTTCTGTCTCAATGAAACATTGACACGTCCAACAACACTAGCGTGTTCATGGCCGTGTCAATTCTCCAACATCACAGTAGCTATGACACGCCCAGTGACATGGGCGTGTCACTACTCGTGTCACCCATCCAAGAACACAGACCTAATGACACGCCTAAAAACCTGGACGTGTTCATGGGCGTGTCAGGACAAAAATGCAGATTCCGGCCACAACAACACTACCTCTAACAAATCTCTTCTTTCCACCATTTTCCACTTCAAACAACCTTAATTAAACTCACCCAAAAACCATAACAAACTTGCAAAAATACCAAATCAACTCAAAACATACATCAAACACAAATCATAATTATCACCTCAAACCCCAAAACACAACCACAACACCTTCACTTCCAACAAACTTACTCTTTCCTTCAATCCAACCCCAAAATCCAAAATCACTTGAACCAAACACTCTTAAACAAACACACAATCAAACAAACACATATCAACCCCAATCTTAACTCACAAACTCAAAGAAATCAAAGAATCAAGTGGAAAACTTACCAAGGATGAAGAAACTCTTAAATTTCCAACTTGAATACTTGAATACTTCCTTCAATCTTGAGTATGAAAGATCAAATCTCTCTCTTGCTCTCTTGCTAGGGAGTGCCGGCCAAAACAAAGAAAAGAAAAGGAAAGGAAATGAAGGCACACAAAGAAGAAGAAGAAAATAAAGTCAAACACTCAACCTTCTCTTTCCTCAAAACCCTCTCCTCCAAGCATTTAATATTAAAATACTTTAAATATCTCCATCCACTTCCACTCACTCAAATCCCACTTAATTAACTTAATTAATTTAAAATCATTAACTAATCATCTTTTGACTTTACATTTGACTTGTATATGTTGTATATATCACTATATATACAACATATACACTCTCTCTTCACTTCCTTTCTTTTTCCAATTAAACACATATACAATTAATCTAATTACAACAATTATTATACAAAACTTCTAATGCATATTTTGGGATATTACAATTCTTCTCCTCTAAAAAGAAATTTCGTCCTCGAAATTACCTGATTTCAAGTCTGAAACAGTTGAGGATACTGATCTAGCATCGCTTGCTCATTCTCCCAAGTTGATTCTTCTCTACCATGATTCTTCCAAAGAACCTTCACAATTGGTACTTTCTTATGTCTCAACTCCTTCATACCATATGCTAAAATAGCAACTGGTTCTTCTTCAAAAGTCAGATCCGGACTCACCTCAGTAGATTCAACTGGCAAGACATGAGATGGATCTGATCTGTATCTCCTCAACTTAGAAACATGGAAAACATTATGAATTCTATCTAATTCAGGTTGCAAAGCAAGTCGATAAGCAACTGGTCCAACTTTTTCCAATACTTCATAAGGTCAAATAAAATGAGGACTTAACTTCCTTCTGCGGCCAAATCTCAATATCTTTTTCCAAGGTGACACTTTCAAATATACTTTATCCCCAACATCAAACTCTATGTCTCTTCTCTTCAAATCTGAATAAGATTTCTGCTGATTTGAAGCTGTTTTCAACCGATCCCGAATTATCTTCGCTTTCTCTTCAGTCTCTTTAACCAAATCAGGACCAATTAACTTGCCCTCTCCAATTTCATTCCAACATAAAGGCGTTCTGTATCTTCTACCATACAATGCCTCAAATGGTGCCATAGCAATACTGGATTGATGACTGTTGTTGTAAGCGAATTCCACAAGTGGCAAAAATCTGTCCCAACTTCCAGAGAAATCAATGACACAGCTTCCCAACATATCCTCAATAATCTGTATCACTCTCTCTGACTGCCCATCTGTCTGCGGATGAAAAGCAGTGCTAAAGTGCAATCGAGAACCCAAAGCACAATGCAAACTCTTCCAAAACCTCCAAGTAAATCTAGGATCTCGAGCAGACACTAAAGAAATTGGGACTCCATGCAACTTCACTATCTCACTTATATACAGCTCAACCAATTTTTCAAGAGAATAGTCCATCCGAACTGGAAGAAAATGAGCTGTCTTAGTCAATCGATCTACAATCACCCAGATAGCATCATGCTTCTTCTGAGTCAATGGCAAACTAGACACAAAATCCATTGTTACTCTCTCCCATTTCCATTCAGGCACTGTTAAAGGTTGGAGCAACCCGGTTGGAACTTGATGCTCAGCTTTTACCCTCTGACAAGTGAGACATTTGGACACAAATTCCACTATGTCTCTCTTCATACCAGACCAGCAGTAGTGCTGCTTCAAATCATGGTACATTTTTGTGCTACCCGGATGCTTAGCAAAAACCGATTGGTGTGCTTCTTCTAAAATAACCTTTCTCAAACTAACATCATCAGGAACACACAACCTATCTTTAAACCAAAGGCTACCATCATTTTCACATAGAAATCTCGGCTCTCCCCATTATAACAATCTAATACAATCTTCTGAATTTTCTCATCAGTCAATTGAGCCTCTTTAATCCGATCTAACAATACTGGTCTTAATTGTAACTGAGCCAACAATGCACCATCATCACATACTTCAAAATTAGCATACAACTTTCTCAACTCAACAAGCAACGAGAGCGAATAAACAGCCAACCCTGCCAAAGACTTCCGACTCAAGGCATCAGCAACAACATTTGCCTTACCAAGATGATAATCAATCGAACAGTCGTAGTCTTTGATCAGCTCTAACCATCGCCTTTGCCGAAGATTTAGCTCCTTCTGAACACCCAAATATTTCAAACTTTTGTGATCTGTATAAATAAAACATTTCTCCCCATATAAGTAGTGTCGCCAAATCTTCAAAGCAAACACTATAGCTGCCAATTCTAAATCATGAGTTAGATAATTGAGTTCATGCGGCTTCAGCTGCCAAGAAGCATAGGCTACAACTTTACCTTCTTGCATCAAGACACATCCTAACCCATTATGTGAAGCATCACTATAAATCACATAAGGTTTATCTTCCATGGGTAATGTAAGAACAGGTGCTTGAGTCAACATTTCTTTCAACTGCTCAAAGTTAGCTTGACACTGATCCGTCCACACAAATCTAACTCCCTTTCGAAGCAATTTGGTAAGTGGAGTAGCTATCAAAGAAAAACCTTTTACAAACCGTCGATAATAGCCTGCCAAACCCAGAAAACTTCTAACTTCATTCACTGACTTCGGTGGACTCCAATTCAAAATAGCTTCAACTTTACTTGGATCGACCCTTATACCATCTGCTGAAACTATATGACCAAGAAAAGTCACTTGATTAAGCCAAAACTCACACTTCGACAGCTTAGCATACAATTGCTTCTCTCTCAAGATCTGTAATACCATCCGTAAATGCTTGTCATGCTCCTCTTCATTACGCGAATACACCAAAATATCATCAATGAAGACCACTACAAACTGATCCAGATAGGGCCTAAACACCCTATTCATCAAATCCATAAAAGCTGCAGGTGCATTCGTCAATCCAAAAGACATTACTAAAAACTCATAATGCCCATACCTTGTGCGGAAAGCTGTCTTAGGAACATCTTCAACTCTAACCCTCAACTGATAGTACCCTGATCTCAAATCAATCTTGGAAAACACTGCTGCTCCCTTCAATTGATCAAAGAGATCATCAATCCTAGGCAAAGGATATTTATTCTTAATAGTCACTTTGTTCAATTGCCTATAATCAATACACAATCTCAAAGTACCATCCTTCTTCTTCACAAACAACACAGGAGCTCCCCACAGTGAAACACTAGGGCGAATAAACCCTTTATCCAACAACTCCTGCAATTGCACCTTCAACTCTCTCAATTTAGTAGGTGCCATTCGATAAGGAGTGATAGAGATGGGAGTGGTACTAGGCAACAATTCGATACCAAACTCAACCTCTCTCTCAGGGGGTAACCCTGGCAACTCCTCAGGAAACACATATGGAAAATCTGCAACTGTGGGTATATTATCAAGTTGAGAACCCACTACTCTAGTATCCACAACATGAGCAAGATAAACATTACACCCTTTTCTAATCAACTTCCTAGCTTTTACAGCTGATACAAATAAGGATGCACGTTGTCTCTGCTCACTAGATACCATCACACTCCTACCATCACTGGTTCTCAAAGTGACACACTTCTTTTGACAATCTACCACAGCCCCATGCTTAGACAACCAATCCATGCCTAAGATTAAATCATATTCCTTGAAAGGCATTTCAATTAAATCACCAAGAAATTCCTCACCTTGCACCACAACAACACTATCATGATGCACCTTACTCACCACAACACTATGTCCTAAAGGATTTGTTACTAAGACATCAAATCCTAAGGACTCTGAATGCAATTCAGACACAGGCAAGATAGATGAACTTATGTATGAATGTGTAGATCCTGGATCAATCAAAGCAAGTACTAAAATGCCAAGTAAAGAAAATGTACCCGCTACAACTGCTTAAGCATCTGGCTGCCTCTGCATCACATATACTCTCTGAGAAGATCCGGCCTCATCTGGCCTACTATCTCTGGATGAAGATCCTCCTTTCTGACTAAACCCGGGTCTACCACCTCTACTAAAACCTCTGCCCCCTTGACCACCTCTGCTGAAAATAGGTCGAGAAGCTGCAGAATCTGCCTGTCTATGCTCTTGCATCTCAGGACAATCTTTAATGAAATGAGCTGGTGACCCACATCTAAAACAACCAGCTGATCCACCAAATTTCCAACAAATACCCCCATGGGTCTTACCACAATGCTCACACACAGGTGGAGTAGACCTCTGAATCACTGGAGTCGGGGCACTAGCTACAGAAACTGTAGGTCTCTGCCTCTGCCTCTGATACTGCACTGATCTGCTCGACTGCCTCTGACTTCTACTGATTCTCGAAACAAAACTTCCTCTAACCCTCTTTATAGATGAAGACCCTGCCTCAAACTGCGGTTTCCTTACTTTAGTCTCCTCCTCAGTAGCAACTGCTGTAATGCTCTGCGCTCTCTCAACACTTCTAGCTGCTGCAACTAGCTGAGAGAAATCCTGGTACCGAGAGCCAGCCACAATGCACATAATAGAGGGCCTCAATCCCTCCTCAAATCTTCTGCACCGGTCTATTTCATCAGAGATAATTCCCCCGGCATAACGACTCAACCGGATATACTCAATTTCATATTCTATCACCGTCCGGTCTTCTTGCCTCAAATTCAGGAATTCCATCTTCTTAATATCTTTATACTCCCTCGGAGTATATTTCTGCTCGAACTCCCTCTAAAAATCACCATAAGATAATGTAGGTGGATCATCCATGGCATGAGGAACCGTTTTCCACCAGTCATAGGCATCTTTCTGTAAGAGGGATCTGGCATAGTCAAATTTCTCATCTGGAGTAGCTTGCAACTGGATGAATATCATCTATACTTTATCCAACCACTGCTCAGCCACTGCAGGATCAGTAGTGCCCAAGAAATCTTCAGTCCCATATTTTCTCAACTTATCGTAATTTCTTACCGGCACCTGAGGCTGGGGTGGTGGTGGTGGTGGCTGCAATGGAGCTGGTCTCAATAATTCTATCATATGTCTTAACCAACCCGGCGGACCCTCATCTGCAGTTGATCTCTCCGGCATAGAAACAGGTGCCTCACTGACTATCTCAACTCTAGTTCCATCTCTATTCTCATCAGGAGCTACACTCTCTGCACTACCCTCTACAGACTGTCGTAAATGAGAAGCCATCTCTACCTATATCTGCAATTACAGTAGAATATACCCATTAAAAATCAAAGACCGCCATACCAAAACATGTATCTTATTTAAAAACAATATTTTAAAACTCAAAATCTCCTTTTTCTTACAATTGACCTAGGTTGAGAATCTCAAACCTAGGCTCTGATACCAAAATAATTGTAACACCCCTATACCCCGTATACGTACACAGCATGCTTATACGATCGTAATATACGTATACTGAATATAGAAATGACACGGTTTACAAAACACACAAACCATCCCTTTAATATAATATGAACAATTTTAAAACATTTAAAAGAATTTATAAAACACAATAGACAAAATGTTTACTCAAAACGCAGCGGAAAAAATAACAAATATTTTCAAGTACATATACTTCAAAACTCAAGTTTTACAATATATAAAATAAGAATACATGATTAGCAGTATGTCTTTGATCTTTAAGCTCCACTATCAACACCTCAAAAATCTAGACTCTACTCGGTCTAGAGGAACTTTTCGATTCTTCCCTGTCACCTGCACGATAAATCACACTCGCGCTAAGCCAACGGCTTAGTTGTACAAACTACAATAATATTATGCTTTGATGCAATGCAAATGTCACTCAATCAAGTTTCATAAGCAATTCATGAAGTACTATTCATAATTTCCACATCCATAAACAAATTAAAGTTAAGACAAATATATATATAAACAAAGACAAGCATGGGCCCAAAAAGAAATCTAATATGTTATTCAAAGTTCAGAGTTACTGCTTTGGTCCATAATTACAATCATCAAGCCCATAGGTGATATATATATATATCTCTATCCATGGATAGTGTAACAGACCCAGTCTCTTGGACCTCAACCCGGTTAGAACCGAGGAAATCCTCAACCCGGCTAGACTATTAATGTTTTTGAGGCTTACGACCCAGTCTTTTCACCCCAAAAACATCACATTTCACATTTATCATTTCACAATTTTCAACTAGAATCGGCTTACGACCCGGTCATTTCACCTATGCAGTGATGCATAGGCATGCCGCCAAACTCAGAACACTGAAAATTGAATAACATATTAATCACACAATTATTTCATTTATCTCTTTATCAATCTCTTTCTCAATTCATTTCTCATTTCATATTCCATAATCAAATAGGCAACCATGCCCCAATTATTTCATTTACATTATCATAGCCAACCACAATGGCTTCATGTCACATCATATCTCAATTCACATTAAGGCAATTCATCATTAAAGTATTCATAATCAATTGCATTGAACATACATTTTGAATGATTATCATAGCTTTCACATTTCATATTCAATCATATCATTATATATTTAAAATCTTCAAGATACACTCCACCAAGTTCACATTATGCCAAAACATAACATTATTCATATGCATCAACAATGCAATAAGTTACTTAACACATTTAATCATATAATATATTCAATAATGTATGGTTTGTACTTACCTCAAGGACAACTCTCACCAAACTCCTCTTCCAAGAATCCACAACACTTGGATTAAGGCAACTCAACCCTCTTCAAAATCTAAATCAAAGGAATGATACACATAAGATAATAAGACTAAGAACCAACTAGGGCAAACTCTACACATGACACGCTCAACAACACGGGCGTGTCCCTGACCGTGCCCTAACTCCACAACACAGAAGCTTTGACACGCTCAGAACCACGGGCGTGTCACTGGACGTGTAATACCTTCTGTCTCACAGAAACATTGACACGTCCAACAACACTAGCATGTTCATGGCAGTGTCAATTCTCCAACATCACAGTAGCTATGACACGCCCAGTGACATGGGCGTGTCACTACTCGTGTCACCCATCCAATAACACAAACCTAATGACACGCCTAAAAACCTGGACGTGTTCATGGGCGTGTCAGGACAAAAATGCAGATTCCGGCCACAACAACACTACCTCTAATAAATCTCTTCTTTCCACCATTTTCCACTTCAAACAACCTTAATTAAACTCACCCAAAAACCATAAAAAACTTGCAAAAATACCAAATCAACTCAAAACATACATCAAACACAAATCATAATTATCACCTCAAACCCCAAAACACAACCACAACACCTTCACTTCCAACAAACTTACTCTTTCCTTCAATCCAACCCCAAAATCCAAAATCACTTGAACCAAACACTCTTAAACAAACACACAATCAAACAAACACATATCAACCCCAATCTTAACTCACAAACTCAAAGAAATCAAAGAATCAAGTGGAAAACTTACCAAGGATGAAGAAACTCTTAAATTTCCAACTTGAATACTTGAATACTTCCTTCAATCTTGAGTATGAAAGATCAAATCTCTCTCTTGCTCTCTTGCTAGGGAGTGCCAGCCAAAACAAAGAAAAGAAAAGGAAAGGAAATGAAGGCACACAAAGAAGAAGAAGAAAATAAAGTCAAACACTCAACCTTCTCTTTCCTCAAAACCCTCTCCTCCAAGCATTTAATATTAAAATACTTTAAATATCTCCATCCACTTCCACTCACTCAAATCCCACTTAATTAACTTAATTAATTTAAAATCATTAACTAATCATCTTTTGTCTTTACATTTGACTTGTATATGTTGTATATATCACTATATATACAACATATACACTCTCTCTTCACTTCCTTTCTTTTTCCAATTAAACACATATACAATTAATCCAATTACAACAATTATTATACAAAACATCTAGGGCATATTTTGGGATATTACATTATCCATATTACACACAATAATTAAAAGAAAACATCAACATATTAAAATCAAAGCAAGGTCCAAGCAAAACGAATAAATGGACACCCACCCGAAGATGGAAACATGTCCTAACATCACGTTCCTAAATAGGACACCCACTGAAAGGTAGAAACATGTCATTTACATAGGTTCTGAAATAGAAAGCAAATTAAATTACATGATATTTAACTAATGAGGTACCCACCAAGTGGAAACATACCTCTTACAACATTTGAAAATCTAAATAAATTGATAAAAGTAAATAATCATTCATCATAAATAAATCATTCATCAAAGATATTAAATATCAATAGAAAGTAAACATCCATCCATGATAAATTAAATAAACCAAGCATTGAACTTAAATAAATTAAAACATATAAAATAAATCAAAGCATAATCAAATATGGAATTAAATAAGGCAAATAAAAATCTAAATTATAGCTACTTTTTCCATTTAGGGTTCTTTATTTCGTGTGTTTAGGGTTTTGGAATTTATAGAGTTAGGCTACTGTGATTTTAAGGGAATTAAAAATAGATTAAAGTTTTATGTTTTAAAAGGTTGGTAAGACTCTTTGATTAACCAACTAGGGTTTATGATGTAAAATTGTGAAACTAGAATTTGGACTCTTTAAAACGTTTTTAATTTTATGGTTTCAAGTTTATTGTGTGAAATTAAAATATTTGTGTTTTTATGGTTTTTAAAATCTTAAAGGATTAGGGTTTAGAAAAAATTAGGTTTTAAGGTTTTAAAGGGGTTAGGGTTTTACCATTTTAGGTTTGGACGTTGCAATTAATACATACCTCCTTTTGATGGTTTCTCCAAAAATAATTCTTCTTGGATGAACAAAAACAATGGTTGTTGCTACCTTTAATCAATTGTTAATGGCTTTGCTTCTTCATGTCTCAAAAAGTCAGATTTGATTTCATTGCTTTCCCACTCAATTTTGGTTTCAAACTCTCCCAATTTTTGTCCAAATTTCTCCTCTTTTTTTTGTGTTGTAATTATGCTTATTTATAGAAATTTTTATGGTTTTTTCCTAGTTGCTCACACCATACATTATTTATTAAGAAAAAGAAACCGAAACCTAATTGTATTAGGTTTCGGAAAGTTTACATCGAAAAAATTTCGCTGGCGAAAAAAAACTGCTGCGGAAAAATTGCGCTGGCAAAAAATTTTGCAGCAGGAAAAATTGCGTTGGCGAAAAAGCTGCTCCTGCGGGTGAAATGACCACGGGCCCGCGCTGACTTTCGGAGATGATTTTTTCATCGCCGATTTTTTTATTATTTTTGATTTTTTATTCATTCCACCATTTTTTACTAAAATAAATATTAAAATTAATCAAGATACCATAAAAATTATTTTGAACTAACTAAAATATATTGGACCGGACTGGATCAACAATTAAGGGTCTACACCGGGCCAATGGTAATTTCTCCTATAGGTAGGTTGAAAGTGTGGTTTGTGTCCATCCACCATTATGACAATGCTTGAACTATACTCTGGTCTATCGGACACTCCTCGAATGGTAATTGCAAGATAAAGCTTTCCAAACCGCAATATCGGATAATCCGTCTTACCAAAGAAGGCACTATATCATACCATTATGATAATGCAACGATCACGCTAACACGGAGCCAGGTAAGTTAACACAAGGTAAATATATCATCATATTAATACCACTAATTTTTAGGCTAAATTTATTTATGTTCTATTTTTTTTCTATTTACTTATTTATTAAACTCTTAAATATGTTCATCTAATTAATTTATTTTTCCTAAATTTTAAGAAAAAAAAAGAAAAACAAAACAACAAAAAAACACAAAAAAAAAGAGAAAAAAACAACAAAAAAACTAAAACACAAAAAAAACTAAAAAATAACAAAATAATAAAATAATAAAAAAAACACAAAAAAGATCAAAAATGAAAAATAGTTTGCTGTTAAAATAAATAATTGAATTATTACCTTGGTCTTTTGATTTGAACTACGATGAAGCTGCATCCCGGCTAGCAGACTTATATTTTGATTTTCATGCTGTCGAATAAACTCTAATAACTCAGCATTAGATCGAGTTCCTGATCTTAAAGCATGCATTTTTTCCTCAACTCAATGCTAAACTCTCTAAACCCTTTGAATTCAAAATTTATATGAGTATGGATGAAATGAAGAAATGAGTTGATGTTTATATAGAAAAATTACAAGGGAAAAAGACAAAAATAAAAGAGGAAAACAGTATTCTCATCAGAAAAAAAAAGAGAAAAAGCAAATGTTACTGTTGATAAATAGTAAATTACTATTTATAAATAGTAAATAAATAGTTGGTGAATAGTGCATAAATAATAGCTACACAGTAAATAAATAGGAAACTCAATTATTCAATTCAATCATTCAGATATTTGCAAATATATAAATATGTTTGCAATTTTAAAATATTTTTACACGCAGAAGGCAAGAAGATATGGGCATGGTAAAAATTAGCTAAATTTTTTGCAAATTCCTTTAATATCCTACTGACTACAATTATTTTTTTGCAGATAATTAAATCTCTCTTAGCCTAGGTCCATAACCTAAATTCCTTCTTAAGCCAGAACTTAGCTCGGGTTAAGAACCCAAATTACCCTTAAGTCCAGAATATAGCTCGGGTCTAGAACCCAAATAACTCTTAAGTCCAGAACTTAGCTCGGGTCCAGAACCCAAATCTCTCTTAAGTCCAAAACTTAGCTCGGGTCTAGAATCCAAATTACCCTTAAGTTTAGAACTTGGCTCGGGTCTAGAACCCAAATTACCCTTAAGTCTAGAACTTAGGTCTAATCCAGAACCTAAATTACCCTTAAGTCCAGGACTTAGCTCGGGTCCAGAACCTAAATTACCCTTATGTCCAGAACTTAGCTCGGGTCCAGAACCCAAATTATCCTTATGTCCAGAACTTATCTCGGGTCCAGAATCCAAATTACCCATAAGTTCAGAACTTAGCTCGGGTCCAGAACCTAAATTACCAAATTACCCTTAAGTCTAGTACTTAGCTTGGGCCCATAACCAAATTACCCTTAAGTCCAGAACTTATCTCAGGTCCAGAATCCAAATCTCTCTTAAGTCTAGAACTTAGCTCGGGTCCATAACTCAAATTATCTTGAAGTCCAGAACTTACCCCGGGTCCAAAACCTAAATCCTAAATCTAGCTCGAGTCTAGAACCCAAATTATTTTTTAGTCCAGAGCTCAAATTAACCTTGGAAGTCTAGCATGGCTCCAAACCCAGTCAAAAATCATATTGCTTTTCACTCTCTTTTGCCGTAGTCTCAGATTGCTCAAGCAAGGGGCAAACTGTAGACCCTTAATTTTTGACCTAGTCTAGTCCAATATTTTTTATATAGTCCAAAATAATTTTTGATATTTTAATTAAATAATATTTATTTTAATATTCATAACTTATAATATTTATTTTTAATAAAAAATAAAAAAGGGATAACAGTAAAAAAAATAGAAAATAATAAATAAATAAAAATCGGCGATGGAAAAATCGATGACGAAAAACTTCATCACCGAAAGTGAACTGGCTTGGGCCAATTCGCGCAGGAATTTCCTACGGCAAATTAGCTGGCCCGCCCTTGCTCGCAATTTTTGGCCCGCAACAATTTATTTTCTCCAGCGTAATTTTTTTCAGCGCAGTTTTTTTGAAACCAAATTCTAATTGATTTTGAATTCTTTTCCTAAATCATTTTAATTTCCATGGACAATTAGAATTAGGTTTTAATTTTTTCCTATAAATACCACATTAAAACACTTCAGAAGGGGGGATCGAAACTTTGGACTTCTGACTTTGGGAGGATGGAAAAAAGGACACAGAAAAACCTAGGAGAAGAGACGACAAAATGGAATTAGCAGCAAGTAATCATTCATCAATCATCATTCCATCGAAGGCAGCAACGTTCCCTTTGTTATTGTTCATCCAAAAGTCAATTTTTTTGGTGGAACCGATTACGCAGGCTTGATCTTTAATCATAAATTATGTGTTCATAGTGGCTTTATTTTCTTTAATTAATAAGAATATGCAGTAACTTTATCTTTGTTTTTATAACCTTAATTGTTTACTTTAGTTAATACATTAGTCAGTTGGTTTTTGTTGCGCTCGAATTAACTCTACCATAAAGCGTTACTCGCAAGTATACGAGGTAGTTGTAGTAAAGGTGATCGCCCCAAGGTCGTTCTCTCAAGGAAGCTAAAGTGGTTAATTGCTTATCAGATTATGTTTAACAAGTAATAAAGAGATTTATAAATTGCTAAATAATGAAGAAGATTAATTAAAGTATAAAACAATAAAAGTAAATTGAGCTGAGTTTTGATTCACTTGATAGAATGGTCTAGGGTTTGCACTTCGCTACTACTTATATGTATGAACGTTTATTCCTCTTAACTAATTCAATTTCAAAGATTAAATCTCAAACAACTCAACTAATCGAGTCAAGGAAATAAGCTCTCGCATTCAAACCTCTTTCAACTAATCTTGTTATAAGTGAAATAATCTTTTTAATAGGTTATATCTCTAATTCACCTAAGTCCCTAATTGAATTGTTCAAGTATTAAACTTCATCTCTCGATCCATCATCTAATACCTTAAAACACATAATTGGTTGACAATCAATTATATATTAACAATGTTTCATTCAATCAAGGCTAAAGAAATTATTAGCTATGAGAAAAACCAATTCATACAATCATAGCAGATCCATACAAACCCTAGACTAGATCAAATTAGTTCATAATGAATCAAACATATTCATCTCATTAATGTTCAAAGAAATCAAAATAGACATGATAATATCCATTCAATGAAAATAAAGAGAATAAGTTTGAGAACAAAACCAAGTTACAACTCCTTGAAGCTTCTGAAGAATCTCTTGTTCAAATCTTGCAAGAAGGATGAAACAATGGTATGAACAATCTAATCTAAAACTAGTTTTGATCCAAAGTTTAATCAAAATCAAGAAAACTAATATTAAACCCTAAAATTTTTCTCTGACAGCTCAAAACTTTGCTCCAAATCGTCAATAGCTGCAAACCCTAGCTTTTCTTTTCCTTTTATATGAAACGTCGGCTTTAAAATTTGCTGCGTGTTTGGTTCATGAGGGACACAGCCAAGTGAGAAGTGACTTGGCCGTGTGAGTGCTTTTTTGGAGGGACACGGCTAGTGACTTGGCCGTGTCCCTTGCATGTGTCCACCACTGAATGCTTTTTCTTCTTTTCTTCTTTGTTGAGTGACACAGCCAAGTCAGAGGTGACTTGGCCATGTTGCACCATTTTGGAGGGACACGGCCAGGTGAATTGGTCGTGTCCCTTGCCTGTGTCTTCCACTGTGAGTTTTTAGTCTTCTTTGCCTTTGGAATTGGTGAGACACGGCCAAGTCAGAAGTGACTTGGCAGTGTTGGAGCATTTTTGGAGGGACATGGCCATGTTTGAGGTGACTTGGCCGTGTTGCTTCATTTTGGAGAGACATGGCCAGTGATATGGCCATGTCGCCTGCATGTGTCGCCTATTGTGATGATTTCTTCTTCTTTTCCTTTGAAACTAGGTGAGACACGGCCAAGTTGATGGTGACTTGGCCGTGTTTGAGCATATTTGGAGGGACATGGCCATGTTTGAGATGACTTGGCCGTGTTGCTTCATTTTGGAGAGACATGGCCAGTGACATGGCCATGTCGCTTGCATGTGTCGCCTACTGTGATGATTTCTTCTTCTGTCTTGGTTCCTTGGCTTTTTTAACCTAAAACAAAACTCAAACAAACTTTAAACAAAAAGTAAATAAACAATAACCAACAAAACATAAACACCATACTACAAACTAGATCAAAAACGACATAAACACTGAAATAAACTAAAACTACAAAATTAACAAAAACACTAAATAAACCGATTTAAACTAATAAAATACCTAAATAAAACAATAATTATTATAATAAACAAGACACAAATCTATAACAAAAACTAACAAAACAACTACCCCACACTTACAACTTTACTTGTCCTCAAGCAAATTCACATGGCATAAATTAAAAAATCACAAAACCTTAACTATAATTCCAACATATAAGATGAAATACTTAAAGACTCAGACATAAATAATTGCATCTTACTTCAATCAAGGATTTTCTTAACTCATTCATTAATCCAGACATACAAATCTCACCTCTCATCTAAGTGTTTCACTCGATTTCATAGGTTAATTCACTCAAACCACTCATGACTGCATGCTACCATAAACTTGCTTAATTATCCAATCTCCCTCACTAATTTTCTCAAGAAATAATCCGAAGGTCTTTCATTTGGATGTAATGGGGCTAAGGTAAAGGTGTGAGAAAAGATATTTAAGCTGGAGCATCAAGAAATGAAGTATCTAAATTAGAAAATACTCTTGCTAAGAAATTCATAACTCCCTCAAATGGCATACTCACAATCCATTAATACTTCACATACTTGCATACTTCAAGAAAAATAACGAGTCAACATTCCTCTAAAGCTAGAAAACATATGGATTTTGTATATATATATATATATCTTTTTCTTTTTCTTTTCTTTTTCTTTCTATCATTCATTTATATATATATATATATACAAAATATAAACTTGCACGAAACATTTAGCTTAAAATGTAGAGGAAAAGAATAATCAACTCTTAATACAATGTGCAAAGTATGCATTTCAACCCCAAATAGCAATACCATTTTTTTTTCTTTTTTTTTCTTACCCTACACTTTGAAATAAACCACCCTATTGACATATCATATAAACTCCATTCCTTAATGCAGGTATGATGATAATAAGAGAAAATTGAGCTGTGAATTGTGTTGATCAAACAAGAAAAAGTAACTTGGCTCATTAAGGAATTCAATATTAAGGGAGGTCTTTTTAAGCTAAAGGGCTAACCTAATTTGCCTTCATCATTTTAAAACCTGAGATTAAATCATAATGTGAGTTCAATCAGTATGCAAAAGCAAACTCTAGAGATGCAAAATCATGAAGGCGCACACTTAAGAGAAGAAAATCAATCATTTAATCTATAAGGCTAAAAACTCACAAAGGTGGGTTCTCAAAGATTTATATGTCATGAACCGCAGAATGCGAAAATTGATCCTGAATGAATTCAAATGCTCATTTCTATGCTGATACAAAAGTCTCAACTATAATGCAAGAATCACAGAAAATATCAATAAATTTTCAACAATTATGCCATGCACAACAAACACAATAAACATACCAAGGCAACCAAAACAAAAATTAAAGAAAAGCTAAAAGATTACCCCACACTTTAGAATTTACATTGTCCTCAATGGAAAACAAGAATAATAAAGAGAAAGAATTAAGTACAACCTGTCTTCCATCATCCCCTGATGAGGCAAAACTCAACCTTTTTATCACAAACACAAATGTTCAAAAACAAGATGCAAGAGAGCTTTAGGGTTTCTATTTATTTAAACTAAACATAAAATCAAAATTGCAAAATATAAAATTATAACTATGAAAAAGAAAATGCAAACCGATGGGTTGCCTCCCATTTAGAGCTTCTTTAATGTCATAAAGCTGGACATCATGCAAGGCTTATGGATCATGGATCAAGAGTGCTGTCAATGATCCTCACTTCCTGAAATCCTTCTTTTTATGGCTTAACTCTATGTCTATTTGCTTTAAAAATCTTATTGGTTCTAGAGTTTAGCAATTCAATGGCACCAGAAGGACATACCTTAGTCACCTCGAAAGGACCACTCCATCGAGACTTGAATTTACCTAGAAACAGACTGAGTCGAGAATTAAAAAGTAAAACTTTCATACCTGGACTCAATGTCTGTCGCACAATAAATCTGTCTTGAAGTGCTTTAGTGTGATCCTTATAATTCCTCGAGCTCTCATATGCCTTTGGGTTAAGGCATCTTTGGGTCTTCCCCACTGGTTTAGCCGCCTCTTCTAAAGTCAGTGTCAGCTCCAATTTATCTGGGGAACATGTCTGCAAGAAAGCATCTGAAACAACTGCTTCAACACAATTAATTAAAGAACATTCCTCATATAAAGCAGTTGTAGGAATGGGAGAAGTGTTAAAAATAGAAAAATCCACAGTTTGTCCTAAGACATTCATTGACAACTTACCATTTTTAACATCTATCAAGATGTTGGTAGTCGCCATAAAAGGCCTATCCAGCAGAATAGTGTGTGCAGATGGTGCAGGGTTATTACCTTCCATGTTAAGTACTATGAAATCCACAGGCACTATCAACCCTCCAACCTTAACTAACACATCTTCTATAACCCCTTTCGGGAATCTAAAAGACCTATCAGCTAATTGCAACACCATTTTTGTCAATTTAAGCTCCCCTAGTTCTAATTCTTTAAACACAGAATAAGGCATTAAATTCACACTAGCTCCTAGATCACACATGCCTTTAGTCCCCTTTCCATTCCTCATAGTAATTTGAATTATAAAGCTCCCAAGATCCTTTAGCTTGGGAGGTAGTTTATGCTGCAGAACCGCACTAGCTACCTCTGAAATTATCACCTTTTCATTCGTCTCATACCTCTTTTTCTTGGTGATCAGCTCTTTAAAAAACTTGGCATAAGCCGGCATGTTCTTAATTGCCTCAAGTAAGGGTAAGTTAATACTTACCTTAGATAGCATGTTGAAGATGTTAGAAAATTGCTTGTCTGGTTTATCATCCTTCAACCTGCTGGGAAATGGTATGGGTGGCCGGTATGGATTACTTGCCTTATGTAGATCTGCTGTAAGGGACTTCTCCACTGATCTTTCTCCAGCACCTTTGTTCTTTTGTTCTCCTCCCCCCTTGTTCTCTTTGTTTCCTGCATTCACAGAATCATTTTCAACATTATTATAAATTTCCTTACCACTTCTAAGAACAGTCACAGATTGCGCCTGCTCAGGTTGACTTGGGAATTTCCCCTTTTGTTGAATCTTCATCTGTTGTGCAAGTTGTCCAACTTGAGTCTCCACTTTTTTAAAAGATGCTTCTAAGGAATCCAGCCTCTTGTTGGTCACCTCTTGATTTTTAGCACTGACTTGGATAAAAAGCTTGTAAACTTTCCTCCAAACCCTCTATCCTAGACTTCCCTTGATTTGAGGATTGGCCTTGCTCTTGGTTCTGTCTTTGAAGAAAATGGAAAGGCTGCTGAGAATTATTTGTTTCCCAAGAAAAATTTGGGTGATTCTTCCAACCAGGGTTGTATGTATTTGAATAAGGATCATTCCTGGCCCTTGGTTGAAATCCTCCCATAGTATTGACTTGCTCAGCTTCATTCCCATATGATTCATATGCAGAGGGACAAATGTTTGCTCCATGCCCGACAGTTCCACAAATTCCACACGCTTCTTGAGTAGATGAAGAAATATTGTTCTTCATGTTCAGCATCTGCACTTGCCTTGTTAACTAAGCTATCTGATTTACCATATCACTATTGGCTTCCAATTGGTTCACCCCTTTGCTTCTTCCTCTTACACTCTTCTGTTGAGAATTAGCTCCCAACATCTCAAAAATATCATAAGTTTTAGCTGCTGTCTTTTCTCCCATGGCTCCCCCAGCTGCATTATCAACTATATTCTGAAATTGCTGGGTTAAACCATCATAGAAAAACTGGTTCAGAAGTTGAAGGGGATAGTGATGATGTGGACACTGGATCAATAGCATCTTAAATCTGTCCCATGCCTCATGAAATGGCTCTCCTTCAAATTGAGAGAATGTAGCTATCTTCCCTCTCAATTCAGCTGATTTTGATGTGAGTAGAACTTGCCCATGAATTTATTATAAACTTGCTCCCAAGTTGTCAGTGAGTTTTCGGGCAACATCATAAGCCAGCTCTTTGCCCTATCCTTCAAAGTATATGGAAAACACCTCATCCTTAACTGATCCTCTGTTAATCCTCCCAATGGAAAAGTGTTGAGGGTGGAGTAGATATCCCGAATAAAGTTCAAAGGATCTTCATTTGGAACTCCGTAGAATGATGGCAGCATATTTTAGTGAATGTTCTTCAACTCATAATTTCTGGCTGCATCTGTTAGTCTTATGCAAGAGGTGGAAGTTCCAATGACAGGTCTAGCAAAGTCTCTCATCGTTCTTTGCCTTTCTTCAGCCATTTTAACTGATTGTGCAGAATCTGACTCAAATTCAGAAGTGTCCTCCTCTGTATCAAATCCGGTATAGAGCTCAAACTCTTCTCTACTCCTCTTCACTCTTTGAATTTCTGGAATGAATGGATATAGCTCTCCTTCGAATGATCTCCTGCCTTGCATAAACAAAAATTTCTAGAAAAAGGAATTATTAAAAGCAAAAGACAAAATACAATAAAAAATAAACAATGAAAAATATTTTAAAATATTTTTTTCTAATAAACAATTTCGCCAATTAGCCTCCCCAGCAGCGGCGCCAAAAACTTGTTGCGCTCGAATTAACTCTATCACAAAGCGTCACTCGCAAGTATACGAGGTAGCTGTAGTAAAGGTGATCGCCCCAAGGTCGTTCTCTCAAGGAAGCTAAAGTGGTTAATTGCCTATCAGATTATGTTTAACAAGTAATAAAGAGATTTATAAATTGCTAAATAATGAAGAAGATTGATTAAAGTATAAAACAATAAAAGTAAATTGAGCTGAGTTTTGATTCACTTGATAGAATGGTCTAGGGTTTGCACTTCGCTACTACTTATATGTATGAACGGTTATTCCTCTTAACTAATTCAATTTCAAAGATTAAATCTCAAACAACTCAACTAATCGAGTCAAGGAAATAAGCTCTCGCATTCAAACCTCTTTCAACTAATCTTGTTATAAGTGAAATAATCTTTTTAATAGGTTATATCTCTAATTCACCTAAGTCCCTAATTGAATTGTTCAAGTATTAAACTTCATCTCTCGATCCATCATCTAATACCTTAAAACACATAATTGGTTGTCAATCAATTATATATTAACAATGTTTCATTCAATCAAGGTTAAAGAAATTATTAGCTATGAGAAAAACCAATTCATACAATCATAGCAGATCCATACAAACCCTAGACTAGATCAAATTAGTTCATAATGAATCAAACATATTCATCTCATTAATGTTCAAAGAAATCAAAATAGACATGATAATATCCATTCAATGAAAATAAAGAGAATAAGTTCGAGAACAAAACCAAGTTATAACTCCTTGAAGCTTCTGAAGAATCTCTTGTTCAAATCTTGCAAGAAGGATGAAACAATGGTATGAACAATCTAATCTAAAACTAGTTTTGATCCAAAGTTTAATCAAAATCAAGAAAACTAATATTAAACCCTAAAACTTTTCTCTGACGGCTCAAAACTTTGCTCCAAATCGTCAATAGCTGCAAACCCTAGCTTTTCTTTTCCTTTTATATGAAACGTCGGCATTAAAATTCGCTGCGCATTTGGTTCATGAGGGACACGGCCAAGTCAGAAGTGACTTGGCCGTGTGAGTGCTTTTTTGGAGGGACACGGCCAGTGACTTGGCCGTGTCCCTTGCATGTGTCCACCACTGAATGCTTTTTCTTCTTTTCTTCTTTGTTGAGCGACACGGCCAAGTCAGAGGTGACTTGGCCGTGTTGCACCATTTGGAGGGACACGGTCAGGTGACTTGGCCATGTCCCTTGCCTGTGTCTTCCACTGTGAGTTTTTAGTCTTCTTTGCCTTTGGAATTGGTGAGACACGGCCAAGTTAGAAGTGACTTGGCCGTGTTGGAGCATTTTTGGAGGGACATGGCCATGTTTGAGGTGACTTGGCTGTGTTACTTCATTTTGGAGAGACATGGCCAGTGACATGGCCATGTCGCTTGCATGTGTCGCCTATTGTGATGATTTCTGTTTCTTTTCCTTTGGAACTAGGTGAGACACGACCAAGTTGATGGTGATTTGGCCGTGTTTGAGCATATTTGGAGGGACATGGCCATGTTTGAGGTGACTTGGCCGTGTTGCTTCATTTTGGAGAGACATGGCCAGTGTCGCTTGCATGTGTCGCCTACTGTGATGATTTCTTCTTCTGTCTTGGTTCCTTGGATTTTTTAACCTAAAACAAAACTCAAACAAACTTTAAACAAAAAGTAAATAAACAATAACCAACAAAACATAAACACCATACTACAAACTAGATCAAAAACGACATAAACACTGAAATAAACTAAAACTACAAAATTAACAAAAACACTAAATAAACCGATTTAAACTAATAAAATATCTAAATAAAACAATAATTATTATAATAAACAAGACACAAATCTATAACAAAAACTAACAAAATAGTTTTCAAAACTCCACTTGCATGTTTTGTAAAAACTAAAAATTTAAAACCGTCCAGTAGCCTAAATCATTGATTAAATTATCAAAAACCCTAAATTATTCTTCTGTTTCCAAAACTTTAAAAATCCTAAATTATTCTTCTGCTCCAAAACATAAAAAACATTGTTCTTCTATTTCCAAAACTTTAAAAACACTAAATTGTTCTTCTGTTTCCAAAACTTTAAAACACTAAAATGTCCTTCTGTTTAAAAAACATTAAAACCTTAAATTATTTTTCCCCGAACTATTTTCTTAATCATCTAAACCCTAACTTCTTTATCTGAAACTTCAAAATTTCTTCTTATTTCTCCAAACCCTAATCTTCTTTACAGTTTCTAAAAAATATAATCATAATTGTTTCTAGAAAACTCTAAACTATTTTCTTAAATTCTAAGATCGAATATTTTTTCTAAAATATCAAAAACCCTAAACTATCTTATTAATTCTCAAAACCCAATCCAGTAGTTTTCCTAAACCTTAATTCTTAAAACATCAAAACTTTATGACAAGTTCATCAACACCTAAAACCCTAATCCAGTGACCCTAAAACCCAATCTAGTAAATCTAAATTCCTAATTCCTAACTCAGTAACCACAATCCAGTAACCGTGAGTCCTAAACTCTAAATGTCTTAAGGTTCTAAAACCCTAATTTCATAATGTTATCCCTAAACCCTAATTTGATTAACCAAAAACCTCACTACTTCCTTAAATTTATAAAATCCTAATCAATTCCATTTTTCCAAAAATCCTCACAGTAGCCTAAATAATAAATATAATAATTTTAAAATCCCAAAACCGTAAATGTTAATTAAAGAACCCTAAACTGAAACATAAACCTATATTTGTATCTTTATTCGCTTTATTTAATTTTAGATTTGATTATGCAGTTTATTATATATTTTGATGGTTGATTTATTTAATTGCAATGCTTGATTTATTTAATTTATCATGGATGGATATTTTCTTTATTATTATGATTATTATTTATTTATTTTGGTATTAAAATTATAAGAGGTATGTTTTCACTTTGTGTGGTACCTCATTAATTAATTTTCATGTAATTTAAAATGCTTTTATATTTTGGACCAATGTAAAGGACATGTCTCCACCTTTATGCGGGGTCCTATTTAGTTTTAGACTTGAACGATGTAAGGACATGTTTCCATCCTCGGATGGGTGTCCATTTATTTGCTTTGTTTTGACATTGCTTTCACTTTAATATAATGATGCTTTATTTTAATTGTTCATGTAATATGGATAATATTGTTATATTTAAGAATTTTATAATATTAAGACCTGCAAAGGAGGCTGGTTCCAATGAACCGGGCGTTGTGGGGGTGCTGGGCCGTTTCTCACCTTCCCCATACGAACCCAACTTTCCGAACACATTAGGGGGTTGGAAATTCCTTAGGAATTGAGTCATCCACCCTTTCTTTTTCCCAGCCCGTCCAGGTGGCGACTCCATTTTCTTTGGGCTTAGACCCATGTTCTCTAAGGCCTTGAGCCTAAACAGTGTCGAAGTCACAAGAACCACTCCACCGGGAGTAGGGGCAAAAATCCTCGCTCACTCTAGGCAAAGGATACTTATTCTTGATGGTCACTTTATTCAAATACCGATAATCAATGCAAAGTCTCAAAGTGCCATCCTTGTTCTTCACAAACAAAACAGGCACTCCCCACAGAGACAAACTAGGATGAACAAATGCTTTATCCAACAATTCCTGCAACTACACCTTCAGCTCTCTCAACTCAGCAGGTGCCATTTGATAGGGAGTAATAGAGATGGGAGTGGTACCAGGTAACAAATCGATACCAAACTCAGCCTCTCTCACAGGGGGTATCCCTGGCAACTCCTCATGAAAAATAACTGGAAATTCAGCAACTATGGGTATACTATCAACTTAAGAACCCACTACTATGGTATATACCACATGAGCAAGACAAGCCTCACATCCCTTTCGAATCAACCTCTTAGCTGCAACAACTAAAACAAATATGGATGCAAGTTGTTTCTGCTCACTAGATACCATCACACTACTACCATCATAGGTTCTCAGGGTAACACACTTCTTTTGACAGTCTACCACAGCCCCATGCTTAGATATCCAATCCATGCCTAAAATTAAATCATACTCCTTGAAAGGCATCTCAATCAAATCACAAAGGAACTCCTCATCTTTTACACAACTGAACTATTATGATGCACCTTACTAACTACAACAATCAAATCCTAGGGACTCTGAATGCAATTTAGTCACAGGCAAGATAGATGCACTTATGTATGAATGAGTAGAACCATGATCTATTAGAGCAAGAATTTGAATGCCAAATAAAGAAAATGTACCAACAATGATGGCTGAAGCATTCGGCTATCTCTGCATCACATACACTCTCTGTGATGGCCCTGCCTCATCTGGTCTACTACCTCCAGCTGTAGAAACTCCTCTCTGACTAGACCCAGGTCGACCACCTCTACTAAAACCTCTGCCCCCTCGAACTCCTCTAACACCGGGTCGAGAAGCTGCAGTATCAGTTTGTCTATCCTCTATAGCTCAGAGCAATCTCTGAGGAAATTATCTAGTGACCCAAATCTATAACACTCCTGGTCCACCTGTCTTCCAGCAAGCACCTCCATGTGCGCTACCACAATGGACACATGTATATGAAACTGGTCTCTGAACCACTAGAGTTGGAGTGCTAGCCACAGACACCGGGGGCCTGTGATAATACACATGATAGAGGGTCTCAACCCCTCCTCAAATCTCCGACACCGGTCAATCTCATATGAAATAATTCCACCGGCATAATGACTCAACCGGATGAACTCTATCTCATACTCTGTCACTGACCTGGTATCCTATCTCAGACTCAGGAACTCCATCTTCTTTGCATCTTTATACTCCCTCGGAGTATACTGCTGCTCAAAATCCGTAGAAAATCATCATAAGTCATGGTTGGTGGATCATCCATAGCATGTGGAACAGTCTTCCACCAATCATATGCATCTCTCTGTAGAAGTGATTTGGCATAATCAAACTTTTCTTCAGGAGTAACTTGCAGCTAGATGAATACCCTCTAAACTCTATCTAACCACTGCTCAGCTACTGTAGGATCTATAGTACTGATACGGAACCTCCAAGAATAAGCCTGAGAACCCCTTGATTTCGAACCCCCACAGCATTAACTTGAAAACCCCTAGTCGAATTCGGTACAACCCCCAAGGATTAGGTTAGATTTCAGATTACCTTGAATTGATCAAGGATCCAAGATTTCAAAACAAGTCAGTTCCTAAATCCCAGATTCGAAACACTCCACAAGAAAGTTGATCAAACTACTTGAATGTTTCTGAAGCATGTATTAAAGCAAGAACACAAAGATAAAAGCTAATTCGGCTTTTGGTTATAAAATCGTCCAAAACTTCAAAACTGATCTCTTACAACCCTAAATGAGATATAAATAGCTAAACCCTAATTAGGGTTATTAAGTAGCGTTTGGCTTTCTAATCAAAATATAAGAAATAATAAAGTAATCAAAGTCCTAATTTAATACCAAACAAACAGGGCCCTTACTTTTTAAATGAGCATAACTAGTGGGCCTTAATACAAGCCTCATTCGTGAATTACAACTTGTAGCAAGTTGTAATTGACTTCCTTTGGTCTTGTCTCCAAGCTTGTAATTCCTTGCAAACCATAGTTTGCCAAATTCACCAAATCTTGCAAATGGCAAATTAGTGCTTGCTGAATCTTTTTGGCTTGCGATCTAGTTATAAGACCTTGTGGCAGAATAATTGGATTGATGATCTCCTCAACTTGGTCCTCACGTCCTAGGCCTTGCTCATCCTTGCGGTGTGCTGGTTGTTCCACAACATTTCCCCTCTCCTCAAAAGGATTCGTCCTCAAATCAAAAGCATCACCTACATCAAAAGGACTTAAATCAGCAACATTAAACGAAGCACTCACATTATATTCACCTGGCAAATCCACTTTATATGCATTATCATTAATCCTTTCAAGTATTTGAAAAGGACCATCTCCTCGTGGATTTAACTTAGACTTGCATTGCTGTGGGAACCTTTCTTTGCGAAAATGTACCCAAACCCAATCACCAGGCTGAAAAAGCATTGGCTTTCTTCCTTTATTCACTCTAGAAGCTACTTTGGCATTTTGTTTTTCAATCCTTTCCTTAACCTGCTTATGTAACTTCCTCACAAAACCTGCCTTTGAACTAGCATCAACACTCACAAAATCGTTAGATGGCAATGGCAAAATATCTAAAGGAGTAAGCGGATTAAAACCATAAACAATTTCAAATGGAGAACAGTTAGTGGTGCTATGAACAACCCTATTGTAAGCAAACTCCACAAATGGTAAACAATCCTCCCACATCCTAATATTCTTTTCTATTACTGCCCTAAGCAAAGTAATCAATGTTTGATTCACAACCTCAGTTTGACCATCGGTTTGAGGATGGCAAGTAGTAGAAAACAGCAACTTAGTTCCCAACTTTCACCACAAAACACGCCAAAAATGACTCAAAAACTTAACATCTCGATCACTTACAATGCTTTTGGGTATGCCATGCAAACGCACAACCTCTTTAAAGAACAAATCAGCAATCAATTTTGCATCATCAGTTTTATGACATGGTATAAAATGAGCCATTTTACTAAATCTATCAACCACAACAAATATACTATCATGACCTCTCCTAGTTTTAGGCAAACCAAGCACAAAATCCATAGACAAATCAGTCCAAGGTCCATTAGGAACAGGTAATGGCGTGTACAAACCATGCGGTTTCAACCTGGACTTAGCTTCTCTACATGTTATGCAATGCTCACAAACTTTATGCACATCATGTTTCATACCAGGCCAATAAAAATGTTCTATCAACACATCATAGGTCTTACTTACCCCAAAATGACCCATCAAGCCTCCTCCATGGGCTTCCTTAGAACACTTAGGAATACACAATCTACTTTTCTTGAACAAAAAACCATCAAACAAATGAAAGTCTTTCAAAACAGCCACATCACCACACGAATTATATATGTCACCAAAATCCACATCACTAACATATAATCCCTTAATATGCTCAAAACCCAACAATCTAGCACTAAGAGAATTAAGTAAAACATACCTTCGCGACAACGCATCAGCCACTACATTCTCCTTAACTCGCTTGTATTAAATCACATATGGGAATGTTTCTATGAACTCCACCCATTTGGCATGCCTACGATTCAGCTTATCTTGACCCTTCAAATGCTTTAAACTCTCATGGTCAGTATGTATCACAAACTCTTTTGACTACAAATAATGCTGCCATGTATCCAAAGCTCGAAACAATGCATATAACTCCTTATCATATGTCGGATACTTCAAAGCCGCTCCACTTAGCTTTTCACTAAAGTACATCAATGGCCTTTGATCCTGTATCAAAACAGCTCCAATTCCTATGCCACTTGCATCACATTCAATCTCAAAAGTCTTATCAAAATTAGGCAAAGCAAGCAAGGGTGCATTACACAATTTATCCTTAAGTTCATTAAATGCATGTTCTTGTGCATCTCCCCAAACAAATCCGACATTTTTCTTAACTAACTCATTCAAAGGTGCAGCTATAGTACTGAAATTTCTAATGAATCTCCTATAAAAACCAGCAAGTCCATGAAAACTCCTCACCTCACTAGCATTCTTAGGTTTCGGCCAGTCCCTAATAGCCTTTACCTTTTCCTCATCAACCTCAATACCTTGACTAGACACCACAAAACCAAGAAAATGAACCTTATCCATGCAAAAACTACACTTCTTAAGGTTAGCATATAACTTCTCACGCCTAAGAATGTCTAACACAAGACGCACATGCATGACATGATCATCCAAACACTTAGAGTAAACAAGAATATCATCAAAGTAAACAATAACAAATTTACCCAAGTGCTCACGCAACACATGATTCATCAAACGCATGAATGTGCTAGGTGCATTAGTAAGACCAAACGGCATAACCAACCACTCATACAGCCCATATTTAGTCTTAAATGCTGTTTTCCACTCATCACCCACACTCATTCTAATTTTATAATAACCAGATTTCAAATCAATTTTGGTGAACAAACAAGAACCATGTAACTCATCAAGCATATTATCTAGTCTAGGAATAGGATGACGATACTTTACAGTGATTTTATTGATGGCTCTGCAATCCACGCACATCCTCCATGTCCCATCCTTCTTTGGCACAAGAATAACAGGAACTGAACAAGGACTCAAGCTTTCCCTCACATATCCCTTAGCTAGAAATTCCTCCACTTGCTTTTGTATCTCCTTTGTCTCAAAAGGATTAGCTCGATACGCTGGCCTATTGGGAATGGAAGCTCCAGGAATGAAATCAATTTGATGCTCTATGCCTCTGATTGGCGGCAATTCATCAGGCATTTCTTCGGGAAACAAATCTGCATATTCCTGCAAAAGATCAACAAACACACTAGGCAAAGATTAGTTAGAAACAGTAGTATCTAAACGAGCCTCTTTGCACAAAAGCACAAACATAGGCTGTTTGGTGTAAAAAGCATGTTTAACCTCACTTGTACTAGCTAACAAACTCACATTCTTCTCTCCTTCTCTATTTTTCTCAAACTAAATTTGTTTTGATTTTTCTTTTCTCTCTTTCTTTTCATTTGCAATCTGATTTTTTTCACTCATTTTTTTGTCACTCTCTCTTTCTTTCTTTTCAAATTCAAGTCTCATTCTTTCCATTTTACATTGGTCTTCATACACTTCTTTTGGAGAAAGTGGTGTCAGAATTGTCTTTCGTCCATCCTTAGTGAATGAATACCGATTGAGATATCCATCATGCTTAGCTCGCCTATCATACTGCCATGGACGTCCAAGTAGAATCTCTCCAGCATGCATTGGCACCACATCACACAACACCTCATCATGATACTTACCAATGGAAAAAGAAATGATAGATTGTCGATTTACCTTAACCTCTCCACAATCATTCAGCCACTGAAGTTTGTAAGGATGTGGGTGAAGTTTCATAGGCAACCCCAATCGATCAACCAAAAATGTACTTACCACATTGGTACAGCTTCCACCATCCACAATCATACTACAAGCCTTGCCTTGAATGTGGCACCTTGTATGGAACAAGTTGTCTCATTGTTCTTCCTGGTTTTCCTCCTTCAATTGCATATTAAGAACACGCCTAGTAACCAGCAAGTCACCCTTAATTGGTTCTTCAATGCTCCCATCACTACAACTTTCCAATGCTGGCATCTCACCATCATCACTCTCATTGTCGTCTTCCTCTTCATCAGTCACTATCTCACCATTTCTCATGGTCATAACTCTCTTGTTTGGACATTCTTTGCTGATATGTCCCACACCTTGGCACTTCCAACACTTAATATCTCGATTTCGCAGCTTAGGCTCTTCAACTTTGGACTTGTCTTTAGAACTTGATTCGGCCTTCACTTTCCCACTATCTTGACCAGCCTTGTTTCTTCCCTTATAATCACGCCTTCCTTCCCTATTCCAAGGAGAAAAAGAATTAGAAACAAGTTTTGAATAATACCTTGATGGTCTTCTTCCTTGGAGTTGTTTTTCCACCTTGATGGCAATATGCACCATCTCTTCTAACTCCACATATGGCTGCAAATCAACCTGGTCAGCAATATCCGAATTCAAACCAGCCAAGAAACGTGCCATAGTAGCCTCTACATCCTCATCTAGGTTAGCTCTAGTCATCAACATCTCCATCTCTTTGTAGTAGTCATCAACACTTTTACTTCCTTGCTTGAGAACCTGAAGTCTCTGCATGATTTCCCTATGGAAATGTCTAGGTACAAACCTCTTCCTCATGACTGATTTAAGATCAGCCCAAGTCTCAATAGGATACTCCAAATTCCTTCTTCTACTAGTCACTAACTGATCCCACCAAGCTATAGCATAATCTGTAAATTGAGTAACAATAAGCTTGACCTTCTTTTCCTCAGTACATCGATGGCAATCAAATATGAGGTCAACCTGCTTCTCCCATTGCAAATAAGCTTCTGGATCTGATTTACCACGAAAATTAGGAATTTTCAGCTTGATGCTTCCCAAGCTCCTATCAACGACTTCATCATCACCATGATTTCTACCATAGAAAGGATTATTATTCATCCTTCCCCTACCTCTACCAGCACCACGTCCTCCTCTACCTCCACCTCTATGTAGAGCTCCTCCAACCAGACTTGCATTATCCTCCTCAAGCTCATTTTCATCTTCCAAATGTTTAGGCTGTTGCATTCGATTTTTGCCACCTCTTTGCCTCTCAAAGCGCTCCGGTGTGGCTCTTTCAACACTCTGCAACCTCAAATCCATTCGCTCCAATGTTTCTGTTATGTTCTCCATAGTGCGGTATAAACGTGTAAATTCAGCTTGCTGCGCCTCACGCAATCGAGCTGGATCAATCTGAACACCCCTATCACTGTCATCTTGGCCAGACATTTTCCCTGCAATAAAAGGTTAGCACAAAACAAATAAAAGACCTCACAACACTCCCTCACGTGTTTACACTCAATAGATGAAGGTTGGTCTCTCGTGTTTCACTCAATATATGAAATCACTCACGGTTCAGCTCACACCTCTCAAGCTGATATCTTTTACGTTCTTAAGTGAATCACACTTTATGAAACAACTCAAATAGCCTTCCCTGTGTAGTATCCCAAAATCTGAAATTTCGTGAGAAAAAAATTCAGTTACGTCTAACCCACCTAGATTCGACCCTTAGCACCTAAATAACAAGGAAAATGAAAAATTTTTCTTGAAGTGATTTTATACTCTCTTTTTTTTTTTTTTTGCTCCCTCTCACTATCTCAAGATGGGCAGCCCTAATTCACACACCACACAAAACTTTTTTTTTCAATCAGGTAACAAGAACAAGATCAATTTAGAGGACTTCCTTTTGAAACTCGAAATTGGAACATAATAAATAATCAAGACTTCCTTTAGACCAATTCAGCTTTCCTTTTGAAACTTGTTTGAAACACTTTCTTGGAAATTCGAAACAGAATCAGAATGATTAACAAGAATAAGATTCGGATTTAGAACACTTTCGAATCAACAAATTTCGAATCAACAATCAAGAACACAATTTCAAATTTGAACAAAGCAACCTAAATTCCCAATTCGGAAATCCACAATATAACAAATCCAATTCGGAATAGATAGAACAAACCAATTCGGAACAAATCAACCAACCCAATTTCAGAATAAGAAAAACGATTTGGACAAAAAAGGAAAACTGAATTCGAAATTGAAATAAGTCTCCAAACACAAAACGAAAACTAAATTAGAACCCTAACGAGAATTTTTTTTTTTTGAATTTTCGACTTTGAAAGAAAAACGAAAACGATTCAAGGATCAATAACAAAGAAACAAAACGAAACTAACAAGAGAAGAAACGAAAACGAAAGTAACCCACAAAGGAAACAAAAACGCAAATAGCAGGTGAAGAAAACGAAAACGAAAATAACCCACAAAGAAAACAATTCAGAGGAACAAGGAAAACAAGAGAACGAATTGAACAATTGAAACAAAGCAACAAAAACGCAAATAACAAAAGAAGAAATGAAAACAAATTAGAAGGGATAAAACCTAATCTAGAGCGTAGGCTCTGATACTAAATGATACGGAACCTCCAAGAATAAGCCTGAGAACCCCTTGATTTCGAACCGCACAGCATTAACTTGAAAACCCCTAGTCGAATTCGGTACAACCCCCAAGGATTAGGTTAGATTTCAGATTACCTTGAATTGATCAAAGATCCAAGATTTTGAAACAAGTCAGTTCCTAAATCCCAGATTCGAAACACTCCACAAGAAAGTTGATCAAACTACTTGAATGTTTCTGAAGCATGTATTAAAGCAAGAATACAAAGATAAAAGCTAATTCGGCTTTTGGTTATAAAATCATCCAAAACTTCAAAACTGATCTCTTACAACCCTAAATGAGATATAAATAGCTAAATCATAATTAGGGTTATTAAGTAGCGTTTGGCTTTCTAATCAAAATATAAGAAATAATAAAGTAATCAAAGTCCTAATTTAATACCAAACAAACAGGGCCCTTACTTTTTAAATGAGCATAACTAGTGGGCCTTAATACATAACTAGTGGGCCTTAATACAAGCCTCATTCGTGAATTACAACTTGTAGCAAGTTGTAATTGACTTCCTTTGGTCTTGTCTCCAAGCTTGTAATTCCTTGCAAACCATAGTTAGCCAAATTCACCAAATCTTGCAAATGGCAAATTAGTGCTTGCTGAATCTTTTTGGCTCGCGATCTAGTTATAGGACCTTGTGGCAGAATAATTGGATTGATGATCTCCTCAACTTGGTCCTCGCGTCCTAGGCCTTGCTCATCCTTGCGGTGTGCCGGTTGTTCCACAACATTTCCCCCAAGGATTAGGTTAGATTTTAGATTACCTTGAATTGATCAAAGATCCAAGATTTTGAAACAAGTCAGTTTCTAAATCCCATATTCGAAACACTCCATAAGAAAGTTGATCAAACTACTTGAATGTTTATGAAGCATGTATTCAAGCAAGAACACAAAGATAAAGCAATTCGGCTTTAGGTTAATAAATTCGTCCAAACTTCAAAACTAAGATGGCTTACAACCCTAAATGAGATATAAATAGCTAAACCCTAATTAGGGTTATTAAGTAGCGTTTGGCTTTCTAATCAAAATATAAGAAATAATAAAGTAATCAAAGTCCTAATTTAATACCAAACAAACAGGGCCCTTACTTTTTAAATGAGCATAACTAGTGGGCCTTAATACATAACTAGTGGGCCTTAATACAAGCCTCATTTGTGAATTACAACTTGTAGCAAGTTGTAATTGACTTCCTTTGGTCTTGTCTCCAAGCTTGTAATTCCTTGCAAACCATAGTTAGCCAAATTCACCAAATCTTGCAAATGGCAAATTAGTGCTTGCTCAATCTTTTTGGCTCGCGATCTAGTTATAGGACCTTGTGGTAGAATAATTGGATTGATGATCTCCTCAACTTGGTCCTCACGTCCTAGGCCTTGCTCATCCTTGCGGTGTGCTGGTTGTTCCACAACAAGTACCATTGAAGTCCTCAGCTTCGAACTTTCTCAATTTATCACATTGCCTCATCGGTACTTGCAGCTTTTGGTGGCAGCTGCTGCACTGGAGCCTACCTCAACAACTCTACCATATTTTGTAACCAAACCGGCAAAATCTCATCAACTATTGGTCTCTCTGGCACAGGAGCAGTTGCCTCTCTAGCTATCTCAACTCTAGCTCCATCTCTACCCTCAACAGGAGCTACACTCTTAGCACTACCTTCTACAGAATGATGTGTCTCAGATGCCCTAACTACCTATATCTGTAAACACAACAGAAGATTACCTCATCAAAGATCAAAAACTGCCAGTGCCAATACATGTATCTTATTTAAAAACCATATTTTAAAAATCTCCATTTTCTTTTTCTTACAATTTACCTAGGTTGAGAACCTCAAACCTAGGCTCTGATACCAAAACAAATGTAACACCCTTGTACCCCATCTACGTACACCACATACACCCACATATGTAATATACGTATACTGGATACAAGAATGTCACAATACATTTTAAACAAACAAATGTTTAACTTTAACATCAAATCATCCTTTTAACCATCTAAGTAAACTTAAAACATTTAACTTATATTATAAAAAGTAATAGATAAAAATTCCATGTTAAAATACATATATATATCATCATTACCCAAAAGTTTATCCAAAATATTTGTTTAATAAGCAGCGGAATAAACATATGTTTACATCAAAATCTATATTTACAAAAAAAATATAGAATTTATACATGCTGGCAGTTCATCTTCGATCTTGATGTCCAAATAAACACTGTTCTCACAATCTCAAGCCTAGACTCGACCCGGTCTAGCTAAACTCTCCGGCTCAACCGGATCTACCCTGTCACCTGCACGATAAATCACAATCGCGCTAAGCTAGAAGCTTAATGGTACAAACCTTGATAACAATACTATACAATTTCAATGCTAATGCATAACATAAATGGATGCCATACTTATAACATTATATCACATTATATTGCTCAATTGTTTTATAATTCATATTTCGCATTAAAGCAAAGACAAGCATGGGCCCAAAGAGATCTAATATGCCATTCAAATTCCAGAGTTACTGTTTTGGTCCAATAATCACATTTATCTTGCCCGAAGGCAACTCATAATCATAATCAGGGTTACCTCATATGTAACATCCCAACTAGGCTTCAAGGACTAGGCCCAACCCAGCTTCAAGGGTCTACTACATCATGTAACACCCAACTAGGCTTCAAGGACCAAGCCCAACCCAGCTTCAAGAAATTGTTAATTTTAGGCATGCCACCAACAACAAAACTCTAAAAATTGAATAAAATGCTTGGCACATAATTCTTGTATAATTTCATTATCAAATCCTTTTTCATTTTCTCATGATCAACTAGGCACAATGCCTTAAATATCCCATTTATATCAATATAGCCATCAGCAATGGCTTCACACACTATCATCAGTGTATACATAACAAATTGCATTATCCATACATTTTGAATCATTATTATATAATTTACATAGTTCACATTATGCAAATCATAACACTATTCTCATACACCAACAATATAATAGGTAACTTAACACATTTTTCAACCAAATGTGTTAAGTCCCAAAGTCATGTAAATGTATGCAATCATTTAAGGTTTGTACTGACCTCTAAGAGCAACAAACACCAATTCCAATCTCCTCTTCCAAGATATCCTTCAACACTTGGATTGGGGTAACTCAAATCTCTTCAAAAACTAATCCAAATGTGATTGTACATACTCACTTAGTGATACACATAAGAAAATAAGGAAGAAAACTATCTAGGGCAAACTCTACACATGACACCCTCAACAACACGGGCATGTCCATGACCATGCCCTAAATCCACAACACAGAAGCTTTGACAAGCTCAGTGACATGGGTGTGTCACTAGATATGTCAATCCTCCTCCAACACATAAGCTATGACACGCTCAATGACATGGACGTGTCACTGGATGTGTCAATACTCCAACAACACAGTAGCTATGACACGCTCAGTGACATGGGCGTGTCACTGGACGTGTCAATACTACTACTACACAGAAGTTGTGACACGCTTAATGACATGGGTGTGCCACTACTCGTGTCACCAACACTAAAAATAGAACCAATGACATGACCAAAGGCATGGTCGTGTTGCTGGGCGTGTCAGGCCAAAAACTTGATATCGACACCAAAAATGCTACATCCAATAAACATCTTTCAATAACCTTATCATCACCACACAATCCCAACCAAATCCATCAATATACCATAATAAACTTGCATAACATCAAAATAACTCGATTACATGCATCAAAACACAATCATAATCATATTTCACAACTCAAAACTTACACAATCCATAACTCTTGTTTTCTTGACCAAACTTAACCTTTTCTTCAATCCAACCCCAAATCAAAGTTAACTAAACAAAACAACCTCAAACATACCAAAATCAACCATACACACAACTACACCAACCATCCACCAAACTCATATACACAAACTCAAAAGAAATTATAGAAACAAGTTGGAAACTAACCAAATATGAAGAAAAAATCCTTAAAACTCCAACTTGATCTCTTGAAATCCTTCAATTGCTTGAGTTAGGAAGAAACAAAACCTCTTTTCCCTTTGCTATTGGTGATGGCCGGCCCTCTTGGAGAAGAAAGAAGAAGATGATGAAAATAGTCAAAACCACTCCACTACTCTTAAGCACTTAAATCCCCTCTTTTTCTCCACCAAGCAATTAAATTATTATAATATTATAAATATCAAATATCATCTTCCACTAACATTTAATTTTTATTTTAAATAATTAAATATATCATTTGACCAACTCAACTTGTTGACTTGTATATAATGTATATATCTCTATATATACAACATATGCACACTCCTTCCTCTTATCTTTTCACTTAATTAAATATACACTTTAAATCATATAATTCAATTTCAACAATTAGCATTTCCAAAATTTTAGGGTATCATATGGGATATTACAAACTCCGCTATGTCCCTCTTCATACCTGACCACCAATAATATTGCTTCAAATCATGATTCATCTTAGTATTCCCAAGGTGCATAGCAAAAGCCGACTGATGTGCTTCCTCCAAAATTATCTTTTTCAATCTTGCATCGTTAGGAACACACAACCTATCTCTGTACCACAAACTGCAATCACCTCTCATATGAAAGTCTCGACCCTCCCCCTTTTGGCAATCCAAAACAATTTTTTGGATTTTCTCATCTGCCAACTGAGACTCTCTAATATGATCCAACAACACCGGTCTCAATTGCATCTGAGCTAACAAAGCACCATCATCACATGATTCAAAACTAGCATGCAATGCTCTCAACTCAATAAGCAACGAGAGCAAACAAGCAGTCAAACCTGCCAAAGACTTTCAACTCAAGGCATCAGCAACAACATTTGCCTTACCAGGATGATAATCAATCAAACAGTCATAGTCTTTAATCAACTCCAACCACTGTCTCTACCGAAGATTCAACTCTCTCTAAACACCCAAGTATTTCAAACTCTTGTGATCCGTATAAATGAAATACTTCTCCGCATACAAGTAATGTCGCCAAATCTTCAAAGCAAAAACTATGGTTGCCAATTCCAAATCATGCGTCAGGTAATAAAACTCATGTGGCTTCAACTGCCGAGAAGCATAAGCTATGACTCTAGCCTCCTGCATCAAAACACAACCTAAACCACTATGTGAAGCATCACTGTAAAACACATAAGGTTTACCTTCCACAGGCAAAGTAAGAACAGGAGCTTGAGTCAACATCTCCTTCAATTGCTCAAAGCTTGCTTGACACCGATCTATCCACATGAATCTAACTCCCTTTCAAAGTAATATGGTGAGTGGAGTAACTATCAAAGAAAAACCCTTCACAAACCGTCGATAATAGCCTGCCAAACCCAGAAAACATCTAACCTCAGTCACTGTCTTTGGTGGACTACAATTCAAAATAACTTCAACTTTACTCGGATCAATTCTTATACCCTCTACTGAAACCACATGACCGAGAAAAGTCACTTGATCAAGCCAAAACTCACATTTAGACAACTTAGCGTACAATTACTTCTCTCTTAAAGTCTGTAATATAATTCACAAATGCTTGTCATGATCCTCCTCATTACATGAATACACCAAAATATCATCAATAAAGACCACCACAAACTGATCTAGATAGGGTTTAAACGCCCTATTCATCAAATCCATGAATACTGTTGGTGCATTCATCAATCCAAAAGGCATTACTAAGAACTCATAATGCCCATACCTCGTGCAGAAAGTTGTCTTAGGTACATCTGCATCTCTGACTCTCAAATGATTGTACCTCGATCTCAGATCAATCTTAGAGAAAACTACTGCTCCTTTCAATTGATCAAAGAGATCATCTATCCTAGGAAAAGGATACTTGTTCTTAATGGTCACTTTATTCAACTGCCGATAATCAATCCACAGTCTCAAAGTACCATCCTTCTTCTTCACAAACAAAACAGGGGCTCCCCACGGAGACACACTAGGGCGAACAAACCCTTTATCCAACAACTCCTGCAACTGCACCTTTAATTCTCTCAACTCAGCAGGTGCCATTGGATAGGGACTAATAGAGATGGGAGTGGTACCAAGCAACAAATCGACACCAAACTCAACCTCTCTCTCAGGGGGTATCCCTGGCAACTCCTCAGGAAAAATATCTAGAAATTCAGCAACTATGGGTATACTATCAAGCTGAGAACCCACTACTCTGGTATCTAACACATGAGCAAGATAAGCCTCACATCCCTTCCGAATCAACCTCCTAGCTGCAATAACTGAAACAAACATGGATGAAAGATGTCTCTGCTCACTAGATACCATCACACTCCTACCAGCACAAGTTCTCAGGGTAACACACTTTTGCTGACAATCTACCACAGCCCCATGCTTAGATAACCAATCCATGCCTAAAATTAAATCATACTCCTTGAAAGGCATCTCAAATAAATCACCAAGGAACTCCTCATCCTGTACCACAACTGAACTATTACGATGCACCTTGCTAACTACAGCACTAAAGGATTTATCACCAAAACATCAAATCCTAGGGACTCTGAATGCAATTCAGTCACAGGAAAGATTGGTGCACTTATGTATGATTGAGTAAATCTAGGATCTATTAGAGCAAGAATTGAAATACCAAATAATGAAAATGTACCCACAATGATGGCTGAAACATCCGATTTCCTCTGCAACACATACACTCACTGTGATGGCCCTGCCTCATCTAGTCTACTACCTCCGGCTGTAGAACCTTATCTCTGACTAAACCCAGGTCGACCACCTCTACTAAAACCTCTGCCCCCACAACTTCCTCTAACATTGGTCGAGAACCTGCAGTATCAGTCCGTCAATCCTTTAGTAACTCAGGGCAATCTCTGAGGAAATGATCTGGTGACCCACATCTATAACACACTCCTGGTCCACCTGTCTTCCAGCAAGCACCCTCATGTGCCCTACCATAATGGACACATGTATATGAAACTGGTCTCTGAAGCATTGGAGTCGAAGCACTAGCCACAGAAACTGTAGGTCTCGATCTCTGTCTCTGATGTTGTACTGACCTACTAGACTTCATCTGGCTCCTAATGAACCTCGAAAAATATCCTCCTCTGCCTCACTTCATAGATGAAGACCCTGCCTCACTCAGGGGCCTCCTAGCTTTAGTATCCTCCTCAGTAGTAGCTGCTGCAAGACCCAGTGCTCTCTCAATCCTCCTGGCAGCTGCAACCAACTGAGAAAAATCTTGATAATGAGAGCCTTCGACAATACACATGATAGAGGTCTCAACCCCTCCTCAAATCTCCAACATCGATAAATCTCATCAGAAATAATCCCACCGGCATAATGACTCAACCGGATAAACTCTATCTCATACTCTGTCACTGACCTGGTATCCTGTCTCAAACTCAGGAACTCCTTCTTCTTTGCATCTTTATACTCCCTTGGAGTATACTTATGCTCAAACTCCCGCAGAAAATCATCATAAATCAAGGTTGGTGGATCATCCATCGCATGTGGAACTGTCTTCCACCAATCATATGCATCTCTTTGCAGAAGTGATCTGGCATAATCAAACTTTTCTTTAGGAGTATCTTGCAGCTGGATGAATACCCTCTGAACTCTATCTAACCATTGCTCAGCTACTACAGGATCTGTAGTGCCATAAAAGTCCTCAACTCCAAACTTTCTCAACTTATCACACTTCCTTATCGATAACTGTAGTTGTGGTTGTGGAGGTGGCGGCTGCTGAACTGGAGCCTGCCTCAATAACTCTACCATATGTTGTACCCAAACCATTGGAATCTCATTAGCTGCTAGTCTCTCTGGCACAGATGCAGGTGCCTCTCCAACTATCTCATCCCTAGCTCCATCTCCACCCTCAATAGGAGCTATACTCTCAGCACTACCCTCTACAGGCTGACATGTCTGAGATGCCATAACTACCTATATCTGCAAACACAACAGAAGATTACCTCATCAAAGATCAGAAACTGCTAGTGCCAATGCATGTATCTTATTTAAAAATCATTTAAAAATCTCCATTTTCTTTTTCTTACAATTCACCTAGGTTGAGAACCTCAAACCTAGGCTCTGATACAAAAACAAATGTAACACTCTTGTACCCCATATATGTACACCACATACACCCACATATGTAATATACATATACCAGATACAAGAATGTCACAATCAATTTTAAACAAACCAATCTTTAAACTTTAACATCAAATCATCAATTCTACAATCTGAGTAAACTTAAAACATTTAACTTATATTATAGAAAGTAACAGATAAAACATTCATTGTTAAAATACACATATATATCTTCTTTACCCAAAAGTTTACCCAAAACATTTATTTAATAAGCCGCGGAATATACATATGTAAACATCAAAATCAATAATTACAAAAATATAGAATTTATACATGCTGGCAGTTCATCTCTGATCTTGATGTCCAAATCAACACTGCTCTCACAATCTCAAGCCTAGACTGGACTCGGTCTAGCTGAACTCTCTGGCTCAACCGGATCTATCCTATCACTTGCGTGATAAATCACAATCGCACTAAGCCAGAAGCTTAGTGGTACAAACCTTGATAGCAATATTATTGCTCAATTGCAATGCTAATGCACAACACATATGGATACCACAACTCATGGCATTATATCTCATTATATTGCTCAATCGTTTTATAATTCATATTTCACATTAAAGCAAAGACAAGCATGGGCCCAAAGAGATCTAATATGCCATTCAAATTCCAGAGTTACTATTTTGGTCCAATAATCACATTTATCTAGCCTGAAGGCAAATCATAATCACAGTGAGGATTTCCTCATATGTAACATCCCAACTAGGCTTTAAGGACTAGGCCTAACCTATCTTCAAGGCTCTGCTACATCATGTAACACCCAACTAGGCTTCAAAGACCAAGCACAACCCAGCTTCAAGTGATTGTTACTTTTTAGGCATGCCACCAACAACAAAACTCTAAAAATTGAATAACATACTAGGCACACAATTCTTTCATTATTTCATTATCAAATCCTTTCTCATTTTCTCATGATCAAATAGGTACAATGCCTCAAATATCTCATTTATATCAGTTTAGCCATCATCAATGGCTTCACACACTATCATTAGTGTATACAAAACAAATTGCATTATCCATACATTTTGAATCATCATCATCATATATTTCATATAGTTCACATTATGCAAATCATAGCACTATTCTCATACACCAATAATATAGTAGGTAACTTAACACATTTTTCAACCAAATGTGTCAAGTCCCAAAGTCATGTAAATGTATATAATCATTTAAGGTTTGTACTTACCTCTAAGAGCAACAAACACCAATTCAAATCTCCTCTTCCAAGATATCCTTCAACACTTGGATTGGGGTAAGTCAAACCTCTTTAAAACCTAATCCAAATGTGTTTATACATACTCACTTAGTGATAAACATAAGAAAATAAGAAGAGAACTATCTAGGGCAAACTCTACACATGACATCCTTAACATGGGCGTGTCCCTGACCATTCCTTAAACCCACAACACAGAAGCTTTGACACGCTCAGTGCAACATCCTAAAATTTTTGAAAATTTCTAATTTTTGGAAAATTAGATAAAATAAATTATAATTTAAAAGGATAAATTAAATTAATGGTTTTAAATGAAAAATGAAGGGATTTTAAATGAAAAAGTGGAATATATATGTGATATATATGCAAAATATACATAACATATGTAAAAGTCAACACTTTTTAAAAGAAAAGGGTATTTTGGTAATTAAATCTTATAAATTCAAAATTAATAAAATAATTCAAAAGCAAATTATTTTTGAATGGAAGAGAAAAATTAGGACTTTTATTTTATTAAAAAATAATTAAATATTAAATTATTTTAATATATATATGTGTGTGGTTAAAAAAAAAGATGAAAGGAAAAGAATATTAAAAGTCTTCTTCTTCTTCTTCTTCTTCAAGGACGTGGCTTCCATGGGAGCTTGAAGACCAAGGATTTTGCTTCTTCCATACTCCATAAATTGAAGGAATTAACAAGTTTCAAGTGGATTTTTAGTGATTTCCACCAAAATTAGTATGTTTCCATTTCTTTTCTTTGAATTCCATGGAAGATGAGATTATGTGAGTTTTGAGATTTTGATGTAGTATGTTGTAATTGTTGGAATTGATGTGTTTGATGTTATTTTGGGTAGTTAACAATTATTCTAAGGTTAGATTGAAGAGATGATGGAGTTTGGTTAAAGAATGGTGAAGAGAGAGAATTTAGGGTTGTTGTCCCAAGATGGCAAACAAGAGGGGGGGGGTGAATTGGTTTCCTCAAGAAATGATGGCAAATTTAAAAACTCAACAAACAAGAAATGCGGAATAGAGAATTGGTTGAGTAGTGAGAAGAAGAAAGAATGCATAAGATTTATAGTGGTTCAGATTTTCTTTAATCGTACATCCACTTCCTTAACAACTTGTTGAGGTATCACTAATCTTTGAAGTTTTACAAGCTCACTTCCAACTTTGGTGTTTTCACAAGTTTACACCTAACTTGACAAGTATTTTTCTAAGGATAACACTCAAACCACTTACAAGAGTTTTGCTAGGTTCACTCTCACAACCTTTTACAAGAGTTTTTCTCAGGCTTACTCTCACAACCTAAGTGTTTTTCAAGCTCACACTCAAACTTTTACAATGGTGTTTTCAATGCTTACACCTAACATTCATTAGAATTCAAATGTAAGTTGGAGTAAAAGAAAATATGTTGCTTGGCTATAAATTTTTTTTCTCCTCATTTTTCTTCTATTTCCTTCCTTTTTCTTAACAGAATAGCAATGTATTTATAGCCAATATGGTCTGACTAGCCGTTATAGATAATGAGAATTAAGTCTTGGTAGTTTAGACCATTTTCAATAGACTGTTTGAAGCATTTCATGGCCATCCTTAATACAAGGATGGTCGCATTCATGACACAGGCGGCCGCCCTTGGACAAGGTGCGGTCGCTGCATTCAAATTTGCTTCAACGGTCAAATTTACGTGTTCTGCAGTAGGAATCTTGCCCATGCTGTGGTTGTCAGGATGGTCGCACGTAGGATAGGTGCGGTCGCCCTTTTTGAATACTGAAGTGGGTTTATAAAGGTCATCACACGTGGCATTCTTTGACTGGGCAAAATGAAAGTCTGCCTAATTATGAATGTCGCGGTCGCTCTAGGTGCCATCTCGCGATCGAGTTGAGACACTCGCGTCGAACTTCTGGACGCACCTTAAGATGTGAATATGTTGCGCTCGAATTAAGTACTACTACAAAGCGTCACTCGCAAGTATACGAGGTAGCTGTAGCAAAGGTGATCGCCCCAAGGTCGTTTCCCCAAGAAGGTGTGGTTCGTAATAGCTTGATTGACAATTATTTAAATGCGGAAGTTTGTTGTGTTGGGATTGTGCGAGAATAATTAAAACCTAAAATTAACGTGCGTGGAGTTGTGTGTGATGGTTGTACAAGATCAAATCGATCCTTGGGAATGTGCCTAGGGTTATAGGTCCATTCAATCAAAGCTCAATTCTCAATTATCCATTAACATAACCTTGTAATTAATTTGTTCCTTAAGATTAATTAGTCAATTACTCATCCATTAGTTCTCACATTCATGAATTAACAATGACCAATTATTTCACATTATCAAATTAATGAAACCCTAGAACTTATATTTCTAATTCATTCATAGGGTGGTCGATTATATAGTTCCGATATCGAATTTCACCTCTCGATCCGTCATCCAATATTCAAAGATCAATAGGTAGCTAATCTATCAACCTAGCATTTAATGCAATACAATCAACCAATCAACAAGGAATATCAATGGAAATATCAAATCAAAACATTCAACCAAATATACTACAAACCCTAGGCATGGGTATTTAGCTCAACATCATCAATTTATAACATTCATTCAACTCAATATAACACAAATATAAATTGTTCATTGCAACATCAATCTCTTAATACAACAACAACAATAGAAATGAATTAAAAGAGAGAATAGAAAAACCCCTTGTGAAGATGCCAAGAGTAGGATTGCTAGTCTTCCTCCTAGCTCCACTTGATGTATTTGATGAAGAACTCAAGCCCTCTTCAATGGTTGATTCCCCTTGCAATGTGGAATGGAGCTTTCTCAAGTCACCAAACCTTGGGATGGAGCTTTCTCAAGTCACCAACCTTCAATGGATTTTGCCTTTGGAAGATGAAATGGAGCTTTCTCAAGTCACCACTCCCTTCAATGAAGCTTCTTCAACCTTTGAGAGCTTGTTAACCCAATTTTTCCCAAAGAACTTCAAAGATCCTATCAATGGAAGATGGAGAAGGTGAAGAGGATGGAAATGGAGGTTTGGAGGTGAAGGGACAAGGGAGAGTGTCACTCTTTCCCTCTCCCACGTTTTGCAGAAATTTTTGGCTCCAAGAACCCAAGAACTCCTTCCATTTTCCTCTTCTTCTCTATTTAATTCTTTCAAAAATACACACCCATGCCTTCCAACTCACACCATTACACTTTGTCCCCCACTTTTTATTTGTTTAATATTTCTTTTGGCAAGCAATAGTGTTTGTCTCCCACTTTGTCCCCCACTATGTTGAAAGAATTTTGACTTTTCAGGTGGGACACGGCCAAGCCAAGACAAGCTTGGCCGTGTCTCTTGGTCTCTTTCTTTAGGTGACACGGCCAAGCCAAGAGTGGCTTGGCCGTGTCTCTTGATTTTCATGGGACACGGCCGTGTCTCTTGGCCGTGTCCCTCACTGGACTTTTCTTTTCTTTCTTTCTTTCTTTCTTCCTTTTGGTACAGGGTGAGACACGGCCAGAGGGCACGGCCGTGTCATGTGACACGGCCAGTGTCCTGGCCGTGTCCCTTGATGGTGTCCGTTTCTGCTTCTTTTCTTTCCTTCTTTGCTTGCTCAAGTATCCAAGGCATGAAATGGGACACGGTCATGTGACACGGCCAGAGGCTTGGCCGTGTCACCTGGGTGTGTCACTTCCTGTCTTCATTTTTGCTCTTTCTTTGGTTTATTCTTTGTTTGCTCTTTGAATGAGACACGGCCAGAGGCTTGGCCGTGTCTCATGGCCGTGTCAGCTATTGCCTTGAAGAAGTTTTGAGGGACATGGCCATGTCTTGCTTGGCTTGGCCATGTCTTGCTTGGTTCATGCTTTTCTTGCCCGGTTTTGATCTTCCAAGGGTGTTTTTGCACCTAAACCTAAAAACAAACACTTTAAACAAACTTAAAACAAAAATCAATCAAAACATTAACTAAAACACACATAAAATCATACTAAAAACTAGTACAAAAATGAATTAAAAAATACCCCACACTTAATTCCTTGCTTGTCCCCAAGCAAGGCCAAAATCAAACACAAAAACAAGATGAATTTTGTTAAGTTCAAGAGTTATAAAGATGCATCAAGACTTCCCTATCCCTAAATCCGCAATCAATATTGAATCAAACAAAATCGACACTCATGCAATTAAGTGGTTTTCCATGCGTAACCAATGTTGTCACTCCCTCACCAACTCTTACAAGTGTTTGATCATGGTGGTGTTTACACTCATAACAATCAATGAAAGATTATTACCATAGGCTTGCTTATCAATCAAATCTCCACTACAAAATAACAATCAAGCATCAATCAAAAGGTCTTTATTGGGTTGTAATGGGGCTAAGGTAAAGGCATGGCATTTAAGAAATGTGAGCTTAATCATTAAGTTCAAGAGCACTTTAAGAATGAAGTACCCGATCATATACATAACCCAACAATCCCAAAACACCTTCCTCTCATCTACCCCTTGACATTAAAGAACTTTTCAAGGGAACTCACTTATTAAATCTTGCAATGATACATCCCAACCCTTTCAACAAGAACAACAATTATTGTTATTATTATATATATATTCTTTTTCTTTCTTTTTTTTATATTATTTTTTTTATTTTGCTTTGCAATCTTAAACCTACTAAATTTAACCCCACACTTAATTCAACACAACACTCGGTTATAAACGCTCTTAAAATGCTCTTGACCTAATGAAAGGGTAAGAGTTAAACAACAAGGTTCAAGCTAATGGTGTTGTGAAAAAGAAAGAAAAGGAAAAATAAAATAAGCTCAAAATTGGCTAACTAAGGTTGAATATAGGGTTGGTCTTTTTAAGCCAAAGTGGTTCACCTAATTGCCTTAATCATCTTGATGCCAAATTGAAATTTTTATGTAATCTTAAAATGCATTTCAAAGCAAGTTCTAGTAATTCATCAATCAAAGATGTTTACCCACAAAAAGAATAATAAGTTGATGGCTCAATTCCTCACTAGGTTAATGGAAATGCAAAGAAAAACCAACAAAATTGACAATAAGCACCAATTTTACTCAATTCCCAAATTCATGCTTCAAATATTCAAAGGTCATCTATAAACAATTTTTATAACAATTGAACTTTCTAAAATTCATTTATTCAAAGAAAAAACATTAAAAACATTAACTAAAACTTAAACAAAAACAAGTTAAAAGTAAAAACACAAAAGCACAAAATGCAATTAAAAGTAAAAACACAAAACATAAAATGCACCCCACACTTAAAGTTTCACATTGTCCTCAATGTGAGCATGCATATTACAGGGAGTTTAGATAAAACCTGATTTCCATCGTTCCCATATACGATGTGTAGGGCTCCTTCCACCCATAATGCAATTGGAGCCCATGAATGAGAGGATGAACACCATGCAACTTTGAAATACACCCGACGTACGGCAACCCCTTAATAATAATCCTTGTAGAGAACATGTCTCAAAGGGACATGTAAAGGTCGCCTTGGTGTGATCCTCTAGTACTATAGGAACGCGGTAATAATCTTTTTCACTGTGCAACATGGGCATATCAGATTTCTGCTCTTCCTTACCACTAAGAGTAGAAGAGATGATTTTTGGGGACTCTTCAAGTTCAACCAATTTTGGTTGAATCGCTTCGTCATCCACCTTAACAATGTCAAGTCCCATCTCAACAACCTCAGCATCTAAAATAAGCTTACACTCCTCAATTTCTAAATGGGGCATTTCATGCTCTTCTTCTATGGTCATAGTCATCCCATTCTTATTTTCACTTTCTCCTTGGGAGTGCATAATATAGATGTTAGAAAGTTGCTTACCTTGCTCCTCATCCTTCAAGCTACATGGAAATGGATTTGGTGGCCTATCAGGATTGGGAGATTCATGCAACTCTGGTGAGGTTGATGTCTCCAAATTCTCCTCCTCGGTTGATTGGCTCAACTCCTCAATGTTGGATTGTATTTCCTCGCCATTGTCTTCTTGATTAGTGCCTGAATCCAAAGAATCACAAAATGTATTATATAACACTTGTTCATTTTTAAAATTTGTGATTACCTCTATTTGCTCCAATTGGCTAGGAAATTTCTCCTCTTGGTGTGCTTGGAGTTGATGTGCCAGTTGCCCAATTTGCATTTCCACCCTCTTCAATGATTCCTCCAAAGAATCAAACCTCTCATTTCTTCCTTCCTGAATTTCTGTGCTAATTTGAAGGTAAGCATTCAAATCATCTTCCACTGTGGATTTCTCGAATTGATCATGGTTTTGTGAGCTAATTTGAATGAAGGCATTCAAACTATCTTCCAAAGTGGGTTCCTTAAGTTTATTTTGATTTCGTGTGCTAGTTTGAATGAAGGCATTCAAACTATCTTCTAATGTGGGTGGCTTATGGTACTCTTGATTTGAATATTGTTCTTGAGAGTAAGGATTTCTTTGGTAATGTTGAAAAAAAATTTGAGGTGGAATTTGCTGTTGTTTTTCCCAAGAAAAATTTGGTTGGCTTCCCCAACTGGGATTATAAGGATTGAAATATTGGTCATTTCTACCCATTTGCTGGAAACGGCCCAAGTCATCTTCTTCCTCTTGCCATTCTTGGTATCGTGAGAAACCAAATGAGCACATATTAGCACTGTGGCCTACATTGCCACATGCTGCACATATCTCTTGGCGTGGCATTGGTGCTCTTCCTCTTGCATTTAGCACCTTAAGTTGATTCGTCAATTCTGCTAATTGCCATGCCATTTCAGAATCATCGTTCCTATCATAAACTCCTCTGTGCCTTGAAAACTGCATCTTTACACAAGGCACTTAGAAACTCAAAGAAAACAAACAACAAAAATTTAAACAAAACAAACAAACAATTTAAAAGAAAACAAACAAAATATTAAATTGAAAAGAAAAGTCAAACTATCACTACAACAACAACCCTCCCCGGCAGCGGCGCCAAAAACTTGTTGCGCTCGAATTAAGTACTACTACAAAGCGTCACTCGCAAGTATACGAGGTAGCTGTAGCAAAGGTGATCGCCCCAAGGTCATTTCCCCAAGAAGGTGTGGTTCGTAATAGCTTGATTGACAATAATTTAAATGCGGAAGTTTGTTGTGTTGGGATTGTGCGAGAATAATTAAAACCTAAAATTAACGTGCGTGGAGTTGTGTGTGATGGTTGTACAAGATCAAATCGATTCTTGGGAATGTGCCTAGGGTTATAGGTCCATTCAATCAAAGCTCAATTCTCAATTATCCATTAACATAACCTTGTAATTAATTTGTTCCTTAAGATTAATTAGTCAATTACTCATCCATTAGTTCTCACATTCATGAATTAACAATGACCAATTATTTCACATTATCAAATTAATGAAACCCTAGAACTTATATTTCTAATTCATTCATAGGGTGGTCGATTATATAGTTCCGATATCGAATTTCACCTCTCGATCCGTCATCCAATATTCAAAGATCAATAGGTAGCTAATCTATCAACCTAGCATTTAATGCAATACAATCAACCAATCAACAAGGAATATCAATGGAAATATCAAATCAAAACATTCAACCAAATATACTACAAACCCTAGGCATGGGTATTTAGCTCAACATCATCAATTTATAACATTCATTCAACTCAATATAACACAAATATAAATTGTTCATTGCAACATCAATCTCTTAATACAACAACAACAATAGAAATGAATTAAAAGAGAGAATAGAAAAACCCCTTGTGAAGATGCCAAGAGTAGGATTGCTAGTCTTCCTCCTAGCTCCACTTGATGTATTTGATGAAGAACTCAAGCCCTCTTCAATGGTTGATTCCCCTTGCAATGTGGAATGGAGCTTTCTCAAGTCACCAAACCTTGGGATGGAGCTTTCTCAAGTCACCAACCTTCAATGGATTTTGCCTTTGGAAGATGAAATGGGGCTTTCTCAAGTCACCACTCCCTTCAATGAAGCTTCTTCAACCTTTGAGAGCTTGTTAACCCAATTTTTCCCAAAGAACTTCAAAGATCCTATCAATGGAAGATGGAGAAGGTGAAGAGGATGGAAATGGAGGTTTGGAGGTGAAGGGACAAGGGAGAGTGTCACTCTTTCCCTCTCCCACGTTTTGCAGAAATTTTTGGCTCCAAGAACCCAAGAACTCCTTCCATTTTCCTCTTCTTCTCTATTTAATTCTTTCAAAAATACACACCCATGCCTTCCAACTCACACCATTACACTTTGTCCCCCACTTTTTATTTGTTTAATATTTCTTTTGGCAAGCAATAGTGTCTGTCTCCCACTTTGTCCCCCACTATGTTGAAAGAATTTTGACTTTTCAGGTGGGACACGGCCAAGCCAAGACAAGCTTGGTCATGTCTCTTGGTCTCTTTCTTTAGGTGACACGGCCAAGCCAAGAGTGGCTTGGCCGTGTCTCTTGATTTTTCATGGGACACGGCCGTGCCTCTTGGCCGTGTCCCTCACTGGACTTTTCTTTTCTTTCTTTCTTTCTTTCTTCCTTTTGGTACAGGGTGAGACACGGCCAGAGGACATGGCCGTGTCATGTGACACGGCCAGTGTCCTGGCCGTGTCCCTTGATGGTGTCCGTTTCTGCTTCTTTTCTTTCCTTCTTTGCTTGCTCAAGTATCCAAGGCATGAAATGGGACACGACCAAGCTTGCTGGCCATGTCACCTGGGTGTGTCACTTCCTGTCTTCATTTTTGCTCTTTCTTTGGTTTATTCTTTGTTTGCTCTTCGAATGAGACACGGCCAGAGGCTTGGCCGTGTCTCATGGCCGTGTCAGCTACTGCCTTGAAGAAGTTTTGAGGGACATGGCCATGTCTTGCTTGGCTTGGCCATGTCTTGCTTGGTTTATGCTTTTCTTGCCCAGTTTTGATCTTCCAAGGGTGTTTTTGCACCTAAACCTAAAAACAAACACTTTAAACAAACTTAAAACAAAAATCAATCAAAACATTAACTAAAACACACATAAAATCATACTAAAAACTAGTACAAAAATGAACTAAATAGAATACTACTATTAGTTTAAGTAGATTTCTCCTGAATCATCAGTGCGGTCGTAGATACTAAAGGGCGGTCGCTACAGTGATAAGCGAGACGGTATCCTTCACCGTTCTTGTCACCGCAAACCTTACTGTAATTTGGATGATTTGGGTTTCTTGTGTTGTAGTCGTCCATGATTGTAGGATGGTCACTCTTGTGTAAGTACGGTCACGATTGAAGTCGGGTGTCTGACCGCAAACCCTACTGTGATATGGTTTGTAATATCCTCATTTATGCCCTAGAAGTTTTGCATATTGTTGTTGTTGTTATTGTTATATATTGGATTGAATATATGTGTTAAATTGTAAGAGAAAAGAAATTGAGAAGAGAAAGTATATGTATATGTATTTTGGGAAGAAATAGGGTTTAGAGACAAATTTATATGTTGTGTATATGTTAATATATATGACATATAAGGTCAAAAGGCTTGGTCAATGCAAGAGAAGATATTTATTTGAGATTGGTAAATTACTTAATTGGGCACATATAAGACAAAAAGATAATTATGTGAATAAGGGCACTTTGGTAATTGTTTGGATAAAATCATATGGTGGATATTTAAAGAAGGTTTGACTTGTGTTTTCTTCATCATTTCTTCTTCTTCTTCTTGTTGATGGCCGGCCCTCCATAGCCAAAGAGAAAGAAAGAGACAAGTGATGGTTTTGATGATTTCAAGCTTAAATTGAAGAAAGATTAAGTGTTCAAGTGTTGATTTAAGAAGTTTTTAACTAAGGTAAGATCTTTTCTCTAATTTCTTCAATTCTTTTGAAGTGGTATGATTAAGTTGCTTATGGTATGATTGTAAGTATTGATTTTGCTTGATAGATGAGAAGTTGGGTTGGTGTTGGTGATGGAAGAGTAAGATTGGTGTTTAGTGAAATTGTTTCTGTTTTAGGATTAGTAAAGGCTGTGACTTGTATGATTTTTAATTAATTTTAGAAAAATGTTCTTGAAGTTAATTTTTGATATGTTGTGCCTCTATGAGTCTAGAATGACTGAAAAATATGTTGATTCGATTTTGGAATGGTTATGAGTTTAGAAAAATTATTTTTAGTAGAACTGTTCCAGCAGGTACCTTAACTGAGACAGCTATATTTCGGGATTTTTAATAAAATGTAGAAAAATCATATCCAATTGAATATTGGATATGTTGTTTCTTAGTGAGTCTAGTATTTGATAAAAATAATTTAGAACCACGTTGATTGAATTTGATTTATGGAATTCACCAAGTTCAGAACTGCTGCCAGGATGCAGGGCATTTGGGGCAGTCTGGTTAGGTGAACTATTTGACCAAGATTTTGTGTTCAGTTTGATCTGAAATTTTAAAGGGATGATTTTAAGATACAAAACTAAATTCTGTAAAAATTTTAGAATTTTTAGTCAAGTAGATTATTTTATACAATTTTTCAAAATAAGGATAAAATGGAGTTTAAAACCAGAATGTACTATTTATGGTTAGGGTTTTAATTCTTTGTTCTTCTTGCATTGCTTTGGTTTTCCAAAGGTAGGTTGGTCCTTAAACCTAACCCTAAATACTTTAAACACACTTGAATCAATGAATGTTATAATCAATTGTTCTTTGCCCTAATTGCGTTGTTGAGATTGAACAATGTTATGTTGTGCATTGTGAATGGTAATGTGTTTCATGAGTAATGTGGAATGAAATGTTGATATTTATGAATGATGATATGTGAGATATAATGTGATCATGGATGAGATATATATATATACTTGAATAATGAGATGTTATATTGTGAAATGAAATGTGAAGCCATTGTTATTGGCTAAGATGATGTAATTGAAAGAAAGAAGGCATGTTTGCCTAAATGTGATGAGAATTGAGAATGGAAATGAATTGTTTGTTTAATATGTTATTCAGTTTCAGAGTTCTGGATTTGGGTGGCATGCCTAAGAAATGATGAAAGGTAACAGTCTTGCCGGGTTGAGGACCTCCTCATAGGTGTTGAGTTGATGGTCCAAGAGACTGGGTCTGTTACACTATGAGATATATGATTTGTAACAGTCTTGCCGGGTTGAGGATCTCCTCATATGTGTTGAGTTGATGATCCAAGAGACTGGGTCTGTTACACTATCCATGGATAGAGATACATGTATATACATTGCCTACGGGCGTGATTATTGTGACTATGAACCAAAGCAGTAACTCTGAACTCTGAATATCGTATTAAATACTTGTTGGGCCCATAGGTGTCAAGGTTATATGAATGTCCTAAATAATGTTATGAGTTTAATGAAATGAGATGTTGGTTATGGAGTATGATTGATTAATGTTGAAATGTGGTATGCTCATATGACTATGATTTGTGAAATGCATAATTGTGTGGTTAACTTTATATTTATGATGTTGATCTTATCAATAACATATGTGGCATTGCATTTCATTAAAGCATACCGTTAGCATGTTTTATCTTACTAAGCCGTTGGCTTAGCGCGATAGTGTTTAATCGCGCAGGTAGTAGAGTGGATAGAGTTGAACCCGAGAGTTCATCAAGACCTAGTGAGAGTAGACCTTGAAGAATCCATTTTGGGAGCTTAAAGATCAGAGCAGACTTGCCAATCATGTATAAATTTTATGTGTTGTAAAACTTGAGTTTTGATGTATATGAATTTGTAAATATGTAAATATTTTATAACTTCCGCTGTGTAATATTTAAATATGGGGGTTGTCACAAAACCTTTATTTTATGTTGTACTAGAAGTGTAAATCCTTTTTGCAGGTTGTAGTTGAGGTTACAAGGGGGATTTATTGGGAGTGTACTGAGAATGATTTTGTTTGCATTGGTTTGTGTAAAATGTTTTTAAAAATAAGAAAAAAACCGGTTTTGTCGACACTTGGGACTCAATTTTTAGGCGAAACTATGGCAAAAATTTTGTAAAAATCGGAACTAAAATTTGACTAAGTAAAATTGGTAGCAACATTAGGTTAGTGTGGCGCCTCTACTCAGCTTACATATGTAGGTTGGGAAGGTGTGTTACAATTGTTTTGGTATCAGAGCCTAGGTTTGAGATTCTCAACCTAGGTAAAATGTAAGAAAAAGACTATTTTTACTTAAAAAGTGAGTTTTTGAACAAAAATACATGTTTGGGATTGGCAGTCTCTGATCTTTAATAAGAGGTATTCTGTTGTGTTTGCAGACTTAGGTTGTGATGGATTCTCACTCTCGTCAGTCGATTGAGGGTAGTGCTGAGAGTATTGCTCCTGCTAAGGGAGCTAGAGTTGATAGTGTTGAGGAGGCACCTGCTTCGGTGTCGGGTAGACCAGCTGGGGAGGAGGTTCCGCCAGCCTGGTTTAGGCCTATGATGGAAGCTATGAGACAAGCACCTGTGCAACCACAGCCACCGCCACCACCCCCTCAGCCTTCAGTACCAGTAAGGCACTATGATAAGCTAAGGAAATATGGAGCAGAGGATTTCTTTGGTACAGTTGATCCGGCTGTAGCAGAACAGTGGCTTGATAGAGTTCAGAGGGTATTTGTGCAGTTGCAAGCCACTTCAGAGGAGAAGTTTTACTATGCAAGATCTTTGCTACAGAAGGATGCCTACGACTGGTGGAAGACAGTGCCCCATTCTATGGATGATCCTCCAACACTGTCTTACAATGATTTTCTGAGGGAATTTGAGTTGAAGTATACTCCTAGGGAGTATAAAGATGGGAAGAAAAGAGAGTTTCTAGATTTGAAGCAAGATCATCGGACCGTAACTGAATATGAAGTTGAGTTTATTCGACTGAGTCAGTATGCTGGGGGTATCATTGCTGATGAGATTGATAGATGTCGGCGATTTGAGGAGGGATTGAGACCCTCGATCATGTGCTTAGTGGCTGGATCCAGATATCAGGATTTCTCACAGCTTGTGGCAACAGCTCGAAGTTTAGAGCGAGCTCAAGTTATTGCAGCTGCTTCAGAGGAAGAGGTTAGGGTTAGGAGGCCCCAGTTTGAGGCAGGGTCTTCTTCTGCAAAGAGGGGTAGAGGAAGTTTTGTTCCTTGGAGTAGTAGGAGCCAGAGACCAGTGGGTAGGTCAGTGCAGTTCCAGAGGCAGAGATTTAGACCTGCAGCTTCAGTAGCGAGTGCTCCTACTCCTGGAGTTCAGAGATCCACCTTACCTGTGTGTAACCAGTGTGGTGGAAGACATGGGTGCATTTGTTGGAGGTATAGTAGATCAGGGGTATGCTTCAGGTGTGGATCACCTGATCACTTTTTGAGAGACTGTCCTGAGAGACAGGAACAGATGTCAGTTGATACAGCAGCTTCTCGACCTAGTGCGAGGGGAGACCGAGGAGGCAGAGGTGCCAGCCGAGGAGGTAGACCAGGGTTCAGTTCTAGAGGAAGTGCTACATCCAGGGAGGGTAGACCAGAGGAGGTTGGATCTTCCCAGAGGATATATGTTATGCAGAGGCAGCCAGATGCATCGGCAGTCATAGCTGGTACTTTTTCTTTATTTGATATTTCAGTACTTGCTTTGATTGATCCGGGTTCCACACATTCATATATTAGTGCATCTGTTTTGCCTGTGTTTGATGTGCATGCTGAGTCCCTAGGATTTGATGTGTTGGTGACAAATCCGTTAGGGCATAGTGTGATGGTTAGTAAAGTGCACCGGGATTGTGCAGTGAGGGTGCAGGGTGAGGAGTTCCTTGGAGATTTGATTGAGATGCCATTTAAGGAATATGATGTGATCCTAGGCATGGATTGGTTAGCTAGACATGGAGCTGTAGTTGATTGTAAAAAGAAAATTGTTTCTTTGAGAACTGTTGATGGTAGAGATGTGATAGTATCTAACGAGCAGGAACAGCTAGCCTCCTTATTTGTTTCAGCTGTTGCAGCTAGAAGATTGATTAGGAAGGGGTGTGAAGCCTATCTTGCTCATGTGATGGATACTAGAGTGAAGGGTTCTCCTATTGATAGTATTGCCACAGTTGCAGAGTTCCCTGATGTTTTTCCAGAGGAGTTGCCAGGATTGCCTCCTGAGAGAGAGGTGGAGTTCGGTATCGAATTGTTGCCTGGTACCACTCCTATCTCGATTACTCCTTATAGAATGGCACCAGCAGAATTAAGGGAGTTGAAAGTGCAATTACAGGAGTTATTGGACAAAGGATTTATTCGCCCCAGTGTTTCTCCTTGGGGAGCTCCTGTGCTATTTGTGAAAAAGAAAGATGGTACTATGAGGTTGTGTATCGATTATAGGCAATTGAACAAGGTGACTATTAAAAATAAATATCCTTTGCCTAGAATTGATGACCTTTTTGATCAATTGAAGGGTGCAGCTGTATTTTCTAAAATTGATTTGAGATCTGGGTACCATCAGCTGAGAGTCAGAGCTGAGGATGTTCCGAAGACCGCCTTTCGGACCAGGTATGGGCATTATGAATTTCTAGTTATGCCTTTTGGTCTAACGAATGCACCTGCAGCTTTTATGGATTTGATGAATAGGGTGTTTAGGCCCTATTTGGATCAGTTTGTAGTGGTCTTCATTGATGATATACTGGTGTATTCGCGGAATGAAGAGGAACATGATATGCATCTGCGGATTGTGTTGCAGATTTTGAGAGAAAAGCAGTTATTTGCCAAATTGTCGAAATGTGAGTTCTGGTTGGATCAAGTAGCTTTTCTCGGACATATAGTTTCAGCAGAGGGTATTAGAGTTGATCCGAGCAAAGTTGAAGCTATATTGAATTGGAGTCCACCCAAGTCTGTGACTGAGATTAGAAGTTTTCTGGGTTTGGCAGGCTATTACAGGCGGTTTGTGAAAGGGTTTTCTTTGATAGCTACTCCACTCACCAGATTGCTTCGTAAGGGAGTGAGATTTGTGTGGACGGATCAGTGTCAGGCGAGTTTTGAGCAGTTGAGAGAATTGTTAACTCAAGCGCCTGTTCTTACTTTACCTGTTGAAGGTAAACCTTATGTGATCTACAGTGATGCTTCACATAGAGGTTTGGGGTGTGTATTGATGCAAGAAGGTAAAGTTATAGCTTATGCATCTCGACAGTTGAAACCGCATGAGCTTAACTATCCAACCCATGATTTGGAATTGGCTGCCATTGTGTTTGGATTAAAGATTTGGCGCCACTATCTGTTTGGGGAGAAATGTTTCATCTACACTGATCACAAGAGTTTGAAGTATTTGGGTGTCCAGAAAGAACTCAATCTTCGTCAGAGGAGATGGTTAGAATTGATTAAAGACTACGACTGTTTGATTGACTATCATCCAGGTAAAGGAAATGTTGTTGCTGATGCCTTAAGTCGGAAGTCTTTAGCTGGTTTAACAGTTTACTCGCTCTCGTTGCTAGTTGAGTTGAGAGCATTGCATGCCAGTTTTGTACCTTGTGTTGATGGTGCATTATTGGCACAGTTGCAATTAAAGCCGATTTTGTTAGATCAGATCAAAGAAGCTCAGTTGGCTGATAAGAAGATACAGAAGATTGTTTCAGATTGTCAGAGTGAAAAGGGTAGAGATTTTATTGTGAAGAGCGATGGGAGTCTCTGGTTTAAGAACCGATTGTGTGTACCCGATGATGCTGATTTGAAAAGGGTCATTTTGGAAGAAGCTCATCAGTCTATGTTTGCTATGCATCCGGGTAATACGAAGATGTATCATGATTTGAGACAGCATTATTGGTGGATTGGTTTGAAGAGAGACATTGCAGATTTTGTGTCGAAATGTCTCACTTGTCAGAAGGTTAAAGCAGAGCATCAAGTTCCAACCGGGTTGCTTCAACCATTGTCAGTGCCAGAATGGAAGTGGGAAAGAGTGACAATGGACTTTGTGTCTGGGTTGCCATTGACACAAAGGAAACATGATGCCATATGGGTGATTGTGGATAGATTGACTAAGACAGCTCATTTCCTTCCGGTGCGGATGGATTACTCTTTGGAGAGATTGGCTGAGTTGTATATCCATGAGATTGTGAAACTGCATGGTGTTCCAACTTCTTTAGTGTCTGATCGAGATCCCAGGTTTACTTCCAGATTTTGGAAGAGTTTGCATAGTGCTTTGGGTTCTCGACTGCACTTCAGCACTGCTTTTCATCCACAGACGGATGGACAGTCAGAGAGGGTGATACAGATTATTGAGGACATGTTGAGAAGCTGTGTCATTGATTTCACTGGAAGTTGGGATAGATTTTTACCTCTGGTGGAGTTTGCATACAACAACAGTCATCAATCCAGCATTGGTATGGCACCGTTTGAAGCATTGTATGGCAGACGGTGTAGGACACCTCTTTGTTGGAATGAGCTTGGAAATAATAAGTTGGTTGGACCTGATTTGATTCAAGAAACTGAGGAAAAAGTGAAGTTGATCCGAGGTAGGTTAAAAGCAGCTTCAGACCGACAGAAGTCTTATGCAGATCTGAAGAGGAGAGACATTCAGTTTGATGTTGGAGATAAGGTGTTTTTGAAAGTATCTCCTTGGAAGAAGATTTTGAGGTTCGGTCGGAAAGGAAAATTGAGTCCTCGCTTCATTGGGCCATATGAAGTGTTAGAAAGAGTTGGGCCAGTTGCATATCGACTTGCTTTGCCACCTGAGTTGGATCGTATTCATAATGTATTCCATGTTTCTATGTTGAGGAGGTACAGGTCAGATCCATCTCATGTGTTGCCATTTGAGTCTATCGAAGTGAGCCCAGATTTGACATTTGAAGAAGAACCAGTTGCTATCTTGGCACGTGATGTGAAAGAATTGAGGAACAAGAAAGTGCCATTGGTGAAGATTCTTTGGAAGAATCATGCAAAAGAAGAAGCAACTTGGGAAAGTGAGCAAACTATGCGAGAGCAATATCCTCAACTATTTCAGAGTTGATATCAGGTAATTTCGAGGACGAAATTTCTTTTTAGAGGGGGAGAATTGTAATATCCTCATTTATGCCCTAGAAGTTTTGCATATTGTTGTTGTTGTTATTGTTATATATTGGATTGAATATATGTGTTAAATTGTAAGAGAAAAGAAATTGAGAAGAGAAAGTATATGTATATGTATTTTGGGAAGAAATAGGGTTTAGAGACAAATTTATATGTTGTGTATATGTTAATATATATGACATATAAGGTCAAAAGGCTTGGTCAATGCAAGAGAAGATATTTATTTGAGATTGGTAAATTACTTAATTGGGCACATATAAGACAAAAAGATAATTATGTGAATAAGGGCACTTTGGTAATTGTTTGGATAAAATCATATGGTGGATATTTAAAGAAGGTTTGACTTGTGTTTTCTTCATCATTTCTTCTTCTTCTTCTTGTTGATGGCCGGCCCTCCATAGCCAAAGAGAAAGAAAGAGACAAGTGATGGTTTTGATGATTTCAAGCTTAAATTGAAGAAAGATTAAGTGTTCAAGTGTTGATTTAAGAAGTTTTTAACTAAGGTAAGATCTTTTCTCTAATTTCTTCAATTCTTTTGAAGTGGTATGATTAAGTTGCTTATGGTATGATTGTAAGTATTGATTTTGCTTGATAGATGAGAAGTTGGGTTGGTGTTGGTGATGGAAGAGTAAGATTGGTGTTTAGTGAAATTGTTTCTGTTTTAGGATTAGTAAAGGCTGTGACTTGTATGATTTTTAATTAATTTTAGAAAAATGTTCTTGAAGTTAATTTTTGATATGTTGTGCCTCTATGAGTCTAGAATGACTGAAAAATATGTTGATTCGATTTTGGAATGGTTATGAGTTTAGAAAAATTATTTTTAGTAGAACTGTTCCAGCAGGTACCTTAACTGAGACAGCTATATTTCGGGATTTTTAATAAAATGTAGAAAAATCATATCCAATTGAATATTGGATATGTTGTTTCTTAGTGAGTCTAGTATTTGATAAAAATAATTTAGAACCACGTTGATTGAATTTGATTTATGGAATTCACCAAGTTCAGAACTGCTGCCAGGATGCAGGGCATTTGGGGCAGTCTGGTTAGGTGAACTATTTGACCAAGATTTTGTGTTCAGTTTGATCTGAAATTTTAAAGGGATGATTTTAAGATACAAAACTAAATTCTGTAAAAATTTTAGAATTTTTAGTCAAGTAGATTATTTTATACAATTTTTCAAAATAAGGATAAAATGGAGTTTAAAACCAGAATGTACTATTTATGGTTAGGGTTTTAATTCTTTGTTCTTCTTGCATTGCTTTGGTTTTCCAAAGGTAGGTTGGTCCTTAAACCTAACCCTAAATACTTTAAACACACTTGAATCAATGAATGTTATAATCAATTGTTCTTTGCCCTAATTGCGTTGTTGAGATTGAACAATGTTATGTTGTGCATTGTGAATGGTAATGTGTTTCATGAGTAATGTGGAATGAAATGTTGATATTTATGAATGATGATATGTGAGATATAATGTGATCATGGATGAGATATATATATATACTTGAATAATGAGATGTTATATTGTGAAATGAAATGTGAAGCCATTGTTATTGGCTAAGATGATGTAATTGAAAGAAAGAAGGCATGTTTGCCTAAATGTGATGAGAATTGAGAATGGAAATGAATTGTTTGTTTAATATGTTATTCAGTTTCAGAGTTCTGGATTTGGGTGGCATGCCTAAGAAATGATGAAAGGTAACAGTCTTGCCGGGTTGAGGACCTCCTCATAGGTGTTGAGTTGATGGTCCAAGAGACTGGGTCTGTTACACTATGAGATATATGATTTGTAACAGTCTTGCCGGGTTGAGGATCTCCTCATATGTGTTGAGTTGATGATCCAAGAGACTGGGTCTGTTACACTATCCATGGATAGAGATACATGTATATACATTGCCTACGGGCGTGATTATTGTGACTATGAACCAAAGCAGTAACTCTGAACTCTGAATATCGTATTAAATACTTGTTGGGCCCATAGGTGTCAAGGTTATATGAATGTCCTAAATAATGTTATGAGTTTAATGAAATGAGATGTTGGTTATGGAGTATGATTGATTAATGTTGAAATGTGGTATGCTCATATGACTATGATTTGTGAAATGCATAATTGTGTGGTTAACTTTATATTTATGATGTTGATCTTATCAATAACATATGTGGCATTGCATTTCATTAAAGCATACCGTTAGCATGTTTTATCTTACTAAGCCGTTGGCTTAGCGCGATAGTGTTTAATCGCGCAGGTAGTAGAGTGGATAGAGTTGAACCCGAGAGTTCATCAAGACCTAGTGAGAGTAGACCTTGAAGAATCCATTTTGGGAGCTTAAAGATCAGAGCAGACTTGCCAATCATGTATAAATTTTATGTGTTGTAAAACTTGAGTTTTGATGTATATGAATTTGTAAATATGTAAATATTTTATAACTTCCGCTGTGTAATATTTAAATATGGGGGTTGTCACAAAACCTTTATTTTATGTTGTACTAGAAGTGTAAATCCTTTTTGCAGGTTGTAGTTGAGGTTACAAGGGGGATTTATTGGGAGTGTACTGAGAATGATTTTGTTTGCATTGGTTTGTGTAAAATGTTTTTAAAAATAAGAAAAAAACCGGTTTTGTCGACACTTGGGACTCAATTTTTAGGCGAAACTATGGCAAAAATTTTGTAAAAATCGGAACTAAAATTTGACTAAGTAAAATTGGTAGCAACATTAGGTTAGTGTGGCGCCTCTACTCAGCTTACATATGTAGGTTGGGAAGGTGTGTTACATGGTTCATCCTGCAATTGAGTTGGGCGGTCATCTTCATGACTTGTGCGACCGCTAAATATGATCTGTTCAATTAAATCTAATCCTGCAACAAGGTTCTTTAAACAAATGTTAAATAAGTCATTCAATTTGAGTTGTCAATGATCAAAATTGAGATCATTTGTCTAACAATCTCCCCCATTTTGACTTTGACAATCAAATGGAATGATGATATAAATTGAAAAAGAATGCAAATTAGATTGACTAACAATCTCTCTTAATTTAAAATGCTCATGTGTTGAATGTTAATAAATTTTTACAATGCTCCCCTTAAACATATGTATGAATCATGATTATGTTGGAGTACAACTCGGTGCATTAGTATAATACCATTCAAATGTATAACTTGGTTCATTAGTAAAATATCATTCCCATTTTGTCTATTTCTCTCCCTCTTTGTCTATTTCTCTCCCCCTTTGTCATAGGCAAAATGCACAATATAAGAGAAATATTTAAAGCAATATTTATGTAAAACACAATGTTATTAGATAGAGGGCAGTACAAAGATAGTGCAAAAAAGAAGGCAGAGAAAAGAAAACAAAATCAAGACAACAAGACATAGCTAAAAACAAGAAAAATAAACTAATCAGAATCTTCATCCTCATCTAGCTCTTCTTCTTCTAGAGGAGCTTTTCCCTTATCAAGAGGGACATTGCTGGTAGAGCTAGTGCTGAAAGATTTTTCTTCTTCAGGGAGACTTTCTGTGTGATCACTTATATCCCAATCCTCAATATTGCATTGAGGCAAGTCCAGTTTGCCTTGCATGTCATATAGGTCAAGATGCATGTGAGATATAAGGTCAATCCTTTTGTTCAAGTGATGGAATCTCTTAGAGACACTTTTCTTAAACCGAGAGAGTTTCCTGGAGAGTGATTTTATAGCTTTTAGAATGAGTTTTGTAGGAAAGCTGGTTTGGGTAGGTTTAGATGAGGAAGCTTTGGGAGGTAGTTTAATAGCAACTTTCAAGGAGTCTCCTTCTTCCTCAATGGTGTACCTTGGTCTTTTCTTTTGTCTATCCACAACACCTCGTTTGCCAAAGTAATACACATATGTACCCTCAATCTTCCTTACATAGCCAGCATATTCTAGATAGTCAATGGTGATGGCACTTGAGGCAAGATTGAAAGGGTTTCTCAAGGTAGCTAAGTTGAGATCATTTAGTAAGTTCATGTGCCTAGCTATTTGAGTTATTTGTGAGGACAAGAAGAAAGTTCCAGTTCTTGTGAAAGCATGGTGATACAATGTGTCAATCAAGAACTTTGTTGTGTTCATTTGGATGTTGTGGGTGAAAGCATATAAGAAGATGAGATCTCTTTTTGTTACCTTTTCATTCCCATCAGCCCTTTGATGTATGGTGTAGGTGATGATCCTATGAAGCATCCAATGGGTGAGGGATTTGATGCGTCTAGCTTTTGACTCTTTTTCAAATGAGTTTTCCACAGAAATTTCTTGCCAAAAAATAGAAAGTGTTTGATTGGAGAAGGCTAAATCATTGTAGGAGGTTACTCCATCAACAGGAAAGTCCCAGATTTTTCCAAAGTCCTCTAATGTTAAGGCTAGGTATTGGTCAAATAACTTAAATCTAACCCCATACCACCCTAGTGCAGAATTTGCACTCTTTTCATTCTGAAAGGACATGAGAAATTCCTTACTTAAACTAGAATAACCTACCTCTTCAGGAAATACGAATTTCCTCCAGCCAAGAACATCAAGTACACTTTCAATCTCATCTTTAATGTTAACGGCAGAGAGCATCCCACCAAAAGGAGATTTGGTTCCTTCAAATTTCTTTCTCTTTAGCATGGCATATCTCACATCTTCCTCAGGGGTTTGGTGGTGAGGTTTATGAATTTTCTCACATCTTCTAGACTATGGAGGAGATGGAGGAACATCTGTTGGTTCTCTTATGATGATTCTTGAAGGTTTCTTTCCTTTCCCTTTCCCTTTGGAGGTAATTTTCTTTTTAGGGGCCATTAGAGTTGAAGAGCAGGAAGAAAACTCGAAAACATAGAGTGTTTGAGAAGGAGATGATCTTGAGAGGGTTTGGGAGATTTGGAGTGAAGTTTGTATGTTATAAGAAGTAAAAGATCCAAGTAACTGATGTATAATGGTCTTAAATAGAAGAAAATAAGAAAATAGCCGTTTATGACTATTGAGAGTTGAAAATCGTGACCTGTCATATAGCCAACGGTTACAAAATTTCGAGCAGAGTGTACAGAGTGCGGTCGCCTATTTGTGTAGCTGCGATCGCGAAAGACACTCTAGCGACCAGTAGGAAAATTATTGCGCTCACGAATGCAAAGAATGTCTGCAATGGTTGAAACTATTTAAATTATTGCAACCACGCACAAAGTTACCCGACCGCTCACAGAGGTATCAATTTAGATGAATCTTTCTCTCAAGATAGCGACCGCTACAAGCATTGGAGTGAACGGGAGTAGCTTAAAAATGAAAGAGACATAGAAGATGGAAAAAAATTCTATGCGATGAGATGTTTATGAAATTTTTATTAATAGCCAATCTTTTATCCATTCAGGGAAGTGTGAGCGGGGATTTTCGCCCCCACTCCCGATGGAATGGTTCTTGCGACTTCGGCACTGCTTAGGCAAAGGGGCCTTAGAGAACACAGACATATGTCCAGAGAAAATGGAGTCACCACCCGGACGGGATGGGAAAAAGAAAGGGGTGGATGACTCGATTCCTAAGGAATCCCCAACCCCTTAATGGGTTTGGAAAGTTGGGTATGTGTGGGGAAGGTGAGAAATGGCCCAGCACCCCCACAACGCCCGGTTCATTAGAACCGGCCTCCTTTACAAGTCTTAATATTATAAAATTCTTAAATATAATAATATTATCCATACTACACAAAATAAAAAGAAAGCATCATTATATTAAAATCAAAGCAATGTCCAAACAAAACAAAACAAATAAATGGACACCCATCCAAGAATGGAAACATGTCCTTACATCACATGCCTAGATAGGACACCCACCAAATGGTAGAAACATGCCCTTTACATAAGTTCTAAAATAGAAAGGCAAATTAAATTACATGATGTTTAAATAATGAGGTACCCACCAAGTGGAAACATACCTCTTACAACTTTTGGAAATCTAAATTGATTAATAAAAGTAAATAATCATTCATCATAAATCAATCATTCATCAAAAGTATTTAAATATCAATAAAATAAACATCCATCCATGATAAATTAAATAAATCAAGTATTGAAATTAAATAGATTAAAGCATAAGAGATAAATCAAGTTATAAGTAAATATGGAATTGAATAAAGCAAATAAAAGTTCAATTATAGCTACTGTGACTTTTTATGGATTTAAAATAGATTAGGGTTTTATGTTTTAAAAAGATTGGTAAGACTCTTTGATTAACCAAATTAAAGTTTGAATGATGAAATCATGAAACTAGGGTTTTAAATACCTTAAAATACTTTAATTTGTGATTTTTGGTTATTGAATTTTAAGCTGCTGTGCAATTTTTTGGGTTTTCATATTTTTATGTTATTTTATGTTTTAAAAGGATTAGGGTTCATAAAAATTATGGTTTAAGGTTTTAAAAGGATTAGGGTGCATTATTTTAGGTTTAAAAGTTGAATTTTAGATTTTAGGGTTTTTAAATTTGGGTCTCGGGTAATGAAGAATTTTTAGGGTTTTAGAAATCAATTTGATATTTTATGAAGTTTTATGAATTTAAACAAAAGGATTGAAGTTTTTATAAGTAGAAAAAATGTTTTTAAGGCTTTTTGAATGAAATAGAACCTACTTTAAAATTTTAAAAGAAACAGAATTTGATTTTGGTTTTGTTGAAAAATATGTTCAATTAGTGTTTTAAGGTCTTTAAGAAGAAAAAATAACAATTTTAAGTCTTTTTAGAAAATAAGGTCACGCTTTAGTGTTTTAACTTTGGAAAACTTAATTAAAGTTCTAAGATTTTAACTTTTGAAAAACACAAAAAACCCTTGTTTTAGCGACTGTGTAAAAAAATTAGAATTTAGAATTTCATACCTTCTTTTGTAAGTTGCTCCAAAATTGCTTCTTCTTCGATGAACTAGCTCCAAAGACAAGCCTTTTTTGCCTTTGGAATCCCTTTTTTCGTGATGCTGCTGTCCAGAAAAGATTTAAATTGAATTTCTTCTTTTCCCTTCCTTGATTTGGTTTCAAACTTTCCAAACTCCCTTTGGATTTCCTCTCTCTCGGCCACCTCCAATTTCAATGCCTTTGGTCCTTATTTATTGTGGTTTAAGGTTATTTATTCCTAATTAATTAAGGTAAGTAATATTAATAAAAAAAGAAATTAAAACCTAATTGGATTAGGTTTCAAAAAAATTGCGTTGAAAAATTTTGCGCTGGCAAAAACTACAGCAGCCGGGCCCGTTGGCTGGGCGTGTGGGCGTGCCAGCCCGCAGGAAATTCTTGCGGGAAGTTATGTCGCCAGTAGGAATTTCCTGCGGGTGAAATAACTCGCCCCGCAGGAAATTATTTCGCCCGCAGGAATTTCCTGCGGGTGAAATGCTGGTGGGCTGACGGGCCCGCGCGACCACTTTTCGCTGCCAATTTTTTTTCCGACTCCAATTTTTCTTTTTATTTTTATTTTTTTGATTTTTATTTGTTTATTTTTATTTTTATTAATAAAATTAGATAATAAAGCAAAAACTATTTAATTAAAATTATTTTGGACCAATTAGACAACAAAAATCATTTTGGACTAAATAAAGCATATTGGATCGGATTGGGTAAAAAATTAAGGGTCTACAGTTTGCCCCCTGCTTGAATGATCTGAAACCTTAGTGAAAGAGAGTGAAAAGCAATAAGACTTAATTTTTAAGGTTTTGGGTTCTGGACCCGAGAGATTTGGACACTCGATCCTAAACTAGACTTGAATACTCGATCCTATTTGGATTTGGGTACTCGATCCTAAATCGGATTTGGATACTCGATCCTAAACTGGATTTGGATACTCGATCCTAAATTGGATTTGGATACTTGATCCTAACTGGATTTGGATACTCGATCCTAAACTGGAATTGGATACTCGATCCTAACTGGATTTGGATACTTGATCCTAAATCAAATTTGGATACTCGATCCTAAATTGGCTTTGGATACTCGATCCTAAACTGGAATTGGATGCTCGATCCTAACTGGATTTGGATACTCGATCCTAAATCAAATTTGGATACTCGATCCTAAATTGGCTTTGGATACTCAATCCTAAACTGGATTGGGATACTCGATCATAAATTGGATAGGGATACTCGATCCTAACTTGATTTGGATACTCGATCCTAAACTGGACTTGGGATACTCGATCCTAAGCTATCCCAATCCTAACTTGATTTGGATACTCGATCCTAAACTGGACTTGGGATACTCAATCCTAAGCTGGATTTGGATACTCGATCCTAAATTGGATTGGGATACTCGATCCTAAATTGGATTGGGATACTTGATCCTAACTTGATTTGGATACTCGATCCTAAATTGGATTGGGATACTCGATCCTAACTTGATTTGGATACTCAATCCTAAACTGGACCTAGGAAACTTGATCCTAAGCTGGATTTGGATACTCGATCCTAAATTGGATTGGGATACTCGATCCTAACTTGATTTGGATACTCGATCCTAAACTAGATTGGGATACTCGATCCTAACTTGATTTGGATTTGATTTGATTGACCTTTTATTAGTTGAGGATTCTAGCTTAACTTGTTGTTCCATTCTTTTGCTCTTTCTTTTGCAAAAATTCAGCTATTTTTAATTGGACCTTATATCCTCTCCTTGCCCCCCTGCGTGGTAAAACATTCGTAAGTGAGTTTAAAAATATTTGGTATATAAACTCAAAAAATTGAAAAGGAGAAACTTTGCCCCCTGTGTAGGCTCAAACCCATGATTTTTCTATGCAGACTCTGATTGATGTTTGTTATTGTCTAGTTCTTCACACAAGCGCTTATTTCTTCTCTTTGCAAGAGTACTGGAGCTTTCTCAAGCAATGGGCTTTCCATGCCCCCTTGATTCGATATCTTCTTTTGATTCTTTATTTCGCAAGGTGTTTACTGTTCATTTTGCCAAAGAATAGACAACACAAGACAAGAAAGTGCGATGTGATATGCTCATGTATGCATGATATGCATGAATAATACTTACAGCGGTTCCATGACTCACAGACCGAGGCGATCAGCATAAGTGTTCTCATTGGTTCCTTTTTGACGCTTGTTCAAGTCTCGCATTAGAATGATTAAAAGCTTTCTATTTGTGGCTTTTATCTTCAAGATGTTGAAAACATGAGTGGTGGAGACCCTAAGCAGCAGAGTCAGGGATGTATCCATTTCAAACTATATTTCAGCATGTCGGTTGGTAGTTTCTTCATAACTTTGCCAATAATCATTTCCTTTGCCTAATGTGTCCTTTGGAGGTTCAGAATACTTCCCTTAACTTGAAGGCTTTGTATGACAAAACATTTTCTTTTATTTTTTGAAATCAAATGTTGGTTTTGCCAAATTGATGTCAATGTACCTCAGGACTTGATTTTCCAAATTAACATATCCATAACATGAAAACCCTAGTTACCGTACTAAACTCGGGAATTAATTCTATTGAAGCAAGAATTGTTGCACTTCAGATAGGCACATACACATTGCTTGGCCAAAGGTCTCATTTGAGTTTAAATATTGTCTATCTCATATGCATGCTTATCCAAACTATCTCCACTAATAGACTCTACCTACCAAGAGAGATCAACAGGTCTTTGATAGGCTTGAAACGGGGTCTATAAGGGATATGGGTTAAAGTGGAGGCCATTTTGAGATTGGAGCTGGTGTGACACAATGGACAAACCCTCACACTACAAATTTCTTGTTGGAACTTTAGACAGCTTGGAGGCAACCTTGCTAGACTCCAAATTGCTTCTATCTTCTTAGCATTAATTTGGATCTTGATTAGGACAGTTTTTGCCCTTGCATAAAGTTTAAGACCCAAATTTGTTTCTTTTCTTCTTCTCCCTTTTTTCCTCTTTATTTTTCTTACTCTTCCCTTTTCTTTCTCTTTCCTTACTCTTCCCTTTCTTTTATCATTTTGTCCTTCTTTCTTGTAGGACTATCAAGTACAAAAATTTCAAGAACTGGTGGTCTTCCTCCTTTTTCTTTAATTTTGATTGAATCTTTGGTTGTGTTGGGACCAATTCAAGTCAATCCATCCTTATGGAAGCCTTTTGCTACTTTAGGTAAAAGATAACTCAGTTGGTTTTCTGAACCGCCTTTTTAGGTTTTTATCTTTTTTCTTTTCTTTTCCTTTCTTTTTTTTTTCTTTACTTTTTCTATTCTCTTTCTTTCTTTCTTTTCTTTTTTGGTTCTAGCTCAAATATAGTTGTTTTGGGCTTCCAATAATGGATGAATGAAGTAACATAAATCTTCTTTAACAGGGATAAATCATTTGTTACTCTAATGTTGATGTTGTCTTGATATATTGGAGACATTAAGGGAACTTCAACTACCCTTAAGGTTTTGAGAACATCAACTATCCTTATGGTATTGAAAACATCAACTACCCTTATGGTCTTGAAAAATCAACTATCTTTATGGTCTTGAGAGCTTCAACTATCCTTAAGATCTTGACTAATCATTGCTTTCTTTGATCTTCTTGCCTCTTCATCTTAGTGAACATAAGACTTGTCAAAAGTATCACAATAGCTCAGGGTAGGTTATTGAGGTTTGTATGCCAATGAAAAGAAAGTTAAAATTTTACGAAGGCTCAAAGGGACAACTATGGATTGATATTTAATAGGGTGGATACTAGTTGTTGGCTTATCAAACAATGCCTAGATCATTTCTCCCATAAATAAGTAGAGTTCAATTTCGCCTCGAAAATTTGTCAAAACATGTTCTAAGACTGACTAAGACCTAGACAAAGATAATTATGTAGGAGCCCTCTCTAAGTAAGCATACACAACTCAATGCTATAGAGCAATTTCCTCACCTAATAAAGTCATTCGAGTCATGATGCATAAATATATTAACTCGAGATAGATTCCTCATTGGTTGAGCATCAAAATGAACAAAGACCAACACAATTTTTGATGAAAGTAATTTATTCAAGCAACTTTAAATTTGAAAAATACAATAGTTCCAAAATATTAAAGAAAGTAAGATTGAAAAGCAACATTCAAGCTATGGAAAGTTCATTGTGTTAGGCTTCTTTTCCTTTCACATCTTCAATATCCCCATCTTGAAAGGATGATAAAACAAAATCTTCTTCCAATCCTTTTCCCACCATGAAGGTTGCCGGTGGAGGTACTCTATTGAACCTTGGTAATGGATTGTCTTTGGTGTTGGGCTTATCCGGCTCGGTTAGTTTGCCACAATCGATTAGGTCTTGAATCTCATGCCTTAGACGAGCACATTTATTTGTTTCATGTCCTCGCATTTGATGAAATTGACAGAAGGCCTCGGCATTGAAGTTTGGTGGCAGTGGATTATGTAGAGGTCGAGGAGCTAACGGTTGTAACAACCCATTCTTTTGCAGCTTCCTAAAAACCCAAGATAGAGGTTTCCCCAATTCTGAGAACTATCTTTTATTCCCTTGACCGATTACATTAACATCAACTTCTTTTTGTGTGCTTTGATTGTTAGGATGGTTGTTCCCTTTCTCATTCCTTCTTATTGAAAAGTGATTCTTCTCCCTTTCCCATTCTTCAATTTGTAGACCAGCATGGAGAAGATCTTTGAAGTCCCTTATAAGGGTGTGAGACAGCCTTTCACGGAGATTGGAACTATTTGATCAGATTCATTGGGCCTTTTCCTGAGCAAAGCAGCCTTGTTTCTCCATCTCTTGACATAATCTACAAAATTCTCATTCGGTCTTTGCCTAATGGACTCCACTTCCATCAAGGTATCTTCCAACTCAACATTATATCCATATTGTTGGATGAAGGATTTGTAAAGTAGATCCCAACTCTTTTGTGTTCCATCATCTAAGGTATTGAACCAATTTTGGACAGCAAGATCCAATGAGAGCATGAACTACCTTAGAGTTTGAGCCTTAGTAGCTCGGGCAGACTGCATGGCAGTGATATATTGCTTCACATGGAGATGAGGATTTCCAGTGCCATTGTACTTAGCAAATGATGGCATCTTGAATTTATAAGGGACCTCATCATCTTGTTCAAATAGTTTGTCTATCTCGGACACCTCTTCGGTTTTCAATTTCTTCTCAAATTTCTTTTCTAAATCAACAATCATCTTTTCAATATCAGATGTCTCGGTCTTTTCAATAGTTGCCTTCTCAACAACCTTCGACTCCTTTTTGTCTTGAGGATCTTGGTAGTATTGGGCCCAATCATCATCATCAATGATCACCTTCTCATCATCACAAGCCACTTCATTAACTTTCATCTTCCCTTTGTCCTTTGGTTTCTTAGTGCTAGCAGATGCCTTGGCATAGTTTTCTAAGATTGCAGTCAATTGGTTCTTCATGATCTCAGCTAGGGCCTCTTTGATTTCTTCCATCTTGGCATTGAAGGCCTCATCCACCACCCTTTGAATTTGTTCGGGCTCCATTGTTTTTGGTGAGCAAGTGATTGAGTCGTTGCTAGATGCTTCATCTCCGACGTAGGTCGGATTGTTGTAAGCTTTAGAACTATCGTAATCCAGGGCTGTGAGCCAGAGAGGATCAATGAGATTAGATGCATGTATGCATGTATGCACCAACAACAAATAAGGATAAATAGGACGTTCCTTCCAACCTTATAACATCCACACACGAGTGGCGAGTCTCTTTTCCTAGGTATATGGTTAACAAAATGGGGTACCTTGCTTTCGAATAATTCCCTCGGACGTTTCAACCAATAGTTATATTTTCAAAAATGGAAATCAATCCATGATAATTCCCATTAATTAGGTTTTAATCCATTCAACCAACTAAAGTAGCTTTTATGCTATATTGGATTAAAACGAAATTAAGAGGCTTATTATAAATAGATTTCTCACTTGAAAAGAGGTAACTAGTGGTTCATGCCAACAACAAGCCCATGGTTAATTTAGTCGTAGTGTAAACTAGGCCCACAATTGATTTTTTGTAACACCCCCACATCCAATACATGCACACTACATACACCACAATGTAGTATACATGCATCGAATATAGGAATGCTACGGATTTTCTTAACATTCAAAACATTTCCAATGATACTATAATCTTTCTCATTACACATTATAGAAAAATAAGTGATTAATCTGTAATATAAAACAAAGTAGATATATATATATATATACTTATTACGCAGCGGAATTTAACAACTATTTACATATAGGAAAAACATTTAAACATTTATATTTAAAAATGAACATATATTCACATTATAAACAATACTTTACAAAATATTTAAAGATGTTATACATGATTGGCAAATCTTCTCTGATCTTTAAGTTCCAATCCAACTCTTCAATTTCTACTCTCACTCGGTCTCGATGAGCTCTCGGGTTCAACTCTATCACCTGCGCGATTAACACTCTCGCACTAAGCCAACGGCTTAGTAAGACAAATCATGCTAATATTATGCTTTAGTGCAATGCAATGTCATACATATTATTCATAAAACAATACCAAAGATGTAAAGCTAACCACATACCTTTACATTTCATAATCACATACACATATACATATCACACTTCAACATCCATTTATATACATCATTAGTCAATTATTTTACCATTCATAAATCACATTAAGCAAAGACATGCATGGGCCCAAAACACACTAATATGCCATTCAATTTTCAGAGTTAATGCTTTGGTTTTGTTATCACATTTTTCAATATCATAGACCCAACTAGGCTTCAAGGATTAGTTTCAACCAAGCTTCAAGGGGAGCAAAGCATGCTAAGCATCAACCCAACTTGGCTTCAAGAACCAACCCAACCTAGCTTCAAGGGTTGTAACATCTCAATTAGGCTTCAAGGATTAGACCCAACCAAGCTTCAAGGGGAGTAAAACATGTTTAACTTCAACCCAACTTGGCTTCAAGGATCAAATCCAACCTAACTTCAAGAGATTATTAGCATTATTAGGCATGCCACCAATAACAAACTCTGAAAATGGAATAACACATTAGCCACACAATTCATTTATTATTCCATTATCATTTCCATTCTCAATTCTCATCATTATTTAGGCAAACATGCCTTATCTCTTTCAATAGAGTCATCATAACCAATCACAATGGCTTTGCCTCTTAATTCACAATATAACTCTTCATTATTCAAGTGTACATTCATATCATCAATTAGGCAAACAAGCCTCAATCATAACATCAAGGTAATCCATCAATAATGATCACATTACATCCCACATAGCATCATTCATAAATATCAACATGAGCAAATGTAGGTTAAATCTCAATATTTTATGAATGTATGCAATTATGTCATTTGTACTTACCTCAATCACAAGTCACACAACCCTAAACACTTTCTTGTCCAAGCTCCTTTTACCTCTTATATCAATGATCAATCACTATCTTCAAGACCTAATCCAAGAATAATAACACACACTTGCTTAGAGATACACAAGAGATAATCAAGTTAAGAGTAACTAGGGCAAACCCTAACCATGACACACTCAGCCACACGGGCGTGTTCCTGACCGTGCCCTAACTCCAACACAGAAGCATTTACACGCTCAACAACACGGGCGTGTTCCTGGGCGTGTAAATTCTCAAATCTCACAGTAGCTATGACACACTCAATAACACGGGCGTGTTACTGGTCGTGTCAAACCTACTGCCTCCAACACAATTGACACGCCTAAAAACCGTGGACGTGCTCATGGGCGTGTCCGGCCACAAATCAAGATTCCGGCCAAAATAACCAAATACTCAACAACACACTTCTATTCCTTAACATCCTCTTCAAACAATCTTCACAAAACATACCCAAAAACCCATCTCAAACTTACAACAACATCAAAACACCAAATCATCTCAAAATCCTAAACACAATACAACATCATCTCATCCAACCAACTTACTCTTTCCTTCAACTTATCCTTAAAATCCATGATCAAAACATTCAAACACTCATGATTATATCAAAATCAAGCAACACACTCTTAGATCATCTATCAAATCCAAATATCATTTCAAATAAGCAAAAGGATCAAAAGAGAACTTACCAAAGTTATAAAACTTCTTGAATCACCAACTTGATCACTAAATCTTCCTTCAATTTGAGCTTAACTCATCAAGATCTTCTCTTTGTCTCTTGCTTTTCTTTGTCTATGGAGGAGCCGGCCAACAACAATGGAGAAAGAAGAAGAAAACATGAAGAAAACAAAGTCAACTCTTCTTTAAATCTCCACCAAGAGTTTCAATTCAAGCAATTACCAAAACACCCTTTAACCATTTAACTTAACTCTTGTCTCTTATATGCCCATATAAGTAATTTCACCTATCACAAATAAAAATATCTTCTTGCATTGACTCTCCCTTGACCAACTTATATGTTATATATATTATCATATACACAACATATTCATTTCTCTCTAAACCCTCTTTTCTTTCCCAAAACACATATACATAAACATTCTTTTCCAATTTCTTTTCTTATCACAATATATATATATATATTCAATCCAATTTTAAACCCACAACAACAACAACAACAACAACAACAACAATATTCAAAACTTCTAGGGCATACATTGGGATATTACAATTCTCCCCCTCTAAAAAGAAATTTCGTCCTCGAAATTACCTGATATCAAGTCTGGAATAACTGAGGGTACTGATCTCGAATGGTTTGCTCACTTTCCCAAGTTGCCTCTTCTCTTCCATGATTCTTCCATAGAACCTTCACCAATGGTACTCTCTTGTTTCTCAATTCTTTCACATGTTGTGCCAATATAGCAACTGGTTCTTCTTCAAATGTCAAATCTGAACTCACATCGATAGATTCAATTGGCACAATATGAGATGGATCCGACCTGTATCTCCTCAACATAGAAACATGGAATACATTATGAATACGATCCAACTCAGGTGGCAAAGCAAGCCGATAAGCAACTGGCCCAACTCTTTCCAAAACTTCATACTGTCCAATGAAACGAGGACTCAATTTTCCTTTTCGACCGAACCTCAAGATCTTCTTCCAAGGAGACACCTTCAAAAATACCTTATCTCCCACATTATACATAATGTCTCTCCTTTTCAAATCTGAATAAGATTTCTGTCGGTCTGAAGCTGTTTTCAATCTATCTCGAATTACTTTCACTTTCTCCTCAGTTTCTTTAACCAAATCAGGGCCAATTAACTTACCTTCACCAAGTTCATTCCAACATAGAGGTGTCCTACACCGTCTACCATACAATGCTTCGAATGGTGCCATACCGATGCTGGATTGATGACTGTTATTGTAAGCAAACTCCACAAGCGGTAAGAATCTATCCCAACCTCCAGAGAAATCAATGACACAGCTTCTCAACATATCCTCAATAATCTGTATCACCCTCTCAGACTGTCCATCCGTCTGTGGATGAAAAGCAGTGCTGAAATGCAGTCGAGAACCCAAAGCACTATGCAAACTCTTCCAAAATCTGGACGTAAACCGAGGATCTCGATCAGACACTATCGAAGTTGGGACACCATGCAACTTCACAATCTCATGGATATACAGCTCAGCTAACCTCTCCAAAGAGTAATCCATCCGAATCGGAAGAAAATGAGCTGTCTTAGTCAATCTGTCAACAATCACCCAAATAGCATCATGTTTCCTTTGTGTCAATGGTAAACCAGACACAAAATCCATGGTCACTCTATCCCACTTCCATTCAGGCACTGACAAAGGTTGAAGCAACCCTGTTGGAACTTGATGCTCAGCTTTTACCCTCTGACATGTGAGACATTTGGATAATAAATCTGTAATGTCTATCTTCATACCGGACCACCAGTAATATTGCTTCAAATCATGATACATCTTTGTATTGCCAGGATGCATAGCAAACACTGACTGATGTGCTTCTTCTAAAATGATCTTCCTCAAATTTGCATCATCCGGTACACACAATCGGTTCTTAAACCAGAAACTCCCATCATTTCTCACAATAAAATCTCCACTCTTCCCATTTTGGCAATCTGAAACAATCTTTTGAATCTTCTCATCAGCCAACTGAGCCTCTTTAATCTGATCCAACAAAACTGGTTTCAACTGCAACTGTGCCAACAATGCACCATCATCACAAGCTACAAAACTGGCATGCAATGCTCTCAACTCAACAAGCAACGAGAGCGAATAAACAGTTAAACCAGCTAAAGACTTCCGACTTAAGGCATCAGCAACAACATTTGCTTTACCAGGATGATAATCAATTAAACAGTCGTAGTCATTAATCAATTCCAACCATCTCCTCTGACGAAGATTGAGCTCTTTTTGAACCCCCCAAATATTTCAAACTTTTATGATCAGTGTAGATGAAACATTTTTCCCCAAACAAATAGTGTCGCCAAATCTTCAATGCAAACACAATGGCTGCCAACTCTAAATCATGGGTCGGATAATTGAGCTCATGAGGTTTCAACTGTCGAGAAGCATAAGCTATCACTTTACCTTCTTGCATCAGAACACAACCCAAACCACTATGTGAAGCATCACTGAAAATTACATATGGTTTGCCTTCCACAGGTAAAGTAAGCACAGGCGCTTGAGTCAACATTTCTCTCAACTGCTCAAAGCTGGCTTGACACTGATCCGTCCACACAAATCTGACTCCCTTTCGAAGTAGTCTGGTAAGTGGAGTAGCTATTAAAGAAAATCCTTTCACAAACCATCGATAATAGCCTGCCAAACCCAGAAAACTTCTCACTTCAGTCACAGACTTTGGTGGACTCCAATTCAATATAGCTTCAACTTTACTCGGGTCAACTTTAATACCTTCTGCTGAAACTATATGACCGAGAAAAGTTACCTGATCCAGCCAAAACTCACACTTCGACAATTTAGCAAACAATTACTTCTCTGTCAAAATTTGCAGCACAATCCGCATGTAACACCCCTTCCCGACCTACATATGTAAGCTGAGTAGAGGCGCCACACTAACCTAATGTTGCTACCAATTTTACTTAGTCAAATTTTAGTTCCGATTTTTTTTTTCAAAAATTTTGCCATAGTTTCGCCTAAAAATTGAGTCCCAAGTGTCGACAAAACCGGTTTTTTTCTTATTTTTAAAAATATTTTACACAAACCAATGCAAACAAAATCATTCTCAGTACACTCCCAATAAATCCCCCTTGTAACCTCAACTACAACCTGCAAAAAGAATTTACACTTCTAGTACAACATAAAATAAAGGTTTTGTGACAATCCCCCATTTTTAAATATTACACAGCGGAAGTTATAAAATATTTACATATTTACATATTAAACATTTCTTTACAAAATATAAAGAAATATACATGATTGGCAAGTCTGCTCTGATCTTTAAGCTCCCAAAATGGATTCAACAAGGTCTACTCTCACTTGGTCTTGAAGAACTCTCGGGTTCAACTCTATCCACTCTATTACCTGCGCGATTAAACACTATCGTGCTAAGCCAACGGCTTAGTAAGATAAAACATGCTAATAGTATGCTTTAATGCAATACAATGCCACATATGCTATTGATAAGATCAACATTATAAATATAAAGTTAACACATAATTATGCATTTCACAAATCATAGTCATATGAGCATACCACATTTCAACATCTTTCCACATTCAACATTACTCAATAACCAACATCTTATTTCATTAACTCATAACATTATTTAGGACATTCATATAACCTTGACACCTATGGGCCCAACAAGTATTTAATACGATATTCAGAGTTCAGAGTTACTGCTTTGGTTCATAGTCACAATTCTCATAGTGTAACAGACCCAGTCTCTTGGACCATCAACTCAACACATTTGAGGAGATCCTCAACCCGGCAAGACTGTTACAAATCATATATTTCATATTCACAATTCTCATAGTGTAACAGACCCAGTCTCTTGGACCATCAACTCAACACATTTGAGGAGATCCTCAACCCGGCAAGACTGTTACCTTTCATCATTTTTTAGGCATGCCACCCAAATCCAGAACTCTGAAACTGAATAACATATTAAACAAACAATTCATTTATTATATACTTACCATTTCCATTCTCAAATTCTCATCACATTTAGGCAAACATGCCTTCTTTCTTTCAATATCATCATCATAGCCAATCACAATGGCATTGTCTCATATCATGTCTTATTTGAATTATCATTTCAATTTCAATGTATATCATTCATGAAACACATAACCATTCACAATGCATAACATAACATTGCTCAATCTCAACAATGCAATTAGGGCAAAGAACAATTGATATGATTCATATAAATAATACATTCTGGTTTTAGACTCCATTTTATCCTTATTTTGAAAAATTGTATAAAATAATCTACTTGACTAAAAATTCTAAAATTTTTACAGAATTTAGTTTTGTATCTTAAAATCATCCCTTTAAAATTTCAGATCAAACTGAACACAAAATCTTGGTCAAATAGTTCACCTAACCAGACTGCCCCAATTGCCCTGCATCCTGGCAGCAGTTCTGAACTTTGTGAATTCCATAAATCAAATTCAATCAACGTGGTTCCAAATTATTTTTCTCAAATACTAGACTCACTAAGCAACAACATATCCAAAATTCAATTGAATATGATTTTTATACATTTTATTAAAAATCCCGAAATAGAGCTGTCTCAGTTAAGGTACCTGCTGGAACAGGTCTAATAACAATAATCTTTCTAAACTCATAACCATTCCAAAATCGAATCAACATATTTTTCAGTCATTCTAGACTCATAGAGGCACAACATATCAAAAATTCACTTCAAGAACATTTTTCTAAAATTAATTAAAAATCATACAAGTCACAGCCTTTACTAATCCTAAAACAGAAACAATTTCACTAAGCACCAATCTTACTCTTCCATCACCCACACCAACCCAACTTCTCATCTATCAAGCAAAATCAATACTTACAATCATACCATAAGCAACTTAATCATACCACTTCAAAAGAATTGAAGAAATTAGAGAAAAGATCTTACCTTAGTTAAAAACTTCTTAAATCAACACTTGAACACTTAATCTTTCTTCAATTTAAGCTTGAAATCATCAAAACCATCACTTGTCTCTTTCTTTCTCTTTGGCTATGGAGGGCCGGCCATCAACAACAAGAAGAAGAAGAAATGATGAAGAAAACACAAGTCAAACCTTCTTTAAATATCCACCATGTGATTTTATCCAAGCAATTACCAAAGTGTCCTTATTCACATAATTATCTTTTTGTCTTATATGTGCCCAATTAAGTAATTTACCAATCTCAAATAAATATCTTCTCTTGCATTGACCAAGCCTTTTGACCACTTTATATGTCATATATATTAACATATACACAACATATAAATTTGTCTCTAAACCCTATTTCTTCCCAAAATACATATACATATACTTTCTCTTCTCAATTTCTTTTCTCTTACAATTTAACACATATATACAATCCAATATATAACAATAACAACAACAACAATATGCAAAACTTCTAGGGCATAAATGAGGATATTACACCGCAGATGTTTATCATGTTCCTCTTCATTACGCGAATACACCAGAATATCATCGATAAAGACCACTACAAACTGATCCAGATAGGGCCTAAACACCCTATTCATCAAGTCCATAAAAACTGCAGGTGCATTTGTCAAACCAAAAGGCATTACTAAAAACTCATAATGCCCATATCTGGTACGGAAAGCTGTCTTAGAAATGTCTTCAGCTTTGACTCTCAACTGATGGTACCCAGACCTCAAATCAATTTTAGAAAACACTGCTGCTCCCTTCAATTGATCAAAGAGATCATCAATTCTAGGCAAAGGGTATTTATTTTTAATAGTTACCTTGTTCAATTGCCTATAATCGATACACAATCTCATAGTACCATCTTTCTTCTTCACAAATAAAACAGGAGCTCCCCACGGAGAAACACTGGGGCGAATAAATCCTTTATCCAATAACTCCTGTAACTGCACCTTCAATTCTCTCAGTTCAACAGGTGCCATTCTATACGGAGTAATAGAGATAGGAGTGGTACCAGACAACAATTCAATACCAAACTCCACCTCTCTCTCAGGAGGCAATCCTGGCAACTCCTCTGGAAACACATCTGGAAAATCTGCCACTGTGGTTATATCCTCAAGTCGAGAACCCTTCACTCTAGTATCCACCACATGAGCAAGATAAGCATCACACCCCTTTCTAATCAATCTCCTAGCTGCAACCGCTGAAACAAACAAGGATGCTAGCTGTTCCTGCTCATTAAATATTAACACCTCTCTACCATCACTGGTTCTCAAGGTAACAACTTTCTTTTCGCAATCAACCACAGCTCCATGTCTATATAACCAATCCATTCCTAGAATCACATCATATTCCTTAAAAGGCATCTCAATCAAATCTCCAAGAAACTCCTCACCTTGAACCACTACTGCACTATCTCGGTGCACCTTACTAACAATCACACTATGCCCTAACGGATTTGTCACCAATACATCAAATCCTAGGGACTCAGCATGTACATCACACACAGGCAAAACAGATGCACTAATATATGAATGTGTGGATCCGGGATCAATCAAAGCAAGTACTGAAATACCAAATAAAGAAAAAGTACCAGCTATGACTGCCGAAGCATCTGGCTGCCTCTGCATCACATAAATCCTCTGAGAAGATCCAACCTCCTCTGGTCTACTCTCCCTGGATGTAGAACCTCCTCTAGAACTGAACCCAGGTCTACCTCCTCTGCTGACACCTCTGCCTCCTCGACCTCCCCTCACACTAGGTCAAAAAGCTGCTGAGTCAACTGACATCTGCTCCTGTCTCTCAGAACAATCTCTCACAAAATGATCAGGCGATCCACATCTGAAACAAACCCTTGCTACACCAGTCTTCCAACAAGTACCACCATGTGGCCTACCACAATGAATGCATACGGGTGGAGTGGATCTCTGAGTCACTGGGGTCGGAGCACTCGCCACTGAAACTGCAGGTCTAGATCTCTGCCTCTGGAACTGCACTGACCTACCAGCTGGCCTCTGACTCCTACTAACCCGAGGAATAAAGCTTCCTTTACCTCTCTTTACAGATGAAGACCCTACCTCAAACTGGGGCCTCCTAACCCTGATCTCTTCCTCTGAAGCAGCTGCAATACCTTGAGCTCGCTCTACACTCCGAGCTGCTGCAACAAGCTGGGAAAAATTAGAATATCTAGATCCAGCCACCAAGCACATGATAGAGGGCCTCAATCCCTCCTCAAATCTCCTACATCTATCTATCTCATCAGATATAATACGCCCAGCATACTGGCTCAACCGGATAAACTCTAGTTCATATTCAGTTACAGTCCGGTGATCTTGCTTCAAGCTCAAGAACTCCATCTTCTTCCTATCTTTATACTCCCTCGGAGTATACTTCAATTCAAACTCTCTCAGAAAATCAGTGTAAGACAATGTTGGTGGATCATCCATAGAATGGGGCACTGTCTTCCACCAGTCATATGCATCCTTCTGCAACAATGACCTTGCATAATCAAACTTTTCCTCTGGAGTGGCTTGCAACAGAATAAATATTCTCTATACTTTATCTAGCCACTGCTCAGCTACAGCTGGATCAATAGTACCTAGGAAATCCTCCGCTCCATACTTCCTTAGCTTATCATACTGTCTCACTGTTACCAAAGGCTGAGGGGGTGCTGGCTGTGGTTGCACTGGTGCTTGCCTCAAAGCCTCTATCACATGCCTAAGCCAAACTGGTGGAACCTCCTCACCAGCTGGTCTCCCCGATACAGAAGCAGGTATCTCTCCAGCACTATCCACTCTAGCTCCCTCTCTAATCTCCTCAGGAGCTATACTCTCATCACTACCCTCAACTGACTGACGTGAGTGAGAATCCATCACAACCTATATCTGCAAACACAGCAGAATACCTCTCATTAAAGATTAGAGACTGCCAATGCCAAACATGTATGTTATTCAAAAATCCACGTTTTAAAATCAAAACATATATATATATATATTTTTACACTTCACCTAGGTTGAGAATCTCAAAACTAGCTCTGATACCAAAACAATTGTAACACCCCCACATCCAATACATGCACACTACATACACCACAATGTAGTATACATGCATCGAATATAGGAATGCTACGGATTTTCTTAACATTCAAAACATTTCCAATGATACTATAATCTTTCTCATTACACATTATAGAAAAATAAGTGATTAATCTGTAATATAAAACAAAGTAGATATATATATATATACTTATTACGCAGCGGAATTTAACAACTATTTACATATAGGAAAAACATTTAAACATTTATATTTAAAAATGAACATATATTCACATTATAAACAATACTTTACAAAATATTTAAAGATGTTATACATGATTGGCAAATCTTCTCTGATCTTTAAGTTCCAATCCAACTCTTCAATTTCTACTCTCACTCGGTCTCGATGAGCTCTCGGGTTCAACTCTATCACCTGCGCAATTAACACTCTCACGCTAAGCCAACGGCTTAGTAAGACAAATCATGCTAATATTATGCTTTAGTGCAATGCAATGTCATACATATTATTCATAAAAACAATACCAAAGATGTAAAGCTAACCACATACCTTTACATTTCATAATCACATACACACATACATATCACACTTCAACATCCATTTATATACATCATTAGTCAATTATTTTACCATTCATAAATCACATTAAGCAAAGACATGCATGGGCCCAAAACACACTAATATGCCATTCAATTTTCAGAGTTAATGCTTTGGTTTTGTTATCACATTTTTCAATATCATAGACCCAACTAGGCTTCAAGGATTAGGTTCAACCAAGCTTCAAGGGGAGCAAAGCATGCTAAGCATCAACCCAACTTGACTTCAAGAACCAACCCAACCTAGCTTCAAGGGTTGTAACATCTCAATTAGGCTTCAAGGATTAGACCCAACCAAGCTTCAAGGGGAGTAAAACATGTTTAACTTCAACCCAACTTGGCTTCAAGGATCAAATCCAACCTAACTTCAAGAGATTGTTACCATTATTAGGCATGCCACCAATAACAAACTCTGAAAATGGAATAACACATTAGCCACACAATTCATTTATTATTCCATTATCATTTCCATTCTCAATTCTCATCATTATTTAGGCAAACATGCCTTATCTCTTTCAATAGAGTCATCATAACCAATCACAATGGCTTTGCCTCTTAATTCACAATATAACTCTTCATTATTCAAGTGTACATTCATATCATCAATTAGGCAAACAAGCCTCAATCATAACATCAAGGTAAACCATCAACAATGATCATATTACATCCCACATAGCATCATTCATAAATATCAACATGAGCAAATGTAGGTTAAATCTCAATATTTTATGAATGTATGCAATTATGTCATTTGTACTTACCTCAATCACAAGTCACACAACCCTAAACACTTTCTTGTCCAAGCTCCTTTTACCTCTTATATCAATGATCAATCACTATCTTCAAGACCTAATCCAAGAATAATAACACACACTTGCTTAGAGATACACAAGAGATAATCAAGTTAAGAGTAACTAGGGTAAACCCTAACCATGACACGCTCAGCCACACGGGCGTGTTCCTGACCATGCCCTAACTCCACAACACAGAAGCATTTACACGCTCAACAATACGGGCGTGTTCCTGGGCATGTAAATTCTCAAATCTCACAGTAGCTATGACACACTCAATAACACGGGCGTGTTACTGGTCGTGTCAAACCTACTGCCTCCAACACAATTGACAGGCCTAAAAAAACCGTGGACGTGCTCATGGGCGTGTCCGGCCACAAATCAAGATTCCGGCCAAAATAACCAAATACTCAACAACACATTTCTATTCCTTAACATCCTCTTCAAACAATCTTCACAAAACATACCCAAAAACCCATCTCAAACTTACAACAACATCAAAACACCAAATCATCTCAAAATCCTAAACACAATACAACATCATCTCATCCAACCAACTTACTCTTTCCTTCAACTTATCCTTAAAATCCATGATCAAAACATTCAAACACTCATGATTATATCAAAATCAAGCAACACACTCTTAGATCATCTATCAAATCCAAATATCATTTCAAATAAGCAAAAGGATCAAAAGAGAACTTACCAAAGTTATAAAACTTCTTGAATCACCAACTTGATCACTAAATCTTCCTTCAATTTGAGCTTAACTCATCAAGATCTTCTCTTTGTCTCTTGCTTTTCTTTGTCTATGGAGGAGCCGGCCAACAACAATGGAGAAAGAAGAAGAAAACATGAAGAAAACAAAGTCAACTCTTCTTTAAATCTCCACCAAGAGTTTCAATTCAAGCAATTACCAAAACACCCTTTAACCATTTAACTTAACTCTTGTCTCTTATATGCCCATATAAGTAATTTCACCTATCACAAATAAAAATATCTTCTTGCATTGACTCTCCCTTGACCAACTTATATGTTATATATATTATCATATACACAACATATTCATTTCTCTCTAAACCCTCTTTTCTTTCCCAAAACACATATACATAAACATTCTTTTCCAATTTCTTTTCTTATCACAATATATATATATATATATATATTCAATCCAATTTTAAACCCACAACAACAACAACAACAACAACAACAACAATATTCAAAACTTCTAGGGCATACATTGGGATATTACATTTTTGGTATTTCATAATTGACCTAATTATTTTTGCAAGCTCTTTGTAAAAAATGGTTGGGTGAAAATAGTTTTGTTTCTAAGCCCATTGTAAAAGATTTTAGAAAAATGGATTTTGGGCTTAGTATTTGGGCCATGGGCCAAAGAATTTTTGTTTTTAGAAAAGTCTTATGTCCAAAAACCATCTTGAAAAATTTTGAAAATAGTTTTGGACTTTTGGATTTTAGAGAAAAGTTTATTTTGAGCTTACAATATACTTAGGTCATATTAGAAAAAACAAACCAAATAAGCCATGATTTAAGCCAAGATAAATTAACCATAGTCAAACAACATGCATTTGGGGTAAAAACCTAAGGAAAGTAACTAGGCCAATTACATGAGCTTTAGTCTTTGGGTAAAAGGCTTAGGTTCCCATAGCAAGTATATACCAAACGGTATGAGGCTATGAGTGGTTATGCCATGCTCGATCTCCTACCTTGAGTGAAAGTATGGTATCCCTTACATAACATAACACGGGCAACACGGGCGTCCTAACTCACGCACACAATGCAATATAATATGATGCAATGGATGATATCATTATAAGAAAGAAAAGAATAATATAAAGACCAACGGAATCAACTTCTCTTATCCCCAGTAGAGTCGCCACTGTGAGCGAGGATTTTCGCCCCCACTCCCGGTGGAATGGTTCTTGCGACTTCGGTACAATTTAGGCTCGGGGCCTTAGAGAACACAGACCTAAGTTCGGAGAAAATGGAGTCGCCACCGGGACGGGCCGGGAAAAAGAAAGGGGTGGATGACTCGATTCATAAGGAATCCCTAACCCCTTAATGGGTTCGGAAAGTTGGGTACGTGTGGGGAAGGTGAGAAATGGCCCAGTACCCCCATAACTCCCGGTTCATTGGAACCGGCCTCCTTTACAGGTCTTAATATTATAAAATTCTTAAATATAATAATATTATCCATACTACACACAATAAAAAGAAAGCATCATTATATTAAAATCAAAGCAATGTCCAAACAAAACAAAACAAATAAATGGACACCCATCCAAGAATGGAAACATGTCCTTACATCACATGCCTAGATAGGACACCCACCAAATGGTAGAAACATGCCCTTTACATAAGTTCTAAGATAGAAAGGCAAATTAAATTACATGATGTTTAAATAATGAGGTACCCACCAAGTGGAAACATACCTCTTACAACTTTTGGAAATCTAAATTGATTGATAAAAGTAAATAATCATTCATCATAAATAAATCATTCATCAAAAGTATTTAAATATCAATAAAATAAACATCCATCCATGATAAATTAAATAAATCAAGTATTGAAATTAAATAGATTAAAGCATAAGAGATAAATCAAGGTATAAGTAAATATGGAATTGAATAAAGCAAATAAAAGTTCAATTATAGCTACTGTGACTTTTTATGGAATTAAAATAGATTAGGGTTTTATGTTTTAAAAGATTGGTAAGACTCTTTGATTAACCAAATTAAAGTTTGAATGATGAAATCATGAAACTAGGGTTTTAAATACCTTAAAATACTTTAATTTGTGATTTTTTGTTATTGATTTTTAAGCTACTGTGCAATTTTTGGGTTTTCATATTTTCATAAAAATTATGGTTTAAGGTTTTAAAAGGATTAGGGTGCATTATTTTAGGTTTAAAAGTTGAATTTTAGATTTTAGGGTTTTGAAATTTGGGTCTCGGGTAATGAAGAATTTTTAGGGTTTTAGAAATCAATTTGATATTTTATGAAGTTTTATGAATTTAAACAAAAGGATTGAAGTTTTTATAAGTAGAAAAAATGTTTTTAAGGCTTTTTGAATGAAATAGAACCTACTTTAAAATCTTAAAAGAAACAAAATTTGATTTTGGTTTTTTTGAAAAATATGTTCAATTAGTGTTTTAAGGTCTTTAAGAAGAAAAAATAACAATTTTAAGTCTTTTTAGAAAATAAGGTCACGTTTTAGTGTTTTAACTTTGGAAAACTAAATTAAAGTTCTAATATTTTAACTTTTGAAAAACACAAAAAACCCTTGTTTTAGATACTGTGTAAAAAAATTAGAATTTAGAATTTCATACCTTCTTTTGTAAGTTGCTCCAAAATTGCTTCTTCTTGGATGAACTAGCTCTAAAGACTAGCCTTTTTGCCTTTGGAATCCCTTTTTTCGTGATGCTGCTGTCCAGAAAAGATTTAAATTGAATTTCTTCTTTTCCCTTCCTTGATTTGGTTTCAAACTTTCCAAACTCCCTTTGGATTTCCTCTCTCTCGGCCACCTCCAATTTCAATGCCTTTGGTCCTTATTTATAGTAGTTTAAGGTTATTTATTCCTAATTAATTAAGGTAAGTAATATTAATAAAAAAAATAAATTAAAACCTAATTGGATTAGGTTTCAAAAAAATTTCGTTGAAAAATTTTGCGCTGGCAAAAACTGCAGCAGCCGGGCCCGTTGGCTGGGCGTGCTAGCCCGCAGGAGGCATGCCAGCTTGCAGGAAATTCCTGCGGGAAGTTATTTCGCCCGCAGGAATTTCTTTTCTGCAGGTGAAATGCTGGTGGGCCGACGGGCCCGCGCGACCACTTTTCGCTGCCGATATTTTTTTCCGACTCCGATTTTTATTTTGATTTTTATTTGTTTATTTTTATTTTTTGATTTTTATTTGTTTATTTTTATTTTTTATTAATAAAAATTAGATAATAAAGCAAAAACTATTTAATTAAATTTATTTTGGACCAATTAGACAACAAAAATTATTTTGGACTAAATAAAGCATATTGGATCGGATTGGGTCAAAAATTAAGGGTCTACAGGAAGTTCCATCAATCATACCTAAATTTAGTTTAATGAAGTTAAGCCTATCTTCATTCAAAGGTTTTGTAAAGATATCAGCAAGTTGATTATGTGTATCTATAAACTCTAAGACAATATTCTGGTTTTGTACATTATCTCTCAAAAAATGATGTCTAATATCTATATGTTTAGATCTAGAGTGTTGGTTAGGATTTTTAGACAAATTGATAGCACTAGTGTTGTCACATTTAATAAAGATGTTGTTAAACACTTTGCCATAGTCAAGCAATTGTTGTTTCATCCATAATACTTGTGTGCAACAAAAACATGCTGCAACATATTCGGCTTCTGCCATGGATAAAGCAACCAATGCTTGTTTCTTACTATGCCAAGAAACTAGACAATTGCCAAGAAAGTGACATGCTCCTGTTGTGCTTTTCCTATCTAAGATGCTACTATCATAATTTGAATTCGAAAAACCTAAGATATGAAACGATGTGTTTTTAGGATACCAAAGACCTAAATGCATTGTACCACTTAAATATTTCAAAATTCTCTTAGTAGCATTCAAGTGTGATTCTTTTGGACAAGTTTGAAATCTAGCACAAAGACATACACCATACATTATATCAGGTCTAGAAGCGGTTAAGTAAAGTAGTGATCCGATAATACCTCGATATTTCTTTTCATCTACTGCTTTACCATTTTCATCTTTACAAAATTTCAAGGATGTGCTCATAGGAGTCTTGCTAGTTTTGCAGCCATCCATTCCAAATTTCTTGATGAGTTCTTTTGTATATTTGGATTGGTTAATGAAGATACCATCTTTACATTGCTTGATTTGCAGTCCAAGGAAGAACTTAAGTTCACCCATCATGATCATTTTAAATTCCCTAGTCATACAACAAGCAAATTCTTTACACAAGTTTTCATTAGTAGCTCCAATTATTTTGTCATCCACATAAATTTGTACAATTAAAATGTTATGTTTGTCCTTTTTAACAAAGAGAGTTGTATCAACTTTTCCTTTTGAAAAGCCATTTTCAAGCAAATATGCACTAAGTCTATCATAACAAGCTCTTTGTGCTTGTTTCAATCCATATAAAGCTTTGGTAAGTTTGAAAACATGATTAGGAAATTTGTAGTTTTCAAAACCAGGAGGTTGTTCTACATAAACTTCTTCACTTATAAGTCCATTTAGAAATGCACTTTTAACATCCATTTGAAAGAGTTTAAAGTTCATGTGACATGCAAAAGCAAGTAATATTCTAATAGCTTCTAATCTATCTACCGGAGCAAATGTTTCATCATAGTCAATACCTTCTTCTTGATTATATCCTTTGGCTACCAACCTTGCTTTATTCCTAACAATGTGACCATTTTCATCAAGCTTATTTCTATAGACCCATTTGCATCCTATGATTGAATGATCTGTAGGTCTAGGAGTGAGTTGCCAAACATTATTTCTTTCAAATTGATTAAGTTCATCTTGCATTGCAGTCATCCAATTTTCATCGTTTAGAGCCTCCTCAATGATCTTTGGCTCAATTTGAGAAACAAAAGCAAAATTAACATCTATATGATTAATTTTAGATCTAGTAATTACTACCTTAGATGTTTTACCAATGATATGTTCCTTAGGATGATCTTTCTTGTATTGCCAATCCTTAGGTAGAGCTTGAGTCTTTTCTTCAAGTTCATACTGATTGATCTTTAGAGCATCAATAGTTTCATGAGGTTCAAGAGTACCTACAGGGTCATTGAAAGTACTACCTTTCTTTTGATCATGTTTAGATGATTCATCAAATACAACATGCATTATTTCTTCAACAACTAGAGTTTTCATGTTAAATGCTCTATATGCTTTGCTATATGATGAGTATCCTAGGAATATGCCTTCATCTGATTTGGATGAAAATTTTCCATGATTTTCCTTGGTGTTCAATACAAAGCATTTACATCCAAATACTCTAAAATATCCAATTCTGGGAATTCTTCCATTCTATAGCTCATAAGAAGTTTTATTAGTTAAATGCCTTTTGTAAACACGATTTGCAACGTAACAAGTTGTATTAACGGCTTCTGCCCAAAAATAAGATGGTAATTCATATTCATTGAGCATTGTTCTAGCCATTTCAACCAAGGTTCTATTTTTCCTCTCAACCACACCATTTTGTTGTGGAGTTCTAGGAGCAGAAAAATTATGTGAAATGCCAAGTTCATTACAAAAACTTTTAAAATTTTCATTCTCAAATTCTTTGCCATGATCACTTCTAATAGATGTGATCACATATCCTTTTTTCATTTTGAACTCTTTTTGCAAATGTTTTGAAGTAATTAAAAGCTTCATTCTTTTGACAACAAGAATCTAGAGTAATTAAAAGCCATGTGAATCTAGAGTAATCGTCAACAAGAACAAATGCATATAATTTGCCTCCTAAGCTTGTAACTCTATTTGGTCCAAACAAATCCAAATGAATGAGCTCTAAAGTTCTAGAGGTACTTATAACATTCTTTGATTTAAATGAGCTCTTATGTTTCTTACCATGTTGACAAGGTTCACAAATTCTATCTTTGTCATATTTTATCTTAGGGAGACCATCAACTAGGCTTTCATTACAAATATATTTTAATTGATCCATACCAGCATGTCCTAGTCTTCTATGCCATAACCAAGCATCATTATTAGTAGACATTAGACATTTAAATGCATGAATTGAATGTATGTTAATATTATAAGTGTTGTTTGTCCTAGTACCCTTAAATATGATAACACTATTTGAATTTGTGATCTTGCATCCTTTGGAATCAAAATTAACAATGTATGCTCTATCACATAATTGACTAACACTTAGCAAATTATGTTTCAACTCATCAACAAGCCTTACATCTTCTATTAAATCTTTACCAATTGATTCAATGGAGCCAACACCGATAATTTTATCTTTAGCATCATTTCCAAAAGTAACATTACCTCTATGTTTGTAGGTAATTCTTGTAAAGAGCTTTGCATTCTCGGTCATATGCCTTGAGCACCCACTATCCACAAGCCATGTGCTTTCGTGGATAGTAGATTTTAGGCATACCTATAAGGCAATAGTGGTCATCTTCTCTTAGGTACCCAAATGAAGTTGGGTCCTTGATGGTTAGTAATAAAGGTGTCTTCTAACTTGAGATGAGTCTTTCTTATATGACAAAAAAAACTTTTATGGCCAAATTTCATGCAATATGTGCATTGCCATAGTGTTTTATATTTTTGCATTTTTTTTTGTATTCCAAGTATTATGCATACAATTACAAATATGTGATTGCTTTTGTGCAAGTTTAGTGTACATAAATGCATAATTACTTTTGAGAATTTAGCTTTATTTCCTAGTGAGCCATAAGAAGTTCTTTTGGAACTTTTAGACTTGGTGCGAACATCTTTGTTCTTTATAATATCAACATTAGAAATTTTAGTTGTAGATGCTTTTACAAATGTTGGTGTGCTTGGTGCAATGTTGGTTGAGCCATTGAATCCTAATCCATATTTTAAGGAGGGTGATCTTTGGTTACCAATTAATGAGTCTAAGGCGTCCTTTCCTTTATGAAATCTTGAGATTGATTCATTTAATGCTTTTAGTTCATGCTTAAAAATTTCATTCTCTTTAATAATTTTTTCTATATCATGTGATTTTTTATTTAACTCTTCTATTGAATTCATCAAGCGTTCATTTGAGGTTTTCAATTCTAAGGTAGAGTTCTTTAAGCATATAAAATCCTTTTCTAACTTAGAGCTTTTTTCTTTATAGAGCATCATTTTAGAAAAATATTTTTCTATTTTAAAGTTCATGTGCTCAATCAAATCACTATCATCTAGATCATCAACATCATCATGTGCTACTAGATCAAAGGGTTGAGTACTTACCTCATTGGAGTCATCCTCAATAGCCATGAGACATAGGTTTGCAATTCCTTCTTCTTCTTCTTCTTCTTCACTCGAAGAGGAGTCATCCCATGTGGCTTTGAGAGAATTTTTCTTTTCTTTGTCCCATTTCCTTTTGTTCTTTACTTTGAAGCAATCTGATTTGATGTGACTAGTTTTTCCACATTCATAGCACTTTACCTCATTTTTCTTTTCTTTATCTTTGAAGGAGAATTTAGGAAGTGCACCTTTATTTGCTTGTAATCTTTTCTTCCTTTTCCATTCATTAATTCTTTTTTAGAACATTGCCATTTCATCTTCATCATTAGTACTTTCATTGCTTGAGCTCTCAACTTCTTTGATTGCTTTGAGAGCAATTGGTTTTCTCTTTTCTTTCTCACCTTGATCTTCTTCTTTTTCACTGTGCAGCTCAAATGTGAGTAGTTTTCCCACAAGCTCGTTTGTTCTCAATGTGCTAAGATCATGAGCTTCTTCGATGGATGATACTTTTGATTCAAAGTTCTTTCTAGCTCTTAGGGCTCTCAAGATTTTACTGTTTACATCACCTTGATCATATACCTTGCCATACTTCTTTAGTTCATTGACAATAGCAAGCAAGCGATTTGTCATGTCGGTGATGTTTTCATTTGATTTCATCTTGAATAGCTCATACTCATGAACATGCATTTGTTTCATGGTGAATCTCACTTGAGTCGTACCTTCATGGTAGTTTTGAGTGTCTTCCAAATGCAATGTGCACAAGTTAAATGTTGAACTCTTCCATCTTCTTCTCTTGAAATGGAATTCATCAAGATGGAAGCGGCTCTATTGTTCTTGAATCGATCTTTGACATTGATAGTTGACCATTGTGCTTTGGGAAGAGGAACTTGAACACCATCAACTTCATAAGTGGGAGGTTTCCACTCACTTTCCACAAAATCCCATAGTTCAATCCCTTCACTGTCTAGAAACAAATACATTTTGTGTTTCCAATAGGAATAATCAATTCCATCAAAGTAGGGTCTAAGGATAGTGTTAAGATTTCCATGAGAGATTGAGTTTGATGAAGAAGAAGTTGCCATAGTGGATCAAAATTCACAATAAAGTTTAAGAAATTTCAATGCTTTGATACCAATTGTTGTCCCAAGATGGAAACTAAGAGGGGGGGGGGAGTGAATTGGTTTCCTCAAGAAATGATGGCAAATTTAAAAACTCAACAAACAAGAAATGTGGAATAGAGAATTGGTTGAGTAGTGAGAAGAAGAAAGAATGCACAAGATTTATAGTGGTTCAAATTTTCTTCAATCCTACATCCACTTCCTTAACAACTTGTTAAGTTATCACTAATCTTTGAAGTTTTACAAGCTCACTTCCAACTTTGATGTTTTCACAAGTTCACACCTAACTTGACAAGTGTTTTTCTAAGGCTAACACTCAAACCACTTACAAGAATTTTGCTAGGCTCACTCACACAACCTTTTGCAAGAGTTTTTCTCAGGCTTACTCCGACAACCTAAGTGTTTTTCAAGCTCACACTCAAACTTTTACAATGGTGTTTCCAATGCTTACACCTAACGTTCATTACAATTCAAATGTAAGTTGGAGTAAAAGAAAATATGTTGCTTCGATATAAAATTTTTGTTTCTCCTCTTTTTTCTTCTATTTCCTTCCTTTTTATTAACAAAATAGCAATGTATTTATAGTCAATGTGGTCTGACTAGCCGTTATAGATAATGGGAATTAAGTCTTGGTAGTTTAAACCATTTTCAATAGACTGTTTGAAGCATTTCGCGGTTGTCCTTGATACAAGGATGGTCGCGTTCATGACACACGCGGTCGCCCTTGGACAAGGTGCGGTCGCCCCATTCAAATTTGCTTCAACGGTCAAATTTAAGTGCTCTGCAGTAGGAATCTTGCCCATGCTGTGGTTGTCGTGACGGTCGCGCGTAGGATACGTGCGGTCGCCCTTTTTGAATGCTGAAGTGGGTTCATAACAGTCATCACACGTGCCATTCTTTGACTGGGCAATATGAAAGTTTGCCTAAATATGAATGTCGCGGTCGCTCTAGGTGCCATCTCGCGGTTGACTTGAGACACTCGCATTGAACTTTTGGACGCACCTTAGGACGTGAACACTACTATCAGTTTAAGCAGATTTCTCCTCAATCATCAGTGCGGTCGCGGATACTAAAGGGCAGTCGCTATAGTGATAAGCGAGACTGTATCCTTCGCCGTTCTTGTCACCGCAAACCTTATTGTAATTTGGATGATTTGGGTTTCTTGTATTGCGGTCGTCCATGACTGTAGGACTGTCGCTCTTGTGCAAGTGCGGTCGCGACTGAAGTCGGGTTTCTGACCGCGAACCCTACTGTGATATGGTTCATCCTGCAATTGAGTTGGGCGGTCGTCTTCATGACTTGTTCGACTGCTAAATATGCTCTATTCAAATAAATCTAATCCTGCAACAAGGTTCTTTAAACACATGTTAAATAAGTCATTCAATTTGAGTTGTCAAGGATCAAAATTGAGATCATTTGTCTAACAAGGGTTATGGATTTTTGAGGTTTCAAAAACATGAACTTTAGTTGTTCAAATTGATTCCAAATGAGTTGTTTTGATTCATAAACAAGTATTTTAAAATCAAATATTGGATTTGGTGGTGTTGGGTTGGAGTTTTAGAATGGAAGTGGAGATTTAGGGTTTTGGAAAAGTCATTTTTCAAAGTGGTTGAATTGTGTGATTTTATTTGTTTAAGCATGTTGTTTAGTGTTAAAAGTGATGAATATAAGCTTAGAATGAGTAATGGATTGTGTTGGAATGGAAAACCTTTAATGGGGGAAGGTTATGCCATTTTTGAGATTTTATGTATAATAGTGTATTTTTATAATGTAAAAAATTTTAATGTATTAAAATATGTTTTTAATAATATAAATAAACTTAAAACACTAATTTAATTGTAGTAGAATGGAATTCTAATGTTGAATTAAGGAAAAGCTAATTTTTTGGAAATTTGTAGGAGTAATGTGTAATTATGGTTTAATGTTGGAAATGCCATTAAATGTGATACTAAATGATTATTTGCTATCACATTTTGTTTAGGCATTTAGGGAGGTTGATTTGCTTCATCCAAGTGGTGAAGGGCAAGTTAGAAAGATTGGATTGAAGGTTTTTTTTAGCTTGCTTTGGGTTGTTAGTGGAGGTATGTACAAACTTTGAATATAATGTCTATATTTGCATAACATTTGGACTTAACACATTTTGGTTGAAAAATGTGTTAAGCTACTTGGTTCATTGATTGTGCATGAATAATGTGCTATGACATTTGTAATGTCATATATGTGTAAAATGCATTGTGAAAAGCCATTGATAATAGCTAATTTGTGTAACATGTGAAATATGCATATTATGTGAAAATACCCAAAGTAATTGGGTAATGTGTTGTGAATGCAAAAATGAGATATGTGTAATAATGAAATGAATTTATATTGATAAAAATGAGAAAGGAGAGAAAAATGAGAAAGATGTGAAAAATGAGAAAAGTGAGAAAGAAAATGTGAAAATAAGGCAATGTGCCTAGATTGAATATGTGAAAAATGAGAAAGAGATTAATAATGAGAAATATGAAAAAATTGTGTGCCTAGTATGTTATTCAATTTTTAGAGTTTTGGGTTTGGAGGCATGCCTATGATTGCCTACAGGCTATATGCTGGAATGGTGAAAACACTGGGTCATAAAACAGGCTAGCTGATAAATATGATGTTTTTGGGGTGAAAAGACTAGGTTGTACGCCTCAAAAACTATAGCAGTCTAGCCAGGTTGAGGACCAAGATATTGGGGCCTAAATGTCTAGCCGGATTGAGGTCCAAGAGATTGGGGCTGTTACATTATCCATGGATATATATATATATATATTGCTTACAGGGCTAGACACATGGTGTCATTATGGACCAAAACAGTAACTCTAAAATTTGAATAGCATATTAGATCCTTTTTGGCCCATGCTTGTCTTTGTTTTAATTGAATTATGAAATATTTGAAAAATATAAGAAAGTGGAATGGTGTGACATCTAAATGCATTGTGCATTGGTATTGCATTGAGTTATATTATTATTATCAAAGTTTGTGCCACTAGGCTTCGGCTTAGAGCGATTGTTTCCATCGCGTAGGTGACAGGGTAGACCTAGCAAAGCCAGAAAGTTCTTCTAGACCAGGTCGGGTCTAGACTTGTAGTTGAGCTTGTTCAGTTGATATCGAGATCAGAAACATTGCCAATAGCATGTATATTTTTTTATGTTATTGTACATTTTTTAGTTTTATGCATAATATATTATGTTTTGAATTTTACGTATTGTATATTATAAAGAATGTTTGGGTCGATATATTTGAAATGGGAGAGTAAGTGTGTTTTGAAAAATATATATATCTATATATAAATGTTTGAGAAACCTGGTGCAATTGAGAAGTATGGTTGAGATGGTGTTTGGAAATTATTTGGGAGTGTTTTTTTTTTTTTTGCAGGTTGAGTAATTGCTAAATTTTGGGATGTCCAAAATGCAGACAAAACTCTAGCAAATTTTTCCCAGAGATTTATATATATATTATTAATTTTGGGTTCGTATAACAAGTAAAGAATATTTATATTCTAATTAATTTTTATATATTTAGAATTTGAAATTTTAAATTGGAAATGTGAAATTTTTTTATTAAACCGATCTGTGACATTTTGTACCGTATATACGTATTTTACATATGCTGGAAATATGTATTATACATATATAGGGTAAAAGGGTGTTACATTTATTTTGGTATCAGAGCCTAGGTTTGAGGTTCTCGACCTAGGTGGGATGATTGAGAGAGAAAATGGGGATTTAAAAATTAGTTTTTAATTGTAATACATGCATTGGCACTGGCAGTTTCTAATCTCTGATATAGTATTTTTTGCTTTGTTTACAGATATAGGTAGTTATGGCTTCTCGGCCGCATCAAGCTGCTGAGGTAGTTGTGAGCTGGGATTTTTGCCCCCACTCCCGGTGGAATGGTTCTTGCGACTTCGGCACTGTTTAGGCTCGGGGCCTTAGAGAACACGGACCTAAGTCCTGAGAAAATGGAGTCGCCACCCAGACGGGCCGGGAAAAAAGAAAGGGGTGGATGACTCGATTCCTAAGGAATCCCCAACCCCTTAATGAGTTTGGAATGTTGGGTACGTGTGGGGAAGGTGAGAAATGGCCCAGCACCCCCACAATGCCCGGTTCATTGGAACCGGCCTCCTTTACAGGTCTTAATATTATAAAATTCTTATGTATAACAACATTATCCATATTACACACAATAATTAAAAGAAGGCATCATTATATTAAAATCAAAGCAATGTCCAAACAAAGCAAAAAAATGGACACCCATCCAAGGATGGAATCATGTCCTTACATCACATGCCTAAAAAGGACACCCACTGAAAGGTTGAAACATGCCCTTTACATTGGTTCTAAAATAGAAAAGCAAATTAAATTACATGATATTTAACTAATGAGGTACCCACCAAGTGGAAACATACCTCTTACAACATTTGAAAATCTAAATAAATTGATAAAAGTAAATAACCATTCATAATAAATAAATCATTCATCAAAGGTATTAAACATCAATAGAAAGTAAACATCCATCCATGATAAATTAAATAAACCAAGCATTAAACTTAAATAAATTAAAGCACATAAAATAAATCAAAGCATAATTAAATATGGAATTGAATAAGGTAAATAAAAATCCAAATTATAGCTACTGTTTCCATTTAGGGTTCTTTATCTCATGTGTTAAGGTTTTGAAATTCATAAAATTAAGCTACTGTGACTTTTTTATGGAATTAAAATAGATTAAGGTTTTATGTTTTAAAAGGTTGGTAAGACTCTTTGATTAACTAAATTGATATTTGAATGGTGAAATCATGAAACTAGGGTTTGAACACTTTTAAATACTTTTGATTTGTGGGTTACGGTTATTCATTGTGTTTTTAAGCTACTGTGTAAAATTAAAGTATTTATGTTTTTATGGTTTTTAAAATTTTAAAGGATTAGGGTTTATAAAAATTAAGGTTTAAAGTTTTAAAGGAGGTTAGGGTTCATTATTTTAGGTTTTGGAGTTGAATTAGGTTTTTAGGCTTTCGAGTGATTTGTTGATTTTAGGATTTGGAAAAATAATTTGATGATTTCATGAGGTTTTATAAGTTTAAACAAAGTGATTTGAAGTTTAACAAGAACAAAGACAGTTGCTGCCTTTGAATTGCTTGAATCGTGTCCTTGCTATTCCAGAAAAAATCAAATTCAATTGCTCCTTTTCCTTCACTTATATGGTTTCGACGTTTTCCTATCACTGTCCAATTTTTCTCCCTTTTTTTGATTGCCTTTGGTCCTTATTTATAGAGGTTTCATATGGTTTATTCCTAATTAATCACAGTAAGTAATATTGATAAGAAAAGGAAACTGAAACCTAATTGTATTAGGTTTCGAAAAATTTGCGTCGGAAAAATTGCGCTGCCGAAAAAAAATTGCCGCAGGAAAAAATGTTCTGGCAAAAAAATCAGCCGCAGTCAACTGCAGCAGTGGGCGAGCTGGTTGGCCTATGGGCAAATCGCCCGCAGAAAATTCCTGCGAGTGACCTTTTCGCCCGCAGGAATTTCCTGCCGCCATTTCGCCAGCAGGATTTTTCCGTTGCCGATTTTTATTTTTATTTTTATTTTTATTTTTTTATTTTTATTTGTTTATTATTATTTTTTTATTAATAAAATTTAAATACTAAAGAAAAAAATATTTAATTAAGAAAACAAAAATTATTTTGGACCAAAAAAATATATTAGGCAACACAAAAATTATTTTGGACTAAATAAAATATATAGGACCGGATCGGGTCAAAAATTAAGGGTCTACAGTTTGCCCTCTGCTTGAAAAATCAGAAACTTTAGTGAAAGAAAGTGAAAAGTAATAAGACTTAATTTTTGAGATTGTTGAGGTTTTGGGTTTTGGACCCGGTTTGAGTTCTGGACTCAAGGATAAATTCTAGGTTCTAGACCTAAGGAAAATTTGGGTTCTGGACCCGGTTCGATTTCTGGACTTAAGAATAATTCTAGGTTCTCGACCTAAGAAAAATTTTGGTTTTGGACCCGGTTCGAGTTCTGGACTCAAGGATGATTCTAGGTCTCGACCTAAGGAAAATTTGGGTTCTGGACCCGGTTCTAGTTTTGGACTCAAGTTTAATTCTAGTTTCTAGACCTAAAGAAAAATTTGGGTTCTGGACCCGAGCTAAGTTCTGAACTTAGAAATAATTCTAGGTTCTGGACCTAATGGTAAATTTGGGTTATGGACCCGGTTCGAGTTCTGGACTCAAGGATAATTCTAGGTTCTGGACCAAAGGAAAAATTTGGGTTCTGGACCCGATTCGAGTTCTGGACTCAAGGATAATTCTAGGTTCTCAACCTAAGAAAAATTTGGTTTCTTGACCCGGTTCGAGTTCTGGACTCAAGAATAATTCTAGGTTCTGGACCTAAGGAAAATTTGGGTTCTGAACCCGAGCTAAGTTTTTGGACTTAGAAATAATTTTAGGTTCTGCACTTAAGGAAAATTTGGGTTCTAAACCCGAGCTAATACTTTTTTATTTCAAAAAGTTTGGCTAATTTTTATGCATATGTCTTCTTCTTGCCCCATGCGAGTAAAAGTATTTATATACACGCAATTATTTGAATGATTAAAGTGAATAATTGAATTTATTATTTATTTACTGTGTAGTCACTGTTTATGAACTATTTACTATTTATAAATAGTAAATTTACTATTTGTAAATAGTATCAAATAGTATTTAGTATTGGAAATAATAATTTACTATTTACCAATAGTAACATTTACTATTTATCAATAGTAATACTATTTATAAATTGTAATATTTAGTATTCATCAATAGTAATACTATTTATGAATAGTAAAATTTACCATTCATAAATAGTAAAATTTACTATTCATGAACAGTTTTGAATTTGGTTTCTTGGCTTGCCATTCCTCTATAAAAGGCCACCACAATTTCAATTTCAATTTCGTAATTCTCTCAAATTTTGTTTCAATTTTAGCATATATTTTTCAAAAACAATGCATGCTTCGAGGTCAGGGACTCATTCTAATGCCGAGTTGTTGGAGTTTATTCGGCATCATGAAGATGGAAATTTAGATATACTAGCCGGAATGCCGCTCCATCGCATTTCCAATCCGAAAAGCGAGGTAATTATTTTTATTATTTTTATTTTTTTTCTTGTCTTTCTGTTTTGCGCGCTTTTTTTTAACATATATATTTTTATACTTTGTTGTTATTATTTGTTATTATGAAAAATAAATTAATTTAAGTAGATAGAATAATATGTACTTACTTGGTATTAACTTACCTGGGTCTGTGTTAGCATGATCGTTGAGTTGTTCGGGCTGGAGGGTGTATTTATAAAGCCTGACAATGGTATGATGTAGTGCCTTCTAGGGTAAAAGGCGGATTATCCGAGATTGTGGCTTTGAGCATTTCATCTTACAATTGCCATCCGAAGAATATCAGATAGACCGAAGCGTAGTCCAGGCGCTTGCAGAGCAATGGCTGGATACAACTCACACTTTTCACTTGCCCATTGGGGAGATGACAATTGGCCCGGTCAATTTTACTGCCATAATCGGCCTTCGATATAATGGTGCTCTGGTTCCTCTGACCAATGAAATTTTAACATTTGAAGCAATTCAGGAATTAATTGGTATGGAACCATCATATAAAGGGCCTTTTAAGATAAAAATTGAGCCAATTCGTAGTTATTGGATTAACTACAAAGGTCGGATCTGCAGAGACAGAGCCGAACAGTATGCTCGAGGATTTTTATTATATCTGCTCGGGTCGACCTTCTTAGGCAGTACTGAATCGTCCATTCACTTGTCAATGTTGAGTGCCCTTTCTTATCTCAGAATTGTACCATCTTCTGGCTGGGGTGAAGCTGGTCTCGCATGTCTTTACCATGGTCTTGATAAGCTTTACCGAAACAAGAATTCTTTTGTCGGCATGATGGCGGTTGTCGAGGTAATCTTGCTTCCACCAATGTCTTTTCCCCTCTTTTCTTGCATGAATGTGATCTTTATTGTTATTATAGATATGGGCATATGAACACAACCTCGTGAGGGTACCCGGCATTTCCAGATAGAGAATCGGGTATCCGAGATTAAATTACTGGTTGTCCAATCATGTGGATGTTCCTGGCTCTCATCATGTGCATACTCATCACTTTGTGTTGAGCCGCTTAACCTGGGATCAGGTAAAATAACATTAGTATACTTTAAATTTTATGTGAAAGTTTTACATACCTTATGTTATCCTGCTGGTGAATTTGGCCTGGTGGACTCCAGAGGAGAGAGAAAATTGGTCTCCTTTGATGAGGGTTGCACTGTCTTTCCAACATTCTCACCGAATTATTGTTGGCCCAGTGTCTAGTGGCTGGTTTCTCAGGGAGACAGTTTGTGAATAGTTTCTCAGTCCAGAGCAGTGGAGATTTTCGATGCAAATCCCAGAATATACTTTAAATATTATGTCGATGCCAGAGGATGCATGGTGGTCGGCCCGGTAAGGTTATGATGCCGAGTCATTTCTCCAATTACCGGGTCCATTTTATACCCATTTTTTTCCAAATAAGACTCTTGAACTTTGATGTATCTCCTGTCGGTGTGTGAGAGATTTTCAATGAAAATGAGGGTAGAGATGAGGAGGAACATCACGGAGATGCAGGAGAGTCTATTCCACATCTCGGGGCCAGTACTTCTCAGGTAAAACTTTTACCACTTTTCCATTGCAACTGCTTTTTCTTTCTTTGATTCTTTAATGATTGTTGCAGGCTGTTGGCTCGTTTGATCATGAGGCTGGACCTTCTTTAACTGCCCCTTCGTTTGCTCATTCTAGCCTGCCAGATATGTCACCTCATCCGCAAAGCATTGATATGAACTACCTGGTACGTTTCTTATTTCGTAATAGTTTATGTTATATGTATGCATGATTATGTATGCTCTTACCTTTTCTTTCTCGGCTCACAGTGGAGGCTCGAAGAACAAAATAGGAAACTTCAAGAAGAGTTAGCTACCAGTCATCAATAGGCTTCTCATTTTGAGAGTTTATATCATCAATCTGAACAACATTTCCGAGACTTCCAATTTCAGGGAATGAGGAATCCCAGTTCTTCTTCATCGAGAGGCCCCCAAACTGATGACCATGAGATCCTTTCGTCTACTTCTGATGAGGACCATGATGGATCAGAACCTCAAGGTAATAGGGATTTTGGTGTTCCCGCTTCAGGTGATCCTAGGATGAGTAATTTGCCGGGTTTTGGTGCTCCCGTTTCAGGCGAACTAGGGACGAATGATGTGCGCCCTCCTCCCACAGCCGATGATTTTTTCCAGTCTTTATTTGGTGACCTACCACCACCTTCTTAGTGATATGTAAACATTGTAGCAATTGTAAAACATTGTACCATAATGAAAAATATACAATTTTCCTCCTTACTGTAATCCTTTTTTTTTTTTAACGTTACTGCACCACTTTTTTTTTATTTCTTTGATAATTTACATCCACTTCTTTTGTTAAACCAAATCCAATGTGGTAAAGGAAATTCATTGCTACTTCCTTTCCTTATGCCATATGGACTTATTCTTTCCCATCTTTTCCTTTTCACTTTTGGAAAAGGTTTATTTTCTTCTATACAAATCACCTTGCATGCCCCTTTTAATACAAAAACCAAAATTCTTTTCCCTTTCAATGTGAAAATCCTTTTAACAATTTGGTTCTCCTTTATTCATCAACCATGGTTGAGCACCATTTAAAGAAAATAAAAATTCTATTTAAGAATATGGATGCCATCCATTGGAAGCAAATTTCATGGTCAAAGCTTGATGTTTTAAAATATTTTTAAAATGTCAAATTGGACCACTCCTTCTTACATGTCGTGGCTTCCTTTTGGGATTCAGATTCTAGGGTATTTAGAATTAATGGCTTTGAAATATGTCCCTTGATTGAAGAATTTGAGGCCGTCCTTGGATATCCAAATAATCAACAAATGGCGTTACCCACATTGATTTCCAAGACTCAACAGAAGATGGAGATGTTATTTCAAATTCCAAAACCCGAAGTTCTTCGGTTGATAAGAAGTGAAAAAATTCTACTTGCTCCTTTGATTGACTTTTGTCGCTCTCATTTGGCCCCTACTAAGGCATGGGGATGCATGCTCTGTCTTTGCTTGTTCGGCCAATTCTTGCTTGTTTCTTCTGACGGCGATATTGATCCATGAGTATTGGATATTATGGACCAAATGGAAGGAGGCTTGTCGCTGGTACCTGTGATCTTAGCCGAGACCTTAGTTGGATTAGACCGATTTAAATCAGGATTGTCGAAGAGACTGACTGGGAGTCCGTTGCTGCTTCATGTAATTACCTAAACTACCCTTTTGGGTTTTTAATTTAGGTTTTCTTTTTCTTTTTTTGCTTTGTTGCTCTAATTTTTGCCTAGTCCGCCCATGTGGGTTTTCGGAACTAGCGAGCTGTCCTAATTTTTTCCTAAGCTGCCCTTGTGGGTTTTCAACTTAGCGAACTCTTTTTTCTTTTTTTTTTTCATAGATTTGGCTTCAGGAGCATCTTGGCTTGCTTGATAATCCATCCATGGATTTTGCCAGATACATGCCACATCATCATTCTGTTAGGAAGCTACTCCATCATGCTTCTTCATATGCTGACTGGATCCACTCATTCTCTGAAGTCAATATCCGTTGGTTGGTACCTTGGTGGAAGATTTCTCATATCACCATGTGGACATACTTGACTTGGGTACGTTGCTCTTCGTCAAGGTACATGCTATGATCCTCGTTGACTTGGGCGTCAGTATGGAGCTGAGCCTCTTAATTCTGACTTCGCTCCCGACTTAGACATGCCTTACTTAACTGAAGCCTACTTGGTTCGGTTATGGCAAAGCTGGCCTGCAAGTTATACTTATCAACTGCCATAGATTTTACATTTGTTAATTCATAAAGTGTATTATTAGAATGAAAAAATAATTAAAGTAATAAAGGATGCTTCTTTTCCATTTATAATTTGTCATCACCTTTTGCTATTGTGTTTATTTATTTAATCCATATCTGGTCGAATACTTATAACAGTGCACATGGAATAATTTTAACATCAATTCTATTTTATTAAATTGGGGAACAACCAAGCATAAAGCCAACATACACAAGATCACTCCTGTTGCCAATGAGCCCTTTCGGGTTTTCTAATTGACGATTTTCTCTCATTTAGCCCTAATTGTTGCCTAGCCCGCCCTTTCGGGTTTTCGGAACTAGCGGACTGCTCTAACTTTTGCCTAGGCTGCCCTTTTTGGGTTTTCAACCTAGCGAGCTCCTTTTTTCCCTTTTTTCTATCATACATAAAACCTCTTCAACTTGTCAATGTTTATTGGCTTACTAAATTCGTTCCCATCCATGTCTGATAACTTCACCGCACCTTTGCTCATGACTTGTTTCACGATATATGGCCCTTCCCAGCTAGGTCTGAACTTCCCTCTTGGATCAGATACATTAGGCTTACATTGCTTCAACACCAAATCCCCAACTCTGAATTTTTTGACCTTAACCCTTCTATTGTGGGCCCAAGCTATCTTCTTTTGATACAGTTGGTGATGATACCTCGCCTTTAATCTTCTCTCTTCTAATAGAGCTAATTGTGAGTATCTGCTTGCTACCCATTCCGTTTTAGGCAGTTCAGCTTCCAAGACTACTCTAAGTGACTTGATCTCATTTTCAATTGGCAATGCCGCTTCCATCCCATAAACCAAAGAGAACGGTGTCATCCCAGTAGGTGTTCGCACACTTGTCCTATATCCCCATAAAGCAAAGGGAAGCATCTCTGACCAATCCCTGTAAGTCTTGGTCATTTTGGACAAGATTTGCTTAATTATCTTGTTTGTTGCTTCCACGGCACCATTAGCCTTTGGTCTATAAGGAGAGGATCGATGATGATGGATGTGGTACTTCGAGAATAAATCCTTAACTGCTCCTTGAAACTGTACCTCATTGTCTGACATCACACTATGCGGGACCCCATATCTGCAGATGAGGTTCTTTTCGATAAACCTAGCCATTTGGCTTGCACCCAGTTTATTGAAGGATTCGGCTTTGACCCATTTTGAAAAATAATCTACCGCTACTACAATGAATCGGTGACCGTTTGAAGCTGTAGGATGTATCTCTCCTATAATGTCAATACCCCAGGTGGCAAATGGCCAGGGTGAAGACATTGAATGCAGTTCTTCAGGAGGCATATAATTCAAGTTACCATACATCTGACATTGCTGGCACTTCTTTACAAACTCAATACAGTCTTTCTCCATTGTCAACTAATAGTAACCTTGTCGAATAATCTTCTTAACTAGGGCCAAATCACTCATGTGCGGACAACAACTTCCCGCATGTATTTCTGACATGATGCACTCCACTTCAAGCTTTCTTAAGCATCTCAAATGCACCCCATCAGGTCATCTTCGATATAACTCCCTATGGAAGGTGATGTATTGCAATGACCACCGCCTTATGGCTCTTCTCTCTTTCTTTGATGCCCCCGGCGGGTATTCTCTTTCTTCCAAAAATTGCCTTATAGTATCATACCACGAATCATGGTCAGTATCAATTTCCATGATTGTTTCATATTCATAGCAAGGAGTTGATGAACTGGTTAAGATTAGAGGCTTAAGGAATAAGCTAACAGGGTTTTCCCATACCGAAGCCAATGTGGCTAGGGCATCAGTCATCTGATTTTCTTCTCTTGATAGGTGTATAAACCTACACTCCTTAAAGTTCTTTTTCATCATGGTCAAGTAATGGTGGTATGGTTTTAATTTTTCTTCTTTCAACTCCCATTCTCCATTTACTTGGGATACAACTAGCAATGAATCGCCATAAACTTCCACCTTATCCACCTTCATAATCATTAGGGTTTCCAAACCGAAAATACAAGCTTCGTACTCCACCATATTATTGGTTGCCCTAAATTTCAACTTTTTGGCTAAAGGGATAAGTTCCCCTTCGGGCGACTCTAGTATAACTCCCAAACCTGCTCCTTTCCTGTTTGCTGCTCCATCAAAATACATTTTCCACCCTTGTACTTCAGTTGCTTCTAAATGTTCATTTGGAAATTCTAAGATTACCTCTTCACTTTCTGGTAATGGTTGTTGAGCCAGGAATTCTGCCACCGCTCTACCTTTGATTGTTCTTCTGGTTACATATTCGATCTTAAATTCTTCTGATATTATCAACCATCGACCATATTTCCCAATTAAAGAGGGTGTCTCCCTTAAATACTTCATTGGATCCATCCTGGAAATTGCTTGCACACTACATGATTGAAAGTAATGCCGTAACTTCTTAGAAGACCAAACCATGGCTATACATGTCTTTTCAATGATACTATACTTAATTTCATAAGGTAGGAGCTTTCTACTCAAATAGTAAATGGCATGGTCAATCCCTGACTCATCTGCTTGGGCTAGCATGGCTCCGATCGACTCTTCTTCTACTGCTAAGTATAGTAATAGAGGTTTGCCGGGTTTAGGTGGTTTCAAAACAGGTGGATTTAACAAATACTCTTTTATTCGATAAAGGCCTTTTAGCATTCTTCATTCCATACAACTGGCTGATTCTTTCTAAGCAACTTGAAGACAGGCTCACAAATTGTTGTGAGCTTTGCTATAAATATGCTAATGTACTGCAGTTTACCAATGAATCTCCGAACTTCTCTCTCCGTCTTTGGGGCTAACATATCCCTAATTGCTTTGACTTTGTCAGGATCTATCTCAATACCATTCGGACCAATTACATGTCCCAATAATTTGCCTAAAGTAACACCAAATACACACTTCTTCGAGTTTAATCTTAGCTTATATTTCAAAGCTCTATCGAAAAATAATTCTAAGTTTTGGAAGTGTTGCTCCCTTGTATCCGACTTAACCATCATATCATCAACATATACTTCAACTTCTTTGTGCATCATGTCATGAAATAGTGTGGTGGCCATCCTTTGGTAGGTTGTTCCAGCATTCTTTAAGCCGAAAGGCATCACCCTATAATAAAATATACCCCATGTAGTAATGAAAGCAGTTTTGGCTTTATCCTCTTGGGCCATGAACACTTAATTGTATTCGAAAAATCCATCTACAAACGAGTGTAGCACGCTAGAGGCTACACTATCAATAAGAACATCTATATGAGGTAAAGGAAAATCATCCTTAGGGGAAGCCTTGTTTAAATCTCTATAGTCCACGCAGACCCTTATCCTCCCATCTTTCTTTGGCACAAGTACTATGTTGGCTAGCCAAATTGTGTATTCTATCACTTCAAGGAACTTCACTTGTATTTGCTTGGTGACCTCTTCTTTAACAAATTCAGCCAACTCAGGTCTTAATCGCATAAGCTTTTGTTTGACAGGCTTAATGTGAGTGTAAGTAGGAATGTGATGCTCAACTATGTCTTGATCTATCCCCGGCATATCTTCATAAGACCAAGCAAACACTTCTTCATATTTTTTGAATATTTTTTCAAATCTCTCTCTCTCATCAGGAGTAAGGTCGGATGCTATGCTAATGTTTTTAGGATTTTCAGTTGTTCCCAAATTTAATGATTGTGTGTTAACAGAATTAATATTAAAAATGCTCATGTAACTGCTATTTGAATGTATGCAACCATCAGGAGAAACATCACACAAGTAAGTAAAATCAGACTTTATTGCATTCATTTTGGAAAAGAAAACATCATCATGCTCATAAAAAGCAGACAAATTAAAATCAAAATCATTGTCCTCAGAATCATAAAGTAGGATGTCTTCAAACATTTCTTCAACCAGGGTGGCAATCTCCTCCGGAGTCTTTTCGACTTTTAGGGCAGCTTCATTCTTCTCTTTTGGATTGGATTCTTTGTTGGTTGACAGGGTGAGCTCTTTCTTCACTTGCTCCACTAGCTCGGTAACATCTGCAAAAATTTCAAAACCTGGGATTAACGAACATGATTGGCTCAGGCCTTCCTTGGAGTGGTCCCATATCTGGAGCTTTGACAAAGATCTCCTCAAGTAGTGGGAAACTCATCTTCTCATTCTTCTTTGGCTGGACATCATTGGCTTCATCATATCCCAACCCCTTCTTAGAAGCTTGAGTTCTAAAATCTGGCAACTTTGTCAAACCGGCCTTACCCTTTTCAAGACCAGCTCCGGGAATGTAGTTCATGTTCTTCATCATATTCAAGACTTTGGAGTCTACTACTTCATCATCAGAAATTGCAGCCACTTGAAGGTCATTGAGAGGCCTCTCAACCATTAGAGCGTTAACAATCTCATTATCTTCAGCTTCAATGACCACTGTCTCATTTTCGTTGGGGAATTTGATCTTTTGATGATGGGTGGAAGGAACTCCACCAAGAGGGTGAAACCATGGTCGCCCCAAGAGCAAGGCAAAGGTAACTAGTATGTCTAAAACAACAAATTCAACAATTGATTCAATTGGCCCAACCTTGATGGCCGCTTTGAAAGTCCCTTCAGCATGCCTCTTAGTGTTGTCATAAGCACGAATTGTCACCTCGGTTGGGTTTAGATCTCTTGTTGACATGGCTAGCTATGGCAAATCTTAAGTGGACAAACATTTATGGCAGACCCATCATCGACCATTACACATAGAGTCCTCTTCTCCTTGACTTCTATTTTGATAAAGAGAGGGCGGATGTGGTCTATCCCCTCCTCCGGTAAGTCCGCATCTGAAAAAGAAATTGCTCCCATATTAACTTCACTCTTTTCTTGGACCTCTTCACATTTCATTACTTCCCCAATTTTTATGAAGTTGATCAACTCCTCCGGTGTTGTGAAGGTAGAAATTGGCATGCTAGCTAAGGCTTTGGCCATAGTTTCTCGGTGCTTTTTAGAAGTAGCTAACAAGTCCCAAATGCTAACACTTGCTTGGGTTCTTTTCAATTGCTTGAGCACAGCATCATCTTCTTCGATTTTGACTTCCTTCCCTTTAGTAGTTTCTATCTCCTTAGGTGGTGGCCTTGTGTAAGGCTTACCGAATCTAGTATTCATCACCTCATCATCTTCGGGCTCGGACCAAGTCCACTCCTCCTTCTTGGGTATAATATCATCATCACTATCACTTGAATCCCAAAACCTGTTGACAACACAAATTGCTACTTCTCTACCCATCATAGCTTGTTCAAATGTCTCTTCTTCTTCTTTCTTTGCTTCTCCACCCACATCTTGAAAAGAAGACATGGCAAAGGCCTCATGCAAGCCTCCTCCAATCATGAAGGTTGCCGGTGGTGGTACCCTATTGAATTTTGGTAATGGGTTGTCTTTGGTGTTTGGCTTATTGGGCTCGGGTAGCTTCCCATTATCAATTAGATTTTGGATCTCATGTCTCAACCTCACACATCTATCCATGTCATGTCCTTCCATTTGGTGAAATTGACCAAAAGCTTTGGTGTCAAAATTAGGTGGGAGAGGGTTAGGCAAAGGACGAGGATTTAAGGGTTGTAGCAATCCTTTTCTTTGAAGTTTGTTGAGAACCCAAGACATCAGTTTTCCCAATTCCAAAAATTTTCTCCTTGTTCCTTGGTTAGTAGCATTAACACCGATGGCCTTTTGCATGCTTTGTCTACCAAGTTGATAGCTCCCTTTCTCGTTCCTTTTTGTTGCAAAATGGCTTTTCTCCCTTTCCCATTCTTCAATTTGCAAACCAACTTGGAGAAGGTCTTTGAAATCACGGATGAGTGTTTAAGACATCCTCTCATGAAGATTAGGTAACACCCCTCTCAGAATCATCCTTATTTGATCAGATTCATCGGGCCTCTTCTTGAGTAAAGCGGCCTTGTTTCTCCATCTCTTGACATAATCTACAAAAATTCTCATTCGGCCTTTGCCTAATGGACTCCACTTCCATCAAGGTAACTTCCAACTCAACATTATATTCATATTGTTTGATGAAGTCTTTGTAAAGTAGATCCCAACTCTTTTGTGTTCCATCATATAAGGTATTGAACCAATTTTGGACAACAGGGTCCTATGAGAGCATAAAGTACCTTAGGGTTTGAGCCATAGTAGCTCGGCCAGACTGCATGGCATTGATGTATTGTTTCACGTGAAGATGAGGATTTCTGGTGCCATTGTACTTAGCAAAGGAAGGCATCTTGAATTTATAAGGGACCTCTTCATCTTGTTCAAATAGTCTGTCGATCTCAGACATCTCTTCGGCTAATTTCTTTTCTAAATCAGCAATCATCTTTTCAACATCGGATGTCTCAGTCTTTTCAATAGTTGCTTTCTCAGCAACCTTCGGTTCTTTCTTCTTCTCTTGAACATCTTGGTAGTATTGAGCCCAATCATCATCATCATCAATGATCACCTTTTCATCATCAAAAACCACTTCACTAACTTTGGTCTTCCCTTTGTCCTATGGTTTCTTAGTGCTAGCAGACGCCTCAGCATGGTTCTCTAAGATTGCAGTCAACTGGTTCTACATGGTCTCAGCTAGAGCCTCTTTGATTTCTTCCATCTTGGCATTGAGGGCCTCATCCACCATCCTTTGAATTTGTTTGGGCTCCATTGTTTTAGGTGAGCAAGTGATTGAGTCGTTGCTAGATACTTCATCTCCGGCGTAGGTCATATTGTTGTAAGTTTTAGAACTATCGTAATCCAGGGCTGTGAGCCAGAGAGGATCAATGATATAAGATGCAAATGTATGCATGTATGCACAAACAATCAACAAATAAGGATAAATAGGACGTTCCTTCCAACCTTATAATATGCACACATGAATGGCTAGTCCCTTTTCCTAGGTATATGTTAACAAAATTCCAACATGGGGTATCTTGCTTTCGAATAATTCCCTCAGACGTTTCAACCAATATTATATTTTCGAAAATGGAAATCAATCCATGATAATTCATATTAGTTAGGTTTTAATCCATTCAGACAACTATTGTAGCTTTTATGCTATATTGGATTAAAACGAAATTAAGAGGTTTATTATGGATAGATTTCTCACTTGGAAAAAGGTAACTAATGGTTCATGCCAAAAACAAGCCCATGGTTAATTTATTCTTAGTGTAAACTAGGCTCACAATTGATTTTTGGTATTTCTTAATTGACCTAAATATTTTGTAGGCTCTCTGTAAGAAAAGGTTGGGTGAAAATAATTTTGTTTCTAATCCCATTGTAAAATATTTTAGAAAAAATGGATTTTAGGCTTAGTATTTGGGCCATAAGCAAAAGAATTTTTTATTTATCTTTAGAAAAGTCTTATGTCCAAAGACCATCTTGAAAAATTTTGAAAATAGTTTTGGTCTCTTGGATTTTAAAGAAAAATTTATTTTGAGCTTTCAATACACTTAGGTCATATTAGAAGAAGAACAAACCAAATAAGCCATGTTTTAAGCCAAGATAAATTAACCATAGTCAAACAACATGCATTTGGGGTAAAAACCTAAGGAAAGTAACTAGGCTAGGTTCCCATAGCAAGTATATACCATACGGTACTAGGCTACGAGTGGTTATGCCATGCTCAATCTCCATACCTTGAGTGAAAGTATGGTATCCCTTACATAACATAACACGGGTAACATGGGCATCCTAACTCACGCACACGATGCAATCTAAGATGATGCAATGGATAATATCATTAAAAGAAAAAATAGAATAATATAAAGACCAACAGAATCAACTTCTCTTATCCCCAGTGGAGTCGCCACTGTGAGCGGGGATTTTAGCCCCAACTCCCGGTGGAATGGTTCTTGCGACTTCGGCATTATTTAGGCTCGGGGCCTTAGAGAACACGGACCTAAGTCCAGAGAAAATGGAATCGCCACCCTGACGGGCTTGGAAAAAAGAAAGGGGTGGATGACTCGATTCCTAAGGAATCCCCAACCCCTTAATGGGTTTGGAAAGTTGGGTACATGTGGGGAAGGAGAGAAATAGCCCAGCACCCCCACAATGCCCAGTTCATTGGAACCGGCTTCCTTTACAGGTCTTAATATTATAAAAGTCTTAAGCATAACAACATTATCCACATTACACACAATAATTAAAAGAAAGCATCATTATATTAAAATCAAAGCAATGTCCAAACAAAGCAAATAAATGGACACCCATCCAAGGATGGAATCATGTCCTTACATCACATGCCTAAATAGGACACCCACCGAAAGGTTGAAACATGCCCTTTACATTGGTTCTAAAATAGAAAAGCAAATTAAATTACATGATATTTAACTAATGAGATACCAACGAAGAAGTGGAAATATACCTCTTACAGCATTTGGAAATCTAAATAAATTGATAAAAGTAAATAACCATTCATAATAAATAAATAATTCATCAAAGGTATTAAACATCAATAGAAAGTAAACATCCATCCATGATAAATTAAATAAACCAAGCATTAAACTTAAATAAATTAAAGCACATAAAATAAATCAAAGCATAATTAAATATGGAATTGAATAAGGTAAATAAAAATCCAAATTATAGGTACTGTTTCCATTTAGGGTTCTTTATCTCATTTGTTAAGGTTTTGGAATTCATAAAATTAAGCTACTGTGACTTTTTTATGGAATTAAAATAGATTAAGGTTTTATGTTTTAAAAGGTTGGTAAGATTCTTTGATTAACTAAATTGATATTTGAATGGTGAAATCATAAAACTACGGTTTGAACACTTTGAAATACTTTTGATTTGTGGGTTACGGTTATTCATTGTGTTTTTAAGCTACTGTATAAAATTAAAGTTTTATGTTTTTATGGTTTTTAAAATTTTAAATGATTAGGGTTTAGAAAAAATTAAGGTTTAAAGTTTTAAAGGAGGTTAGGGTTCATTATTTTAGGTTTTGGAGTTGAATTAGGTTTTTAGGCTTTTGATTTTAGGGTTTTGGGTGATTTGTTGATTTTAGGATTTGAAAAAACAATTTGATGATTTCATGAGGTTTTATAAGTTTAAACAAAGTGATTTGAAGTTTACATAAATAGGAATGATATTTTTAAAGCTTTTGGAAGGAAACAGAATCACATTTTGGTTTTGTTGAAAAACATGTTCAATTAAGGTTTTAAGATTTTGAAGAGGTAAAAATAACAATTTTAAGTCCTTTTGAAAAATAAAGTAACGTATTAGTGTTTTTAATTTTGGAAAAACTAAATTAAAATCCTAGGGTTTTTTATTTTGAAAGACACAATTTCATAGTTTAGCTATTGTAAAAAATAAATTCAACAATTAACACATACCTCTTTTTGATAGTTTCTCCAAAAATAATTCTTCCTGGACGAACAACAAGAAAGACAGTTGCTGCCTTTGAATTGCTTAAATCGTGTCCCTGCTATTCCAGAAAAAATCAAATTCAATTGCTCCTTTTCCTTCATTGATTTGGTTTCAACGTTTTCCTGTCACTGTCCAAATTTTCTCCCTTTTTTGGATTGCCTTTAGTCCTTATTTATAGAGGTTTCATATGGTTTATTCCTAATTAATCACGGCAAGCAGTATTGATAAGAAAAGGAAACCGAAACCTAATTGAATTAGGTTTCGAAAAATTTGCGTCGAAAAAATTGCGCTTCTGAAAAAAAAATTGCCTCAGGAAAAAATGCGCTGGCGAAAAAAATCTGCCGTAGCTAGTTGGCCTGTGGGCGAATCACCCGTAGAAAATTCCTGCGGGCGAAATGCCTCGCAGCCTGCGCTGGTTTTCCGCGACGAATTTTTCGTCGCAGATTTTTATTTTTATTTTTTTATTTTTATTTTTTTATTTTTATTTTTTTATTAATAAAAATTAAGTACTAAAGAAAAAAATTATTTAATTAAGATAACAAAAATTATTTTGGACCAAAATATATATTAGGCAACACAAAAATTATTTTGGACTAAATTAAATATATTGGATCGGACCGGGTCAAAAATTAAGAGTCTACAGTAGTGCAGAAAGTGTGGCTCCAGATGAGGGTAGAGATAGAGCTAGAGCTGTATCTGCTGGTGAGGTGTCTATTTCTGTGCCTGTGAGACCAGCAGCTGATGAGGTTCCGCTTGGCTGGGTATGGCATATGGTAGAGTTGTTGAGGCAGGCTCCAGTTCCGCAACCGCCACAGCCGCAACCGCAGTCGCAGTTGCCGGTGAGGCAGTATGATAAACTGAGAAAATATGGAGCTAAGGACTTTGTTGGTACTACAGACCTTGCTGTAGCAGAACAGTGGCTAGACCGAGTTCAGAGGATATTCATTCAGTTACAGGCTAGTCCAGAAGAGAAGTTTGATTATGCCATATCTCTTCTGCAGAGAGATGCATATGATTGGTGGAAGATGGATCCACATGCTCTGGATGATCCACCAGTCCTAACCTATGATGATTTCCTGCGGGAATTTGAGCAGAAGTATACTCCGAGAGAGTATAAAGATGCAAAGAAGATGGAGTTCCTGAGTCTGAGATAAGATACCAGGACAGTGACCGAGTATGAGATCGAGTTTATTTGGTTGAGTCACTATGCTGGTAGGATCATTTCTGATGAGTTTGACAGGTGTAGAAGGTTTGAGGAGGGACTGAGGCCCTCTATCATGTGCATCATTGCAGGTTCTTGGTATCAGGATTTTTCCCAGTTAGTTGCAGCAGCCAAGAGTGTTGAGAGGGCATAGAGTCTTGCAGCAGATGCCAGGGTTGAGGAGATCAGAGTTAGGAGACCCCAGAGTGAGGCAGGGTCTTCATTAGTGAAGAGAGGCCGAGGGGGACATTTTCAGGGGTTTAGTACGAGTCAGGGGCAGTTTGGCAGGTCAGTACAACAGCAGAGACAGAGACAGAGACCTGCAGTTTCAGTGGCTAGTGTTCCGACTCCAGTGGCTTAGAGACCTACTCCACCTACTTGTGTTCATTGTGGTAGAGTACACGGATGTTTCTGGTAGTAGAGAGGTGCTTTGGGAGTGTGTTTTAGATGTGGGTCGTCAAACCATTTTATCAGAGATTGTTCCGAGCCACCAGAGGTTAGGCAGGCAGATATTCATCTTCTCAACCCAGTGTCAGAGGTGGTCATGGTGGCAGAGATTTTAGTAGAGGTGGTCGACCTGGGTTTAGTCAGAGAGGAGGCTCTACATCCGGAGGCAGTAGGCCAGATGAGGCTGGGCCATCTCAGTTGGTTTATGTGTGCTAAGGCAGCCGGATGCTTCAGCCATTATTGCGGGTACATTTTCTTTATTTGGTATTTCAGTCCTTGCTCTCTTAGATCTTGGATCTATGCATTCATACATAAGTACATCCATCTTGCCTGTGTCTGAATTGCATTCTGAGTCCCTAGGATTTGATGTCTTGGTGACAAATCCTTTAAGGTATAGTATTGTAGTGAGCAGGGTGCACCGAGATAGTCCAGTTGTTGTTCATGATGAGAAGTTTCTCGGTGACCTGATTGAGATGCCTTTCAGGGAATATGATCTGATTTTGGGCATGGATTGGTTATCCAAGCATGAGGCTATGGTAGACTGTCAGAAGAAATGTGTTACTTTGAGAACACGTAATGGTAGGGATGTGATGGTATCTGGTGAGCAGAGGTATCTTTCATCTATGTTTGTTTCAGCTGGGAGGATGATTTGGAAGGGATGTGAGGCTTATCTTGCTCATGTTGTAGATACTAGAGTAGTGGGATCCCTGCTTGAAAGTATACCCACAGTTGCCGAGTTTCTAGATGTTTTCCCTGATGAGTTGCCAGGGGTACCTCCTGAGAGAGAAGTGGAGTTTGGTATCGATTTGTTGCCAGGCACCACTCCTATCTCTATTGCCCTTATCGGATGGCACCTGCTGAGTGGAGAGAGTTGAAGGTGCAGTTGCAGGAGTTATTAGATAAAGGGTTTATTTGCCCTAGTGTGTCCCCGTGGGGAGTGCCTGTGTTGTTTGTGAAGAAGAAGGATGGCACCATGAGATTGTGTATTGATTATGGGCAGTTGAATAAGGTGACCATCAAGAACAAGTATCCTTTGCCTCGGATAGATGATCTCTTTGATCAGTTGAAGGGAGCAGCAGTATTCTCTAAGATTGATCTGAGATCAGGGTACCATCAGTTGAGAGTCAAAAATATGGATGTACCCAAGACAACTTTTCGTACGAGGTATGGGCATTATGAGTTTCTGGTGATGCCCTTTGGATTGACGAATGCACCAGCAGCTTTTATGGATTTGATGAATAGGGTATTCAGACCATTTTTATATCAGTTTGTGGTGGTCTTCATGTAACACCCCCATACCCCATATACGCACACCGCATATGCCCGCACAACAAGCGATATACATATACCAGATAAAGGGGTGCCACGGTTCATTTTAAGCAAATCAAACCAACTTTAATCTTCAATATATAATCATCATAAGTCAGTCCGAGTAAAGTTAAAACATTTAACCTATATTATAAATAGTAATAGAGAAAATATTTCTTTCGATAAAATACATATCTATATATATATAACATTAGTACTGATAAGAGTGTTTTGATACTTGTTTTTAGTATGATTTTAATGTGTTTTTAGTTAATGTTTCATTTTATATTGGTTTAAAGTTTTTTTTAAGTGTTTGTTTTAGTTTAAAGTGGAAAAACTCCCTTGGATTATCAAAACAATAAAGAAAGAGCATGAATCAAGCAAGGCATGGCCAAGCCAAAGCAAGCTTGGCCGTGTCCCTCAAAATTACTTCAAGGCAATAGATGACACGTCCAAGAGACACGGCCAAGCCACTAGCCGTGTCTCACCCAAAGAGCAAAAATCAAAGAGACCAAGAAAGGAAAGAAAATTTGGCAGAAGAAGACACTGGTAAGTGACATGGCCAAGCCAGTGGCCTGTCACATGACACGGCCATAAGCTTGGCCGTGTCCCATCCAAGCCAAAGAACCAAGAAAGGAAAGAAATGAACTAGAAGCCAACACACCCAGGTGACACACCCAAGCCAGTGGTCATGTCACATGACACGGCCACAAGTTTGGCCGTGTCACCCTTGGAAACAAAGAAAGCAAGTTGATGAAGCTAGAAGCAGAAAGTGACACACCCACATGACATGGCCAAGAGCTTGGCCGTGTCACCTAGAAGAAAACAAGGAAAGAAAGGGCAGAAGGTGACACGGCCAGCAAGCTTGACCGTATCACCTAGGGCAACTTTGAAATGTTCAAATTCTTTTATAGACAAGTGGGGAACAAAGACTAGTTTTTGTCAAAAGTAATATTAGACAAAAGAAAAGCTAGCCTAATTTGAGGAAAAGAAAGATTGAACAAAGGGAATGTGGGAGACAAGGTGAGTTGGAAGTGAGTTGGAAGCGAGTTGGAAGCATGGCTTGAGCTTTGGAGGGAAATAAAAAGAGAAGAAGAGGGAGTTTTTAGGGGATTCTGGAGCTTGAAACGTGAGAGATGGAACAAGGGAGAACGAGCCAACAACTGAAGCAAAGAGGAGGGTTTTGAGCTGAGTTTGAAGAAGGAGATACATCTTGTACAAGCCCTAAACCAAGAATCAAGGATTGAAGTGAAGAAATACAAATTATTCGCCATGGATTGTTTAGTTTCTTTTACTCATTTATCTTGCTCTGTTTTTTTGGTTTTGAACATGAACTAATTCCTTCTCTATCTAGATATTGATGAACCCTAGCTTATTTCTATGGATTGAATAATTATATTTAGTTGAATCATTTGATTGAGTTGTTTTATTCTTATGATGCTTAATGATTTATTTCCAATTGATAATAGCATGCTTATTGATTGGTTGCAATTTTCATATTATTGACTTGAGAAAGCTTGATATGAATTGATTACCCATAAGGGTTGAGGATTGATTGGGGTGCTAGATATAGACTTACAAGATCCTTCGGTTTATAGTTCCTTGTTCTTAATGCATGACCTATTTAATTGTGTTTGAGAAGAGATTCTGGCACTCTGCTTAGTGATTAGGGATTAATTCACTCGAGAGAGGTTTTAGTCTAATTTAGAGAAATGCCAACTCAACTCTGTTGAAAGATTTAACTGAATTGATTATTCATAAATATCATTGAGGCTAGGGGGATTCAATATCTGGATAGTTTTGTTATTATCAATCCTTTTTGCATAACCTTTAATTTCCCTTTACTTTCAGTATTAAATTAGTTGTTTTTAATTACAAAGCATCACACAACTATTAATTTGCTAAACAACGGTTAAGGTTTGCACTAGTACTTGGCCTTGTCCCGAGTGGAATGATAACTCACTCACTACTTTATTACTTGGGCGACCCATGCACTTGCGGTATTGCAATCACGCACTAAGTGGCACGCACCAAGTTTTTGGTGCCATTGCCGGGGACAACGGTTTCAATATTAGTAATATAATTAATACTGTTGATTTAGTTTTATTTTCATTTGTTTCTAATATTGGTTCTTACTTATTTACTATCATTTTAGGTGTTTCTTACCATTTATGACCAGAGCTAGCTCATCCCAACTGCTTGAGTTAGACCCAGAACTAGAGAGAACGTTGAGGAGAAGGCGCAAGGGAGAAGGGGAGGCAGTTCTGGAAGACACAGAAATAGAGCAAGAAGAAGTATTTGAAGTGATGGAAGGAGCTGGACCAAGAACAATGCAGGAGTTTGCTAAGCCCAATCTAAATGGGGCTGAATCTAGTATCCGGAGGCCGACAATTGCTGCAAACAACTTTGAAATAAAAGCAAATGTAATTCAAATGGTGTAGCAGACTTGTCAGTTCGATGGGTTTCCTGATGAAGATCCTAATGCACATATTGAGAATTTTTTGGAGATATGTGACACATTCAAGATAAATAATGTCTCAGATGATGCAATTAAGCTGAGGTTGTTCCCATTTTCCTTTAGAGATAGACCAAAGAAGTGGCTGAAATCTTTTCCTCCGGGGACTTTTACCACATGCGGTCAATTGGCAGAGAAATTCCTAGAGAAATACTTCCCACCATCCAAAACTGCTAAGTTGAGGAATGATATCTGATCCTTTCTGCAGCAAGATGGTGAGACCCTTTATAATGCCTAGGAAAGATTTAATGATTTGCTGAGAAGGTGTCCTCATCATGGACTTCCACTATGGCTTCAAATTCAAACATTTTACAATGGGTTGAATTATGTAAGTAAGCAATCCATTAATGCAGCAGCTAGTGGTACCATAAACAACAAGACACCTGAAAAAGCAAGGGATTTAATTGAAGACATGGCTATCACCAATTATCAGTGGCAAGCCCCAAGGGAACAAGGAAAGCTAAAGGTCATGGGTTCACACCAATTAGATCCTGTGGTGGCTTTGACGGTCCAATTGGAAGCATTGAATAAAAAATTTGATTACTTGGCTGCTTCTTCTGGGAAAGTAATGCAGGTGATGTCTTGTGAATGGTGTGGGGGTGGACATCAAAGTCAAGATTGCCAAAGTGGCAACATGTTTGCTAGGCAAGAGCAAGTAGATTATGCTGGAAATATGCCAAGGCAACAACATAATAACCCCTACAGCAACATATACAATCCGGGGTGGAGAAATCATCCAAATTTCTCATGGAATAATCAAAATAATACAAGACCTCCCCCTGGATTCCAGCAGCCCCAACATCAACAAGCTGTCCCTCTAAGAAAGAGTAATTTGGAGGACATGATGGAGAAATTTATAACAGCTTCTGAAACTAGGTTCCTGTAACAACCCCCAAACTCTATATAAGTACTATACATATACTTGGTATACATACAATGTGTATATAAAGTATAAGAATGTTACTTTTCATTTCAATTATTTTAAAACCTTTATCCAAGTTCAAGCAATATTACATTAATTTAAAGAACATTTACAAATATCATTATTCTTATTCAAAAACACAACATAATTAAAATCACATATGTATGCATCACCTTCTAGTTGGTCTCGAGACACTCATACCCTTTTTGTGGCATAACAGCTGGACTTCTAGATCAACCGCATAATCACCTGCGCGATTACACAACCGCGCTAAGCCCGAGAGCTTAGAAGTACAAATAAATATAAAATATAAAATATATGCTTTACCAAAGAATCATACCTCATATTTTTAGCATCATGTTTTATTGTTCTTTTACCTCCGTTTTCCTTTCTCAATGCATTCTTCATATATTCCCACAAATCTCATAAATTATATACATATTTACATAGAACATTCACAACACGATACTTACCCTTCCTATCTCATATACATAAACATATACATCATTTCAACAAATCACCATTCAATGGCCTATCCAAACCTTCATGAAAACAATTCTCACAAATTCCACATTCATATACATTTTACACATCATACTATATTTTCATAAAATCATATCTCAACAAAGCTCCTCAAGCCATATTCACTTTCAATATATCATTACATACATTACAAAATCATACTTCATAACATCATTTTATTCACAATTCATTAATCATGAATCACACTTTCAACAAAGTCAGCCATAAATCCCATTATTCATTTATTTCAACATTTGGATATCACATTGACAACAAAGACAGACTCGGGCCCAAACAACACACTAATATGCCATTCAATTTTCAGAGTTAATGCTTTGGTTTAATTATCACATTTATCATTATCCCAACTAGGCTTCAAAGATTTAGGTTCAACCAAGCTTCAAGGGGAACAAAGCATGCTAAGTATCAAGCCAACTTGGCTTCAAGAACCAATCCAACCTAGCTTCAAGGGTTGTAACATCTCAATTAGGCTTCAAGGACTAGACCCAACCAAGCTTCAAGGGGAGTAAAACATGTTAAACTTCAACCCAACTTGGCTTCAAGGATCAAGCCCAACCTAACTTCAAGAGATTGTTACTAATATTAGGCATGCCACCAACAACAAACTCTGAAAATGGAATAACACATTAGCTACACAATGCATTTATCAATTTCATTATAAATTGAATTATCATAGCCAATCACAATGGCTTCACATCTCATTTGAATCATCATAGCCAATCACAATGGCTTCACATCACATTTGATTCATCTTGGCCAATTATAATGGCTTCACATCACATTTGATTCATCATAGTCAATCACAATGATACACTTTATTATTCAAGTATACATATATATCATCAATTAGGCAAACCTATCATATCATTTCCATCATTACTCAATGGCATTAAACATTATTTATGCATGCTTCAACCATAACATTTACATCATTATAATTCATAACATTACTTTCACATTCTTTATATCTCAATTCACATTGAAGTAATTCATCATCAATATTCACATTATGTCCCACATAACATTATTCATAACATCAACATTACGTTCTACATTATATCATTCACATCTTTCACATTTCATAATATATACATTATCCATATATATATATATATACATCAACAATATAATAGATTACCTTAACATAATTATGGCCGAATGCGTTAAGGTTCTAAATCATATAAATATACGAAATCAAATGAAGTTTTGTACTTACCTCAAGAGAGACTCACATCCATCTAAATTTCTCTTTCATGAATCCTTCAATACTTAGATTAAGGCAACTCAATCTCTTCAAAACCTAATCCCAAAAGTGATCATACACACTCACTTAGAGATACACATGAGATAATATAAATAAGAATCAATTAGGGCAAAATCTACACATGACACGCTCACAAACACGGGCGTGTCCTTGATCGTGACCTAAAACCAACAATACAGAAGCTTTGACACGCTCAGAACCACGGGCGTGTCACTGGACGTATAATACATTCTGTCTCATAGAATCATTGACACGCCCAACAACACGGGCGTGTTCATGGCCGTGTCAAATACTTTTCTCACAGTAGCTATAACACGCTCAGTATCATGGCCGTGTTAATGGTCGTGTAACAACCGTCCAACTCAGTACCGATTACACGCCCAACCACACGGCCGTGTCACTAGCCGTGCCAGACAAAAATCAAACATTTCGAACTCTCATCCATTAAACACAAACACTTCAAAATTCATACCACAACCCCCATTAATCAACATCTTTGTTTATATCTATCAATTACCTATCACTTTAACACTTATATAATTTCATTATATCATCATAATAATCATTATATACACCACTATAATTAATTACTCAACAATTCATCATCATCCTCACAAATACCCCAACTTATCATCACTTATATACCAATTCAACACATTTACATACTTCAATCTTTCATTATCATCATCTAACACACCAATCATCTCAAATATAACCTCAATCAAAAGAAATCAAGACAAGAAGATGAAGACTTACATATATACATAATCAATAAAACCAACTCAAGAAAAGAATACTTACATGAATATCTTATCAAATCTTCAAACTCAATCTTAAATCTTCTTAAAACCCTTAAGAAATTTGATGTGAAAATCATTAAAATCACATCTCTCTCTCTCTCTCTCTCTCTCTCTCTCTCGACCACGAAGAAGAAAAAGAAAGAAAGAAAGAATTTTCCTCTTTCTTTTGTTCTTATCTCATATATATATATAAAATAATAATATAATTAATTATTTCTAAAATATCTTCCACCACACACCTTTCACTCTTTTTAACTTTCCTTTCCTCCTTCTTTCATTATTATTATTATTATCAATTAATTATATATATATATACTTACTTTTCCTACACCACTTTATACCATAAATCCAAATACAACAATAACTCCAAAACTTTTAAGGTATACTTTGGGATACTACAATTCTCTCCCCCTTATAAAATTTCATCCTCGAAATTATCCAATGTAGTAATAATTCATTCCTGACAAAACACCATCTTAATTTTTATATAATATTAATCGTATTCTTACATTATGATATCATCAAATCACATAACTTCTACTCTCCCCCTTAGAGTTAATCATCTTCTCTGAAATTCATAATTCATCAGTGTTTAGGTATATATATCTTTATTGATATCTTATTACTTTCTCAACCAAGCAATCAAGATAACTCATTACATTGCTAATGAATTTTATCTTTATTTTAGAGTCAGATTATCACTTTATCTCTTTCTAGACATCCTTTTAACTTTAACCTTAAAAGTCATTAATTTATATTTTTAACAATTTCTTTCTCATCTCATATTCCACAATCAATTAAGCAACCATGCCTCAATCATCTCATTTGCATTATTATCACCAAACACATTGGTTTTACATCTCAAATCACATTAATCAATCCATTACTCAAGTGTACATAACCAATGGCATTACCACATTTTACATGCTCATCACAACATTCACATTATACCAAACATACATTATTAATATGCATTGAATTTCTTAACATAAAATAAACATTTACCAAATCTCAATGGATAACAATATCCTTACTTTCTTTAGCTTACTTCTCACTTAATATAAATATTAATACAATACTTTAAACTTACTCAACAGGTAAACAACATTTTCCTTTTTCTCACCATTTACAATTGATATAATTCAATTTATTTATGTTCATTCATAAACCAGAATATTACATCATACACATTACCATTTAAATTTTATACTCCCAGTACAACTGTACATATTAAATCTCAATATTGACTCGCAACTTTAGCGAAATCTAGGTCAATCGATCTATCTATCACAATATACTAACATTTCAATCTTATTTAATTCAAATCAATAATTAACTTATCGAAATTTATCATTGAATTTCACAATATATATATATAACCTAATTCCATTAGGTCAAACTTATATTCAAATTCTAATCTTTTCAGATTCATATTCATCTTTTCATACACTCATAATTTATTTCCAATTATCTCAGTACAATTTCCACAAAATTCTCATAATTATCTCATACCATAATTATTATTCATACTCCCATAAATCTTAAGTTCATTCACTTATTCACTTTATACTATAAATGTATTCAGTATAACTTTCAATCACATTTGCAATTTCTCCCCTTTTATTATTTCTTCACCTCACATAATATTACTATATTCATAGAATTACTTTTCTATCACATAATTCATAGCTTAAAACATTATCACAATTCTCTTTTCTTGCTTTACTTCTCATAATTATAATTACATTTCTAACATAGAAATTATAAAATATAACTTCACCAATCATATCTTTTAACCATGTTTCTAGAAACATAGTTATCAATCTCACCAAAATTGTACTATAGTTATATCATCTCAGTTCTAAATCTGAAGATAATAAAACTAACCAACTAATCACACTAACCAAATTATATGACCATAGTATATTAACAATCACACTTGGGGTTTGAAAATCAATATTGTTCTTCTATTATTCGATTCCAGCCTTTACGATTATAATGCTAGATTGAATCACAAAAATTGTATATATTCTCCAAACTTTTATTACACCAAAAGTTAACACCTTTTAATTCCATCTCAAAATAATTTGCTTTTGATTATTTGCTCATCATTAACCTACTTATTTTCAATAATATTGTCTTTAACATTTCTATGCCCAACCTTTAATCAGATACAAATCTTACACAAATTTCATTCATTACTCCATATCCAATCCATCTCTTCTAAAAAATTTTAACTACATTATTCTTTCCTTACAATTTCTTATTATACACTTATACATAAAACATTTCCACACACAAATACCTTGAGTTCCAAAACATCTTATGATAGCTTCATTTAGTTATTGCCATAACAATTTCACTGTTCAATATTACCCAAGTCCATTCTCATTTTCTATTTCATCACATAATCTATTCTGCATAAATTAAGATTTAATCTCCATTAGGTCCACTACTATATGCAATCTCATTTCTAATACCATTAAACATGCAATGGTATAAAATAATAAACATATTATATACACATTCATAGGTCACATTCATAATGTGTCTCACTTTCCACCTTTCTTACATATAACCATTATATTCATGTCAAAAAGTTCATCTCACATATCCTCTTAATGTATACACATAATTATGCAATTTATTAAATTTCTCTTTTGCATATAGTTTATACAAATTTAATATTCATCACTTCCTTTGACTATTACCATTCTCATTCTTTTAACATAATTTAAGTTACTCATTAACTTCAATAAATATATGCACTCTACTTATAATATTATTTCACAAAGATCTTAATCACATTTCCAATGTGATATCTCTCTCACATTTGTTTTGAAATACCTTTAACATATCCTTCATATTCCTTTTCATCATTTCCAATCAAATTACTTAAAGTAATTCATTTTCATTTGCTCAATTCCTTTTCTTTTATTTCAAACCAAAATTTTCTACTATCAATCACATTACCCAATTCATAATACTTTCATGTGCACTAATATTCATTTCATATATCTCATGTATTGAATATATTAAACTATCAATATCTCAATGATCTTTATCCACATTCCATTTAAGACTATAAATTTTCAACTTACAAATTTACTTAAACTTCAAATTATTCATCTCATTCTCTCGATATCAACTTTAAAAAACATCTCATATGTATATACCACAAAGTAACATCAAGACCTATAAGTTTCACAATTATCAAGCTCATTTCAAAAATCTCAAATATCACATATTACCGCTCTTAATATGAGCTTTCACAATATTCAAAGCATATCACATTTCTAACATCAAAATTACAATGTTTACATTAACATAACCATACAAACAACACCAATATGTCTTCTTATTTAATCAACATGTTCTCTTTTTATTTTAAACAAAACCTTAACTTTACATATCCACACCTTATATTATCACACTTAGTCAATACCAATCAACTCATTCAATATTTCACCATACTTTTTTTTATTTAATTAACATATCTTTCCATATTACCTATCCAACAATATTTCCTCTTTCTAGAAATCCAAACATAAAATTTATAAGAAAGAGATTCAAATAATAGAGGAACGATTGCATACTTTAATCTTAATTTTGTTTTTAACTCATTTCCAACTTTATTCTTCTAGTCATTTCTTATATGTCAAACACATATCAATAATCAAGCTTTTTACTTATAAATTCCATATCATTCTTTTATATTACAATCACCTTTCAATTATCAACATTTAAAAATTTGCTTTCATATAAAACCTCATTTACGCACTATCATCTATCTCATGTAATTCAGATACATCACAAATCACGAAATGCCACGTTCGAGACCAACCTAGATGTGAATGCATATGAATGTATTACCAATTGCATTTCAAAACTCTTCTTTTTAATTCTATTTAAACTCTTCAAAAATTTTCTTTTTAATTTCACTTAGGCCGAGAATCTCGAACCTAAGCTCTGATACCAAAATAATTGTAACAACCCCCAAACTCTATATAAGTACTATACATATACCTGGTATGCATACAATACGTATATAAAGTATAAGAATGTTACTTTTCGTTTCAATTATTTTAAAACCTTTATCCAAGTTCAAGCAATATTACATTAATTTAAAGAACATTTACAAATATCATTATTCTTATTCAAAAACACAACATAATTAAAATCACATATGTATGCATCACCTTCTAGTTGGTCTCGAGACACTCATACCCTTTTTGTGGCATAACAGCTGGACTTCTAGATCAACCGCATAATCACCTGCGCGATTACACAACCGCGCTAAGCCCGAGAGCTTAGAAGTACAAATAAATATAAAATATAAAATATATGCTTTACCAAAGAATCATACCTCATATTTTTAGCATCATGTTTTATTGTTCTTTTACCTCCGTTTTCCTTTCTCAATGCATTCTTCATATATTCCCACAAATCTCATAAATTATATACATATTTACATAGAACATTCACAACACGATACTTACCCTTCCTATCTCATATACATAAACATATACATCATTTCAACAAATCACCATTCAATGGCCTATCCAAACCTTCATGAAAACAATTCTCACAAATTCCACATTCATATACATTTTACACATCATACTATATTTTCATAAAATCATATCTCAACAAAGCTCCTCAAGCCATATTCACTTTCAATATATCATTACATACATTACAAAATCATACTTCATAACATCATTTTATTCACAATTCATTAATCATGAATCACACTTTCAACAAAGTCAGCCATAAATCCCATTATTCATTTATTTCAACATTTGGATATCACATTGACAACAAAGACAGACTCGGGCCCAAACAACACACTAATATGCCATTCAATTTTCAGAGTTAATGCTTTGGTTTAATTATCACATTTATCATTATCCCAACTAGGCTTCAAAGATTTAGGTTCAACCAAGCTTCAAGGGGAACAAAGCATGCTAAGTATCAAGCCAACTTGGCTTCAAGAACCAATCCAACCTAGCTTCAAGGGTTGTAACATCTCAATTAGGCTTCAAGGACTAGACCCAACCAAGCTTCAAGGGGAGTAAAACATGTTAAACTTCAACCCAACTTGGCTTCAAGGATCACGCCCAACCTAACTTCAAGAGATTGTTAATAATATTAGGCATGCCACCAACAACAAACTCTGAAAATGGAATAACACATTAGCTACACAATTCATTTATCAATTTCATTATAAATTGAATTATCATAGCCAATCACAATGGCTTCACATCTCATTTGAATCATCATAGCCAATCACAATGGCTTCACATCACATTTGATTCATCATGGCCAATTACAATGGCTTCACATCACATTTGATTCATCATACTCAATCACAATGATACACTTTATTATTCAAGTATACATATATATCATCAATTAGGCAAACCTATCATATCATTTCCATCATTACTCAATGGCATTAAACATTATTTATGCATGCTTCAACCATAACATTTACATCATTATAATTCATAACATTACTTTCACATTCTTTATATCTCAATTCACATTGAAGTAATTCATCATCAATATTCACATTATGTCCCACATAACATTATTCATAACATCAACATTACGTTATACATTATATCATTCACATCTTTCACATTTCATAATATATACATTATCCATATATATATATATATACATCAACAATATAATAGATTACCTTAACATAATTATGGCCCAATGCGTTAAGGTTCTAAATCATATAAATATACGAAATCAAATGAAGTTTTGTACTTACCTCAAGAGAGACTCACATCCATCTAAATTTCTCTTTCATGAATCCTTCAATACTTAGATTAAGGCAACTCAATCTCTTCAAAACCTAATCCCAAAAGTGATCATACACACTCACTTAGAGATACACATGAGATAATATAAATAAGAATCAATTAGGGCAAAATCTACACATGACACGCTCACAAACACGGGCGTGTCCTTGATCGTGACCTAAAACCAACAATACATAAGCTTTGACACGCTCAGAACCACGGGCGTGTCACTGGACGTATAATACATTCTGTCTCACAGAATCATTGACACGCCCAACAACATGGGCGTGTTCATGGCCGTGTCAAATACTTTTCTCACAGTAGCTATAACACGCTCAGTATCATGGCCGTGTTAATGGTCGTGTAACAACCGTCCAACTCAGTACCGATTACACGCCCAACCACACGGCCGTGTCACTGGCCGTGCCAGACAAAAATCAAACATTTCGAACTCTCATCCATTAAACACAAACACTTCAAAATTCATACCACAACCCCCATTAATCAACATCTTTGTTTATATCTATCAATTACCTATCACTTTAACACTTATATAATTTCATTATATCATCATAATAATCATTATATACACCACTATAATTAATTACTCAACAATTCATCATCATCCTCACAAATACCCCAACTTATCATCACTTATATACCAATTCAACACATTTACATACTTCAATCTTTCATTATCATCATCTAACACACCAATCATCTCAAATATAACCTCAATCAAAAGAAATCAAGACAAGAAGATGAAGACTTACATATATACATAATCAATAAAACCAACTCAAGAAAAGAATACTTACATGAATATCTTATCAAATCTTCAAACTCAATCTTAAATCTTCTTAAAACCCTTAAGAAATTTGATGTGAAAATCATTAAAATCACATCTCTCTCTCTCTCTCTCTCTCTCTCTCTCTCGACCACGAAGAAGAAAAAGAAAGAAAGAAAGAATTTTCCTCTTTCTTTTGTTCTTATCTCATATATATATATATAATTATAATATAATTAATTATTTCTAAAATATCTTACACCACACACCTTTCACTCTTTTTAACTTTCCTTTCCTCCTTCTTTCATTATTATTATTATTATTATCAATTAATTATATATATATACTTACTTTTCCTACACCACTTTATACCATAAATCCAAATACAACAATAACTCCAAAACTTTTAAGGTATACTTTGGGATACTACAGTTCCAATCAACTGAAACCACCATAAGAAATCAGCAAGCATCCATTCATAATTTGGAGAATCAGGTGGGGCAAATTGCCAAGTTACTCAGTGAGAGACCACAAGTAAGTCTGCCTAGCAACACTGAGGCAAATCCTAAAGAGCAGGTCAAGGCAATTACACTAAGGAGTGGAAAAGAGATCAAGGGCAATGTGGTTGAGAAAAGAGAAAAAGTGGCAGAAAAAGGGCTGAAGTACAAGAAAAAGAAGACGATCTTATTGTCACACCAGAAGAGAAAGCTGCACTAGAAAGTGAGAAAGATAAGCAGCCTCAAGAAAGCAGCCCCAATTTGAAGGAATACCAACCTAGAGTACCCTATCCGGCAAGGTTGAACAAGGACAAGATTGATGCTCATTTTGGTAAGTTTCTTGAACTTTTTAAATAATTGCACATTAATATTCCATTTGCTGAAGCTTTGTCACAAATGCCTAAGTATGCTAAATTTTTGAAAGATATCCTTTCTAACAAAAGGAAACTTGAGGAAGTGTCTTTAGTGCATTTATCTGAAAAGAGTTTGGAAATTTTGCAAAGAAGGCTACCTAAGAAGTTAAAAGATCCAGGTAGTTTTACCATTCCATGTTTGATAGGTAATCTTGAGGTTAAAAGTGCATTAGCTGATTTTGGGGCTAGCATAAGTGTTATGCCCTATAAAATGTTTAAAGAGTTAGGCATTGGTAAACCTAAACCAACACTCATGACCATTCAACTTGCTGATAAGTCAGTAATCCACCCTCGTGGCATTATAAAAGATGTGTTGGTAAAAGTCGAGAATTTCTTTTTCCCTAATGATTTTGTTGTCATTCATATTGATGAGGATGCGAATGTTTCACTTATTCTTGGTAGGCCATTTTTAAATACAGCCTATGCCCTTATCGATGTCCATGATGGCACATTAACTTTGAGAGTGGGCGATGAGAAAGTTATTTTTAGGATACAAGATACCATGAAACATTCACTTTCGCTTGATGAGGCGGAATCATGCAATGATGTCATTGATCATAAGACTGTAAATTGTGTTACTAACATTGTTTCCAAGGATCCCCTTGAGTTATGTTTATTGCAGGAAAATGTTGAGGGTCAAGAAGCAATGGAGCAGCTTGCTTTTCTTGAAGCAAGCAAATCATTCAAATGTAGGGCATATGAGAATATTGAGAAGCCAAAGGAAGAAAAGCCAAAACCATCGGTGATTGATCCACCCAACTTGGAACTAAAACCTCTTCCGGATCACCTTGAGTATGGGTTTCTGGCGGAGAAAAAGAAACTGCCAATAATTCTGAGTTCCCATCTATCTTTTGAACAGAAGGAGAAGCTTATTCAGTTGTTGCAGAAACATAAGCAAGTTATAGCTTGGAAGATAGCAGACATAAAGGGTATCAGTCCATCCTATTGCACTCACAAGATACTGATGGAAGATGAATTCAAACAGTAGTGCAACCGCAATGGAGACTAAACCCAAAGATGAAAGATGTAGTGAAGACTGAAGTGATAAAACTACTTGATGCAGGGATTATCTATCTGATCTATGATAGCTCTTGGGTGAGCCCAGTTCAGGTAGTACGAAAGAAAGGAGGGATGACAGTGGTCCCTAATGAAAATGATGAGCTGATTCCAACAAGAACAGTTACCGGTTAGAGGGTTTGCATTGACTACAGAAAATTGAATGATGCAACTAGAAAGGATCACTTTCCTTCACCCTTCATTGATCAGATGTTGGAGAGGTTATCGGGCCATGAGTACTACTGCTTTTTGGATGGCCTTTTAGGCTATTTCCAAATTCCTATTGCATTGGAAGACCAAGAGAAAACTGCATTCACCTGTCCATATGGGACATTCGCATATCGAAGAATGCCATTCGAGTTGTGCAATGCACCTGCAACTTCCCAAAGGTGCATGGTAGCAATCTTTGATGAGCTTGTAGAGGATATTATGGAGGTGTTTATGGATGATTTCTCGGTCTATGGCAGCTCATTTGAAAGATATTTGGAAAACCTTGAAAGAGTCTTGATGAGATGTGAGGAAACCAATCTAGTTCTTAATTGGGAAAAGTGTCATTTCATGGTTCAAGAGGGAATTGTGTTGGGACACAAAATTTCAAGCAAGGGCATTGAGGCGGATCGGGCAAAGGTAAATATAATTGAGAAGTTACCATCACCAACATCTGTGAAGGCCGGACATGCGGGTTTTTATCGGAGGTTCATTAGAGATTTTTCTAAGATAGCCCGTCCATTAACAAGACTCCTCGAGAAAGATGTGAACTTTGTTTTTGATGAGGAATGTTTGAGAGCATTCTCAACTCTTAAGGAGAAATTGACCCATGCTCCAATCATGGTAGCTTCCAATTGGAGTCTACCGTTTGAGCTAATGTGCGATGCAAGTGACTTTGCAGTGGGAGCAGTCTTGGGTCAACGCAAGGAGAAATACTTCCAGCCTATCTACTATGCAAGCAAGACCTTGAACACAGCTCAAGCTAATTACACAACTACAGAGAAAGAGCTGCTGGTTGTGGTTTTTGCTTTTGACAAGTTTAGATCATATCTAATCTTGTCAAAAGTGATTGTTTATATAGACCATTCAACTTTAAGGTATTTATTTACAAAAATTGACGCAAAGCCTAGGCTAATCCGTTAGGTTTTGTTGTTGCAGGAATTTGACTTGACGATTCAAGATAAGAAGAGAGCTGAAAATCTTACAGCAGATCATCTTTCTCGCTTGGAGAATCCAACCTTGGAGAAGTTTGAAGAAGGGGACATTGATTATCACTTCCCCAATGAGCAGCTGTACGCCATGGTAAGTGAGGCAAGTAACTTAAATTTTGAAACACCTTGGTTTGCAGATTTTGCTAACTATTTAGCTATTAGGGAACTTCCTAAGGACCTAACCTATCAAGCAAAGAAGAAATTCTTTTCTGATTTAAAGTATTATTTTTTGGAGGATCCTTTTTGTTTAGATTATGTAAGGATCACATGATCCGATGATGTGTGGCATGGCCCGAAACAATGAACATTCTTAGTCAATGCCATGCTAGACCAGCTGGTGGTCATATGGGAGCCAATAGGACTTCTCAAAAGGTACTAGAATTAGGATTTTATTGGCCCACTCTGTTTAAAGATAGCTACGAATTTGTAAATTGTTGTGATCATTGCCAAAGAACTAGAAATATTTCATCTCGTGATGAAATGCCCCAAAATGGGATTTTAGTTTGTGAAATTTTTGATGTATGGGGGATAGATTTTATGGGACCCTTTCCAAATTCATTTGGTAACAAATATATTCTTGTAGCAATAGACTATGTATCTAAATGGCCTGAAGCCCAAGCCTTGGCAACCAATGATGCTAGGGTTGTGGTGAAATTTCTGAAGAAGTTGTTTTCTCGATTTGGAACACCAAAAGCAATTATAAGTGATAGGGGTACTCACTTTTGTAACTTTCAGCTTGCGAAAGTTTTCAAAAGACTAGGAGTTACACATAGGTTTGCTACTCCCTATCATCCCCAAACTAGTGGCCAAGTTGAGAACACGAATAGGGAGATTAAAAGAATTTTGGAAAAAAACTGTAGAGTGATCCCGAAAGGATTGGTCTGAGAAATTAGACAATGCTCTATGGGCTTTTAGGGCTGCATTCAAAACTCCCTTGGGCACTGCACCATTTAGGTTGGTATATGGAAAAGCTTGCCATTTACCTGTTGAAATAGAGCATAATGCATATTGGGCCATAAAACAGATTAACCTTGATCTAGCTTGTGCAGGTGAAAGGCAAAACGAGTTAGACGAGTGGAGATTGCAAGCTTATGACAATGCAAAAATGTATAAGGAAAGTACCAAGAGATGGCATGATGCTCACATTATGGAATGGAAATAGTTTCAAGCAGGAGATCAGGTATTACTATATAATTCAAGGCTTCGATTCTTTCCAGGTAAGTTGAAATCTCGATGGTCTGGTCCTTTTACTGTCAAGGAAGTTTTCCCCAACAGAGTGGTTGAAATAACCCACCCGGAAAAAGGTGATTTTAAAGTCAATAGGCACAGGCTAAAATTTTATTTTGGACGGGAAACACAGGACTTAAAGGAGGTTTTACACCTCCAAGACTAGGAACATCTGCCCTGAACGTCCAACTAATACGACGTTAAAGAAGTGCTGGGTGGGAGGCAACCCACCATTTTATTCATTCTTTAAATTTTGTCTTTAATTCTTGTATTTTTGGTTTGTGATGTCACATCCCAAAGTTTAAGTAGTCGAGTATTAGGAAAGAAGGACATAAATAAGTGGTCAAATAAAGGCTCGAGATAGTCAAAAATAAAATCGGTGTGCAAAGGAGGCCGTGAAGTCGACGGGACCTAAAGGTAATTTTTTGAAAGGCCGAGGACGTAAGAGTAATTTTTTGAAAAGTTGTGTCGGTTCTTAATAGTGACCCTAACGGATGCCATAAATGTGTTCTCGGGATTAATCGGGTCATAACCGTGGGTTTCAATTTTTTCCGAAAACGCACGGTTTAAAAGTTATAATCGATTAATCGCTGGAGGGTATTTTGGTATTTTCACAGCTTAGACTATAAAATTACAGCACAAGAAAGTTGAGGGGGTCAAAATATGAATAAAAGGAAGCCTAATGGCTTGCCAAATAAATAGATAAAAGAAGAAGGCAAGTGGACCAATTAAAAGTGGCCATTTTTGCTGTAAGGTGTACCAATTGGAAGTCAACATCTATACCAACATATTTTCACCACTTATGGCTGCCATTTGGATCAAAGTAAGCTAAGGAAAGAAAATAAAAACCTCTCTTACATGGTGAACTCGTCCAAACCATAAGAGAAGGAAGAAGGAGGTGATTTTTCCAAAGTTTAAGGATTTTGGTTGAAGATTTTGGTGACAAACAAGATTATAAGGTAAGAGAAACCTATCTCTAGTTTTAGTTTCATGGATTAATGGTTAATTTAAGAGATTGAAATTAGGGTTCATGTAGCTAGATTTGGAGAAAATTCGAGAAATAATTAATTGAAGGATTTGATGATGGTGTTTAATTGTGAAAATAAGCTAGCAACCATTAGAAAAATCATAAGATAAGACTATGTCTATACCTAGGGTTCTTACCTTTGTATATGTGACATGTTAAATTCATAGGAAATTAAGGAGATTAGAGATGAAAGGAAGTGAAATAGACAAGAAGAGCAAGGAAAAGCAAGGTTTGGTACTTTAACTAATTGTTTGTTCATTTTCTTGAAATTTTTTTGTTTTAGAATTAGTGAAATGCTGTGACTTGTATGATTTTTAATTAAATATAGAAAAATGTTCTTGAAGTGAATTTTGATATGTTGTGCCTCAGTGTGTCTATAATGATTGAAAAATAATTTTAGTTGAATTTGGAATGTTTATAATTATGGAAAAATTATTTCTTTTAGACCTGCTCTAGTAGGTACCTTGACTGAGACAGCCATGTTTCCGGATTTTTAAGAAAATTTAGAAATATAATATTCAGTTAAATTTTTGATATGTTGTTTTTTAGTGAGTCTAGTATTTGAGAAAAATAATTTGGAACCACATTTATTGAATTTAATTTACGGAATTCACAAAATTCAGAAATGCTACAAGGATGCAGGGCAACTGGAGCAGTCTGGTTGGGTGAACTACTTGACCAAGATTTTGTGTCCAGTTTTATCTGAAATTTTAAAGGAATGATTTTAAGATACAAAACTAAATTCTTTAAAAATTTTAGAGTTTTTAGTCAAGTAGATTATTTTATACAATTTTTCAAAATAAGGATCAAGTTGAGTCCAAAAGCAGAATTTACTATTCATATGGTCATTTTGCTAATATTCATTTGGTCATTTTTCAAAAGTAATCCAATTGATTCCTTATGCATATAAATGAGCATAATATGTTATTAAAATGACAAAATATGATATTTCACGTTGAAATAATATAAGAAACATAATTCGATAATTGTATAATGCATATTCGATTAAGAAATGGCATGAAAATTTTGGCTCCATTGGGTATCTGGGATAGTACTGAGTAGGGTAAGGGTATGATATATCATACTATATGCAGTGCTGCTTTAATATAGGACTTCGGTCCGAGTTATATAGGGTGACGACCCGAGCTATATAGGACTTCGGTCCGAGTTATATAGGGCAATCGCCCGAGTTATATAGGACTCCGGTCTGAGGGCTTCGGCTACAGATTTCACAGGGCTTGGTCCGCAATTTTTTAGGGCTACAACCACAGAATATATATACAGTTGTTTCAGTTAGTTCCTTACCATACGTTAGTCTACCAAATTACCTTGTGGATCGAACTGATAAAATGATAATAACTGAATATATGACATGTATGGATTATTTTTACTGTGATATTATTTTTTCAATACGACTCATTGCTTTTAAAAGTGCATTATGCTTTTATTATTTATTTTTTGTAATTAGTTAAAGTACCCACTAAGCAATGCTTAGCGTGTTTAGTTTCTTCTAAACTCGTAGGCTATTAGCAAGGAGCCAGTAGCGAGCAGAGGAGTCCTGCGATCTGTCGGTCATCAACAAACTTAGGTGGTGCTCTTCATTTTGTATTTTGGTATTAGAAACTGGCATGTACTTATTTGAAAAATACAAAGAGATAATTTGATGTAGCATGTAAATCTAGTAATGTAGAATCACTGTATGGTTTTAAATTGAGTTGGGTTGTGAATATAGAAGTGTGAATTCTTCTTGCAGGATTGTAGTTGAGGTTATAAGGGTGGATTATTGGGAGTGTGCTTGAGTTGAATTGTGAAACAATATGTTTTTCAAAAATAAGAAAATTTAGTTTTGTCAACACTTGGGACCTAGAATTTTAAGGGAGACTCCGTCAAAATTTTAGAAAAATTTTTATAAAGAACATTAAGTAAGCTGACATAACCAGAGCTCGTATCCCGATGTAGCATTCCTCCTCGGCTTATTCATAGGTCGGGAAGGGGTGTTACAATTTGTGGTATCAGAGCATTGGTTTAGCCGATTCTGGGAGATAGGTAGTAAGTAAGTAACTATGTGTGCCATGTAAGATAAAGTAAGGAGAAAGTAATATGATGAATAGGCAGATGTACATGCCAGATAGGAATTGATAATCGAGTTATATGTTGATGAATTAAGCAGATAGCTATTTATGTCAATGTAGGATGTCTCTAGATTCGTGGCAAGCTATGGAACGAACGTAGAATCGCAAGCATCTGGGTCTGCAGATGCCGGGGAAACTCATAGACCAGGGTCAGCAGCAGCTCAAATACCCGGTCCGGAGACTTATCTTAGGCAGATTGCAACAGCTTTTCAACAAATGGCCGGAAGGGGCACTGCTGCTGAGGGAGATAGAAAACCTCCGATCAAGAAGTTAAGAAAGTATGGTGCAATGGAATTTAAGGCTAGTCCTGCAGAGGGATCTGAGGAAGCAGAATATTGGTTAGATAGTATCATTAGAGTTCTTGACCAGCTCCAATGCACTCCGGAGGAAAGAGTGGTTTGTGCTACCTTGCTCCTGACAGAGGAGGCGTACATATGGTGGGATACCATGCAGCAGCGGGTTCCACCAGACTAGCGAACTTGGGAATTCTTCAAGAGTGAGTTTAAAAAGAGGTATATCACTGATGCATATTTGACTGCAAGGCACAATGAGTTCATTCATTTGAAATAAGGCAGAATGACGGTATCAGAATATGAGAAGGAGTTTACGCGCCTTAGTAAGTATGGAAAGAAGTTAATAGAAACTGAAGCTGAGCGATACGAGAAATTTTTAGAAGGACTTAATGATGAAATTAAGATACAGCTAGTGGCATTAGATAATACAGAGTTTTCAAAGTTGGTGGCTAAAGCATTGGATGTTGAAAACGTGCAAGTAAATCTGAGGAATCGTCAACAGAGAATTCAACAGAAAAGAGAGCAAGCATAGAGTGCGCCAGGTAATCATCAGTCTGCTAGCAAGAGAGCTAAGGGTGAAGAATCCTTTATGAGTGTAAAGCAGAATTTAAGACCATCTAAAGGACCTAATTTTGAAGCTACCTCAGTAGCCAGCACGGGAGGAATAAGCAGAGGATCAAGTAAAGGTTCTAGAAGGACTGAATATACACCATACCCCTCGTATGAACATTGTGGACGAAAGCATAGGGGAGAATGTTGGTTAGTTACTGGAGCTTGTATACTTTGTGGTGCCACTGATAACCTTAAGAAGGATTGTCCTAGAAATGTGGCAGAGATTTCAAAAGTTCCTGAAAGAACACAAGTAGCAAGTAACAGCGGTAAAGGTCGAGAAAGAGGAAGAGGCAGAGAAAATGGTAGTAATCAAATAGGAACAAGATCGGAGACAGTAGATCGCCCTGAATCAAGAGCGCCAGCCAGGGTATATTACATGAGAGCAGAAGAGAATAAAGCAGAAGAAGGAAATGAAGGTACGTAAGTTTAAAATCAGTGTCTTGAGCACATATGTGTGTATATGTGATGATTATAAGTTATATTGACGATGTGTAATTACACGTAAGAATCATGCATGAATAAGTAAGTTTCTGGGCAAAACTTAAATTAAGGGAGGTAGAACTGTCACATCCCAAAGTTTAGATAGTCGAGTATTAGGCGAGAAGGACATAAATAAGTGGTCAAATAGAGGCTCGAGATAGTCAAAAACAAAATTGGTATGCAAAGGAGGCCGTGAAGTCGACGGGACCAAAAGGTAATTTTTTGAAAAGTTATATCGGTTCTTAATAGTGACCCTAACGGATGCCATAAATGTGTTCTCGGGATTAATCGGGTCATAACCGTGGGTTTCAATTTTTCCTGAAAACGCACGGTTTAAAAGTTACAATCGATTAATCGCTGGAGGGTATTTTGGTATTTTCACACCTTAGACTATAAAATTACAGCACAAGAAAGTTGATGGGGTCAAAATATGAATAAAATGAAGCCTAATGGCTTGCCAAATAAATAGATAAAAGAAGAAGGCAAGTGGACCAATTAAAAGTGGCCATTTTTGCTATAAGGTGTACCAATTGGAAGTCAACAACTATACCAACATATTTTTCACAACTTATGGCTGCCATTTGGATCAAAATAAGCTAAGGAAAGGAAATAAAAAACCTCTCTCACATGGTGAACTCGTCCAAACCATAAGAGAAGGAAGAAGGAGGTGATTTTTCCAAAGTTTAAGGCTTTTGGTTGATGATTTTGGTGACAAACAAGATTATAAGGTAAGAGAAACCTATCTCCAGTTTTAGTTTCATGGATTAATGGTTAATTTAAGAGATTGAAATTAGGGTTCATGTAACTAGATTTGGAGAAAATTCAAGAAATAATTAATTGAAGGATTTGATGATGGTGTTTAATGGTGAAAATAAGCTAGCAACCATTAGAAAAATCATAAGATAAGACTATGTCTATACCTAGGGTTCTTACCTTTGTATATGTGACATGTTAAATTCATATGAAATCAAGGAGATTAGAGAGTAAAGGAAGTGAAATAGACAAGAAGAGCAAGGAAAAGCAAGGTTTGGCACTTTAACTAATTGTTTGTTCATTTTCTTGAAATTTTTCTGTTTTAGAATTAGTGAAATGCTGTGACTTGTATGATTTTTAATTAAATATAGAAAAATATTCTTGAAGTGAATTTTTAATATGTTGTGCCTCAATTTGTCTAGAATGACTGAAAAATATTTTGAGTTGAATTCGGAATGGTTATGATTATGGAAAAATTATTTCTCTTAGACCTGCTCTAGGAGGTACCTTGACTGAGACAGCCATGTTTCCGGATTTTTAATAAACTTTAGAAAAATAATCTTCAATTGAATTTTGGATATGTTGTTGTTTAGTGAGTCTAGTATTTGAGAAAAATAATTTGGAACCACATGGATTGAATTTAATTTACGAAATTCACAAAATTCAGAATTGTTGCTAGGATGCAGGGCAACTGGAGCAGTCTGGTTGGGTGAACTACTTGACCAAGATTTTGTGTCCAGATTGATCTGAAATTTTAAAGGAATGATTTTAAGATGTAAAACTAAATTCTGTAAAAATTTTAGGTGGTGCTCTTCATTTTGCATTTTGGTATTAGAAACTGGCATGTACTTATTTGAACAATACAAAGAGATAATTTGAAGAGCACCACCTAAAATTTGAAGAGCACCACAATGCAAAGAGATAACTCGAAGAACTCTCAGGTTCAACCTGATCACCTGCGCGATCAACACTATCGCGCTAAGCCAACGGCTTAGTAGTACAAAACATGCTAACATTATGCTTGTATGCTATGCAATGTCACACATTCCATTAATATCAACATCATAAGTGAAGAGCTAACATCAAACCTTTGCCTTTCACAAATCATAATCATATAAGCATATCACATCTCAAAGTTCTTTCATAAATTTCATTATTCAATTATTTTACCATCAATGAATCACATAGAAAAAAAGACAAGCATGGGCCCAAAACACACTAATATGCCATTCAATTTTCAGAGTTAATGCTTTGGTTTTATCACATTTATCATTATCACATATACCCAACTAGGCTTCAAGGATTAGGTTCAACCAAGCTTCAAGGGGAACAAAGCATGCTAAGTCTCAACCCAACTTGGCCTCAAGAACCAAACCCAACCTAGCTTCAAGGGTTGTAACATCTCAATTAGGCTTCAAGGACTAGACCCAACCAAGCTTCAAGGGGAGTAAAACATGTTAAACTTCAACCCAACTTGGCTTCAAGGATCAAGCCCAACCTAACTTCAAGAGATTGTTACTATCATTAGGCATGCCACCAACAACAAACTCTGAAAATGGAATAACACATTAGCCACACAACTCATTTATTAATTTGTTATCAATTTCATTCTCCAATGAATCAACATAGCCAATCACAATGACTCTACATTTTATTTGAGTTATCATAGCCAATCACAATGGCTTTATATTCCATTTCATCTCAATTCACATCATAGCATTTCAATCTTTCATATACACAATCATTTGCATCATCATGTCATTCACATTATTCATATATATATATCATCATTGATATAAACATAACAACATACATTGCTCATATAAATTAACAATGTAGTAATGCCACATTTGTACTTACATACAATCATATAGGTTTTGTACTTACCTCAAAAACAAATCACACCACTCTTAACACTTCCTTGTTCAAGATCCCTCTACCTCTTAGATCAATGATCAATCACTATCTTCAAGACCTAAATCAAAAGAAATAGCATATACTTGCTTAGGGATACACAAGAGATAATCCAATTAGGAATTAATTATGGCAAACCCTAACCCTGACACGCTCACTCACACGGGCGTGTCCATGACCGTGCCCTAACTCCACAACACAGAAGCATTTACACGCTCAACAACATGGGCGTGTTCCTGGGCGTGTAAATTCTCAAATCTTACAGTAGCTATGACACGCTCATAACACGGGCGTGTTACTGGTCGTGTTAAACCTACTGCCTCCAACACAATTGACACGCCTAAAAACCCTGGACGTGCTCATGGGCGTGTCCGGCCACAAATCAAGACTCCGGTCAAAACAACCAAACACTCAACAACACACTTCTATTCATTAACATCCTCTTCAAACAATCTTAACAAAACATAATCAAAACTCATCTCAAACTTGCAACACACCAAAACAAGCCAAAACACACATCAAACACAAAATACAAAATCATCTCAAAACCCTCACCACATATACAACATCATCTCTTCCAACCACTTACTCTTTTCTTCAATCCATACTCAAAATCCATCATCAAATCACTCAAACACTTCTCACATCTCAAAATCAACCAACACTCTTAAAAATCTATCAAACTCAAATATCATTTCAAATAAGCACAAAGATCACAAGAGAACTTACCAAAATTATAAGACTTCTTGTATCATTCACTTGATCACTTCAATCTTCCTTCAATTTGAGTTAAACACCTCAAGATCTTCACTTTGTCTTTGGCTTTCCTTTGTCTATGGAAGAGCCGGCCAAGATAAAGGAGAAAGAAGAAGAAAACACAAAGAACAATCAAGAAGCCCAAAGTCAACTCATCTTTAAATCTCCACCAAGTATTCAATTAAAGCAATTACCAAAACACCCTTTAACCACATGTTTTGATTTCCTTACAACCACTTGTCCTTTTAAGTCATTTCACAAATCTCAACTAAAAATATCTTCTTCCCTTGACCACATATTTGACCAACTTATATGTTATATATATAATCATATAAACAACATATACATTTCTCTCTACACAATACTTCCCATTCAAACAACACATATACATTCTCTTTCAATTTCTTTTCTTATCAACATAACATATATATTTAATTCAAACAAACAACAATTATATCCAAACTTCTAGGGCATACATTGGGATATTACAATTCTCCCCCTCTAAAAAGAAATTTCGTCCTCGAAATTACCTGATATTATCTCTGAAACAACTGAGGATATTGGTCTAGCATCGCTTGCTCATTCTCCCAAGTTGATTCTTCTCTATCATGATTCTTCCATAGAACCTTCACTAAAGGCACCTTCTTATTCCTCAACTCTTTCACATTTCGATCCAAGATAGCAACTGGTTCTTCTTCAAAAGTCAGATCTGGACTCACTTCAATAGATTCAACTGATAACACATGAGATGGATCTGATTTGTATCTCCTCAACATAGAAACATGGAATACATTATGGATCCTATCCAACTCAGGTGGCAAAGCAAGCCTATAAGCAACTGGCCCAACTCTTTCTAAAATTTCATATGGTCCAATGAAACGAGGACTCAGCTTTCCTTTTCGACCAAACCTCAAAATCTTTTTCCAAGGAGACACTTTCAAAAATACTTTATCTCCCACATTAAACTCTATGTCTCTCCTCTTCAAATCTGAATAAGACTTCTGTCGGTCTGAAGCTGCTTTCAATCTATCTCGAATCATTTTCACTTTCTCTTCAGTCTCTTTAACCAAATCAGGACCAATTATCTTACCTTCACCAAGTTCATTCCAACATAGAGGTGTCCTACACCTTCTACCATACAATTCTTCAAATGGTGCCATACCAATGCTAGATTGATGACTATTATTGTATGCAAATTCCACAAGTGGTAAGAATCTATCCCAACCTCCAGAGAAATCAGTGACACAACTTCTCAACATGTCCTCGATAATCTGTATCACTCTCTCTGACTGTCCATCTGTCTGCGGATGGAAAGCAGTACTGAAGTGTAATCGAGAACCCAAAGCACCATGTAAACTCTTCCAAAACCTTGAAGTAAACCGGGGATCTCGATCAGACACTATAGAAGTTGGAACACCATGCAACTTCACAATCTCATGGATATACAGCTCAGCTAACCTTTCCAAAGAGTAATCCATCCGAACTGGAAGAAAATGAGCTGTCTTAGTCAATCCATCAACAATCACCCAAATAGCATCATGCTTTCTTTGTGTCAATGGCAGACCAGATATGAAATCCATGGTTACTCTATCCCATTTCCATTCAGGCACTGCTAAAGGTTGAAGTAACCCTGTTGGAACTTGATGCTCAACTTTTACCCTCTGACATGTGAGACATTTAGACACAAAATCTACAATGTCTCTTTTCATACCGGACCACCAATAATGCTGTCTCAAATCATGATACATCTTTGTATTACCCGGATGCATAGCAAATACTGATTGATGTGCTTCCTTTAATATAATCCTTCTCAATTTAGCATTATCAGGTACACACATTCTATTCTTAAACCAAAGACTCCCATCACCTCTCACAATAAAATCTCGACTCTTTCCATTCTGACAATCTAAAACAATCTTTTGAATCTTTGCATCAGCCAATTGAGCCTCTTTAATCTGATCCAACAATATTGGTTTCAATTGCAACTGTGCCAACACTGCACCATCATCACAAGGTACAAAACTAGCATGCAACGCTCTCAACTCAACAAGCAACGAGAGTGAATAAACAGTTAAACCTACCAAAGACTTCCGACTCAAGGCATCAGCAACAACATTTGCTTTGCCAGGATGATAATCAATCAAACAGTCGTAGTCTTTAATCAACTCCAACCATCTCCTTTGTCGAAGATTAAGCTCTTTTTGGACACCCAAATATTTTAAACTTTTATGATCAGTGTAGATAAAACACTTCTCCCCATATAGATAATGTCGACAAATCTTCAATGCAAACACAATGGCTGCCAACTCTAAATCATGGGTCGGATAATTTAGCTCATGCGGTTTCAACTGTCGAGAAGCATAAGCTATAACTTTACCTTCTTGCATCAAAACACAACCCAAACCACTATGTGAAGCATCACTGTAAATCACATATGGTTTATCTTCTACAGGTAAAGTGAGGACAGGCGCTTTAGTTAACATCTCTCTCAACTGTTCAAAGCTAGTCTGACACTGATCTGTCGACACAAATCTAACTCCCTTTCGAAGTAATCTGGTAAGTGGAGCAGCTATCAAAGAGAATCCTTTCACAAACCGTCGGTAATAGCCTGCCAAACCCAGAAAACTTCTAACTTCAGTCACAGACTTTGGTGGACTCCAATTCAAAATAGCTTAAACTTTACTCGGATCAACTCTAATACCCTCTGCTGAAACTATATGACCGAGAAAAGTAACTTGATCAAGCCAAAACTCACACTTTGACAGTTTAGCAAACAATTGCTTCTCTCTCAAAGTTTGTAACACAATCCGCAGATGCTTGTCATGTTCTTCCTCATTACGCGAATACACCAAAATGTCATCAATAAACACTACCACAAACTGATCCAAATAGGGTCTAAACACCCTATTCATCAAATCCATAAAAACTGCAAGTGCATTCGTCAGACCAAAAGGCATAACTAGAAACTCATAATGCTCATACCTGGTCCGAAAAGCCGTCTTAGGAACATCTTCAGCTCTGACCCTCAACTGATGGTACCCTGATCTCAAATCGATCGTAGAAAACACTGCTGCACCCTTTAATTGATCAAAGAGATCATCAATTCTAGGCAATGGATATTTATTTTTAATAGTCACTTTGTTCAATTGCCTATAATCGATACACAATCTCATAGTACCATCCTTCTTCTTTACAAACAAAACAGGAGCTCCCCAAGGTGAAACACTAGGGCGAACAAACCCTTTATCTAGCAACTCCTGCAACTGCACCTTCAGTTCTCTCAGCTCAACAGGTGCCATTCTATAAGGAGTAATAGAGATAGGAGTGGTACCAGGCAATAGTTCAATACCAAACTCCACCTCTCTTTTAGGAGGTAACCCTGGCAACTCCTTTGGAAACACATCTAGAAACTCTAAAACTGTGGCTATACTATCAAGTTGAGAACCCTTCACTCTAGTATCCACCACATGAGCAAGGTAAGCATCACACCCTTTTCTAATCAATCTCCTAGCTGCAACCGCTGAAACAAACAAGGATGCTAGCTGTTCCTGCTCATTAGATATTAACACCTCTCTACCATCACTGGTTCTCAAGGTAACAACTTTCTTTTTGCAATCAACCACAGCTCCATGTCTAGCTAACCAGTCCATGCCTAGGATCACATCATATTCCTTAAAAGGCATCTCAATCAAGTCTCCAAGGAACTCCTCGCCTTGCACCATTACTGCACTATCTCGGTGCACTTTACTAACAATCACACTATGCCCTAACGGGTTTGTCACCAACACATCAAATCCTAAGGATTCAGCATGCATATCAGACATAGGCAAAACAGATGCACTAATATATGAATGAGTGGAACCCGGATCAATCAAAGCAAGTACTGAAATACCAAATAAAGAAAAAGTACCAGCTATGACTGCCGAAGCATCTGGCTGCCTCTGCATAACATATACCCTCTGGGAAGATCCAACCTCCTCTGGTCTACTCTCCCTGAATACAGAACCTCCTCTAGAACTGAACCCAGATCTGCCTCCTCTGCTGATACCCCTGCCTCCTCGACCTCCCCTCACACTAGGTCGAGAAGCTGCAGTATCTACTGACATCCGCTCCTGACTCTCAGGACAATCTCTCACAAAGTGATCAGGAGATCCGCATCTGAAACATACTCCTGCCCCACCAATCTTCCAACAAGGACCACCATGTGGCCTACCACAATGAATGCAAATGGGTGGAGTGGATCTCTGAGTCATTGGGGTCGGAGCACTCGCCACTGAAGCTGCAGGTCAAAATCTCTGCCTTTGAAACTGTACTGACCTACCAGCTGGCCTCTGACTCCTACTGACCCGAGGAACAAAGCTTCCTTTACCTCTCTTTGCAGAAGAAGACCCTGCTTCAAACTGGGGCCTTCTATCCCTAATCTCTTCCTCTGAAGCAGTTGCAATAACTTGAGCTTGCTCCACACTCCGAGCTGCTGCCACTAGCTGGGAAAAATCATGATATCTAGATCCAGCTACTAGACACATGATAGAGGGTCTCAATCCCTCCTCAAATCTCCTGCACCTATCTATCTCATCAGCTATAATGCCCCCAGCATAATGGCTCAATCTAATAAACTCAACTTCATATTCAGTTACAGTCCTGCTGTCTTGCTTCAAGCTCAAAAACTCCATCTTCTTCATGTCCTTATACTCCCTCGGAGTATACTTCAATTCAAACTCTCTCAAGAAATCAGCATAAGACAAGGTTGGTGGATCATCCATAGAATGGGGCACTGTCCTCCACCAGTCGTATGCATCCTTCTGTAGCAATGATCTGGCATAGTCAAATTTCTCCTCTGGGGTGGCTTGTAACTGAATAAAGATTCTCTGTACTTTATCAAGCCACTGCTCTGCAACAGCTGGATCAACAGTACCAAGGAAATCCTCTGCTCCATACTTCCTTAGTTTATCATAATGTCTCACTGATACCACAGGCTGAGGGGGTGGTGGTGGTTGCACTGGTGCTTGCCTCAAAGCCTCTACCACATGCCTAGGCCAAACTGGTGGAACCTCCTCACCAGCTGGTCTCCCCGACATCGAAACAGGTGCCTCCTCAACACTATCAACTCTAGCTCTATCCTCCGGAGCTACACTCTCCTCACTACCCTCAACTGACTGACACAAATGAGGATCCATCACAACCTATTTCTGCAAACACAGCAGATTACATCTTATTAAAGATCAGAGATTGCCAATCCCAAACATATATTTTATTCAAAAATCCACTTTTTAAAATCAAAACATTCTTTTTCTTACATTTTTCCTAGGTTGAGAATCTCAAACCTAGGCTCTGATACCAAAACAATTGTAACACCCCTACATCCAATACACGCACACTACAGCACCACAGTGTAGCATACGTGTATCGCACATAGGAATGCCACTGTTTTTCATCACCATTCAAAACATTTTAAAAAAAAATACCATAACCTTTCTCATTATGCATTTTAGAAAATAAGTAACGAACTTGTAATACAAAACAAAATAGATATATATATATACTTAATACGCAGCGGAGTATAGAAAATATTTACCTATATGAAAGCTTTTAAATCCATATTTACAAATATACATATATTTACATTATAAACAAATCATTACAAAATATAAAAGAGTTATACATGATTGGCAAATCTGCTCTGATCTTTCAGTTCCCAAACTCAACTCTTCAACGTCTACTCTCACTTGGTCTCGAAGAACTCTCGGGTTCAACTATATCAATTCTATCACCTGCGCGATTAAATACTATCGCGCTAAGCGAGGGCTTAGTAAGACAAATCATGCTAATGTCATGCTTTAGTGCAATGCAATGTCAATTCTTAATCCATATTATACATATAACATTATATTTGCAAAGCTAACAACATACATTTACATTTCATAATTCAACATATGTAGACATATCACATTTCAACATCTTTTTATATACCTCATTAGTTACTCATTTAACCATTCATGAACAACACTAAACAAAGACAAGCATGGGCCCAAGACACACTAATATGCCATTCAATTTTTAGAGTTAATGCTTTGGTTTTGTTATCACATTTATCAATATCATATACCCAACTAGGCTTCAAGGATTAGGTTCAACCAAGCTTCAAGGGGAACAAAGCATGCTAAGTCTCAACCCAACTTGGCTTCAAGAACCAAACCCAACCTAGCTTCAAGGGTTGTAACATCTCAATTAGGCTTCAAGGATTAGACCCAACCAAGCTTCAAGGGGAGTAAAACATGTTAAACTTCAACCCAACTTGGCTTCAAGGATCAAATCCAACCTAACTTCAAGAGATTGTTACTCATATTAGGCATGCCACCAACAACAAACTCTGAAAATGGAATAACACATTAGCCACACAAGTCATTTATTATTCAATTATCATTTCCATTCTCAATTCTCATCATAGCCAATAACAATGGCCTCATATCACATATAAGTTACCATAGCCAATCACAATGGTATTATATTCCATCACATTTTAAACCACATTATAATACTTCATCTTTTAAATACACAATCACATTCTCCACATTATACACATAGCATTATTAATATCAATTTAACAAAGTACATTACCCATCACAAAAGTTACAATGCATAAAGTATAACATTGTTCACATAGTATTTTCATTATCATTATCATCACATCATATGAATTATATGCAACAATGCATTAGTGCAAAATTTGTACTTACCTCAATAACAATCACACAACTTTAAACACTTTCCTTTAACCAAGATTCTTCACTTCCCAAACTTAGGGCAAATTACCTTCTTTCAAACCCTAATCCAAACATAATACAATCCATCAATTCCAATACCATTAAATCACCTAATAACTTCATCTTAAAGCTTAAATCACAAAGTTACACTTCAACATCATACATTATAGGCCACGGTCGTGGCCACCATAACCTCCACGGGCGTGGGGTACAAAACAGTTCTGCCACCCAAGCTTCCATCCTCCAAGGCCATGGCACCAAAAGCCTACCAATGACCACGGCCATGGCCAATCAAGGCCACGGGCGTGGCATCAAAAAGGCTACTGCCTTCGGCCAACTTCCCATTTCCAAGCCTAAAATTCCAACAAACACCAACAATAAGAAGATCTTTGAAAATAATGAAGCAAACACAAGGAAAACATCATGTAACACTTCAAAATCCTAAAACAATTTCAACTCCAACACTTCCAACAACAACACCTCTTAAACCTCTTCACTTATACTCAAAAATAACATTTGAAAACACATCACAAACACATTTAATCATTATCTCAACAAACCAAAATTCATTTCAAACTCCACTTCAAAAGAATAAAGGAAATTAAGAAAAAAGAGCTTACCAAAATTGTTGAATTTCACAAATCTTTCACTTAATTCCTTGAATCTCCTTTCAATTTGAGTTTAGAAATCAAACTTTCCTCTTGCTCCTTTGTCTTGACAAGGTTCGGCCACCAAAGAAGAAGAAAAGAAATTGAAGAAGCAAAGTCAATCTTTTCCTCTCTTTAAACCTACACCAAGCAATTTCCAAAAGAAAATTACTTAAAACACCCTTAACCATTAAACTAGCCTCTTGTCTCTTATGTGCCCATTTATGTAATTGCACACTCAACAAAATAAATATCCTCTTCCATTGACTCTCTCTTTGACTTATGTATATGTTAATTATACAACCATATAAACAACATATACACTTCTCTCTAAACCCTCTTTCTTTCCCAAAACACATATGCATAAACATTCTCTTTCCAATTTCTTTTCTTATCACATAATATATACATTCAATCCAATTTATAACAACAACAACAACAACAATATGCAAAACTTCTTAGGCATACATGAGGATATTACAAAAACTATCTCAAACTTGCAACAACACCAAAACAAGCTAAAACACACATCAAGCACAAATCACAAACATCATCAAAAACTCTAAACACAACCACAACTTAATCAATACCAACCAACTTACTCTTTTCTTCAATCCAACCCCAAAATCCAAAACCACTTAAACCAAATACTCTTAAACCCAACACAATCAAACCAAACACATTCTCAAACACAACTTCAACTCATAAATCCACATAACTTCAAAAACAACACAAGAAATCAAGAGAGAACTTACCAAAGATGGAGAACTCTCAAACCTCCAACTTGATCTCTTGAAAACTCTCTTCAATCTTGAACTTGGAAGAACAAATCTCTATCTTGCTCTCTTTCTTCTTGATGGCCGGACAACACAGAAAAACAAAGAGAAGAGAAGGAAAGAAAATGGTCCACGGCAAAGGAAGAAAGAAAGAAAAAAAGATAGAAAGCAAAAGTCAAATCATCTCCTCAAAACCCTATCCTCCAAGCAAAATAATGTAAAATAATACAAATATCTTCTTCCACTCCACTAACTCTAATCCCACTTATAATAAAATAATCCCTTAAACACAATTAATCAATAATTAATCTCTTCCTTTGACTTTCCCATTGACTTGTGTATATGTTATATATATTTACATATATACAACATATGTGTATATGTTATATATATTTACATATATACAACATATAAACTCTCTCTTCACTTATTTTCCTTTTTTCCAATTAAACACAAATACACTTACTTCAATTACAACAATTATTACATCAAACTTCTAGGGTATATTTTGGGATATTACAAAAATCCAATGCACTAACACCCTCCAACTCTAAGTTTAATCAATGCTCTTTACCATTTTAACCAAGCAACTTGGTTTCACTCACTACCTAATAAAAATATGAGTGTATAAAATACATTAGGACCACATTTCTATATACTTGAATTAGTAAAAGTCAATTTATCACATTTCCTCCAAACATTCAAAATTTGCTCTAATCCTCTTTAATTTTGGGCAATCACTCTAACCACTTCCAAATTATATTTTATGTTTAATTATGACTTAAAAACTATATTCTTACACATTTTAAATAGTTATATTCAATTTACATGAATTCATTTATAAATCTCCCATGGAAACCCTAATTTCACCTCTTCTTCACCAAAACTTCCGCCTAACCAAAATAAATTCTTTAACTAACCATAAAATCATTGTTTACACATCCAACTAACTTCATCCAACACTAGTTAAGCAATTATTTGAAGCTCTTCCAAAAACTCAATTTTCATATAATTGAAAATTCCAAATAACTTCATAATTTCAAGAAGAAAATTTACTAATTAGTTGGAATTCTACCAAAACTACCTTCAATCCTTGAAAATTCTTACAAATCATAGAGTTTAGAAGAAGCAAAAATCTCCTTGCACAACCATGGAAAAACCTGCTACACTTAAAGAGGATGAGGAAGAAGATGAACATCAAATTTTGACTTTTATTTCCTTTTTAATTCTAACCATATATATATTATTTAATTATTTAATTAAAAATAATAAATATCAAAAATTTTCCATCATCTTCCACTATCATAAAATTATTTTAATTTTAAATTTTTTATCTTTTAACCTTTTACTATTTACTTTTTGACTTTTTATTTTTACTGACATTTATATTTTATGTATATTTCATTCATGTTCTGCATATACACTACTAACTTCACTCTCCAACACACTCTTTAACCCCTTCCCAATTATTTATTTAATTATGTTTAGTAAATCTATAAGTGTTACATATTCACACGTTTACAATACCAATAAGTAAATTCTTGTTAACTAAAACCAAACACATTTCATTTAAAACATTTTCATCAAATATTTTATGAATAATCACTCTTCATCCAAAACCCTAAACTTTTTCAAAACACTAAATTTTTCAATAACTCTAAGTTCAACACTTTATTAGTTCAAAAGGTTCTTTAGACATACTATTAAGTTAAAATTACACAAATACACTTAATTCCACTTAATAATAAATCCATAATCAATTCTTCATCAACTAGTTTCATGTACAATTCCAAACCCTAAATTTACAAAAACCCTAAACTAGTTTTTTTATGGATCAAAAGTTATTTTGAACATAATCTTAAGTTAAAAAGTATACAAACACACTTGATATCTCTCATTAATAAGTAAATAATCAATTTCTTCATACAGAAAGTTCCATATTCAGTTCTAAACCCTAAATTTGCCATAACCATAAATTGAATCTTTAATCAATCAAAAGTTGTTTTAAACATAGTTTTAAGCTAAAAACTATACATACACTGTCATATCCCAAAGGCTAGATAGTCGAGTAATAGGCAAGGAGGACATGAACGAGTGGTCAAATAGAGGCTCGGGATAGTCAAATATGAAATTGGTGTACACAGTGGAGCTGACGGGACCTAATTGAAATTTTTTTTAAGAGGCTGAGGACCTAAAGGTACTTTTCCAAAAAGTTACGTCGGTTCTTAATAGTGCCCATAATGGATTTAATAGATGTATTATCGGGATTTATTAGGTTGTAACGGTGGCGCACGATTTTTTTCTAATACGCACGGTTTGAAAGTTACGAATGTTTTTGCAACAAGGGCATTTTGGTCATTTCCACCAGAGTGGCAATTTTGTAAATAGAACTAATTTGAGGGGAAAATTATAAAGAAGGAAAAGTAAGTTTCAAGTGGCCAAATCATGGCCATTTGTTCAATTTTGGTGGATAAATCAAGACCATTCAAGTTAAAAATAATAAATTAATTAATTAAATAAGTATCTAACATCTAATTTTTGTCTTAAAGCATAAGACACATGCCTAACACCTAGAAAACTCCATTATCTTCATTTTGGGACTCCATTGCCGTGGGCTTCTTCCAAAAGAGCCAAGGGAAAGTTTCAATTTCTAAGTGATTTATCAAGTTTTTTTTTTCAAGAGAAATTAAGGTAATTCTTCAAGCTAACTTATTCTCTTTCATTTAATTTGAGTATTAGGCTTTGTATGGAAGGACATAAAGTCATGTTTAATTAGGGAAAATATTAGAAAGTTGATGAATATGATGGAGAATAGCAAAATAGTTGGAGAATGAATAGAAATGGTGTTTAATGGTGAAAATAAGCTAGCAACCATTAGAAAAATCATAAGATAAGACTATGTCTATACCTAGGGTTCTTACCTTTGTATATGTGATGTTAAATTTTGTAGGAAATCAAGGAGACAAGGAAGGAAAGGAAGTGATATAGATAAAGGACTAAGAAATAGTAAGGTTTGGTACTTTAACCATTGAACTCCTTTTGAAATTTTTCTGTTTTACAATTAGTAAAATGCTGTGACTTGTATGATTTTTAATTAAATATATAAAATTATCTTGAGTTGAATTTTTGATATGTTGTGTCTCAATGAGTCTAGAATGACTAAAAAATATGTTGAGTTGAATTTGGAATGGTTATGATTTTGGAAAAAATTATTTTTATTAGACCTGCTCCAGCAGGTACCTTGACTAAGACATCCATTTTTCTGGATTTTTAATAAAATGTAGAAAAATAATATCAAACTGAATTTTGGATATGTTGTTTTTTAGTGAGTCTAGTATTTGAGAAAAATAATTTGGAACCACATTGATTGAATTTAATTTACGTAAATCACAAAATTCAGAACTGCTGCCAGGATGCAGGGCAACTGGAGCAGTCTGGTTGGGTGAACTAGTTGACCAAGATTTTGGGTCCAGTTTGATATAAAATTTTAAAGGAATGATTTTAAGATGAAAAAATAAATTCTGTAAAAATTTTAGAGTTTTTAGCCAAGTGGATTATTTTATACAAATTTTCTAAAACAAGGATCAAGTTGGGTCAAGAACCAGAGTTTATTGTTCATATGGTAATTTTTCATTATTAACTTGGTCAAAAACTTGGTGTGGGTGTTTTATCATTTTATTTTTGGTATTGAGTTTAAGTATGAATATGAAGAATAAATTAGATGGAAAAGAGGAGAAAATAAATCTGAATTTCATAACCGTGATAAAAGTCAAGTGATGGAATACATGTTCGTTATCATGTGAATATATAGATAAGGTATATACGTGGGGAATACGTGTATATATGGTATATATATATGCATGTATATGGTATATATGTGAATACATATGATACATATGTTAGTATATGTGGTATTTGTGTAAGTATATATTGTATATACATGGAGAATATGTGGTATATATACGAAGTGAATGGGTATATATGAAATGTTATATATCCTCTGCTCGGTAAATGGGTAAAACCGGTCTGGAATGGGGGTTTGGCATGCCATCCTACTGGCAGTACTGTCTTAATGGCTTCGGTCTGGATATTACTTACACGCACGTGGTTATATCGTGTGAGGTCAAGATCATGGCAACTAGTCGTGTGAGACCAAGACCACGCAGTTATGTTGTATATTCCATATCGTGTGAGACCAAGACCATGGAAATTAGTCGTGTGAGGTCAAGACAACACGTAACTCTATACGAGGCCTCATTTCAAGATCGATGTATTCATAATTACCTAGTGGAGTAGATTAACTCATAATTATAATGAAGTTATATTACATGTTGTTTACATACAGAATGTGAATCTTAACTTAATTAGAAAATATAAATATGATGATTGTATGAAAATAGTTTAATTATGCAGTATTCTACTTTTATATGTGTTTCAACAACCTTCCTTGCACTACTTATATTCGGCAATGGTTAAAGTACCCACTGGGCAATAAGTTGCTCAGCGAGTTATATGCCTAACTCGCAGGTAGTGGATAGAAGATCAGCATTTCTGCAGCGGCCCGCACCAGCTCGACGGCGAATAGGGTAGGACTTTTGACATAAAATAGTAGTATGGCATGTACGTTATATCTATTGTAAAGGTTTGTTAAACATATTAATTATTATGGTGTATGTAACAAGAGAATAAACAGTAGTATGGTAATGAAACTTAGCAAATGATATGTGATCTTGAGAAACGATATAGAAGTGTGAAATTTTCTTGCAGGGTGTAGTTGAGGATATAAGGGAGATTATTATTGGGAGTGTTCTTGAGTTGAATTGCGAACAAAAGTGTTTTTTTTTTTAAAAAAAAAATCAGTTTTGGCGACACTTGGGAACCCCGCTTTTTAGGGGAAACTCCGCCCAATTTTTCAAAATTTTTTTCATAAGAATTCTTAATTAAAACATTGTAACCAGAGCTCGCATCCCGATGTGACATTCCTCCCCGGCTTATTCGTAGGTCGGGAAGGAGTGTTACATACACACTTAGAATTATTAAAAAATGGATTCAAATAAATTTTCTCTTTATTTAGTCCCATACTCACATTTTCTCTCTCCATAAATTCAATTAAAAAATTTTGTAACATCCTAATTTTTGGGTTCTTAATATTTGGAGTAAGAAATAGTGTGATTTTGTTACCCAAATGTGTGGCATTGGTAAGCCAAGGCAGTGGCATCTATTTTAGTTCCGTTTGATGATTTATCCTAATATGGAATTGTCGATTTCAACCCCACATGGGTGGCAATTGAGGGACTGTTCTATTAGTTTTGTCATAGAATTGTATCTTATTTATTATGATGATTATTGTTTTCTTTAGGTATTTTGATATTTTAATATGTTTATTTAGTGTTTTCATTAATTTTGGTAGTTTTAATTTATTTCAGTGTTTATGTCATTTTTGTCCTAATATTTAGTGTGGTGTTTATGTGTTGTTGGTTAATGTTTATTTGATTCTCGTTTAAAGTTTGTTTAAGTGTTTATTTTAGGTTAATATGCAAACATTTCCTTGGAAAAAAGAATAGCATGACGCATGTCTCACCTTAAGGGCAAAACCAAGGAACCAAGAGAGAAGGAAAATTTGGGCAGTAACTGACACACTCAAAGGACACGGCCAAGCCACTGGCCATGTCACTTGACACGGCCAGGAGCTTGGCTACGTCCCACACATAGCCAAGGAAGAAGACCAAAGAAAGAAGAGCAAAGAATGAAGAGATCAGCAAGTGACACACCCAAGGGACACGGCCAAGCCACTGGCCGTGTCCCTCCAAACACATCAAACAAGGCCAAGCTCACCCAAGCTTGGCCATGTCACACTCATTCCAAAGAAGAAAAGATGAAGGATCATAGAAGCTGACACATTCAGTAGACACGGCCAAGCCACTGGCTGTGTCACATGACACGGCCAGGAGCTTGGCCGTGTCACTTCATGGACTAAAGGAAGAAAGAAAGCGGATTTTTGAAGCGAGGTTTCGTATAATTAATAGAATTAGGGTTTTTGAATAGGAGATTTTTGATCAGCCGTCAAACATTAACTTTAGGTTTCCATTTTGTTTTCTTTTGGATTTTTTATTACACTTTGATGCAAACAGTCTATATTAAATTTGTTTTTGCCATTGTAATATTCTTCTAGCAAAGATCTGAACAAGAGATTCTTCAGAAGCTAAAGGGAATTTGTAATTTGGTTTTGTTCTCAAACTTTATCTCTTAAGTTTCATTGGAATTGTATTCATGAATTTGATTATGTCTAAACTGATTTCTTTGAATTTTAATGAGATGAATATGTTTGATAGCAATATTATGAATTAATTTGATATAGTCTAGGGTTTGTATGGATCTACTATGATTGTATGAATTGGTTATTGCTCTTAACTGAATTATTTCTTTAGCCTTGATTGAATGGATTACTGTTAATATATAATTGATCGGCCACCAATTATGTGTTTTAGGTATTAGATGAAGGATTGAGAGAAGAAGTCTAATGCTAAAACAATTCAATTAGGGACTTAGGTGAATTAGAGATATAACCTAAGAAAAGGATCGTTTCAATTGTAACAAGATTATTTGAAAGAGGTTTGAATGCGAGAGATTATTTCCTTGATTCGATTAATTAAGTTGCTTGAGATCTAATCTTTGAAATTAAATTAGTTGAGAGGAATAACCGTTCATACATATAAGTTAGTAGAGAAGTGCAAACCCTAGACCTTTCTATTAAATGAATCAATATATCAACTCAGTTTACTTTTATTGTTTAAAACTCCAATCGATCTCTCTTCATTAGTTGTTAGCAATTTAAATTTATTGATAATTTGTTATTTACAATCTGATAATCAATTAGCTTATCTAGCTTCCTTGTGAGACAACCTTGAGGTGTTCACCAAAATACTATAGCAGCCTCATATACTTGCGAGTCTAGTTCTAGTAGTGTTAATTAGAGCGCAACAAGTTTTTGGCGCCGTTGCCGGGGAAGCTAATTGGCGAAATTGTTTATTAGGCATAAATATTTTAGATTATTTTTCATTTTTTACTTTTGATTTATTTGTCTTTTGCTTTTAATAATTCTTTCTTTCCAAAAATTTTGTTTATGCAAGGCAGGAGATCACTCAGAGGAGAGCTATACCCAGTTATTCCAGAAATTCAGAGAGTGAAAAGGAGCAGAGAAGAGTTTGAACTGTACACCGAATTTGATACAGAGGAGGACACTTCTGATTTTGAGTCGGATACTGCACAATCTACCAATATGGGAGAAGAAAGGCAAAGTATGAGAGATTTTGCTAGACCTATCATTGGAACTTCCACATCTTGTATAAGATTGACAGATGCAGCAAGAAATTATGAGTTGAAGAACATCCATTACAACATGCTGCCATCATTCTATGGAGTTCCAAATGAAGATCCTTTGAACTTTATTTGGGATTTCTATTCTACCCTCAACACTTTTCCATTGGGAGGACTAACAGAGGAACAGTTGAGGATGAGATGCTTTCCGTATACATTGAAGGATAGGGCAAAGAGCTGGCTTATGATGTTGCCTGAAAATTCTTTGACAACTTGGGAGCAAGTTTATAACAAGTTTATGGGCAAGTTTTATTCACATCAGAAGACAGCTGAATTGAGAGGGAAGATAGCTACATTCTCTCAATTTGAAGGAGAGCCATTTCATGAGACTTGGGACAGGTTTAAGATGTTATTGATCCAGTTTCCACACCATCACTACCCACTTCAACTTCTGAATCAATTTTTCTATGATGGTCTAACCCAGCAATTTCAGAACACTGTTGATAACGCAGCTGGGGGAGTTATGGGAGAAAAGACAGCTGATGAAACTTATGAAATCTTTGAAATGTTGGGAGCTAATTCTCAACAGAAAGTGTAAGAGGAAGAAGTAAAGGGGTGAATCAATTGGAAGCCAACAGTGAGATGGTCAATCAGATAGCTGAATTGACAGGGCAAGTGGAGATGCTGAACATGAAGAACAATACTTCTTCATCCACTCAAGAAGTGTGTGGAATTTGTGAAACTTTTGGGCATGGAGCAAATATATGCCCCTCCGCATATGAGTCTTATGGAAATGAAGCTGAGCAAGTCAATGCTATGGGGGGATATCAACCAAGGGCCCAGAATGATCCTTACTCAAATACTTACAATCCTGGTTGGCAGAATCATCCAAATTTTTCCTGGGCAACAAATAACTCTCAACAACCTTTCCATTTGCTCCAGAGACAAAACCAACAGTAGGGTCAATCTTCAAATCAAGGGAAGCCTAAGAGAGAGAGTTTGGAGGATAGTTTACAGGCCTTTATCCAAGTCAGTGCTAAGAATCAAGAGATGACTAACAAAAGGCTGGATTCATTAGAAGCATCTTTTAAGAAAGTGGAGACTCAAGTGGGACAACTTGCACAATAGATGCAGATTCAACAAAAAGGGAAGTTTCTAAGTCAACCTGAGTAGGCACAATCAGTGACTATTCTTAGAAGTGGCAAGGTAATAAATAATAATGTTGAAAATAATTCTGTGAATGCAGGTGATCAAGAGAACAAAAAGGAAGGAGAAACAAAGAACAAAGGTGCTGGAGAAAGATCAATGGAGAAATCCCCTTCAGCAGATTTAAACAAGGCAAGTAATCCTTACCGGCCACCTATACCATTCCCCAGCAGGTTGAAGAATGATAAACAAGATAAACAATTTTTGGACATCTTCAACATGCTGTCTAAGGTAAGTATTAACTTACCCTTACTTGAAGCAAAAGGTGATAGTGTCAGAGGTAGCTAGTGCTATTTTGCAGCATAAACTACCTCCAAAGCTAAAGGATCCTGGTAGTTTCATAATTCAAATTACTATGGGTAATGGAAAGGGGACTGATGGTATGTGTGATTTAGGAGCCAGTGTAAATTTGATACCTTATTATGTGTATCTTGAATTAGAACAAGGGGAACTTAAACCTACAAAAATGGTGTTGCAATTAGCTGACAGATCTCTTAGATTCCCGAAAGGGGTTATAGAAGATGTGTTAGTTAAGGTTGGTGGGTTGATAGTACCTGTGGATTTTATAGTTCTTGACATGGAAGGAAGTAACTCTACAACATCCGCACATACTATTCTACTGGGCAGGCCTTTTATGGCGACTATCAACACCTTGATAGATGTTAAAAATGGTAAATTGTCAATGACTATCTTGGGACAAACGGTTGAATTTTCTATTTTTAACACTTCTCCCATTCCTACAACTGCTTTATATGAGGATTGCTCTTTAATTGATTGTATTGACGCAGTTGTTTCAGATGTTTTCTTGCAGACAGGTTCCTCAGATAAATTGGAGCTGGCACTGACCTTAGATCGTGATATGCATATTTTTTATTCAGAAATAGCCAGTTGCCTTGAGACATTAGAGAGTGCTGAAATAGAGGAACTTAAGGAGGACCCAGTATTTGAACTTCCCTCCATCCAAAAGGAAGAGAAGAATCCTTCACTTGAGTTAGAGCTGAAAGAGTTACCTAAAAATCTGAAATATGTGTTTTTAGGAGATCACGACACCTTACATGTGATAATATCTAGTGAACTTAGTGAAGGGGAGGAGATGAGGTTGGTGAGTGAGCTTAAAAGATTGAAAAGAGCAATAGGATGGGGATTGAGTGACATCAAAGGTATTAGCCCTTCAATGTGCATGCATAGAATCACCTTAGAAGAGGGAGCTAAACCTGTGAGGGAGACCCAAAGGTTCCTTAACCCAAACATGAGTGAAGTGGTTAAGAAGGAAGTGCTCAAATTGCTTGATGAAGGAGTGATATATCCAATAGTTAATAGTGAGTGGGTGAGCCCAGTACATGTAGTGCCTAAGAAATCTGGAATCATGTGGTGAAAAATGAAAAAAATGAATTGGTTCCTACTAGAACTACTACTGGGTGGAGAATGTGTATCGATTATAGGAAGTTGAAAAATGCCATAAAGAAAGACCATTTCCCTCTTCCTTTTATTGATCAGATGTTAGATAAACTTTTTGGACACTCACATTATTGCTTTTTGGATGGACTTTCAGGTTATTATCAGGTGCCGATATCACCAGAGGATCAATCCAAGACTACTTTTACTTGCCCTTTTGGGACTTATGCATTTCAGCGTAAGCCCTTTGGCTTGTGCAATGCACCTGCAACTTTTCAGAGATGCATGATGTCTGTCTTCACAGACATAATAGATGATTTTATTGAGGTATTTATGGATGACTTTTCTATTTTTGGTAGTTCTTTTGATAATTGCCTCAATAAACTTATTCTTGTGCTTGAGAGATGCATTGAATGTAACCTCACTTTGAGTTGGGAAAAGAGTCATTTCATGGTTACTCAGGGCATTGTCTTAGGTCATGTTGTGTCAAGTAAAGGGATTGAGGTGGATAAGGCCAAGGTAGAATTGATTGCTAGATTACCCCCTACCTCTGTTAAGGGAATAAGAAGTTTTCTAGGGCATGCAGGTTTTTACCGGAGGTTTATTAAGGATTTTTCTAAAATAAGCCAACCATTGTGTCATTTGCTGGGGAAAGATGTTCCATTTGAGTTTACTGCACAATGCATGCAAGCCTTTAATTCCCTTAAGGAAAAATTGACTAGTGCACCGGTAATTGTAGCTCCTGTTTGGTCTTTACCTTTTGAAATTATGTGTGATGCCTCTAATCATGTTGTAGGAGCGGTTCTTGGGCAAAGGGTTGAGAAATTTTTGAGAGTGATATATTATGCTAGCTTGACCCTGAATAGTGAGCAAATGAATTACACAACAACTGAAAAGGAAATGTTAGCTGTTGTTTTTGCTTTAGATAAGTTTAGAGCATATTTAATTGGGTCGAAAATTATTGTGCATTCTGATCATGCAGCTGTTGCACTCGAATTAACTCTACCACAAAGCGTCACTCGCAAGTATACGAGGTAGCTGTAGTAAAGGTGATCACCCCAAGGTCGTCTTACAAGGAAGCTAAAGTAGCTAATTGATTATCAAATTATAAATAACAAGTAATGAATAAATTTAAATCGCTAACTAACGAAGAAGATTGATTGAAGTTTAAAACAAATAAAAGTAAACTAAGCTGATGTTTTGATTCACTTCATAGAAAGGTCTAGGGTTTGTACCTCTCTGCTACTTATATGTATGAACGGTTATTCCTCTTAACCAATTTAATATCAAAGATTAAATCTCAAGCAACTTAATTAATTGAATAAAGGAAATAAGCTCTCGCATTCAAACCTCTCTCAAATAATCTTGTTCCAATTGAAATAATATTTTCCTAGGTTATATCTCTAATTCACCTATGTCCTTAATTGAATTGTTCCAGCATTAGACTTCATCTCTCAATCCATCATCTAATACCTAAAACACATAATTGGTGGCCAATCAATTATATATTAACAATATTTCATTCAATAAAGGCTTAAAGAAATAATTGAGTTAAGAGTAATAACCAATTCATACAATCATAGCAAATCCATACAAACCCTAGACTAGATCAAATTAGTTCATATTGCTATCAAACATACTCATCTCATTAATATTCAAAGAAATCAATTTAGACATGATAGTATCCATAAATACAATTCCAATGAAAATAAAGAGAATAAGTTCAAGAACAAAACCAAATTACAAACTCCTTGAAGCTTCTGAAGAATCTCTTGTTCAAATCTTGCAAGAAGGATGTATCAATGGCATGAACAATCTAATCTAGCTAGTTTAATCCACAGTGTAATCAAAATTAGAGAAAACAAATGTAAAACCCTAAGTTTTTCTCTTTGACGGCTCAATCTCAGCTCCCAAAATCTCAACAACCTCTTAAGAAAACCCTAAATCCATATTTATACGAATCCCCGCTTTTAAAAAATCCGCGTTGCCTTTGGTCCATGAGAGACACGGCCAAGTTGGATAAGACTTGGCCGTGTTGGTAGTCTTTGGAGGGACATGGCCAGTGACTTGGCCGTGTCCCTTGCTTGTGTTCACCACTGCTTGCTTTTCTTATTTTCTTCTTTGGTTTAGTGACACGGCCGTGTTGGAGTAGGCTTGGCCGTGTTGGACCTTTTTGGAGGGACATGGCCAGTGACTTGGCCGTGTCCCTTGCCTGTGTTTGCTTCTGTGAGAATTGCTCTTCTTTGCTTTGGATTTTGGTGAGACACGGCCAAGTTAGAGCAACTTGGCCTTGTTGGAGCATTTTTGAAGGGACACGGCCACTGACTTGGCCGTGTCCCTTGAGTGTGTCCCTCTCTGTGTCTTGATCTTCCTTTTTAACTTGATATGGGACACGGCCAGTGACTTGGCTGTCCTCTGCATGTGTCAGCTACTGTCCATTTTTCTTCTTTTTGGTTCCTTGGCTTTTTAACCTAAAACAAGACTTGACACAATCTTTAAACAACAATTAAATGAACATTAACCAACAAAACATAAACACACACTAAAAACTAGGACAAAAATGACATAAACACTGAAATAAACTAAAACTACCAAAATTAACGAAAATACTAAATAAACATATTAAAACTAACAAAATACCTAAATAAAACAATAATTATTATAATAAACAAGACACAAATCTATAACAAAAACTAATAAAACAACTACCCCACACTTACAACTTTGCTTGTCCTCAAGCAAATTCACATGGCATAAATTAAAAACTCAAACAACCTTAACTAAAATTCCAGCATATAAGATGAAATCCTTTAAGACTCAGCCATAAATATTTGCATCTTACTTCAATCAAGGATTTTCTTAACTCATTCATTAATCCAGACATACAAATCTTATCTCTCATCTAAGTGTTTCACTCGATTTCAAAGGTTAATTCACTCAAACCACTCATGACTGCATACTACCATAAACTTGCTTAATTATCCAATCTCCCTCACTGACTTTCTCAAGAAATAATCTGAAGGTCTTTCATTTGGATGTAATGGGGCTAAGGTAAAGGTGTGAGAAAAGACATTTAAGCTGGAGCATCAAGAAATGGAGTATCTAAATTAGACAATACTCTTGCTCTTAAACTCATAACTCCCTCAAATGACATACTCACCAATCCCTTGATACTTTCACATACTTGCACACTTCAAGAAAAATACATGAGTTGACATTCCTCTTTTGATAACCAATGCTAGAACATATATGAATTTTGTATATATGTATAACTTTTCTTTTATTCTCTCTCTTTTTTTATATTTTTATTTTCAAAAATTTTTTTTAATACATATATATACAAAATATAGAATTACATGGAACATCTAGCTTAAAATGTAGAGGAAAAGAATAATCTACTCTTAATCAAATACAATGTGCAAAGTATGCATTCAACCCCAAATAGCAATACTTTTTTTTTTATTTTATTTTTTTTACTTGCTTACCCCACACTTTGAAATAAACCACCCTATTTTCATATCACAAAACTCCATTCCTTAATGCAGGTATGATGATAATAATAGAATGCTAAGTTGAGAATTGTGTTGATCAAACAAGAAAAGGTCAAAGGCTCAACTTGGCTCACTAAGGAATTTAATATTAAGGGAGGTCTTTTTAAGCTAAAGGGTTAACCTAATTTGCCTTCATCATTTTAAAACTTGAGATTAAATCATAATGTGAGTTCAATTAGTATGCAAAAGCAAACTCTAGAGATGCAAAATCATGAAGGTGCACACTTAAGAAAAGAAAATCAACTGATAATAATATCAAATTATGAGGCTCAAAACTCACACAGGTGGGTTCTCAAAGATTTATATGTCATAAATTGCAGAATGTGAAAATTGATCCTGAATGAATTCAAATGCTAATCTCTATGCTGATACTAAAGTCTCAAATATAATGCTAAAATCACATAAAAGATCAATAAATTTTCAACAATTATGCCATGCACAACACTCAATAAAACACACCAAGACAAACAAAACAAAAGAAAAGCTAAAAGATTACCCCACACTTTAGAATTTACATTGTCCTCAATGGAAAACAAGAATAATAAAGAGAAAGAGTTAAGTACAACTTGTCTTCCATCGTACCCTGGTGAGTAAAAACTCTACCTTTCGATCACAAACACAAATGGTCAAAAACAAGATACAAGAGAGCTTCAGGGTTTCCATTTATTTAAACTAAACATAAAATCAAAATTGTTAAATATAAAATTATAACTATGAAAAAGAAATGCAAACCGATGGGTTGCCTCCCATTTAGCGCTTCTTTAATGTCATAAAGCTGGACATCACTGCAAGGCCTAGGGATCATGGATCAAAGTGCTGTCAATGATCCTCACTTCTTGAAATCCTTCTTTAAATGGTTTAACTCTCTGTCCATTTACTTTAAAAGTCTTATTGGTTCGAGAGTTAAGCAATTCAATGGCACCAGAAGGACATAACTTAGTTACCTCGAAGGGACCACTCCATCGAGATTTAAGTTTACCTGGAAAAAGACGGAGTCGAGAATTAAAAAGTAAAACTTTCATACCTGGACTCAAAGTCTTTCGCACTATAAATCTGTCCTGAAGTGCTTTAGTGTGATCCTTATAATTCCTCGAGCTCTCATATGCCTTTGGGTTAAGGCACCTTTGGGTCTCCCCCACTAGTTTAGCCCCCTCTTCTAAAGTCAATGTCAGCTCCAATTTATCTGAGGAACCTGTCTGCAAGAAAGCATCTGAAACAACGGCTTCAACACAATTAATTAAAGAACATTCCTCATATAAAGCAGTTGTAAGAATGGGAGAAGTGTTAAAAATAGAAAATTCAACCTTCTGTCCCAAGACAGTCATTGATAATTTACCATTTTTAACATCTATTAAGGTGTTGGTAGTAGCCATAAAAGGCCTACCCAGCAAAATAGTGTGTGCGGATAGTGCAGGGTTACTCCCTTCCATGTCAAGAACTATGAAATCCACAGGTACTATCAACCCTCCAACCTTAACTAACACATCTTCTATAACCCCTTTCGGGAATCTAAAAGACCTATCAGCTAATTGCAACACCATTTTTGTCGGTTTAAGTTCCCTTAGTTCTAATTCTTTATAAACAGAATAAGGCATCAAATTCACACTAGCTCCTAGATCACACATGCCATCAGTCCCCTTTCCATTCCCGACAGTAATTTGAATTATAAAGCTTCCGGGATCCTTTAGTTTGGGAGGTAGTTTATGCTGCAGAACAGCACTAGCTACCTCTAAAACTATCACCTTTTCATTCGGCTCATACCTCTTTTTCTTGGTGATCAGCTCGTTGAAGAATTTGGCATAAGCCGGTATGTTCTTTATTGCATCCAGTAAGGGTAAGTTAATACTTACCTTAGACAGCATGTTGAATATGTTAGAAAATTGCTTATCTTGTTTTTCATCCTTTAACCTGCTGGGGAATGGTATAGGTGGCCGGTATGAATTGCTCGCCTTGTGCAAATCTATTGTAGGGGACTTCTCCATTGATCTTTCTTCAGCACCTTTGTTCTCTAGTTCTCCTTCCTTTTTATTCTCTTGCTCACCTGCATTCACAAAATTATTTTCAACATTATTATTAATTACCTTGCCACTTCTAAGAACAGTCACTGATTGTGCCTGCTCAGGTTGACTTAGGAACTTCCCCTTTTGTTGAATCTGCATCTGTTGTGCAAGTTGCCCAACTTGAGTCTCCACTTTCTTAAAAGATGCTTCTAATGAATCCAGCCTCTTGTTGGTCATCTCTTGATTTTTAGCACTGACTTGGATAAAAGCTTGTAAACTTTCCTCCAAACTCTCTATCTTAGACTGCCCTTGATTTGAGGATTGGCCTTGTTGTTGGTTATGTCTTTGGAGCAAATGGAAAGGCTGCTGAGAATTATTTGTTGCCCAAGAAAAATTTGGGTGATTCCTCCAACCAGGGTTATAAGAATTGGAGTAAGGATCGTTCCGGGCCCTTAGTTGAAATCCCCCCATAGCATTGACTTGCTCAGCTTGATTACTAAAAGACTCATATGCAGAGGGGCATATATTTGCTCCATGCCCGAATGTCCCACAGATTCCACACACTTCTTGAGTAGATGAAGAAATATTGTTCTTCATGTTCAGCATCTGCACCTGTCTTGTCAATTCAGCTATTTGACTAACCATCTCACTGTTGGCTTCCAGTTGATTCACCCCTTTACTTCTTCCCCTTACACTTTTCTGTTGAGAATTAGCTCCCAACATCTCAAAGATCTCATAAGTTTCATCAGCTGTCTTTTCTCCCATAGCTCCCCCAGCTGCATTATCAACAGTGTTCTGAAATTGCTGGGTTAGACCATCGTAGAAAAACTGATTAAGAAGTTGAACTGGGTAGTGATGATGTGGACACTGGATCAATAACATCTTGAATCTGTCCCAAGCCTCATTAAATGGTTCTCCTTCAAATTGAGAGAATGTAGCAATCTTCCCTCTCAATTCAGCTGCCTTTTGATGAGAGTAAAACTTGCCCATGAACTTGTTATAAACTTGCTCCCAAGTTGTCAAAGAGTTTTCGGGCAACATCATAAGCCAGCTCTTTGCCCTATCCTTCAAAGTATATGGGAAACACCTCATCCTCAACTGATCCTCTATTAATCCTCCCAATGGAAAAGTGTTGAGGGTGGAGTAGAAATCCCGAATAAAGTTCAAAGGATCTTCATTTGGAACTCCATAGAATGATGGCAGCATGTTGTAATGAATGTTCTTCAACTCATAGTTTCTTGATGCATCTGTCAACCTTATACAAGATGTGGAAGTCCCAATGACAGGTCTAGAAAAATCTCTCATGGTTCTTTGTCTTTCTTCTCCCATGTTAACTGTTTGTGCAGTATCTTACTCAAATTCAGAAGTGTCCTCCTCTGTATCAAATCCGGTGTAGAGCTCAAACTCTTCTCTGCTCCTTTTCACTCTCTGAATTTCTGGAATAAATGGATGTAGCTCTCCTTCGAGTCATCTCCTGCCTTGCATAAATAGAATTTTCTAGAAAAAGAAATTATTAAAAACAAAAGAAAAATAAAATCAAAAGTAAACAATGAAAAATATCTAAAATTTCTAAAACTAATAAACAATTACGCCAGTTAGCCTCCCCGGCAGCGGCGCCAAAAACTTGTTGCGCTTGAATTAACTCTACCACAAAGCGTCACTCGCAAGTATACGAGGTAGCTGTAGCAAAGGTGATCGCCCCAAGGTCATCTCACAAGGAAGCTAAAGTAGCTAATTGATTATCAGATTATAAATAACAAGTAATGAATAAATTTAAATCGCTAACTAACGAAGAAGATTGAATGAAGTTTAAAACAAATAAAAGTAAACTAAGCTGATGTTTTGATTCACTTGATAGAAAGGTCTACGGTTTGGACTTCTCTGCTACTTATATGTATGAACGGTTATTCCTCTTAACATATTTAATTTCAAAGATTAAATCTCAAGCAACTTAATTAATTGAATAAAGGAAATAAGCTCTCGCATTCAAACCTCTCTCAAATAATCTTGTTCCAATTGAAATAATCTTTTCCTAGGTTATATCTCTAATTCACCTAAGTCCTTAATTGAATTGTTCCAGCATTAGACTTCATCTCTCAATCCATCATCTAATACCTAAAACACATAATTGGTGGTCAATCAATTATATATTAACAATATTTCATTCAATAAAGGCTTAAAGAAATAATTGAGTTAAGAGTAATAACCATTTCATACAATCATAGCAATTCCATACAAACCCTAGACTAGATCAAATTAGTTCATATTGCTATCAAACATACTCATCTCATTAATATTCAAAGAAATCAATTTAGACATGATAGTATCCATAAATACAATTCCAATGAAAATAAAGAGAATAAGTTCAAGAACAAAACCAAATTACAAACTCCTTGAAGCTTCTGAAGAATCTCTTGTTCAAATCTTGCAAGAAGGATGTATCAATGGCATGAACAACCTAATCTAGCTAGTTTAATCCACAGTGTAATCAAAATTAGAGAAAACAAATGTAAAACCCTAAGTTTTTCTCTTTAATGGCTCAATCTCAGCTCCCAAAATCTCAACAACCTCTTAAGAAAACCCTAAATCCATATTTATACGAATCCCCGCTTTTAAAAAATCTGCGTTGCCTTTGGTCCATGAGAGACACGGCCAAGTTGGATAAGACTTGGCCGTGTTGGTAGTCTTTGGAGGGACACGGCCAGTGACTTGGCCGTGTCCCTTGCTTGTGTTCACCACTGCTTGCTTTTCTTATTTTCTTCTTTGGTTGAGTGACACGGCCGTGTTGGAGTAGGCTTGGCCATGTTGGACCTTTTTGGAGGGACACGGCCAGTGACTTGGCCGTGTCTCTTGCCTGTGTTTGCTTTTGTGAGAATTGCTCTTCTTTGCTTTGGATTTTTGTGAGACACGGCCATGTTAGAGCAACTTGGCCGTGTTGGAGCATTTTTGGAGGGACACGGCCACTGACTTGGCCGTGTCCCTTAAGTGTGTCCCTCTCTGTGTCTTGATCTTCCTTTTTAACTTGATATGGGACACGGCCAGTGACTTGGCTGTGTCCTCTGCATGTGTCAGCTACTGTCCATTTTTCTTCTTTTTGGTTCCTTGGCTTTTTAACCTAAAACAAGACTTGAAATAATCTTTAAACAACAATTAAATGAACATTAACCAACAAAACATGAACACACACTAAAAACTAGGACAAAAATGACATAAACACTGAAATAAACTAAAACTACCAAAATTAACGAAAACACTAAAAAAACATATTAAAACTAACAAAATACCTAAAGAAAACAATAATTATTATAATAAACAAGACACAAATCTATAACAAAAACTAATAAAACAGTAGCTCTAAAATATCTTTTGACAAAACAACATGTTAAACCTCGCTTAATTAGATGGGTGTTATTATTGCAAGAATTTGATTTCCAAATCAAAGATACTAAGGGGAGTGAAAATGTTGTAGCTGATCATTTATCTAGATTACCCTTCTTTAGTGAAAATCTTGCATCTGATAGCATTCATAAAAATTTAGAAGCATTTCCTGATGAGCAGTTGTTTGTGGTAATTAATGCACCTTGGTTTGCAGATATTGCTAACTATCTTCCTTGTAGTATTTTGCGTTCTGACATGTCATTTTAGGAAAAGAAAAGGTTTTTGCATGTGAGTAAATTTTATTTTTGGGATGAACCTTATCTATTCTGGATATGCAAAGATGATATAGTTCGCAGGTGTGTATCTGAGAAAGAACAACTGAGTGTTCTTAAATTTTGTCATGACCTTCACTTTGGAGGAAGAAAGACTGCAGAAAAGGTGCTTCAAAGTGGTTTTTACTGGCCTACTTTATTCAAAGATGCTCAAGAGTATTGTAAGCACTGTGACCACTGTCAAAGAGTGGGTAACATTGGGAGGAGAAATGAAATGCCCCTTCAATCATATATTGTTGTTGAACTGTTTGATGTGTGGGGAATAGACTTCATGGGTCCTTTCCCCAAGTCTTTTGGTTATGAATATATTTTAGTTGCTGTTGATTATGTTTCAAAATGGGTGGAGGCAATCCCCACCCGTACTAATGATGCTAATGTGGTTGTTAAATTTGTGAAGGAAAATATTCTTAGCAGATTTGGCACGCCAAGAGTGATAGTCAGTGATGGGGGAAGTCATTTTTGCAACAAACGTTTTGAGAAATTAATGCACAAATCTGGAGTGAAACACAAGGTGGCGACCCCATACCATCCACAGACTTCTGGACAAGTTGAAACATCCAATAAGCAAATAAAAGGAATTCTGGAGAAAACAGTCAACTTATCAAGGAAGGATTGGGCGAGTAGATTGCATGATGCATTATGGGCATATCGGACTGCTTTCAAGACTCCTCTGGGAATGAGTCCATACCGATTGGTTTTTGGTAAGGCTTGTCATTTACCAGTGGAGTTGGAGCACAAAGCATATTGGGCAATCAAGACTCTGAATTTAGACTTAGACAAGACAAAGAGAGCATTTTCTGCAAATTTCAGAGTTAGATGAGCTGAGGAATGAGGCATATGAGAACTCGAGGATTTATAAGGATCGCACTAAAGCAATTCATGATAGAATTATAGTGCGAAAGACATTGAGTCCAGGTATGAAAGTTTTACTTTTTAATTTTCATCTCCATCTGTTTCCAGGAAAACTCAAGTCTCGATGGAGTGGTCCTTTCGAGATAACTCAGGTATATCCTTCTGGTGCCATAGAATTACTTAACTCTCGAACAAATGAAACTTTTAAAGTAAATGGACAGAGAGTTAAACCATATAATGAAGGGTTCTAAGAAGTAAGGATCATCGATAGCACTTTGATCTATGATCCTTAAGTCTTGCAGTAATGTCCAGCTATATGTCATTAAAGAAGTGCTAAATGGGAGGCAACCCATCGGTTTGCATTTCTTTTCATAGTTGTAATTTTATATTCAGTAATTTTGATTTTATGTTTGTTTTAAATAAATGGAATGGGTGCTTTGATCGATTTTTTATTTTTCTAATGTGTTTCAGGGTTGATCGAAGAAGAGGTTTGCAATTTCTTTAAGATTTGGTGATAAAAAAATATATAAAAAAAGGAGTCAAATGGCAGTAGGTGACACGGCCACTTGACATAGCCAAGCCACTGGCCGTGTCATGCCAACCCTTAAGCCACCAAAAACACACAGTCTCTGACACGGCCAACAAGCTTGGCCGTGTCACATGGGACACGGCCAAGTCTCTCCCCAAGTCCTCTTTTGTTTTTGCAACTTTTATTTATAGTGTCAAACACACCCATGGGACACGGCCAATTCATTGGTCGTGTCCCTCCAAACACATCAGACACGGCCAAGCTCACCCAAGCTTGGCCGTGTCCCTTCAATTTCACACTTTAAAAACACGGTTTTAGCACTTTTCGTTCATTCCAATCCCTAGATTTGTTTTTGGTTTCTTTTCTCTCTCTCAACTTCTCTCTCACAAAACCTCCATTGTTTGTGTTTCAAAGCTTCCAAACTTCCATTAATTCTCAATTTCCTTCACCAAAACTAAAATTAATCTGTTCAATCTTCTTCTTCTCTCATAAAAAATCAATTTAATTGGTTTAAGTTTCAAAATTTTTTCAGATCTTTCAATATGCCGAGAACGAAGATGGTGTCTCACCACAAGAGGAAGCGACCTCCAACTACAGCTGCATCTTCATCTTCATCGGCTTCATCTTTAAAGAGAGTGACTCTTGTAGCTCGGGGTTTCATCCCGATGAGGTATGTCAGCGATGAATCACTTAATGCTCTTCAAATTAGGGATAATTTTTATCATTATGTTCAAAATCTTGGGTGGGAGAACCTAGTCTCCTTTCGACCTTTGCAATTTCAAGAGCTCACTTTGGAATTTTTAACATCTCTTAAGGTTGAAAGAGATGAACAAAAAATTTGCTCTAAGTTGAATTTTAAATTGCTTGGGAAATCATTTGTGGTTAGTATTGAGAAATTGAATGTTATATTTGGTTTCCATCAACACGGTGAAAGGTCTGTTCCTAAAGATTTTAAACAACAATTTCCCTGGGGAGCATTGGGCTCGGGAACTTATGTGGCCAAATCGGCCAAAGCAACTAAATTGAGTAATCCCGCTTTGAGGTATTTGCATCATTTTATGTCCTGTGGATTCTTTGCTCGAAAGGAAAGCCCAGGTGTAGTGGAACTTAGTGAGCTCTTTTTCTTAGATTGTGTGTGTAATACAGTACCCATTAGTACCGGCTATTGGTTGGCTGATGTTTTTGATAGTGTGGCAAACAAAAAAGAAGGGGGCTATTTGTATTGGAGGATTAGTTACCACAATGGCAACAACCCTTCTTGATGATTTTGACCCGAGTACCTGTCGTATGACAAAAATTACGGGTAATGACTCATTGGATTTGGCCACACTTGAGAAGATGCATATGGTGGTGCACAGGGGAGGGGCTTATATGATGGCTTCAACTGAGCCAGAAGTACCGGGGGATAGACAAAAGAGAACATGAGTTTAGGAGGAGTCCGACTTGGATTCTCTTGATTTGGAAGAAGATGCTCCGGTCCCGGATAATCAAGAGATACTTAATAGGATTGAGGCACTGGAAAGCAAGGTAGATTGTAACCATGCTGCGGTCTTGCAACAGTTAGACCAAATCAATAGCAACCTTGCTAAGATACTGAGTCTTCATCCTTCGGCTGCTTCATCATCACATCCTCCTTCACCGTAGATCACTTTGGCTCTAATCTTTTGAGAGAATTCCTTACTTTCTTGTGTTTAGTTATAGCATATTTGTGTTGTTATTTTTCATTTTTGTTTTTAATGTTAACATTTTATATTTTGGATATTTTATTTTATATATTATATATTTTTTTAACATTTGTTGTTTGTGATGGAAAGGTAGAGTTTGCCTCACAAGGGAACGATGGAAAACAGGTTGTACCTTCACTCTTTTTCTTTATTATCCTTGTTTCCATTGAGGACAATGCAATTTATAAGTGTGGGGGTAATCTTCAAGCTTTTCTTTAATTCTTGTTTTGTTTGGCGTTGTGTGTTATATTGTGCGTTGTGCATGGCATAATTGTTGAAAACTTATTGACTTTTCTATGATTCTAGCATTATATTTGAGACTTTAGTATCAACATAGAGATTAGCAATTGAATTCATTCAGGATCAATTTTCACATTCTGCAATTCATGACATATAAATCTTTGAGAACCCACCCTTTGTGAGTTTTGAGCCTCAAAGATTGAATATTATTGTCAATTGATTTTCTTTTCTTAAGTGTGCACCTTCATGATTTTGCATCTCTAGAGCTTGCTTTTGCATACTAATTGAACTCACATTATGATTTAATCTCAAGTTTTAAAATGATGAAGGCAAATTAGGATTATCCCTTTAGCTTAAAAAGACCTCCCTTAATTATGAATTCCTTAGTGAGCCAAGTTGAGCCTTTGACATTTTCTTGATTGATCAACACAATTCTCAACTCAGTATTTTCTTATTATCATCATACTTGCATTAAGGAATGGAGTTCTTATGATATGACAATAGGGTGGTTTAATTCATAATTGTGGGGTAAGCAATAAAAAAAATATTATTGCTATTTGGGGCTGAAATGCATACTTTGCACATTGTATTTGATTAAGAGTTGATTATTCTCTTCGTCTACAATTTTAAGCTAGATGTTCCATGCAATTTTATATTTTGTATATATATATATTAAAAATAATAATAAATAATAAAAAAAATAAAAAAATAAAAGAGAAGATATATATATATACATAATTCATATATTTTCTAGCATTAGAGGAATGTCGACTCATGTACTTTTCTTTAAGTATGCAAGTATGTGAGATTATCGAGGGTTGGTGAATATGCCATTTGAGGGAGTTACGAGTTTCTTAGCAAGAGTATTATCTAATTTAGATACTCCATTTCTTGATGCTCCAGCTTAAATGTCTTTTCTCACACCTTCACCTTAGCCCCATTACATCCAAATAAAAGACCTTCGGATTATTTCTTGAGAAAATCAGTAAGAGAGATTGGATAATTAAGCAAGTTTATGGTAGTATGCAGTCATGAGTGGTTTGAGTGAATTAACCTATGAAATCGAGTGAAACACTTAGATGAGAGATGAGATTTGTATGTCTGGATTAATGAATGACTTAAGAAAATCTTGATTGAAGTAAAGTGTAATTATTTATGGCTGAGTCTTAAAGGATTTCATCTTATATATTGGAATTATAGTTAAGGTTGTTTGAGCTTTTAATTTATGCCATGTGAATTTGCTTGAGGACAAGCAAAGTTTTAAGTGTGGGGTAGTTGTTCTATTAGTTTTTGTCATAGAATTGTATCTTATTTATTATGATGATTATTGTTTTCTTTAGGTATTTTGGTATTTTAATCTGTTTATTTAGTGTTTTCATTAATTTTGGTAGTTTTAATTTATTTCAGTGTTTATGTCATTTTTCTCCTAATTTTTAGTGTGGTGTTTATGTGTTGTTGGTTAATATTTATTTGATTCTTGTTTAAAGTTTGTTTAATTGTTTATTTCAGGTTAATATGCAAAAATTTCCTTGGAAGAAAGAATAGCATGAAGCATGTCTCACCTTAAGGGCAAAACCAAGGAACCAAGAGAGAAGGAAAATTTGGGCAGTAACTGACACACTCAGAGGACACGGCCAAGCCACTGGCAGTGTCACTTGACATGGCCAGGAGCTTGGCCGTGTCCCACACATAGCCAAGGAAGAAGACCAAAGAAAGAAGAGCAAAGAACGAAGAGATCAGTAGGTGACACACCCAGGGGACACGGCCAAGCCACTGGCCTTGTTCCTCTAAACACATCAAACACTGCCAAGCTTACCCAAGCTTGGTCGTGTCACACTCATTCCAAAGAAGAAAAGATGAAGGATCACAGAAGCTGACACATTCAGTAGACACGGCCAAGCCACTGGCTGTGTCACATGACACAGCCAGGAGCTTGGCTGTGTCACTTCATGGACTAAAGGAAGAAAGAAAACGTGGATTTTTGAAGTGAGGTTTCATATAAATAATAGAATTAGGGTTTTTGAATAGGAGATTTTTATCAGCCGTCAAACATTAACTTTAGGTTTCCATTTTGTTTTCTTTTGGATTTTTGATTACACTTTAATGCAAACAGTCTAGATTAAATTTGTTTTTGCCATTGCAATATTCTTCTAGCAAAGATCTGAACAAGAGATTCTTCAGAAGCTAAAGGGAGTTTGTAATTTGGTTTTGTTCTCAAACCTTACCTCTTAAGTTTCATTGGAATCGTATTCATGAATTCTATTATGTCTAAACTGATTTCTTTGAATTTTAATGAGATGAATATGTTTGACAGCATTATTATGAACTAATTTGATCTAGTCTAGGGTTTGTATGGATCTACTATGATTGTATGAATTGGTTATTGCTCTTAACTAAATTATTTCTTTAGCCTTGATTAAATGGATTACTGTTAATATATAATTGATCGGCGACCAATTCTGTGTTGTAGGTATTAGATGAAGGATTGAGAGATGAATTCTAATGCTGGAACAATTAAATTAGGGACTTAGGTGAATTAGAGATATAACCTAAGAAAAGGATCATTTCAATTGTAACAAGATTATTTGAAAGAGGTTTGAATGCGAGAGCTTATTTCCTTGATTCGATTAATTAAGTTGCTTGAGATCTAATCTTTGAAATTAAATTGGTTGAGAGGAATAACCGTTCATACATATAAGTTAGTAGAGAAGTGCAAACCCTAGACCTTTCTATTAAGTGAATCAATATATCAACTCAGTTTACTTTTATTGTTTAGAACTCCAATCGATCTGTCTTCATTAGTTGTTAGCAATTTAAATTTATTAATAATTTGTTATTTACAATCAGATAATCAATTAGCTTATCTAGCTTCCTTGTGAGACGACCTTGAGGTGTTCACCAAGATACTACAGCAGCCTCATATACTTGCGAGTGTAGTTCTAGTAGTGTTAATTAGAGCGCAACAGGGACCACGGTCGTGCTTTGTGGATTGGACTGTTCATGAAATTGATTTTGGAATGGTAGTGGTAGCTTGGATCCTACGAGCATGGTGATTGGTGTGCCACATGTGAGTAGGGATTTTTGCCCCCACTCTGGTAGAATGGTTCTTGCGACTTTGGCACTGTTAGGCTCGGGGCCTTAGAGAGCACGGGCCTAAGCCTTGGGAAAATGGAGTCACCACCTGGACAAGCCGAGAAAAAAAAAGGGATGGATGACTCGATTCCTAAGGAATCCCCAACCCCTTAATGGGTTTGAAAAGTTGGGTACGTGTGGGGAAGGTGAGAAATGGCCCAGCACCCCCACAACGCCCGGTTCATTAAAACCGGCCTCCTTTTCAGATCTTAATATTTTAAAATTATTAAATATAATGATATTATCCATACTACATGCAATAATTAAAATAAAACATCATTATATTAAAATCAAAGCAATGTTCAAACAGAATAAGTAAATGGATACCCATCCGAGGATGGAAACGAGTTCTTACAACGTACAATATCTAAAAATAAATAGGACACCCACCAAAAGGTGGAAACGTGTCCTTTATATTAATCCCAAAATATAAAAATAATTTAAATTACATGAAAATTAATTAATGATGTACCCAATCATGAAAACATACCTCTTACAATTTTAATAAATAAATAATAATTAAAAAATATTCTTCCATGATAGATTAAATGAACCAAACATCAAAATTAAATAAATCAATCATCAAAATGTATAATAAACTACATAATCAAATCTAAAATTAAATAAAGCAATAAATATATAAATTTAGGTTTACATCTTGAATTAGAAAAATTACGGTTTGGAATTCTTATGAAAAAGGATTAGGATTTTAAACAAGAAATATGGTCTTTTTAGGATTTTAGATGGGAAATTAGGGTTTCTAGAGATTTTTCTTAACCTAAGAATAAATGTATATAAAATAAGATTTAAAAAACAAATCAAAATTTAAATAATGCACAATTATGATTTAATGTAGACTACCATTAAAAGATATTGTGATATAACTCTAAAGTGTAAATTCTAATTAGGGTTTTAGATTATTGTAAGTAATTATAAATTTTGTTGCAAAATCCTATTTCATGAATTATTATCACAGTAAGTTAAATGAGTTAAGTGTTAAAATTAATTAATGTATTTAACTGGATGAGTTAATAAGAACGTTACTTGTATTGTAGGCTCCACCAAGTTGATGTGTTGATCCAAGCAATCTTTTCTTTTATGTGTAGAACAATTGATTCTTGGTTGAAGACTTCATGACCCAAAGATCAGCCACTGCCACTTTGCTTTGCTTTTTTCTTTGTTTTCTGATTGTTTTCTTCCTTCCTTGATGTTGCTCAATTGCTTTTTGATGATTCCCATTTTATCAAACTACTACTATCTTTTTTACTGCCAATTTGTTAATCCGCATTCCTCCCCCAATTTTCATTTTTAGTTATGTATTTATAGGAAAACTTACTGATAAGTGTATAATTGATGATATTTTTGTCCCTATTTCTTAATATATTTATTGTCAAATTGAGTTTAATTTGTTTGGTCAAGTGTTTATTAGGGTTTATTCCTGGAACTTTTGACATGTTGAGACCTTATGGTTATTTAGGCCGAAATCACGGATGAAAGACAAGGGAAGAAGTTATTTGGGTAAGATTCTTCAAGTGACACACCCAGTGACATAGGCGTGTCTGTGGCCATGTCATTCAACTACTTTATAAAAGCTTTGACATGCCCAGAGACATGGGCGTGTCACTGGACGTGCCATTACTCCTAATTTACAGAAGCTATGACACACCCAATGATACGGGCGTGTCCTTGACCGTACCCCTAACTCAACATTGCAGTAACAACAACACGTCCAATGACATGGGTGTGTCACTGCCCATGTCATTAAAGTTTGAAACAGCACCGTTGACACGCCCACAGACATGGGCATGTCCGTGGGCAAGTCAAGCAAAAATATTTGGGCTATAAAATTTGAGCTAAAGAGCGAATTTAGGGATAGAGAATACAAAGTTTATTTTTTAGAGCCAACCTCCCAAGAAAAAGAGAGTTTTTGGCAGCCAAGAGTTGAGGTGAAGACCCAATTCCTGTGAGATTTAATCCAAGACCTGAGGATTGAAGTGAAGAAACAAAAATCATTCATCATGGATTGTTTGAATCTTTTTACTTATTTACTCTGTTTTGGTTTTCTGGTTATGAACATGAGCTAAACATTTTATCTATCTAGATAATGATATTGTATGGATTAATTAGTTCTTATTAAATTAAATCATTTGATTGAGTTATTTTATCCTTTTGATTCTTAATTTCTTATTTCCAATTGATAATAGCATGCTTATTGATTTGTTGCAATTTTCATACTATTGACTTGAGAAAACTTGATATGAATAGAATGCTCATTAGAGAGGGTTGATTGGAGTGCTAGAGATAGACTTACAAGACCCTTTGTATTAAAGTTCCTTGTTCTTATTGCAAGATCTATTTAATTATGCTTGAGAAGAGATTCCTAGCATTCTATTTAGTGATTAGGGATTAATTCACTTGAGAGAGGTTTTAATCGAATTTAGGGGAATGCCAATTCAGCTCTATTATTTGATTTAATTGAATTGATGTTCATAAATACTTTTTATGGCTAGGGGGATTCAATATCTGGATAGTACTTCCATACCTACTTTTGTTGCACAATATTTAATTTTTCTTCACTTTAGTTTATTGAGTAATTTGTCTTTTATTTTAATCATCACACAAACTATTGATTCACTAAATAATAGTTAAATTTTGCACTAATATTTGACCTTGTCCCCAGTGAAATGATATCTTAACCTTGTCCCCAGTGAAATGATATCTTACTCACTGTTTTATTACTTGAGCGACCCATGCACTTGCGGTAACACTGCGATAGCATAGATCCTTCATTAAGTTTTTAGTGCAGCTGCTGGGGACAACGATTTTCAATATTAGTAATATAATCAAGATTGTTGATTTAGTTTTTATTTTATTTGTTTTAACATTAGTTCTTGATTGTTGATTGTCATTCTAGGTACTTCTTCCCATTTATGACCCGAGCTAGCTCTTCCAACTAGTTGAATCAGATCAAGAGCTAGAGAGAACGTTGAGGAGAAAGCGAAAGGAAAAAGAGGAAGTAGTTCTAGCAAAATCGGAACCAAACTTTGAAGATCTCAGCTCAGAAGAAGATCTGGAAATGATGGCAGGAGATGAGCCAAGGACAATGCAGGAATTTGCTAGGCCTACTCTTAATGCGGCCAATTCAAGCATACAGAGACCAGTAGTTGCTGCAAATAAATTTGAGATAAAGATAAATGTAATTCAAATGGTGCAACAGACTTGTCAGTTTGATGGATTCCCAGATGAAGATCCTAATGAAGATATTGAAACTTTTCTGGAAATATGTGACACATTCAAGATACCGAATCTCTCCGAAGATGCAATTAGACTGAGGTTGTTCCCATTCATGCTTAGAGATCGACCAAAGAAATGACTAAAATCTTTTCCCCCAAACACTTTCACCACATGGGTTCAATTGGCAGAGAAATATTTTCCTTCGTCTAAGACTGCCAAGTTGAGGAATGATATTTCATCTTTTCTCTAGCTAGATGGTGAAACTCTTTATGATGCTTGGAAAAGATTCAAAGATTTATTGAGAAGTTGTCCTCACCATGGGCTTCCGCTGTGGCTACAGATTCAAACTTTCTACAATGGATTGAATTATGCAAGTTAGCATCAATGCAGCAGGCAGAGGTACCATAAATAATAAAACACCTGAACAAGCAAGGGATTTTATTGAAGATATGACCCTTGCCAATTATCAGTGGAAAACCCCAAGGGAACAAGGAAAATTAAGGGTTACTGGTTCACATCAATTGGATCTCGTAGTTGCTTTGACAGCATAGTTGGAAGCAATGAATAAAAAGATTGATTCTTTAGCTTCATCTTTAGGGAGATCAATGCAAGTAATGTCTTGTGAATGGTGTGAGGGTGGACATCAAATTCAAGATTGCCAAAGTGGTAATATGTTTGTTAGACAAGAGTAGGTGGATTTTGTTGAAAACATGCCTAGGCAATAGCAGAACAACCCCTACAGAAACACATAAAATCCAGGGTGGAGAAATCAACCTAATATCTCCTGGAATAATTAGAATAATCCAAGGCCTCCTCCTGGATTTTAGCAGCCTCAACATCAACAATCTGCCCCTCCAAGAAAGAATAATTTGGAGGAAATGATGGAGAAGTTTATAGCATCTTTGAAAACTAGATTTCAATCAACAAAAACTACCCTTAGAAATCAACAAGCCTCCATTCTCATTTTGGAAAATCAGGTGGGGCAAATTGCCAACTTACTCAGTGAACGACCACAAGGGAGTTTACCTAGCAATACTGAGGCAAACCTGAAGGACCAGCTGAAGGAAATTACTCTAAGGAGTGGAAAGGAAATTAAGGGTGGTGTAGTTGAAAAAGAAGCAGAGTCACAAGCAAAAGAGGTTGAGACACAGAAAGAAGAAGAAGATAACTCTATTGTCTCTTCAGGAGAGAAGGCTACAGTGGGAAAAAATCAACCTCAAGAACCTAATCCAGTAGTGAAGGAATACTAACCTCGAGTGCCATATCCAGCAAGGTTAAACAAGGACAAGATGGATACTCAGTTCAGTAAGTTCCTTGAACTCTTTAAACAACTGCACATTAATATTCCATTTGTTGAAGCTTTATCGCAGATGCCCAAATATGCTAAATTTTTAAAAGATATCCTTTTTAACAAAAGGAAATGTGAGGAAATATCTTTGGTGAAATTGTCAAAAAAGAGTTCAGGAATTTTACAGAAGAGATTACCTAAGAAATTAAAAGATCCTAGTAGTTTTACTATTCCATGTTTGATAGGTAATCTTGAAGTTCAAAGTGCATTGACTGACATGGGGGCTAGCATAAGTGTTATTCCCTACAATATGTTTAAAGAGTTAGGAGTCGGAGAACCTAAACCAACACTCATGACCATTCAACTTGTTGATATGTCAGTAATTCACCCTCGTGGCATTATAGAGGATGTGTTGGTAAAAGTCGGTGATTTCATTTTCCCCAATGATTTTATTATCATTGATGTAGATGAGGATGCAGATGTTTCGCTTATCCTTTGTAGGCCATTTTTGAATATAGCTCATGCCCTTATCGATGTCCATGATAGCACATTGACCTTAAGAGTGGGAAATGAGAAAGTTATTTTTAATATACATTATGCTATGAAGCACCCACCTACACTCAATGAGGTGGATTCATGCAATTATATCATTGGGCATGAAACATTAAATTGTGTTACTAACATTGTTTCCAAGGATCCCCTTGAGTTGTGTTTATTGCAGGATAATGTTGAGAATCGGGAAGCACTGCAGCAGCTTGCTTATCTTGAAGCAAGCAAGTCATTTCAGAGTTGGGCATATGAAACCATTGAAATGCCAAAAGAACAGAAGCCGCGACCATCTGTTATTGATCCACCTAATTTAGAACTCAAGATCCTTTCGGATCATCTTGAGTATGGATTTCCAGGAGAGGATAATAAATTGTCAATTATTTTAAGTTCCCACCTATCTTCTGAGCAGAAGGTAAAACTCATTGAGCTATTATAAAAACATAAGAAGGTTATAGCTTGCAAGATAGCAGACATCAAGAGTATTAGTCCGTCCTATTACACTCATAAAATACTGATGGAGGATGAGTTCAAGCCAGTGGTGCAACTACAATGGAGACTAAACCCTAAGATGAAAGAAGTAGTTAATGCTGAAGTGATCAAGCTACTTGATGCTAGAATTATATATCCAATTTTGGATAGCTCTTGGGTGAGTCTAGTTCAAGTAGTACAAAAGAAAGGAGGGACATCAGTGGTTCCTAATGAGAATAATGAGCTAATTCCAACAATAACAGTTACAGGTTGGAGGGTTTACATTAACTACTGGAAGTTGAATGATGCAACTAGGAAGGACCATTTTCCTTTGCCCTTCATTGATCAGATGTTGGAGAGATTGTCCGGGCATGAGTATTATTGCTTTTTGGATGGCCTTTCAGGCTACTTCCAAATTCCTATTGCCCTGAAAGACCAAGAGAAAACTACATTCACCTGCCCATATGGGACATTCGCATATCGAAGGATCCCATTTGGATTATGCAACGTACCTAGAACTTTTCAATGATGCATGGTGGCAATCTTCGATGAGCTCATTGAGGATATTATGGAGGTGTTCATGGATGATTTCTCGGTTTATGGCAACTTATTCGAAGGTTGTTTGGAAAACCTTGAGAGGGTCTTGATAAGATGTTTGGAAACAAACCTGGTACTTAATTGGGAAAAATGTCATTTCATAGTTCAAAAAATAATCATGTTGGGACACAAGATTTCAAGCAAGGGTATCGAGGTGGACCGGGCTAAGGTGGAAACCATTGAAAAGCTACCACCCCCCACATCAGTCAAGGCTATCAGAAGCTTTTTGGGACATGCAGGCTTCTATCGGAGGTTTATTTGCGACTTTTCTAAGATTGTGTGAGCGGGAATTTTACGCCCACTCCCGGTGGAATGGTTCTTGTGATTTCGGCACTGTTTAGGCTCGAGGCCTTAGAGAACACAGACCTAAGTCCGAAGAAAATGGAGTCGCCACCCGGACGGGCCGAAAAAAAGAAAGGGGTGGATGACTCAATTCTTAAGGAATCCCCAACCCCCTAATGGGTTTGAAAAGTTGGGTACGTGTGGAGAGGGTGAGAAATGGCGCAGCACCCCCACAACGCCCGGTTCATTGGAATCGGCCTCCTTGACAGGTCTTAATATTATAAAATTCTTAAATATAACAACATTATCCATATTACACACAATAAAAATAAAGCATCGATATATTGAAAATCAAAACAATGTCCAAACAAAGCAATTAAATGGACACCCATCCGAAGATGGAAACATGTCCTTACATCACATGCCTAAATAGGACACCCACCGAAAGGTAGAAACATATCCTTTACATTGGTTCTAAAATGGAAAAGAAATTTAAATTACATGATATTAAACTAATGAGGTATCCACCAAGGGGAAACATACCTCTTACATTATTTGTAAATCTAAATAAATTGATAAAAGTAAATAATCATTCATCATAAATAAATCATTCATCAAAGGTATTAAACATCAATAGAAAGTAGACATCCATCCATGTTAAATTAAATAAACCAAGCATTGAACTTAAATAAATTAAAGCATATAAAATAAATCAAAGCATAATCAAATATAAAATTGAATAAGGCAAATAAAGATTCAAATTAGGAATACTGTTTCTATTTAAGTTTCTTTATTTCATGTGTTTGGAATTCATGAGTTTAAGCTACTGTTATTTTAAGGGAGTTACAATGGATTAAAAGTTTTATGATTTAAAAAGTTGATAAAGTTCTTTGATTAATCCAATTAGGATTTGAGTGATAAAATCATGAAATTATGGTTTGAATACTTTAAAACATTGGATTTATGATTTTTAGTTACTTACTGTGTTGAATTTTGAGTTTTTTAAGGTTTTAATATTTAAAGGATTAGGGTTTAGAAAACTTTAGGGTTTAGGTTTTGAGGGAGTTAGGGTTCACTATTTTGGAGTTGAATTATGGTTTTAGGATTTTTGAATTAGGGTTTTGGAGAATGAATTAGTTTTTAGAATTTGAGAAAACAATTTATAGTTTTATAAAGCTTTATGTTATTTTTAGAAGCTGTAAAGTGAAGTTTAGGGTTTTAAGGTTTTGAAACATTGGAAAACAGTTTAGGGTTTTTATATTTTGAAGAAACAGAAAAAGTAATTTAGGGTTTTTTGAAAATAGAGAAAACGATTTAAAGTTCATAAAAACAAAAGAGACAATTTAGGGTTTTTGGGGACATAAGGAATAAATTAGGTTTTTGAGGTTTTAGGGAAACAGAAGGATGATTTTTAGTGTTTTAGAACGATTTAAGGTTTTTTTGGAAAAAAAGAAACGGATTAAAGTTTTTAAAGGTATCTAGAAATAGAGGAATTCTCTTAAGGTTTTTGGAAACAAAGATCAAGTTATTACATCTTCAAAGATTGAAGTTTTGAGTGTGTAATCTTATGAATTAAATAAAAGATGAAGCTACTGTAAGAAACAAAAAAAAATTAAGAATTCAAACCTTCATTCGTAGGTTCGCCAAAAATTGCTTCTTGGAGGAACAAAAACAAAGACAAGCTTTGCTGCCTTTGATGGATTGAATTGTTGTTTGCTCTCTAAAAAAATCAAATTGATTCCAAGCCCTTCCTACTCAGTTTCGGTCTCAAATTGTCTCCCAATTTTTGTCCCAATTTCTTGATCAAATTTTCTCCCCTTTTTGTGTTGCTTTTGTTATTATTTATAGAAGATTTTTTGATTAATCTTAGTTATTCACGGAATATAACATTCATTAAGAAAAGGAAACCGAAACCAAATTACATTAGGTTTTGAAAAATTTTGCGTCGGAAAAACTTCACTGGGAAAAAAAATTGCTGCGGAAAAATTGTGCTGGCGATAAAAAACTGTTGCAGAAAAAATGCGCTGGTGAAAAAAGCTGCCGCAGCCTGCGGGCCATTTCGCGCAGCCGACTTTTTTTTTATTTTTTGTTTATTGTTATTATTTTTTATTAATAAAAATTAGATACTAAAGCAAATATTATATAATTAAGATAACAAAAATTATTTTAGACTAATTAAAATATATTGGACCGGACTGGGTAAAAAATTAAGGGTCTACAGTTTGCCCCCTGCTTGAATGATTTGAGACTTTAGTGAAAGAGAGTGAAAAGCAATAAGACTTAATTTTTGAGATGGTTGAGGCTTTGGGTTCTGGACCTGGTTCGAGTTCTGGACTAAAGGATAATTCTAGGTTCTGGACCTAAGGAAAATTTGGGTTCTGGACCCGATTCGAGTTTTGGACTTAGGAAAGATTTTAGGTTCTAGACCTAAGGATAATTTGGGTTCTGGACCCGAGTTAAGTTCTGGACTTAAAAGAGATTCTAGGTTCTGGACTTAAGAAAAATTTGGGTTCTAGACCCGAGCTATGTTCTGGTCTTAGAAGAGATTATGGGTTCTAGACCTAAGAAAAATTTGGGTTCTGGACCCAAGCTAAGTTCTGGACTTAAAAGAGATTCTAGGTTTTGGACCTAAGTAAAAATTTGGGTTCTAGACCCGAGCTAATAATTTTTTATTTTAAAAAGTTTGGCTAATTTTTTATGCATATGTCTTCTTCTTGCCACATGTGTGTAAAAATATTTATATACAAGCAATTATTTGAATGATTAAAGTGAATAATTAAATTTACTATTTATTTACTGTGTAATCACTGCTAATGCACTATTTACTATTCATAAATAGTAAATTTACTATTCAAAAATAGTAGCAAATAGTATTTACTATTAGAAATAGTAATTTACTATTCATCAATAGTAATTTACTATTGAAGAATAGTAAACTTTACTATTCATGAATAGTAAAGTTTACTATGTATGAACAGTAAAACTTACTTTTGAATTTTTGTTTTTTTCTTGCCGTTTCTCTATAAAAACCCACGAATCCTTCATTTCATTTCACAGCAAGATTTCTCAAGTTATATGATTCTCTCAAATTCTTTCAAATTTAGCACATAGTTTTAAAAAAAAATGCATACTTCAAGGTTAGGGACTCATTCTAATGCCATGTTATTGGAGTTTATTCGGCATCAAGAAGATGGAAATATAGATATACTAGCCGAGATGCCGCTTCACCGAATTTCAAACCAAAAGAGCACGGTAATTATTTTTTTTCTTTTTTCTTGATTTTTCATCTTTCTTTTTTTTTGTTTGTTATTTATTTATTATTATTATTATTTATTTATGTTTTTATATTATGCTCTTTTTGGAAAATTTAGGGAAAATATATTAATTTAAGCAGATAGGATAATATGTACTTACCTGGTATTAATTTACCTGGCTCTGTGTTAGCATGATCATTGCGTTGTTCGGGCTAGAGGATGTATTTACAAAGCCCGACAATGGTACGATGTAGTGCCTTCTCAGGTAAGGCAGATTATCCGAGATTGCGGCTTTGAGCAGTTCATCTTACAATTGTCATCCGAGGAATATCAAATAGACTAGAGCATAGTCCAGGCACTTGCAGAGCAATGGTTGGACACAACGCACACTTTTCAGTTACCCATTGGGAGAGATGACAATTGGTCCGGTTGATTTTACTGCTATAACCGACCTTCAATTTGATGGTGTTCTGGTTTCTCTGACCAATGATATTTTAACATTTAAAGAAATTCAGGAATTGATTGGTATGGAACCATCATATAAAGAGCCTTTTAAGATAAAAATTGAACCGATTCGTAGTTATTGGATGAACTACGAAGGATGGATTCACAGAGACACGGTCCAACAGTATGCACGAGGATTTTTGTTATATCTGCTTGGGTTGACCATCTTAGGTAGCACTGATCCTTCATCCACTTGTCAGTGTTGAATGCCCTTTCTTACTTCGGAATGGTACCATCTTCTGGCTGGGGGCTGGTCTCGCATGTCTTTACCATGGTCTTGATAAACTTTGCCGAAATAAGAAGTCTTTTTTCGGCTTAATGGCGGTTGTCGAGGTATTCTTTCTTCCACCAATGTCATTCCCACTATTTTCTTGCATGAATGTGATCTTTATTGTTATTGTAGGTATGGGCATATGAACACAACCTCGTGAGGATACCCGGTATTTCTCGAAAGAGAATCGGGTATTCGAGATTAAATTTTTGGTTGTCAGATCGTGTGGACGTCCCCGGCTGTCATCATGTGCATACTCACCGCTTTATGTTGAGCTGCTTAACTTGGGACCAGGTAAAATAATATAAGTATGCTTTAAATTTTATGTGAAAGTTTACTTACCTTATGTTATTTTGCAGGTGAATTTGGCCTGGTGGAACCCAAAAGAGCGGACAAATTGGTCTCCTTTCATGAGGGCCGCGCTATCTTTCCAACATTCTCGTCGAGTCATCACCGGCCCAGTGTCTAGTGGCTGGTTTCTCAGAGAGAGAGTTTATGAATGGTTTCTCGATCCAGAGCAGCGGAGGGTCCCGATTCATATCCCAAAATATACTTTAACTATTATGTCGATGCCGGAGGATGCATGGTGGCTGGCTCGGTACGGTTATGGTGTCGAGTCATTTCTTCATCTACCTGGTGCATTTTATGCCCATTTTTTTCAAAGAAGGCTCTTGACCTTTGATGTATCTCCTGTTGGCGTACGGGAAATTCCCAAGAAAAATGAGGGTAGAGATGAAGAAGAACATCTCGGGGCTAGTACTTCTCAGGTAAAACTTTTACCACTTTTCCCTTGCAACTACTTCTTTCTTTTTTGATTCTTTAATGATTGTTGCAAGCCGTTTGCTCATTTGATCATGAGGCTGGACCTTCTTTTACTGCCCCTTCATTTGCTCATTCTGGCCCGCCAAATATGCCATCTCATCTGCAAGGCATTGATATGAACTACCTGGTATATTCCTTATTTCATGGTAATTTATGCTATATGTATGTATGATTATGTATGCTCTTACCTTTTTCCTTTTTGGCTCACAGTGGATGCTCGGAGAAAAAAATAGGAAACTACAAGAAGAGTTGGCCGCAAGTCATCAGCAAACTTCTCATTTTGAAAATTTATATCATCAATCCGAACAATATTTCTGAGACTTTCAGTTTCGGGGATGAGGGATCCGGCGCTTCTTCATCAAGAGGCCCCCAGACTGATTACCATGAGATCCTTTCGTCTGCTTCTGAGGAGGACTGTGACGGATTGGAACTTCAAGATAATAGAGATTTTGGTGCTTCTACTTTGGGTGATCCCGGGATAAGTAATTTGCTGGATTTTGGTGCTCCCGCTTCGGGTGGACTCGAGACGAGTAATTTGCCCCCTCCTCCAACAGGCGATGACTTTTCAAGGCTTTATTTGATAACCTACCACCACCCTCTTACTGATGTATAAATATTGTATCTATTGCATAAACATTGTACAATAATGAAAAAAATACAATTTCCATCTTTACTGTAACTTTTTTTATTTTTTACTGTGCCACTTTTTTTTTATATCACATCATAAACAGTGCATCACAACTTCCTTTTCACAGCCGCACCATTTGCTAAAACTAATTCCAACGTGGTAAAGGAAATTTGTTACTAATTCCTTTCCTTATGCCATACTGTCTCATTCTTTCCCATCAACTTTTCCTTATCACTTTTGGAAAAGGTTATTTCCTCTATATAAATCACCTTTCATGCCATATTTCATATAGAATTCAAAATTCTTTCCAATTCAATGTGAAGACTCCTTTAACAGTTTTGATCAACCATGACCGAGCATCATTTAAAGAAGATAAAAATTTTATTTAAGAATATGGATGCCATTCATTGGAAGCAAATTTCATGGTCAAAACTTGATGTTTTAAAATGTTTTCAAAATGTTAAACTGGACCACTCCTTCTTACATGCTGTGGTTTCCTTTTGGAATACGAATTCTAGGTTATTTAAAAATTAATGGCTTTGAAAAATGTCCCTTGATTGATGAATTTGAGGCCATCCTTGGATATCCAAATAATCAACAAATGGTGTTACCCACATTGATTTCCAAGACTCAACAGAAGATGCAGATGTTATTTCAAATTCCAAAACCCGAAGTTCTTCAATTGATGAGAGGTGAAAAAATTCTACTTGCTCCCTTGATTGATTTTTGTCTCTCTCATTTGACTCTTACTAAGACATGGGGACGCATGCTTTGACTTTGCTTGCTCAGCCAATTCTTGCTTGTTTCTTTCGATGGTGATATTGATCCACGAGTATTGGATATTATGGACCAAATGGAAGTAGACTTGTCGCTGGTACTTGTGATCTTAGCCGAGACCTTAGTTGGATTAGACCGACTTAAATTAGGATTGACAAAGAGACTGACTGGGAGTCCATTGCTACTTTAGGTAATTACCTAAACTGCCCTTTCGGGTTTTCAATTTAGGTTTTCTTTTTTCTTCTTTTCTTTATTGCTCTAATTTTTGCCTAGTTCGCCCATATGGGTTTTCGAAACTAGCGAGCTGTCCTAATTTTTGCCTAAGCTGCCCTTGCGGGTTTTCAACCTAGCAGACTTTTTTTTTAATTTAATTCTTTCTTCACAGATTTGGCTTCAAGAGCGTCTTTGTTTGCTTGATACTCCATCCATTGATTTTGCCAGATATCTGCCACATCATCATTCTGCTAGGAAGCTACTCCATCCTGCTTCTTCATATGCTGACTGGGTTGACTAGATCCACTCATGCTCTGAAGTCAATATCTGTTGGTTGGTACCTTGGTGCAAGATTTCTCGTATCACCATGCAGACATACTTGATGTATGTTCTCGTTGCTGCTCTTCGTCAAGGTACATGCTATGATCCTCACTGACTTGGCCGTCAATATGGAGCTGAGCCTCGCAATTTTGACTTCACTCCCGATTTAGACATGCCTTGCTTGACTGAAGCCTACTTGGATTGGTTGAGGTAAAGTTGGCCTGCACATTATACTTATCGTCTACCATAGATTTTAAATTTGTCAATTCAGAAAGTGTATTGTTAGGATGAAAAATAATTAAAGCAATAAATGATGCTTCTTTTCCATTTAAAATTTGTCATCACCTTTTGTTATTGTGTTTATTCATTTCATCCATATCTAGTCAAATACTTATAATGGTGCACATAGAACAATTTTAACATTAATTCTGTTTTATTAAATTGGGGAACAACCAAACATAAAGCCAGCATACACAAGATTACCCCTGTTGTCAACTAGCCCTTTCTGGTTTTCTAATTGACGATTTTCTCTCATTTAGCCCTAATTGTTGCCTAGCCCGCCCTTTCGGGTTTTCGAAACTAGCGGACTGCTCTAACATTTGCCTAGGCTGTCCTTTTTGGGCTTTCAACCTAGTGAGCTCTTTTTTCTTTCTTTTTTTATATCATACATAAAACCTCTTCAACCTATCAATGTTTATTGGCTCACTAAACTCGTTCCCATCCATGTCTGATAACTTCTCCGCACCTTTGTTCATGACTTGTTTCATGACATATGGCCCTTCCTAGCTAAGCCTGAACTTCCCTCTTGGATAAGATATATTAGGCTTACATTGCTTCAACACCAAATCCCCAACACTGAATTTTTTGATTTTAACCCTTCTATTGTAAGCCCGAGCTATCTTCTTTTGATACAGTTGGTGATGATACAACGCTTTTAACCTTCTCTCTTCTAGCAAAGAGAACTGTGTGTATCTGCTCGCTACCCATTCCGTTTCAGGTAGTTCGGCTTCCAAGACTATTATCAATAACTTGATTTCTATTTCTATTGGCAATACCGCTTCCATCCCATAAACCAAAGAGAATGGTGTCATTCCAGTAGGTGTTTGCACACTTGTCCTATATCCCCATAAAGCAAAGGGAAGCATCTCTGACCAATCCCTGTAAGTCTTGGTCATCTTGAATAGAATTTGCTTAATCATCTTGTTTGTTGCTTCTACCACACCATTAGCCTTTGGTCTATAAGGAGAGGATCTATGATGATGGATGCGGTACTTTGAGAATAAATCCTTAACTGCTCCTTGAAACTGTACTCCATGATGGATGAGGTTCTTTTCAATAAACTAGCCATTTGACTTGCACCCAGTTTGTTGAAGGATTCGGCATTGACCCATTTTGAAAAATAATCTACTGCTACCACAATGAAACGGTGACCATTTGAGGCTGTCGGATGTATCTCTCCTATAATGTCGATACTTCAGGTGCCAAATGGCCCGGGTGAAGACATAGAATGCAATTCTTCAGGAGGCATGTGATTCAAGTTACCATACATCTGACATTGTTGGCACTTCTTTACAAACTCAATACAATCCTTCTCCATGGTCAACCAATAGTAACCTTGTCAAATAATCTTCTTTACTAAGGCCAAACCACTCATATGCGGACCTCAACTTCCCACATGTATCTCTGACATGATGCTCTCCACTTCAGGCTTTCTTAAACATCTTAAATGTACCCTATCAGGCCATCTTCGATATAACTCTCCATGGAATGTGATGTATTGCAATGACCACCGCCTTATGGCTCTTCTTTCTTTCTTTGTTGCCCCCAGCGGGTATTCTCTTTCCTCCAAAAATAACCTTATAGTATCATACCACGCATCATGATCTGTATCATTTTCCATAATTGTCTCATATTCATAGCAATCAATTGATGAACTGGTCAAGATCAGAGGCTTAAGGAATAAGCTAACAGGATTTTCCCATACCGAAGCCAATGTGGCTAGGGCATCAGCCATCTGATTTTCTTCTCTTGACAGGTGTGTACAAACCAACACTCCTAAAAATTCTTCTTCATCATAGTCAGGTAATGGTGGTATGGTTTTAATTTTTCTTCTTTCAACTCCCATTCTCCATTTACTTGGGATACTACTAGTAATGAATCACCATAAACCTCCACCTTATCCACCTTCATAATCATTAGGGTTTCCAAACCGAAAATACAAGCTTCGTACTCCACCATATTATTGGTTGCCCTAAATTTCAACTTTTTGGCTAAAGGGATAAGTTCCCAAACCTACTCCTTTCCTGTTTACTACTCCATCTAAATACATTTTCCACCCTTGTACTTCAATTGCTTCTAAATGTTCATCCAGAAATTCCAAGATTACCTCTTCGCTTTCTGGTAATGGTTGTTGGGCTAGGAATTCTGCCACCGCTCTACCTTTGATTGTTTTCCTGGTTACATATTCAATCTCAAATTCTTCTAATATTATCAACCGTCGACCATATTTCCCAATCAAAGAGGGTGTCTCCCTTAATTACTTCATTGGATCCAACCTGGAAATTGCTTGCACACTATATGATTGAAAGTGATGCCGCAACTTCCTAGAAGACCAAACCACAGCTATACATGTCTTTTCAATGATACTATACTTAATTTCATAAGGTAGGAGCTTTCTACTAAAATAGTAAACTGCATGCTCAATCCCTGACTCATCTGCTTGGGCTAGCATGGCTCCTATTGACTCTTCTTCTACTGCTAAGTATAGTAATAGAGGTTTGCTGAGTTTAGGTGGTTTTAAAATAGGTGGATTCAGCAAATACTCTTTTATTCGCTCAAAGTCCTTTTGACACTCTACATTCCATATGACCGGTTGATTCTTTTTAAGCAATTTGACGATAGGCTCACAGATTGTTGTGAGCTTTGCTATGAATCTGCTAATGTATTGTAATTTACCAATAAATCCCCAAACTTCTCTCTCTGTCTTAGGGGATGGCATATCCCTAATTGCTTTAACTTTATCAGGATCAATCTCAATTCCATTTGGACCAATCACATGTCCTAATAATTTGCCTGAAGTAACACCGAACACACACTTCTTCGGGTTCAATCTTAGCTTATATTTCAAAGCTCTATCGAAGAATAATTCTAAGTTTTGGAAGTGTTGTTCCCTTGTATCCGATTTAACCATCATATCATCAACATATACTTCAACTTCTTTGTGCATCATGTCATGAAATAGTGTGGTGACCATCCTTTGGTAGGTTGCCCCAGCATTCTTTAAGCCGAATGGCATCACCCTATAACAAAATATACCCCATGTAGTAGTGAAAGCAATTTTGGTTTTATCCTCTTGGGCCATTAACACTTGATTGTATCCGGAAAATCCATCTACAAACGAGTGTAGCACACTAGAGGCTGCAATATCAATGAGGACATCTATATGAGGTAAAGGAAAATCATCCTTAGGGGAAGCCTTGTTCAAATCTGTATAGTCCACACAGACCCTTATTCTCCCATCTTACTTTGGCATGGGTACTATGTTGGCTAGCCAATCTGGGTATTCTATCACTTCAAGGAACTTCACTTGTATTTGTTTAGTGACCTCTTCTTTAACCAATTCAGCCCATTTAGGTCTTAATCGCCTAAGCTTTTGTTTGACAGGTTTCATGGGACTGTGAGTTGGAATATGATGCTCGGTTATGTCTCGATCTATTCCAGGCATATCCTCATAAGAACAAGCAAACACTTCTTTATATTTTTTGAATATTTTTTCAAATCTCTCTCTCTCTTCAGGAGTAAGGTCGGATGCTATGGTATTATTTTTAGGATTTTTGATTGTTCCCAAATTTAATGACTGTGTGTTAACAAAATTAATATTAAAGATGCTCATGTAACTGCTATTTGAATGTATGCAACCATCAGGAGAAACATCACACAAGTAAGCAAAATCAGACTTTATTGCATTCATTTTGGAAAAGAAAGCATCATCATCCTCATGCAAAGCAGACAAATTAAAATCAAAATCAAAATCATTATTCTCAAAATCATAAAGCAGGATGTCTTCAAACTTTTCTTCAACCAGGGCAGCAATCTCCTCCGGAGTCTTCTCGGCTTTCAGGACAGCTTCATTCTTCTCTTCCTGATTGGATTCTTTGTTGGCTGACAAGATGAGCTCTTTCTTCACTTGGTCAACTAGCTCAGCCACATTTGCAAAAATTTCAAAATTCGGGATCAACTTTCCCATTAACATGATTGGCTCGGGCTTTCCTTGGAGTGGTCCCATATCTGGAGCTTTGACAAAGATCTCTTCAGGTGGTGGGAAGCTCATCTTCTCACTTTTGTTTGGCTGGACATCATTGTCTTCATCATATCCCAACCCCTTCTTGGAAGTTTGAGTTCTAAAATATGGCAACTTTGTCAAACTGGCTTTACCCTTTCCAAGACCAGCTCTGGGAAGGTAGTTCATGTTCTTCATCATATTCAAGACTTTGGAGTCCACTACTTCATTATCAGAAATTGCAGCTACTTAGAAACCATTGAGAGGTCTCTCAATCTATTGAGCGTTAACAATCTCATTATCTTCAGCTTCAATGAACACTGTCTCATCTCCGTTGGGGAACTTGATTTTTTGATGAAGGGTGGAAGGAACTCCACCAAGAGGATGAAACCATGGTCGCCCCAAGAGTAAGGCGAAGGTGACCAGTATGTCTAAAACAACAAATTCAACAATAGATTCAATTGGACCAACCTTGACAGCAGCTTTGAAAGTCCCTTCGGCGTGTCTCTTAGTGTTGTCATAGGCTCGAATTGTTACTTCGGTCGGTTTTAGATCCCTTGTTGACATGGCTAGCTTTGACAATATCTTAAGTGGACAAAAATTTATGACGGACCCATCATCGACCATTACACATAGAGTCCTCTTCCCTCTGACTTCTATCTTCATAAAGAGAGGGCGAATGTGGTCTCTTCCCTCCTCAGGTAAATTTGCATCTGAAAAAGAAACCGCTCCCATATTAACTTCTCTCTTCTCTTGAACCTCTTCACACTTCATTACCCCTCTAATTTTTATGAAATTGGTCAGCTCCTCCAGCGTCGTGGAGGTAGAAATTGGCATGCTTGCCAAGGCTTTGGCCATAGTTTCTTGGTGCTTTTTAGAAGTAGCTAATAAGTCCCAAATGCTAACACTTGCTTGGGTTATTTTCAATTGCTTGAGCACAACATCATCATCTTCTTCTTTATTTCCTACTTCAACTTCCTTTCCCTTATTAGTTTCTACCTCCTTAGGCGATGGTCTTGCATAGGGCTTATCTAATCTAGTGTTCCTTACTTCATCTTCTTCGGGCTCGGACTAAGTCCACTCCTCCTTCTTGGATACTATATCATCATCACTATCGCTCGAATCCCAAAACCCATTGACAACACAAATTATTACTTCTTTACCCAATACAACTTGCTTAATTCCATCAAATACCTCTTCTTCTTTGGTTGCTTCTCCACCTACATCTTAAAAAGAAGACATGACAAAATCCTCATGCAAACCTCCTCCAATCATGAAGGTTGCCGGCGGTGGTACTCTATTGAACTTTGGTAATGGGTTGTCTATAGTGTTTGGCTTGTTGGGCTGAGGTAGCTTCCCATTATCAATTAGATTTTGGATCTCATGTCTCAACCTCACACATCTATCCATGTCATGCCCTTGCATTTGATGAAATTGACAAAATGCTTTAGTATCGAAATTAGGTGGGAGAGGGTTAGGCAAAGGACGAGGATTTAAGGGTTATAGCAATCCCTTTCTTTGAAGTTTATTGAGAACCCAAGAAATCAGTTTCCCCAATTCTGAAAATTTTCTCCTTGTTCCTTGGTTAGTAGTATTGACACCGACTGCCTTTTGCATGCTTTGGCTACTAGATTGATTGTTCCCTTTCTCATTCCTTCTTGTTGAAAAATGGTTCTTCTCCCATTCCAATTCTTCAATTTGCAAACCAGCTTGGAGAAGGTCTTTGAAATCACGGATGAGTGTATGAGACATTCTCTCACGAAGACTAGGCAACACCCCTTTCACAATCATCCTTATTTGATCAGATTCATCAGGCCTCTTCTTGAGCAAAGCAGCCTTGTTTCTCCATCTCTTCACATAATCCACAAAATTCTCATTTGGCCTTTGCCTAATGAACTCCCCTTCCATTAAGGTAACTTCCAACTCAACATTATATCCATATTTTTGGATGAAGGCTTTGTAAAGCAGATCCCAGCTCTTTTGTGTTCCATCATCTAAGTTATTGAACCAATTTTGGACAACAGGGTCCAATGAGAGCATAAAGTACCTTAGGGTTTGAGCCTTAGTAGCTCAGGCAGAGTGTATGGCAGTGATATATTGCTTCACATGGAGGTAAGGATTTCCGATCCCATCAAACTTTGTGAAAGATGGCATCTTGAATTTGTACGGGACTTCTTCATCTAGCTCAAATAATTTGTAAACTTCGGATATTTCTTCAGTTTTCAGCTTCTTCTCAAATTTCTTTTCCAAATCAGCAATCAACTTTTCAATATCAGAAGTTTTTGTCTTCTCCATAGTTGATCTTTCAACAATCTTCAGGTCTTTCTTCTTCTCTTGAGCATCTTGGTAGTATTGAGCCCAATCATCATCATCATCAAGGATCACTTTTTCATCATCAAAAACCACTTCACCAACTTTGGTCTTCCCTTTGTCCTTTGGCTTCTTAGTGCTAGCAGATGCCTCGACATGATTTTCTAAGATTGCAATCAATTGGTTCTTCATGGTCTCAACTAGGGCCTCTTTTATTTCTTCCATCTCGGCATTGAGGGCATCATCCACCATTCTTTGAATTTGCTCGGGATCCATTGTTTTTGGTGAGCAAGTGATTGAGTCATTGCTAGATACATCCTCTCTGGCGTAGGTCAGATTGTCGTAAGCTTTTGAACTGTCGTAATCCAGGGCTGTGAGCCAGAGGTGATCAATGATATGAGATGCAAATGTATGCGTGTATGCATGTATGCACAAATAATAGACAAATAAGGACAAATAGGATGTTCCTTCCAACCTTATAACATCCACACACAAATGGTGAGTCTCTTTTCCTAGGTATATGGTTAACAAAATACCAACATGGGGCATCTTGTTTTCGAATAATTCCCTCAGATATTTCAACCAATAGTTATATTTTCAAAAATGGGAATCAACTTATGATAATTCCCATTAATTAGGTATTAATCCATTTAACCAACTATAGTAGCTTTTATGCTATATCGGATTAAAACTAAATTAAGAGTTTTATTATAAATAGAATTCTCACTTGAAAAAAGTAACTAATGATTCATGCCATAAACAAGCCCATGATTAATTATTCTTTGTATAAACTAGGCTCACAATTGATTTTATGTAATATCCTCATGTATACCTTAGAAGTTTTGATTATGTTATTGTTGTTGTTGTTATAAATTGGATTGAATATATATGTGTCAAATTGCAAGAGAAAAGAAATTGAGAAGAGAATGATTATGTATATGTGTTTTGGGAAAGAAAAGAGGGTGTAGAGAGAAGTGTATATGTTGTTTATATGGTTGTATAATTAACATATACATAAGTCAAAGGTGGAGTCAATGCAAGAGGATGTTTTTGTGTGACATGTGTAATGACTATAATGGGCACATATGAGACAAAAGGTTAATTAATTGGTTGAGGGCATTTTAGTAATTGCTTGGATATAATCTCTTGGTGGAGATTTAAAGAAGGAAAGAAGAGTTGACTTGTTCATTTCTTGTCTTTTCTCATGTGTGTGGCCGGCTATCCAAAGGAAGGAAGAGAGCAAAGTGTTGTTTTGATTTCTAAACTCAAATTGAAAGGAGATTCAAGGAATTTAGTGGAAGATTTGTGAAATTCAACAATTTTGGTAAGCTCTTTTTCTTGATTTACTTAATTCTTTTGAAGTGGAGTTTGAAATGAATTTTGGTTTGTTGAGATGATGATTAAATGTGTTTGTGATGTGTTTTCAAATGTTATTTTTGATTTTAAGTGAAGAGGTTTTAGAGGTGGTGTTGTTGGAAGTGTTGAAGTTGAAATTGTTTTAGGGTTTTGAAGTGTTACATGATGTTTTCCTTGTGTTTGCTTTATTATTTTCAAAGATCTTCTTGTGGTTGGTGTTTATTGGAATTTTAGGCTTGGAAATGGGATGTTGGCCGAAGGCAGTAGCCTTTTTGATGCCACGCCCGTGGCCTTGATTGGCCATGGCCGTGGCCATTGGTAGGCTTATGGTGCCATGGCCGTGGAGGATGGAAGCTTGGGTGGCAGAACTGTTTTGTACCCCACGCCCGTGGGGATTATGGTGGCCACGACCGTGGCCTATAATGAATGATGTTGAAGTGTAATTTTGTGATTTAAGGTTTAAGATGAAGTTGTTAAGTGATTAAATGGTATTGGAATTGATGGATTGTATCATTCTTTGGATTAGGGTTTGATAGAAGGTGATTTGCCCTAAATTGGGAAGTGAAGAACTTTGGAAGAAGGAAGGTGTTTAGAGTTGTGTGAAGTGTGATTGAGGTAAGTACCAATACATATGATTGTATTTATTTACATGATTTGAGGCTTAACACATTTGTTTGCAAATGTGTTAAGTGGTTTACTATATTGATAATATAAGTGGACTAAGGTGATGATAAAGATGTGAAGGATGTGAGGATCATTAAAAAGGTAAGCATAAACTCTATTTGATTGTATATCCTTATATGTCTTTGAACATTTACACATTGGGATGAAAGTGTTAAATAAGCTATTATATTATGAATGTGAATGAAGAATGTAAATCATTTTATATATATATATAAATATGAAGGATGAAATATGAAATGGGAAGGTAGAAAGAAATGAGGATCATTCATAAGGTATGTGCAAATTGTTATGATAAATGTTCTAATAATGAATGGTGTTAGTGTGTTTTGAGAAATGATGAAATGTTATGTTATATGCATTGTGAATGGCAATGTATTATATGAATAATATATTTTGAAATGTTATATCAATAATGTTATATGTATCATATGGATTGAGATATGATATGTTGTGAAGTCAATGTGATTGACTATGATGATTCAAATGAGATATGAAGCCATTGTGATTGGCTATAGTGATTCAAATGAGATGTTAAGCCATTGCTATTGGCTATGATAATTCAATTGAGAATGAAATGAAAATAAAAGATTTTGTGTCTAATATGTTGATTCAATTTTCAGAGTTCTGGATTTGGCGGCATGCCTAGAGAATGTGAAAATGTAACAGTCTTGCCGGGTTGAGGATCTCTTTGCATTGAGATGAATTGAGATCCAAGAGACTGGGTCTGTTACTTGATAAAATGTGAAATGTGAATTGTAGTAACAGTCTAGCCGGGTTGAGGATCTCCTCGAGTTTAGCCGAGTTGATGATCCAAGAGACTGGGTCTGTTATGCTATCCATGGATAGAGACATGAGATATATTGCCTACGGGCTTGATCATTGTGATTATGGACCAATGCAGAACTCTGAACTCTGAATAACATATTAGTGTTTTGGGCCCGAGTCTGTCTTTATTGTCAATGTGAAATGCAAGTATTGAAATATTGAGTGTGAGTGTTAATAATGAATTATGCTTGGTGAATTGTGAATAATATAAGGTTATTAAGTGTAATATGTAAATGAATTGTGGTTGATGATAAAGGTTGTCTTTATTGGAAATGTGAATAATAATTGGTATGATATGTAAAGTGTGTATTGCAATAATGATTGGTATGGTATATATAATGTGGATGTATTAATATATTGATTTTGAGTATTGGTGATGGATTAGGGTTGGTGATATTATTATGTATATATGTACATCATATATGAAATTAGCTAGGATATATGAAAGATGCAATTAAAAAGAAAATAAAATATGATAAGAACTAATTATACCTTGAATTTATACATCATTATATGGTAATACTTCTATACTATATGTTTATATTTTATATTTGGACTACTAAGCTCTCGGGCTTAGAGCGGGTGTTTATTCGCGCAGGTATATAGATGGAAGATATGAAGTCTTTTGTTATGCCACAAGAAGAGTAAAAGTTTGTCGAGACCAACTAGAGGGAAATGCATACATGTTTAACTTTTATATTGATGTATTTATGATGAGAAAGTAATTATATGTATAAATGAAGTTTTGATAAAGATAATGATTTAGTAAATGTTATTTAAATTAATGTATTATGGTTTGGAATTCTTTTACAGGTTTTAAAAAGGTAACAAAAAGTGACATCCTTATACTTTATATACTTACCGTATGTATACCAGGTATATGTATAGTACTTATATAAGGTATCGGGGTGTTACAATTGTTTTGGTATCAGAGCTTAGGTTCGAGATTCTCGGCCTAAGTGAGAAAAAAAAATTTTGAAAAGTTTAAATAAAAGTAAAAAGGAAAAGTTTTGAAATGAAATTTGTAATACACGCATATGCATTGACACCTAGGTTGGTCTCGGATGTGGCATTATATGAATTATAGAATATTTGTGTTATATGAGATGTTCAATATAGTTGATGATATATGTGTATACTATTTTGATGTGATGAGAAATTATGATTGTTGACAATGATGTTGGAAATGAATTATAATTGAGGCATAGTGCCTAATTAATTATGAGAAACTAATTGTGAAATGTAATATGATATATGTATATTGATGATGCATATGAAAATGTCATGTTGTGTGCAACATGGAATGTAATGTTGATGTTTATGAGCAATATTATGTAGGACATAATATGAATTGAAACATAAAGAAATGAAAAGGAGAATAAATTTGAAAATGAGTTGAAAATCAAATCAAGGTAAGAGTATGTACTTTTTCTTCTATACTTTGAACCTCTTTATAATAAAGTTTATGTTGGTTTTGCTAATGTTGAATTTGCTAGACAGCGGAAATAATATCGAATTGTTAAAATTGAAAGTTATTTTATTTAAATGAGGAGAGTATGGTGGAATGTGGAATGAGTTGTTCAGTAGAGACAAAGTGTGATTATGTAAAGTTGGGATGTGTATACAGTTAAGGTTGTGTTTAAAGGAAAAAGAGATGATATTGGTTAAGTAAGAAAATAAGTTGATATTGTTATTTTAATGCGAGCATAGTAAATTCAATGTTAGAAATGTGAGATGCTTGGATATTGTGAAAGCTGATGATAATGGTGATAATATGTGATATTTGAGATTTTTTTTTTAAGTGAGCTTTATGATTGTGGAAATTATATGTTTTAATATTGCTTTGTGATATGTTTGTAAGATGTTTTTAAAGTTGATATAAAAAAAAGATGAGTTTGGCGAGTTGAAGCTTAAGTGAAATAGTAAGTTGAAAAGTTAAAGTTTTAGTCAAATTTGATATAGATTATTGGGATATTGATAGTTAACTGTATATGCAATGCATGAGCTAAGTGAAATGACTAGTATTGCATATGAAAGTATTATGAATTGAGTAAAGTGATTGATAGTATGAGAATTTGTTTTGAAATAATCAAGGAAGTGGATAAGTAAATAGAAATGAGTTATTTTAAGTCATTTTACTGAACAGGGTAAGAATGAATATGGGAGTGTATTAAATGTTTTTAAAGACGAAAGTGAAAGAGATGTCACATTGGGAATGTGACTGAGATGAATATGAAGTGTTATTATAGTCGGAATATATATATGTTTGTAGTGTGAATAAATACTTTATATCATATTGGAAGAATGAGAAGGTTAGTGTTTAAAAGAAATAATAAATACTAAATTTGTATTGAATGTATGAAAAAGGAAAATACTATAAGAGCATAAAATTGAGTGTATACATGTATATGATATGTGAATTGAGTTTTCCAATATGAATGAAATTATAATATATATAATCAAATATGTGAATCACATTATGAGGATGACTTATGAAGATGTATGTGGTATAATTATATATATAAATATGAAGGATGAAATATGAAATGGGAAGGTAGAAAGAAATGAGGATCATTCATAAGGTATGTGCAAATTGTTATGATAAATGTTCTAATAATGAATGGTGTTAGTGTGTTTTGAGAAATGATGAAATGTTATGTTATATGCATTGTGAATGGCAATGTATTATATGAATAATATATTTTGAAATGTTATATCAATAATGTTATATGTATCATATGGATTGAGATATGATATGTTGTGAAGTCAATGTGATTGACTATGATGATTCAAATGAGATATGAAGCCATTGTGATTGGCTATAGTGATTCAAATGAGATGTTAAGCCATTGCTATTGGCTATGATAATTCAATTGAGAATGAAATGAAAATAAAAGATTTTGTGTCTAATATGTTGATTCAATTTTCAGAGTTCTGGATTTGGCGGCATGCCTAGAGAATGTGAAAATGTAACAGTCTTGCCGGGTTGAGGATCTCTTTGCATTGAGATGAATTGAGATCCAAGAGACTGGGTCTGTTACTTGATAAAATGTGAAATGTGAATTGTAGTAACAGTCTAGCCGGGTTGAGGATCTCCTCGAGTTTAGCCGAGTTGATGATCCAAGAGACTGGGTCTGTTACGCTATCCATGGATAGAGACATGAGATATATTGCCTACGGGCTTGATCATTGTGATTATGGACCAATGCAGAACTCTGAACTCTGAATAACATATTAGTGTTTTGGGCCCGAGTCTGTCTTTATTGTCAATGTGAAATGCAAGTATTGAAATATTGAGTGTGAGTATTAATAATGAATTATGCTTGGTGAATTGTGAATAATATAAGGTTATTAAGTGTAATATGTAAATGAATTGTGGTTGATGATAAAGGTTGTCTTTATTGGAAATGTGAATAATAATTGGTATGATATGTAAAGTGTGTATTGCAATAATGATTGGTATGGTATATATAATGTGGATGTATTAATATATTGATTTTGAGTATTGGTGATGGATTAGGGTTGGTGATATTATTATGTATATATGTACATCATATATGAAATTAGCTAGGATATATGAAAGATGCAATTAAAAAGAAAATAAAATATGATAAGAACTAATTATACCTTGAATTTATACATCATTATATGGTAATACTTCTATACTATATGTTTATATTTTATATTTGGACTACTAAGCTCTCGGGCTTAGAGCGGGTGTTTATTCGCGCAGGTATATAGATGGAAGATATGAAGTCTTTTGTTATGCCACAAGAAGAGTAAAAGTTTGTTGAGACCAACTAGAGGGAAATGCATACATGTATAACTTTTATATTGATGTATTTATGATGAGAAAGTAATTATATGTATAAATGAAGTTTTGATAAAGATAATGATTTAGTAAATGTTATTTAAATTAATGTATTATGGTTTGGAATTCTTTTACAGGTTTTAAAAAGGTAACGAAAAGTGACATCCTTATACTTTATATACTTACCGTATGTATACCAGGTATATGTATAGTACTTATATAAGGTATCGGGGTGTTACAATTGTTTTGGTATCAGAGCTTAGGTTCGAGATTCTCGGCCTAAGTGAGAAAAAAATTTTTTGAAAAGTTTAAATAAAAGTAAAAAGGAAAAGTTTTGAAATGAAATTTGTAATACATGCATATGCATTGACACCTAGGTTGGTCTCGGATGTGGCATTATATGAATTATAGAATATTTGTGTTATATGAGATGTTCAATATAGTTGATGATATATGTGTATACTATTTTGATGTGATGAGAAATTATGATTGTTGACAATGATGTTGGAAATGAATTATAATTGAGGCATAGTGCCTAATTGATTATGAGAAACTAATTGTGAAATGTAATATGATATATGTATATTGATGATGCATATGAAAATGTCATGTTGTGTGCAACATGGAATGTAATGTTGATGTTTATGAGCAATATTATGTAGGACATAATATGAATTGAAACATAAAGAAATGAAAAGGAGAATAAATTTGAAAATGAGTTGAAAATCAAATCAAGGTAAGAGTATGTACTTTTTCTTCTATACTTTGAACCTCTTTATAATAAAGTTTATGTTGGTTTTGCTAATGTTGAATTTGCTAGACAGCGGAAATAATATCGAATTGTTAAAATTGAAAGTTATTTTATTTAAATGAGGAGAGTATGGTGGAATGTGGAATGAGTTGTTCAGTAGAGACAAAGTGTGATTATGTAAAGTTGGGATGTGTATACAGTTAAGGTTGTGTTTAAAGGAAAAAGAGATGATATTGGTTAAGTAAGAAAATAAGTTGATATTGTTATTTTAATGCGAGCATAGTAAATTCAATGTTAGAAATGTGAGATGCTTGGATATTGTGAAAGCTGATGATAATGGTGATAATATGTGATATTTGAGATTTTTTTTTAAGTGAGCTTTATGATTGTGGAAATTATATGTTTTAATATTGCTTTGTGATATGTTTGTAAGATGTTTTTAAAGTTGATATAAAAAAAAAGATGAGTTTGGCGAGTTGAAGCTTAAGTGAAATAGTAAGTTGAAAAGTTAAAGTTTTAGTCAAATTTGATATAGATTATTGGGATATTGATAGTTAACTGTATATGCAATGCATGAGCTAAGTGAAATGACTAGTATTGCATATGAAAGTATTATGAATTGAGTAATGTGATTGATAGTATGAGAATTTGTTTTGAAATAATCAAGGAAGTGGATAAGTAAATAGAAATGAGTTATTTTAAGTCATTTTACTGAACAGGGTAAGAATGAATATGGGAGTGTATTAAATGTTTTTAAAGACGAAAGTGAAAGAGATGTCACATTGGGAATGTGACTGAGATGAATATGAAGTGTTATTATAGTCGGAATATATATATGTTTGTAGTGTGAATAAATACTTTATATCATATTGGAAGAATGAGAAGGTTAGTGTTTAAAAGAAATAATAAATACTAAATTTGTATTGAATGTATGAAAAAGGAAAATACTATAAGAGCATAAAATTGAGTGTATACATGTATATGATATGTGAATTGAGTTTTCCAATATGAATGAAATTATAATATATATAATCAAATATGTGAATCACATTATGAGGATGACTTATGAAGATGTATGTGGTATAATTATAGAATTAGTGATATGAAAAAAAAATATTATATGTATTAGTGGACCTAAGAGAGATTAGGTCTTGAACTGTGTAAAGCTAGATGGATTATGTGATGGAAGTGAGAATGGAAAGAACTTGAGTAATATTGGACAGTGGAAATTGTTATAATGAGTATTGAACTTGATAATCATATTATATTTAGAGTTTCAAAGTATTCACATATGAAAAGTTCTATGTAATTATATATTATAAGAGATTGTAAATGGATTAGAAATGAAGTGACGAATAGAAAATGTATAAGAACTGCATATGATTGAATATGTATATAGTAATATTGTTGAAGCATAAGTTAAATTGATAAGGATATAAGTGAGTACAAATTGGTTTGAAACGGAGTTGAAATGTGCTAACTTCTGTTATACTAAAAATGTAAAGAAGGACTATATAATTCTTAAAATACACCTTAGCTTTGTATTTGTAAAGATTGAGAATAGAATTATAAAAGAACAGTATTGATTTGAAAGTTCTAGGTTTGAATATTAATCTCTTAAAGCCATGTGTTTTGTTCAGTATTTTGGATCGGTTAATTTGTTATCCATGGATTTGGATCTTAGATATAATGATTGTAATACGGATTTGGTGAGGTTGACAATTTTGTTTGAGAAGTATAGTTAAAAGTTATGATGGATAAAGTTGTACCTTACTATTATTTTTATGTTAAGAATTTGGTTATAACTGTGAAGGTAAAGAGAGGAAAGGAAATTATGGAAATGTGTTGAGTTATGGATAATATGACAAAAAGGTAATCAAAATAAATACACCAATGATAGGAAATGTGAAGAGATATTAAAAGGGAGAAATTATAAAATATGAATGAAAGTTATACTGAATATGTTTATGGTATGTAACTTGAGGTTTAAGGGAATGAACTCAAGGTTTGAGTGAATGAATTATAGATATGAAGTATGATATAACATTTTCATGAGAATTGGTGGAAATTATACTAAGATAATAAAGAATAAACTATGTGTATATTAAAAGATATTAGAAGTGATTTGTTATCATGATGATTTGACTGAAAATAGATTGAAAGAGAGCAGAAATTGAATATAAGTTTGTTCCTATGGAATTAAGTTATATTTATACTTATATGAAAATTATGCAATTTCATGATAAGTTAGATTACTTAATCGTTGGTTGGAATTGAACAAGATTGGAACGTGGGTATATTGTGATAGATAAATCAATTGATCTGGATTTGGCTAAGATTATGAATCATTATTGAAATTTAATGTGTATAGTTGTATTAAGAAAATAGGTATTTACATGATAATGTATATGATGTAAAATTTTAAAGTATGATTGGACATGAATGGGTGAAGTATAGTAGTTGTTAATCATGATAAAAAGAGAAAAAGATTGGTTATATATAAAATAAGTTGAAAGATAATGTATTAATATGTAAGTTAAGTGAAAAGCATGCTAAAGAAATAACTCCATTTATGAAAAATCAGGATTTTGTTATCTATTGAGAGTGATATATGTCTATTTAGACAGTGATTATAATGAAGGGATAATTAATGTTCAGATATAAGTCAATGGTTTTTAATGTTAAAGTTAAGAGAGTAATTATACAGAGGTGAAATAACAAAATATATTAAATATAAAGATTAGATGGAGTATAAATGTACTATAGAATGATCTGATTCTTATATAAAGACATTAACAAGAAATGTAATGATTTCTTTTGAAGGTTTGATTAAGGAAGTTACCAGATGTATAAACATATAGAATGATGAGTTATAGAATTTAAAGAAGGTGGTTGATTCTAAAGAGGAGAGTTGGAGTTATATGATTTGATGATATAATGACTTAAGCGTATAATTAACTTCATATGGAAGTTAAGATGGTATGGTATTATGAACAGATTACAATTATACTAGATAATTTCGAGGATGAAATTATTTAAAGGGGAGAGAATTGTAATATCCTCATGTATACCTTAGAAGTTTTGATTATGTTATTGTTGTTGTTGTTATAAATTGGATTGAATATATATGTGTCAAATTGCAAGAGAAAAGAAATTGAGAAGAGAATGATTATGTATATGTGTTTTGGGAAAGAAAAGAGGGTGTAGAGAGAAGTGTATATGTTGTTTATATGGTTGTATAATTAACATATACATAAGTCAAAGGTGGAGTCAATGCAAGAGGATGTTTTTGTGTGACATGTGTAATGACTATAATGGGCACATATGAGACAAAAGGTTAATTAATTGGTTGAGGGCCTTTTAGTAATTGCTTGGATATAATCTCTTGGTGGAGATTTAAAGAAGGAAAGAAGAGTTGACTTGTTCATTTCTTGTCTTTTCTCATGTGTGTGGCCGGCTATCCAAAGGAAGGAAGAGAGCAAAGTGTTGTTTTGATTTCTAAACTCAAATTGAAAGGAGATTCAAGGAATTTAGTGGAAGATTTGTGAAATTCAACAATTTTGGTAAGCTCTTTTTCTTGATTTACTTAATTCTTTTGAAGTGGAGTTTGAAATGAATTTTGGTTTGTTGAGATGATGATTAAATGTGTTTGTGATGTGTTTTCAAATGTTATTTTTGATTTTAAGTGAAGAGGTTTTAGAGGTGGTGTTGTTGGAAGTGTTGAAGTTGAAATTGTTTTAGGGTTTTGAAGTGTTACATGATGTTTTCCTTGTGTTTGCTTTATTATTTTCAAAGATCTTCTTGTGGTTGGTGTTTATTGGAATTTTAGGCTTGGAAATGGGATGTTGGCCGAAGGCAGTAGCCTTTTTGATGCCACGCCCGTGGCCTTGATTGGCCATGGCCGTGGCCATTGGTAGGCTTATGGTGCCATGGCCGTGGAGGATGGAAGCTTGGGTGGCAGAACTGTTTTGTACCCCACGCCCATCGGGATTATGGTGGCCATGACCGTGGCCTATAATGAATGATGTTGAAGTGTAATTTTGTGATTTAAGGTTTAAGATGAAGTTGTTAAGTGATTAAATGGTATTGGAATTGATGGATTGTATCATTCTTTGGATTAGGGTTTGATAGAAGGTGATTTGCCCTAAATTGGGAAGTGAAGAACTTTGGAAGAAGGAAGGTGTTTAGAGTTGTGTGAAGTGTGATTGAGGTAAGTACCAATACATATGATTGTATTTATTTACATGATTTGACGCTTAACACATTTGTTTGCAAATGTGCTAAGTGGTTTACTATATTGATAATATAAGTGGACTAAGGTGATGATAAAGATGTGAAGGATGTGAGGATCATTAAAAAGGTAAGCATAAACTCTATTTGATTGTATATCCTTATATGTCTTTGAACATTTACACATTGGGATGAAAGTGTTAAATAAGCTATTATATTATGAATGTGAATGAAGAATGTAAATCATTTTATATATATATAAATATGAAGGATGAAATATGAAATGGGAAGGTAGAAAGAAATGAGGATCATTCATAAGGTATGTGCAAATTGTTATGATAAATGTTCTAATAATGAATGGTGTTAGTGTGTTTTGAGAAATGATGAAATGTTATGTTATATGCATTGTGAATGGCAATGTATTATATGAATAATATATTTTGAAATGTTATATCAATAATGTTATATGTATCATATGGATTGAGATATGATATGTTGTGAAGTCAATGTGATTGACTATGATGATTCAAATGAGATATGAAGCCATTGTGATTGGCTATAGTGATTCAAATGAGATGTTAAGCCATTGCTATTGGCTATGATAATTCAATTGAGAATGAAATGAAAATAAAAGATTTTGTGTCTAATATGTTGATTCAATTTTCAGAGTTCTGGATTTGGCGGCATGCCTAGAGAATGTGAAAATGTAACAGTCTTGCCGGGTTGAGGATCTCTTTGCATTGAGATGAATTGAGATCCAAGAGACTGGGTCTGTTACTTGATAAAATGTGAAATGTGAATTGTAGTAACAGTCTAGCCGGGTTGAGGATCTCCTCGAGTTTAGCCGAGTTGATGATCCAAGAGACTGGGTCTGTTACGCTATCCATGGATAGAGACATGAGATATATTGCCTACGGGCTTGATCATTGTGATTATGGACCAATGCAGAACTCTGAACTCTGAATAACATATTAGTGTTTTGGGCCCGAGTCTGTCTTTATTGTCAATGTGAAATGCAAGTATTGAAATATTGAGTGTGAGTATTAATAATGAATTATGTTTGCTGAATTGTGAATAATATAAGGTTATTAAGTGTAATATGTAAATGAATTGTGGTTGATGATAAAGGTTGTCTTTATTGGAAATGTGAATAATAATTGGTATGATATGTAAAGTGTGTATTGCAATAATGATTGGTATGGTATATATAATGTGGATGTATTAATATATTCATTTTGAGTATTGGTGATGGATTAGGGTTGGTGATATTATTATGTATATATGTACATCATATATGAAATTAGCTAGGATATATGAAAGATGCAATTAAAAAGAAAATAAAATATGATAAGAACTAATTATACCTTGAATTTATACATCATTATATGGTAATACTTCTATACTATATGTTTATATTTTATATTTGGACTACTAAGCTCTCGGGCTTAGAGCGGGTGTTTATTCGCGCAGGTATATAGATGGAAGATATGAAGTCTTTTGTTATGCCACAAGAAGAGTAAAAGTTTGTCGAGACCAACTAGAGGGAAATGCATACATGTATAACTTTTATATTGATGTATTTATGATGAGAAAGTAATTATATGTATAAATGAAGTTTTGATAAAGATAATGATTTAGTAAATGTTATTTAAATTAATGTATTATGGTTTGGAATTCTTTTACAGGTTTTAAAAAGGTAACGAAAAGTGACATCCTTATACTTTATAGACTTACCGTATGTATACCAGGTATATGTATAGTACTTATATAAGGTATCGGGGTGTTACATGACCTAAATAATTTGCAAGCTCTTTGTAAAAATAATTTTGTTTCTAAACCCATTGTAAAAAGATCTTAGAAAAAATGGATTTTGGACTTAGTATTTGGGCCATGAGCAAAAGAATTTTTGATTAATTATTCTTAGAAAAGTCTTAAGTCAAAAGACCATCTTGAAAGGTTTTGAAAATAGCTTTGGTCTTTTGGACTTTAAAGAAAAATTTATTTTGAGCTTACAATATACTTAGGTTGTATTAGAAAAAAGAACAAACCAAATAAGCCAAGATAAATTAACCATAGTAAAAAAATATGCATTTGGGGTAAAACCTAAGGAAAGTAACTAGGCCAATTACATGAGCATTAGTCTTTGGGTAAAAAAGGCTTAGGTTCCCATAGCAAGTATATATCAAATGGTACGAGGCTATGAGTGGTTATTCCATGCTCGATCACCATACCTTGAGTGAAAGTATGGTATCCCTTACATAACACAACACGGGTAACACGGGCGTCCTAACTCATGCACACAATGTAATCTAATATGATGCAATGGATAATATCTTTATGAGAAAGAATAGTATAATATAAAGACTAACGAAATCAACTTCTCTTATCCCCAGTGGAGTCACCACTGTGAGTGGGGATTTTTGCCCCCTCTCCTGGTGGAATGGTTCTTGCGACTTCGGCAATATTTAGGCTCGGGGCCTTAGAGAACACTTACCTAAGTCCGAAGAAAATGGAGTCGCCATCCGAATGGGCTGGGAAAAAGAAAGGGGTGGATGACTCGATTCCTAAGGAATCTCCAATCCCCTAATGGGTTCGAAAAGTTGGGTACGTGTGGGGAAGGTGAGAAATGGCCCAGCACCCCCACAACGCCTGGTTCATTGGAACCAGCCTCCTTTACAGGTCTTAATATTATAAAATTCTTAAATATAACAACATTATCCATATTACACACAATAAAAATAAAGCATCGATATATTGAAAATCAAAACAATGTCCAAACAAAACAATTAAATGGACACCCATCCGAAGATGGAAACATGTCCTTACATCACATGCCTAAATAGGACACCCACCGAAAGGTAGAAACATGTCCTCTACATTGGTTCTAAAATGGAAAAGCAATTTAAATTACATGATATTAAACTAATGAGGTATCCACCAAGGGGATACATACCTCTTACATTATTTGTAAATCTAAATAAATTGATAAAAGTAAATAATCATTCATCATAAATAAATCATTCATCAAAGGTATTAAACATCAATAGAAAGTAGACATCCATCCATGATAAATTAAATAAACCAAGCATTGAACTTAAATAAATTAAAGCATATAAAATAAATCAAAGCATAATCAATTATAAAATTAAATAAGGCAAATAAAGATTCAAACTAGGACTACTGTTTCTATTTAAGTTTCTTTATTTCATGTGTTTAGGGTTTTGGAAATTCATGGGTTTAAGCATACTGTGACTTTAAGAGAATTAAAATAGATAAGGGATTTTATGTTTTAAAAGGTTGGTAAGATTCTTTGATTAACCATATTAGGGTTTGTTATGTAAAAGCATGAAACTAGAATTTGGACTCTTTAAAATACTTTTGATTTTATGGTTTCAAGTTTATTGTGTGAAATTAAAATATTTGTATTTTTATGGTTTTTAAAGTTTTAAAGGATTAGGGTTTAGAAAAAATTAGGGTTTAAGGCTTTAAAGGGGTTAGGGTTTACTATTTTAGGTTTGGAAGTTGCATTTGGGTTTAGTGTTTTAGAATTTAGGGTTTCGGTGGATGCTTAGGTTTTTTAGAATTTGGAAAAAGCAATTGATAATTTCATGAAAGTAGACAATCGATTTAAGGTTTATATAAATAGAAAAGACATTTTTAGGGTTTGTTGAAAGAAACAAAATCAAATTTTGGTTTTGAAGAAAAACATGTTCAATTAGGGTTTTAAGATTTTGAAGAAGTAAAAATAACAATTTTAAGCCTTTTTTGAAAATAATGCAAGGAATTAGTGTTTTTAACTTTAGAAAAACTAAATTGAAGTTATAGGGTTTTTAATTTTGAAAGACACAATTTTATAATCTTAGTTACTGTGAAAAAATATAACAATTAATACATACCTCCTTTTGATGGTTCCTCCAAAAATAATTCTTCTTGGATGAACAAAAACAAAGGTAGTTACTGCCTTTGATCATTTGTTAATGGCTTTGCATCTTCTTCTCTCAAAAGATCAGATTGATTTCACTGCTTTCCCACTCAATTTCGGTTTCAAGCTCTCTTCCAGTTTCTGTCCCGATTTCTCCTTACCTTTCTCTCTTTTCTTCCTCCTTATTTATAGAAGAATTCTATTATTAATCCTAATTACTCACGGCATACAATATTGAATAAGAAAATGAAACTGAAACCCAATTGTATTAGGTTTCAAAAAATTTGCGTCGGAAAATTTTGCTGGAAAAAAACTGCTGCGAAAAAATTACGCTGGCGAAAAAATTTGCCACAGTTGGCTGCGGCAGGGGTCGGGGAACGGCCTGCTGGTGAAATAGCCTAGCCATTTTGCTCGCAGGATTTTCCTGCGTGCGAAATGGCCCACAGCCAAGCCCGCGCTGGTTTTCGGCGATAATTTTTTTGTCGCCGATTTTTCCGTCGCCAATTTTTATTTTCTTTCTAATTTTATTTTTTGATTTTGATTTGTTTATTTTCATTTTTTATTAAAAAAAATTAGATAATAAAGAAAAATGTAATACCCCGATACCCTATATAAGTACTATACGTATACCTAGTATACATACAGTAAATATATAAAGTATAAGGATGTCACTTTTCGTTACCTTTTAACAACCTGTAACAGAGTTCAAACCATAATACATTAATTTAAATAACATTTACAAAATCATTATCTTTATCAAAACTTCATTTATACATATAAATACACTCTCGTCAGAAATACATGATAATTAAAAATTTATACATGTATGCATTACCCTCTAGTTGGTCTCGACAAACTTTACTCTTCTTGTGGCATAATAAAAGACTTCATATCTTCCATCTATATACCTGCGCGAATAAACACCTGCGCTAAGCCCGAGAGCTTAGTAGTCCAACTATAAAGATATAAACATATAGTATAGAAGTATTGACATATAATGATACATCAATTCAATATATAATTAGTTCTTATCATATCTTCTTTTCTTTTTAATTTCATCTTTAATATATCATAGCTAATTTCATATATGATGTACACATATACATAATATTATCACCAACCCCAATGCATCACCGATACTCAAAACCAATATATTAATACCCCTACATTATATATATACCATACCAATCATTATTGCAATACACACATTACCTATCATACCACTCATTATTGCAATACACACATTACACATCATATCACTCATTATTGCAATACACAAATTACATATCATACAAATCATAAATCACATTTCCAATAAAGACAACCTTTATCATCAATCACAATTCATTTACATATTACACTTAATAACATTATATTATTCACAATTCACCAAGCATAATTCAGTATTAATACTCACAATCAATATTTCAATACTTGCATTTCACATTGACAATAAAGACAGACTCGGGCCCAAAACACTAATATGTTATTCAAAGTTCAGAGTTACTGCTTTGGTCTATAATCATAATTATCAAGCCCGTAGGCATCATATATCAATATCTCTATCCATGGATAGCGTAACAGACCCAGTCTCTTGGATCATCAACTCGGCTAAACTCGAGGTGATCCTCAACCCGGCAAGACGGTTACCAATCATATATCTCATAATTACAATTTCTCATAGTGTAACAGACCCAGTCTCTTGGATCTCAATTCAACTCAAAATGAAGAGATCCTCAACCCGGCAAGACTGTTACCTTTTTCATTTTATAGGCATGCCTCCAAACCCAGAACTCTGAAATCGAATAACACATTAGTTACACAATTCATTTATTATTTCATTATCAATCTCATCATCAATTAGGCAAACATGCCTTATCTCTTTCAATTGAATCATCATAGCCAATCACAATGGCATTGTCTCATATCATGTCTTATTTAAATTATCATTGCATCTTTGATATACATTTCAATTTCAATGTATATTACTCATGAAACACATTACCATTCACAATACATAACATAACATTGTTCAATCTCAACAATGCAATTAGGGCAAAGAACAATTGATATGATTCATAGTTTTAGGACCTTACACATGCATTTGATTATATCATTCATTGATTCAAGTGTGTTTAAAGTGTTTAGGGTTAGGTTTAAGGACCAACCTACCTTTGGAGAACCAAAGCAATGCAAGAAGAACAAAGAATTAAAACCCTAACCCACACAATTGAGGGACACGGGCAGCCACTTGAGGGACACGGTTAGGGCAATTCAACCTCTTCACAATCTAATCCAAAAGGAATATTAGCAAAATGACCATATGAATAGTACATTCTGGTTTTAGACTCCATTTTATCCTTATTTTGAAAAATTGTATAAAATAATCTACTTGACTAAAAATTCTAAAATTTTTACAGAATTTAGTTTTGTATCTTAAAATCATTCCGTTAAAATTTCAGATCAAACTGAACACAAAATCTTGGTCAAATAATTCACCTAACTAGACTGCCCCAATTGCCCTGCATCCTGGCAGCAGTTCTGAACTTTGTGAATTCCATAAATCAATTTCAATCAACGTGTTTCCAAATTATTTTTCTCAAATACTAGACTCACTAAGAAACAACATATCCAAAATTCAATTGGATATGATTTTTCTACATTTTATTAAAAATCCCGAAATATAGCTGTCTCAGTTAAGGTACCTGCTGGAACAGGTCTAATAAAAATAATCTTTCTAAACTCATAACCATTCCAAAATCGAATCAACATTTTTTTCAGTCATTCTAGACTCATAGAGGCACAACATATCAAAAATTCACTTCAAGAACATTTTTCTATAATTAATTAAAAATCATACAAGTCACAGCCTTTACTAATTGTAAAACAGAAAAAAATTCACTAAACACAACTCTTACTCTTCCATCACCAACACCAACCTAGCTTCTTATCTTTAATTCCATTTCAACACTTTTACACACCATACACAAACACACTCCATCAAACTCAAACAAAATTCCAAATAGAACAAGAGAAATCAAGAGAAAACTTACCTAAGTTGTTGAATTCCACAAATCTTCAATTAAATCCTTTGATTCTCCCTTCAATTTGATGTTAGAATTAAACAAATCTCACTTTGCTCTCTCTTGTCTAAGGAGGAGCCAACCAACGTGGAGAAGAGAAGAAGAAGAAGAAGGAAATGAAGAAAAGACAAAATATCACCTCTTTAAATCTCCACCAAGTGATTCAACAAGAGTAATTACCTAAACACCCTTATACCATTTGTCTTGATTACCATTCATTACATGCCCTTTATAGTAACTTCACACTTAACAAAAATAAATATCTTCTTTCCTTGACTCTTCATTTTGACCAACTTATATGTTATATATATCATCATATACACAACATATACCATTCTCTCTAAACCCTAAATTCTTTCCCATATCACATATACATAAACATTCTTTTCTCTATTTCTTTTCTCTTGTAATTTAACGCATATATTCAATCCAATTATATAACAACAACAACAACATAATCACAACTTCTAGGGTATATATGAAGATATTACAATTCTCTCCCCCTTAAATAATTTCGTCCTCGAAATTATCAGTACCATAACAATTTATTCTTAGCAAAATACTATCTTAACTCCCATATGGAGTTAATTATATGCTTAAGTTATTATATTATCAAATCACATAACTTCAACTCTTCCCTTTAGAATCAACCATCTTCTTTCAATTTCCATAATTCATCATTCTATATGTTTATACAATTGATTACTTCCTTGATCAAACATTCAAAAGATCTCATTACATTTCCTATTAATGACTTTATACTAGAATCAGCTCATTTATATAGTTCATCCAATCTTTATATTTAATATATATTGTTCCTTCATCTCTTTGTATTTACTCTCTTAACTTTAACCTTAAAAACCATTGGTTATAATTGTGCATTAATTATCCCATCATTACAATCACTGTCTAAATAGACATTTATCACTCTCAATAGATAACAAAATCCTGATTTTCCATAAATGGAGTTATTTTTTTTTATTTTTTTTAGCACGCTTTTCACTTAACTTACATATTAATACATTATCTTTCAACTTATTTTATAGATAACCAATCTTTTTCTCTTCTTATCATGATTAACAATTACTATATTCCACTCATTCATGTCCAATCATACTTTAAAATTTACATCATATACATTATCATGTAAATACCTATTTTCTTAATACAACTATACACAATAAATTTCAATAATGATTCATAATCTTAGCCAATTCTAGATTCATTGATCTATCTGTCACAATATATCCATATTCAAATCTTATTCAACTCCAACCAACAATTAATGTATTTGACTCATCATAAAATTTCACCATATTCATATATGTATATATATAACTTAATTCCATTAGGGCAACTTATATACAATTCCTGATCATTTCCGATCCATATTCAATCAAATTATCATGATAACAAATTATTTCAAATTATCTTAATATAATTTCCACCAATTCTCATAAAAATTTTATATCATATTTACTACTAATAGTTCTTTCACTTAAACCTCAAGTTCATTCATTCATTCATTACATACCATAAACATATTCAGTATAACTTTCAATCATATTTATTTTGATTACCTTATTGTCATATCATCCCTAACTCAAAACATTTTCATAATTTCCTTTTTCTCTCTTAATCTTCACAGTTATAACCAAATTTTTAACAAAAAATGATAAAGTACAACTTTATCCATCATAACTTTCAACTATACTTTTCAAACAAAATTCAATCCCACCAGATCTGCATTACAATCATTATATCTAAGATCCAAATCCAGGGATAACAAATTAACCGATCAAATATACTAAACAAAACACATGGCTTTAAAAGATTAATATTCTAGCCTAGGACTTTCAGATCAATACTGTTTTTCTCATAATTTTATCCTCAATCTATACAAATACAAGGTTAAGATGTATTTCAAGAATTACACATTCCTTCTTTACATTTTTGCTATATCAGAAGTTAATACATTCCAACTCCGTTTCAAACCAATTTGCACTCGATTATATGATCTTTATCCACTTAATTCATGTTTCAACAATATTACTTTATACATATTCAATCATATGCAGCTGCTATACAATTTTATTCGTCACTTCATTTCTAATCCATTTACAATTTCTTATAATGTATAATTGCATAAAACTTTCCTTATATGAATACTTTGGAACTCTAAATATCATATGATAATTAAGTTCAATGCTCACTATCACAAACTCCACTGTTCCATAATACTCAAGTCCATTCTATTTTCACTTCCATCACATCACTCATCTAGCTATACCCAGTTCAAGTCCTAGTCTCTCTTAGGTCCACTAATACATACTACATCATTTCCATAACACTAATTCTATAATTATACCACATACAAATTCATAGGTCACATTCATGTCATAATTTCATTCACATTGAGAAACTCAGTTTACATATCATATAAATGTATATACTTAATTATATACTCTTGTTTTATTTTCCTTTTTCATACATTCACTAAAAATGTTCCTTTATAACTGTAACAACCGTCCTAGTCCACCTACTAAACCATTCCTATCCGGAGAAACCATCAGGGCCTCTGAGCTGGGCTGCTACAGTACCAAACTGCCCTCACGGCCTTCCAACAGGATTCACTTATTCGAATTACACCCAAGACACATGAGTGCAAGTCGCCACTCTGGATCGAATACCTAACCTCCCCCTCAAGAGAGTCAGCGAGAATCATCCAGTACCATCTCTTCCAATATGATGCAAAGTATTTATTCATACAACACACATACATATATACTGACTATAATAGCACTTTATATCCATCTTAACCACATTCCCAATGTAACATTTCTTTCACTTTCATCTTTAAAAGCATTTAATATATTTCCATATCCATTTTTACCCTTTTCAATATAATGCCTTAAAATAGCTCATCCTCATTTGCTTATCCACTTCTCTTTTATACTTCAAGATAAATTCTTATACTATCAATCACTTTACTCAATTCATAATACTTTCATATGCCATATTAGTCATTTCATTTAGCTCATGTATTGCATACACATTAAACCATCAATATCCAAATAATCTTTATCAAATGCCACTAAAACTTTAACTTCTCAACTTACTACCTCACTTAAACTTCAATTTGCCAAACTCATCTTATATATTTATATATCACAAAGCAGTATTAAAACATATACTTTTCACAATTATCAAGCTCACTTCAATCATTCAAATTTCACCTATTACCACCATTACATTGAGCTTTCACAATATCCAAGCATCTCACATTTCTAACATTGAATTCACAATGTCCGTATTAAGGTAACAATACCAATGTATATTTTTATTTAACCCATATCATCTCTTTTTCCTTTAAACAAAATCTTAACTTTACATATCCATTAGTTTACCATTCAACATATATATATATCACTCACATATATATACATATGTACATTACATCCAATCATATACACATTGAGCCCAATAACCTTTATACGCTTTTCAAGTCTAGTTATTACAAATTTCAGTTTTCTTAAACTAACGTTGCTCAATCCAATTCTCACTATCAATCTTATCACGTGACCTAGCTTTGCACAAGTTCATCAATACAAGCGTAATCATTCTCAACATTAATAGACAAATAATTATATAGGTTACAAACATGCAATACTGTACGTACCTTACATTTTCAAGTGATCAACTCAATCTTTGATCACTAAAATATTACATTACATTATCACATTAAATTTACAATATTTGCATTAAAACAACAATGCAAACAACACCATTATATTTCCTTAAATTAACCAATATTTTTATTTTATTTTAGTTTTCATATCATTTCTTTCTCTAGTTTTTACTTTCAAGTAAAAACCTCATTCAGACATTATCATCCCTCTCATAATTCAAACTTATCCCACATCACATAATGCCACATCTGAGACCAACCTAGGTGTCAATGCATATACATGTATTACAAATTACATTTCAAAACTCTTCTTTGTAATTCATTTTAAACATTTCAAAACTTTTTCTTTTTAATTTCACTTAGGCCGAGAATCTCGAACCTAAGCTCTGATAACAAAATAATTGTAACACCCCGATACCCTATATAAGTACTATACGTATACCTAGTATACATACAGTAAATATATAAAGTATAAGGATGTCACTTTTCGTTACCTTTTAACAACCTGTAACAGAGTTCAAACCATAATACATTAATTTAAATAACATTTACAAAATCATTATCTTTATCAAAACTTCATTTATACATATAAATACTCTCTCGTCAGAAATACATGATAATTAAAAATTTATACATGTATGCATTACCCTCTAGTTGGTCTCGACAAACTTTACTCTTCTTGTGGCATAATAAAAGACTTCATATCTTCCATCTATATACCTGCGCGAATAAACACCTGCGCTAAGCCCGAGAGCTTAGTAGTCCAACTATAAAGATATAAACATATAGTATAGAAGTATTGACATATAATGATACATCAATTCAATATATAATTAGTTCTTATCATATCTTCTTTTCTTTTTAATTTCATCTTTAATATATCATAGCTAATTTCATATATGATGTACATATATACATAATATTATCACCAACCCCAATGCATCACCAATACTCAAAACCAATATATTAATACCCCTACATTATATATATACCATACCAATCATTATTGCAATACACACTTTACCTATCATACCACTCATTATTGCAATACACACATTACACATCATATCACTCATTATTGCAATACACAAATTACATATCATACAAATCATAAATCACATTTCCAATAAAGACAACCTTTATCATCAATCACAATTCATTTACATATTACACTTAATAACATTATATTATTCACAATTCACCAAGCATAATTCAGTATTAATACTCACAATCAATATTTCAATACTTGCATTTCACATTGACAATAAAGACAGACTCGGGCCCAAAACACTAATATGTTATTCAAAGTTCAGAGTTACTGCTTTGGTCTATAATCATAATTATCAAGCCCGTAGGCATCATATATCAATATCTCTATCCATGGATAGCGTAACAGACCCAGTCTCTTAGATCATCAACTCGGCTAAACTCGAGGTGATCCTCAACCCGGCAAGACTGTTACCAATCATATATCTCATAATTACAATTTCTCATAGTGTAACAGACCCAGTCTCTTGGATCTCAATTCAACTCAAAATGAAGAGATCCTCAACCCGGCAAGACTGTTACCTTTTTCATTTTATAGGCATGCCTCCAAACCCAGAACTCTGAAATCGAATAACACATTAGTTACACAATTCATTTATTATTTCATTATCAATCTCATCATCAATTAGGCAAACATGCCTTATCTCTTTCAATTGAATCATCATAGCCAATCACAATGGCATTGTCTCATATCATGTCTTATTTAAATTATCATTGCATCTTTGATATACATTTCAATTTCAATGTATATTACTCATGAAACACATTACCATTCACAATACATAACATAACATTGTTCAATCTCAACAATGCAATTAGGGCAAAGAACAATTGATATGATTCATAGTTTTAGGACCTTACACATGCATTTGATTATATCATTCATTGATTCAAGTGTGTTTAAAGTGTTTAGGGTTAGGTTTAAGGACCAACCTACCTTTGGAGAACCAAAGCAATGCAAGAAGAATAAAGAATTAAAACCCTAACCCACACAATTGAGGGACACGGGCAGCCACTTGAGGGACACGGTTAGGGCAATTCAACCTCTTCACAATCTAATCCAAATGGAATATTAGCAAAATGACCATATGAATAGTACATTCTGGTTTTAGACTCCATTTTATCCTTATTTTGAAAAATTGTATAAAATAATCTACTTGACTAAAAATTCTAAAATTTTTACAGAATTTAGTTTTGTATCTTAAAATCATTCTGTTAAAATTTCAGATCAAACTGAACACAAAATCGTGGTCAAATAGTTCACCTAACCAGACTGCCCCAATTGCCCTGCATCCTGGCAGCAGTTCTGAACTTTGTGAATTCCATAAATCAAATTCAATCAACGTGGTTCCAAATTATTTTTCTCAAATACTAGACTCACTAAGCAACAACATATCCAAAATTCAATTGGATATGATTTTTCTACATTTTATTAAAAATCCCGAAATATAGCTGTCTCAGTTAAGGTACCTGCTGGAACAGGTCTAATAAAAATAATCTTTCTAAACTCATAATCATTCCAAAATCGAATCAACATTTTTTTCAGTCATTCTAGACTCATATAGGCACAACATATCAAAAATTCACTTCAAGAACATTTTTCTATAATTAATTAAAAATCATACAAGTCACAGCCTTTACTAATTGTAAAACAGAAAAAAATTCACTAAACACAACTCTTACTCTTCCATCACCAACACCAACCTAGCTTCTTATCTTTAATTCCATTTCAACACTTTTACACACCATACACAAACACACTCCATCAAACTCAAACAAAATTCCAAATAGAACAAGAGAAATCAAGAGAAAACTTACCTAAGTTGTTGAATTCCACAAATCTTCAATTAAATCCTTTGATTCTCCCTTCAATTTGATGTTAGAATTAAACAAATCTCACTTTGCTCTCTCTTGTCTAAGGAGGAGCCAACCAACGTGGAGAAGAGAAGAAGAAGAAGAAGGAAATGAAGAAAAGACAAAATATCACCTCTTTAAATCTCCACCAAGTGATTCAACAAGAGTAATTACCTAAACACCCTTATACCATTTGTCTTGATTACCATTCATTACATGCCCTTTATAGTAACTTCACACTTAACAAAAATAAATATCTTCTTTCCTTGACTCTTCATTTTGACCAACTTATATGTTATATATATCATCATATACACAACATATACCATTCTCTCTAAACCCTAAATTCTTTCCCAAATCACATATACATAAACATTTTTTTCTCTATTTCTTTTCTCTTGTAATTTAACACATATATTCAATCCAATTATATAACAACAACAACAACATAATCACAACTTCTAGGGAATATATGAGGATATTACAAAAAAATTATTTAATTAAGATAACAAAAATTATTTTGGACTAATTAAAATATATTAGACAACACAAAAATTATTTTGGACTAAACAAATTATATTGGACCAGACTTGGTAAAAAATTAAGGGTCTACAGTTTGCCCCTTGCTTGAATGATCTGAAACTTTAGTGAAAGAGAGTGAAAAGCAACAAGACTTAATTTTTGAGATTGTGGAGGTTTTGGGTTCTGGACCCGGTTCGAGTTTTGGACTCAAGCATAATTCTAAGTTTTGGACCTAAGGAAAATTTGGGTTCTGGACCCGAGCTAAGTTCTGGACTTAGAAATAATTCTAGGTTCTGGACCTATGAAAAATTTGGGTTTTGAACCCGAGCTAAGTTCTGGACTTAGAAAAGATTCTAGATTCTGGACCTAAGGAAAATTTTGGGTTCTGGACCCGAGCTAAGTTCTGTACTTAGAAATAAATTCTAGGTTATTGACCTAAGGAAAATTTGGGTTCTGGACATAGAAATAAATTCTAGGTTCTGAACCTAAGGAAAATTTGGGTTCTAGACCCGAGCTAAGTTCTTAACTTAGAATAGATTCTAGGTTCTGGACCTAAGAAAAATTTAGATTCTGAACCCGAGATAAGTTCTGGACTTAGAAATAAATTCTAGTTTCTGGACCTAAGGAAAATTTGGGTTCTGGACCCGAGCTAATAATTTTTTATTTCAAAAAGTTCGGCTAATTTTTATGCATATGTCTTTTTATTGTCCCCTGGGTGTAAAAATATTTATATACCTGTAATTATTTGAATGATTAAAGTGAATAATTGAATCTACTGTTTATTTACTATGTAGTCACTGTTCATGCACTATTTACTATTCATAAATAATAAATTTACTATTTATAAATAGTAGTAAATAGTATTTACTATTGAAAATAGTAATTTTACTATTCATCAATAGTAATACAATTTATAAATAGTAAAATTTACTATTCATCAATAGTAAAGTTTACTATTCATAAATAGTAAATTTTACTATTCATGAACTGTTTTGAATTTTGTTTTTTGCTTGCCGTTTCTCTATAAAAACCCACCATTCCTTTATTTCATTGCACAGCACGATTTCAATTTCATAATTCTCTCAAATTTCTTTCAATTTTAGCATATATTTTTCAAAAACAGTGCATGCTTCGAGGTCAGGGACTCATTCTAATGCCGAGTTATTGGAGTTTATCCGGCATCATGAAGATGAAAATTTAGATATACTGGCCGGGATACCGCTCCATCGCAGTTTCAATCGAAAGAGCGAGGTAGTTATTTTTATCCTTTTTTATTTCTCTTGATTTTTCTTCTTTCTATTTTGCGCTTTTTTGTGTTTTTTTTTATTATTTTTATCTGTTATGTTATATGTTTGTTATATTTTTTTGTTATTATTTATTATTTATTTGATTTTTACTATTCATATTTTTCTATTATTTTTTATTTCTTTTTATTTCTTTTTTTTAGAAAATTTAAGAAAAATATATTAATTTAAGTAGATAGAATAATATGTACTTACCTGATATTAACTTACTTGGGTCTGTGTTAGCATGATCGTTGCGTTGTTCGGGCTGGAAGGTGTATTTACAAAGCCCGACAATGTTACGATGTAGTGCCTTCTTGGGTAAGGCAGATTATCCGAGATTGCGGCTTTGAGTACTTCATCTTACAATTGCCATCCGAGGAATATCAGATAGACCGGAGCGTAGTCCAGGCGCTTGAAGAGCAATGGTTGGATACAACCCACACTTTTCACTTGCCCATTGGAGAGATGACAATTGGTTCGGTCGATTTTACTACTATAACCGGTCTTCGATATGATAGTGTTCCAGTTCCTCTAACCAACTATATTTTAACATTTGAAGAAATTCATGAACTAATTGGTATGGAACCATCATATAAAGAGCATTTTAAGATAAAAATCGAGCCAATTCGTAGTTATTGAATGAACTATGAAGGACGGGTTGGTAGAGACACGGCCGAACAGTATGCTTGACGATTTTTATTATATCTGCTCGGGTCGACCATCTTAGGCAGCACTGAATCCTCCATCCACTTGTCAGTGTTGAGTGCCCTTTATTATCTTAGAATGGTACCATCTTCTGGCTAGGGTGAAGTTGGTCTCACGTGTCTTTACCATGGTCTTGATAAGTTTGCCGAAACAAGAAGTCTTTTGTCAGCTTGATGGCGGTTGTAGAGGTATTCTTTTCCTTCACCAATATTAATTCCACTCTTTTCTTGCATGAATTTGATCTTTACTATTATTGTAGGTATGGGCATATGAACACAACCTCGTAAGGGTACCCGGTATTTCCCGAGAGAGAGTTGGGTATCCAAGATTAAATTTCTGGTTGTCCGATCGTGTGGATGTTCCCGACTCTCATCATGTGCATACTCACCGCTATGTGTTGAGCCGCTTAACCTGGGACCAGGTAAAATAACATTAGTATGCTTTAAATTTTATGTGAAAGTTTACTTACCTTATATTATTTTGCAGGTGAATTTGGCTTGGTAGAGCCCTGAAGAGTGAGCAAACTGGTCTCCTTTGATGAAGGCTGCACTGTCTTTCCAACATTCTCGCCGAGTTATTGCTGGCCCATTGTCTAGTGGCTGGTTTCTTCGGGAGAGAGTTTATGAATGGTTTCTCGGTCCAGAGCAGCGGAGGGTTCCGATGCAAATCCTGGAATATACTTTAAATATTATGTCAATGCCAGAGGATGCATGGTGGCCGGCTCGACATGGTTATGGTGCCAAGTCATTTCTCCATTTACCAGGTCCATTTTACACCTATTTTATTCAAAGAAGACTCTTGAACTTTGATGTATCTCCTGTTGGTGTGCGGGAGATTTTCGAAGAAAATGAGGGTAGAGATGAAGAAGAACATCATGGAGCTGCAGGAGAGTCTTTTCCACATCTCGAGGCCAATACTTCTCAGGTAAAAACTTTTACCACTTTTTCCTTACAACTGCTTTTTCTTTCTTTGATTCTGTAATGATTGTTAGAGGCTGTTGGCTCATTTGATCATGAGGTTGGACCTTCTTTTACTGCCCCTTCATTTGCTCATTCTGGCCCGCCAGATATGCCATCTCATCCGCAAGGCATTGATATGAACTACCTGGTAAATTCCTTATTTTATGGTAATTTATGCTATATGTATGCATGATTATGTATGCTCTTACCTTTTCATTTTTGGCTCACAGCGGATGCTCGAAGAACAAAATAGGAAACTTCAAGAAGAGTTGGCTGCAAGTCATTAGCAGGCTTCTCATTTTGAAAGTTTATATCATCAATTCGAACAAAATTTTCGAGACTTTCGATTTCAGGGGATGAGGGATCCCAGCGCTTCTTCATCAAGAGGCCCCCAGACTGATGAACATGAGATCCTTTCGTCTGCTTCTGATGAGGACCATGACGGATCGAAACCTCAAGGTAATAGGGATTTTGGTGCCCCTGCTTCAGGTGATCCTAGGACGAGTAATTTGCAGAGTTTTTGTGCTCCCGCTTTGGGCGGACTCGGGACGAGTGATTTGCCCCCTTCTCCAACAGGCGACGATTTTTTCAAGGCTTTATTTGATGACCTACCACCACCCTCTTAGTGATATGTAAATAATGTAGCAATTGTAAAATATTGTACAATAATGAAAAAAATACAATTTTCCTCTTTACTGTAACCACATCATTTGCTAAACCCAATCCAACGTGGTAAAGGAAATTCATTGCTAATTCCTTTCCTTATGCCATATGGTCTTATTCTTTCCCATCACCTTTTCCTTTTCACTTTTGGAAAAGGTTTGTTTCTTCTATATAAATCACCCTTCATGCCATATTTCAATACAAAAGCTAAAATTCTTTCTCTTTCAACGTGAAGAGTCTCTTTAACAATTTTAATTTTTTCTTCATTGATTCACCATGACCGAGCATCATATAAAGAAGATAAAAATTCTATTTAAGAATATGGATGCAATTCATTGGAAGCAAATATCATGGTCAAAACTTGATGTTTTAAAATCTTTTCAAAATGTCAAATTGGACCACTCCTTCTTACATGCCGTGGCTTCCTTTTGGAATACGGATTCTAGGGTATTTAAAATTAATGGCTTTAAAATATGCCCCTTGATTGAAGAATTTGAGGCCATCCTTGGATATCCAAATAATCAACAAATGGCGTTACCCACATTAATTTCCAAAACTCAACAGAAGATGCAAATGTTATTTCAAATTCCAAAACCCGAAGTTCTTCGGTTGATGAGAGGTGAAAAAATTCTACTTCCTCCTTTGATTGACTTTTGTTTCTCTCATTTGGCCCCTACTAAGGCATGGGGAGGCATGCTCTGTCTTTGCTTGCTCGGCCAATTCTTGCTTGTTCCTTCTAACGGTGATATTGATCCACGAGTATTAGATATTATGGACCAAATGGAAGGAGGCTTGTCGCTGGTACCTGTGATCTTAGCCGAGACCTTAAATGGATTAGATAGACTGAAATCAGGATTGTCAAAGAGACTGACTGGGAGTCCATTGCTGCTTCAGGTAATTACCTAAACTGCCCTTTCGGGTTTTCAATTTAGGTTTTCTTTTTTCTTCTTTCCTTTATTGCTCTAATTTTTGCCTAGTCTGCCCATGTGGGTTTTTGGAACTAGCAAGCTATCCTAATTTTTGCCTAAGTTGCCCTCACGAGTTTTCAACTTGGCGGACTTTTTTTTTTAATTTTAATTCATTTTCCACAGATTTAGCTTCAGGAGCGTCTTTGTTTGCTTGATACTCCATCCATGGACTTTGCCAGATACCTGCCACATCATCATTCTGCTAGGAAGCTACTCCATCCTACTTCTTCATATGCTGATTGGGTCGACTGGATCCACTCACGCTCTGAAGTCAATATCCGTTGGTTGGTACCTTGGTGGAAGATTTCTCGTATCACCATGTGAACATACTTGATGTATGTTCCTCTTGCCGCCCTTCGTCAAGGTACATGCTATGATCCTCGCCGACTTGGCAGTAAGTATGGAGCCAAGACTCGTGATTCTGACTTAACTCCAGACTTAGACATACCTTGTTTGACTAAAGCCTACTTGGATCGGCTGAGGCAAAGTTAGGTTGCACGTTACATTTATCGACTGCCATAGATTTTACATTTGTCAATTCAGAAAGTATATTGTTGGGATGAAAAATAATTAAAGTAATAAAAAGATGCTTCTTTTTTATTTATAATTTGTCATCACCTTTTGCTACTGTGTTTATTTATTTCATCCATTTCTAGTCAAATACTTACAACAGTGCACATAGAACAATTTTAACATTAATTATGTTTTATTAAATTAGGGAACAACCAAACATTAAGCCAGCATACACAAGATTACTCCTGTTGCCAACTAGCCCTTTCGGGTTTTCTAATTGACAATTTTCTCTCTTTTAGCCCTAATTGTTGCCTAGCCCGCCCTTTTGGGTTTTTGGGACTATCCGACTGCTCTAACTTTTGCCTAGGCCGCCCTTTTTGGGTTTTCAACCTAGCGAGCTCTTTCTTTTTATTTTTCATACATAAAACTTCTTCAACCTATCAATGTTTACTGGCTCACTAAATTTGTTCCCGTCCATGTCTGACAATTTTACCGCACCCTTGTTCATGACTTGTTTCACGACATATGGCCCTTCCCAACTAGGCTTGAACTTCCCTCTTGGATCAGATACATTAGGCTTACATTGCTTCAACACCAAATCCCCAACTCTGAATTTTTTGATTTTAACCCTTCTATTGTAGGCCCGAGCTATCTTCTTTTGATACAGTTGGTGATGATACAGTGCTTTTAACCTTCTCTCTTCTAGTAAACCTAACTGTGTGTATCTGCTCGCTACCCATTCCATTTCAGGCTGTTCAGCTTCCAAGACTACTCTTAATGACTTGATTTCTATTTCAATTGGTAACACTGCTTCCATCCCGTAAACCAAAGAGAACGGTGTCATTCCAGTAGGTGTTCGCACACTTGTCCTATATTCCCATAAAGCAAAGGGAAGCATCTCTTACCAATCCTGTAAGTCTTGGTCATCTTGAATAGAATTTGCTTAATTATTTTGTTTGCTGCTTCAACCGCACCATTAGCCTTTGGTCTATAAGGAGAGGATCGATGATGATGGATTTGGTACTTCGAGAATAAATCCTTAACTGCCCCTTGAAACTGAACCCCATTGTCTGATATCACACTATGTGGGACCCCGTATCTGTAGATGAGGTTCTTTTCAATAAACCTAGCCATTTGGCTTGCACCCAGTTTATTGAAGGATTCAGCTTCGACCCATTTTGAAAAATAATCTACCGTTACCACAATGAATCGGTGACCGTTTGAAGCTGTCGGATGTATCTCTCCTATAATGTCGATACCCTAGGTGGCAAATGGCCAGGGTGAAGACCTAGAATGTAATTCTTTAGGAGGCATGTGATTCAAGTTACCATGCATATGATATTGTTGGCACTTCTTTACAAACTTAATACAATCTTTCTCCATGGTCAACCAGTAATAACCTTGTAGAATAATCTTCTTAACTAGGGCCAAACCATTCATGTGTGGACCGCAACTTCCCGCATGTATCTCTGACATGATGCGCTCCACTTCAGGCTTTCTTAAGCATCTCAAATGCACCCCATCAGGCCATCTTCGATATAACTCGACATGGAAGGTAATGTATTGTAATGACCACCGCCTTATGGCTCTTCTTTCTTTCTTTGTTACCCCCAGTGGGTATTCTCTTTCCTCTAGAAATTGCCTTATAGTATCATACCACGCATCATGGTCTGTATCAATTTCCATGATTGTCTCATATTCATAGTAAGGAGTTGATGAACTAGTCAAGATCAAAGTCTTAAGAAATAAACTGACAGGATTTTCCCATACCGAAGCCAATGTGGCCAGGGCATCAGCCATCTGATTTTCTTCTCTTGACAGGTGTATAAACCTACACTCCTTAAAATTCTTCTTCATCATGGTCAAGTAATGGTGGTATGGTTTTAATTGTTCTTCTTTCAACTCCCACTCTCCATTTACTTGGAATACTACTAGCAATGAATCACCATAAATTTGCACCTTATCCACCTTCATAAACATTAGGGTTTCCAAACCAAAAATACAAGCTTCGTATTCCACCATATTATTGGTTGCCCTAAATTTCAAATTTTTGGCTAAAGGGATAAGTTCCCCTTCAGGCGATTCTAGTACAACTCCCAAGCCTGTTCCTTTCCTATTTACTGCTCCATCAAAATAAATTTTCCACCCTTGTATTTCAATTGCTTCTAAATGTTCATCCGAAAATTCCAAGATTACCTCTTCGCTTTCTGGTAATGGTTGTTGGGCCAGGAATTCTGCCACCACTCTACCTTTGATTTTTTTCCTAGTTACATACTCAATCTCAAATTTTACTAATATTATCAACCATTGACCATATTTTCCAATCAAAGAAGGTGTCTCCCTTAAGTACTTCATTGGATCCAACCTGGAAACTGCTTGCACACTATACGATTGAAAGTAATGCCACAGCTTCTTAGAAGACCAAACTACGGTTATACAGGTCTTTTCAATGACACTATACTTAATTTCATAAAGTAGGAACTTTCTACTCAAATAATAAACTGCATGCTCAATCCCAAACTCATCTGCTTGGGCTAGCATGGCTCCTATCGACTCTTTTTCTACAGCTGAGTATAGTAATAGAGGTTTGCCAGGTTTAGGTGGTCTTAAAATAGGTGGATTCAATAAATACTCTTTTATTCATTCAAAGGCCTTTTGACATTCTTCATTCCATATGACCGGCTGATTCTTTCTAAGCAATCTGAAGATAGGCTCATAGATTGTTGTGAGCTTTGCTATAAATCTGCTAATATATTGTAATTTACCAATGAATCCCCGAACTTCTCTCTCCATCTTTGGAGTTGGCATATCCCTGATTGCTTTGACTTTCTCAGGATCAATCTCAATGCCATTCGGACCAATTACATGTCCCAACAATTTACTTGAGGTAACACCGAATACACACTTCTTCGGGTTAAATCTTAGCTTATATTTCAAGGCTCTATCGAAGAATAATTCTAAGTTTTGGAAGTGTTGCTCCCTTGTGTCCGATTTAACAATCATATCATCAACATATACTTTCACTTCTTTGTGCATCATGTCATGAAATAGTGTGGTGGCCATCCTTTGGTAGGTTGCTCTAGCATTCTTTAAGCCGAACGGCATCACCCTATAACAAAATATACGCCATGTAGTAATGAAAGCAGTTTTGGCTTTATCCTCTTGGGCCATTAACACTTGATTGTATCCAGAAAATTCATCTACAAACGAGTGTAGCACGTTAGAGGCTGCACTATCAATGAGAACATCTATAAGAGGTAAAGGGAAATCATCTTTAGCGGAAGCCTTGTTCAAATCTCTATAGTCCACACAGACCCTTATTCTCCCATCTTTCTTTGGCACGGGTACTATGTTGGCTAGCCAATCTGGATATTCTATGACTTCAAAGAACTTCACTTGTATTTGCTTAGTGACCTCTTCTTTAACCAATTCAGCCCACTCAGGTCTTAATCGCCTAAGCTTTTGTTTGACAGGTTTTATGTTAGTGTGAGTTGGAATATGATGCTCGACTATGTCTCGATCTATCCCCAACATATCTTTATAAGACCAAGCAAACACTTCTTCATATTTTTTGAATATTTTTTCAAATCTCTCTCTCTCATCAGGAGTAAGGTCGGATGCTATGCTATTTGAATATATGCAACCATCAAGAGAAACATCACACAAGTAAGAAAAATCAGACTTTATTGCATTCATTTTGGAAAAGAAAACATAATCATCCTCATACAAAGCAGACAAATTAAAATCAAAATCAAAGTCATTGTTCTCAGAATCATATGGTAGGATGTCTTCAAATTTTTCTTCAACCAGGGCAGCAATCTCTTCTGGAGTCTTCTCGGCTTTCAGGACAGCTTCATTCTTCTCTTTTGGATTGGATTCTTTGCTGGTTGGCAAGGTGAGTTCTTTCTTCACTTGCTCCACTAGCTCGGCAACATCTGTAAAAATTTTAAAATCTGTGATTAACTTACCCATGAACATGATCGGCTCGGGCTTTCGTTGGAGTTGTCCCATATCTGGAGCCTTGACAAAGATTTTTTCAAGTGGTGGGAAGCTCATCTTTTCACTCTTCTTTGGTTGGACATCGTTGTCTTCATCATATCCCAATCTCTTCTTGGATGTTTGAGTACTAAAGTCTGGCAGCTTTGTCAAACCGGCTTTACCTTTTCCAAGACCAGCTCCAGGAAGGTAGTTCATGTTTTTCATCATATTCAAGACTTTGGAGTTCACTACTTCATCATCAAAAATTACAGCTACTTGAAAACCATTGAGAGGCCTCTCAATCATTAGAGCATTAACAATCTCATTATCTTTAGCCTCAATGACCACTGTATCATTTCCGTTGGGGAACTTGATCTTTTGATGAAGGGTGGAAGGAACTCAACCAACAGGATGAAACCATGGTCGCCCCAAGAGCAAGGCGAAGGTAGCCGGTATGTCTAAAGCAACAAACTCAACAATAGATTCAATTGGACCAACCTTGACAGCAGCTTTGAAAGTCCCTTCAGCATGTCTTTTAGTGTTGTCATAAGCCCGAATTGTTACCTCGGTGTTGCGCTCGAATTAAGTACTACTACAAGCATCACTCACAAGTATATGAGGTAGTTGTAGCAAAGGTGATCGCCCCAAGGTCGTTTCCCCAAGAAGTTGTAGTTCGTAATAGCTTGATTGACAAATTATTTAAATGCAGAAGTTTGTTGTGTTGGAATGGTGCGGGAATAATTTAAACCTAAGATTAAGGAGTGTAGGGTTGATGTATGAAGGTTGTACAAGATCAAATCGATTCTTGGGAAGGTGCCTAGGGTTATAGGTCCATTCAATCAAAGCTCAATTATCAAATTATCCATTAACATAACCTTGTAAATTAATTTGTTCCTTAAGGTTAATTAGTCAATCACCAATTCATTAGTTCTCACATTCATGAATTAACAATAACCAATTATTTCACATTATCAAATTAATGAAACCCTAGAACTTATATTTCTAATTCATTCATAGGGTGGTCGATTATATAGTTCCGATATTGGATTTCACCTCTCGGTCCATCATCCAATATTCAAAGATCAATAGGTAGCTAATCTATCAACCTAGCATTTAATGCAATACAATCAACCAATCAACAAGGAACATCAATGTAAATATCAAATCAAGACATTCAACCAAATATACTACAAACCCTAGGCATGGGTATTTAACTCAATATCATCAATTTAAAACATTCATTCAACTCAATATAAAACAAATACAAATTGTCCATTGCAATATCAATTCTCTTAATACAAAAATAACAATAAGAAATGAATTAAAAGAGAAAAAACCCCTTGTGAAGATGCCAATAGTAGGATTACTACTCTTCGTCCTAGCTCCACTTTGATGAAGAACTCAAGCCCTCTTCAATGGTTGATTCCCCTTTGCAATATGGAATGGAGCTTTCTCTAGTCACCAAGCCTTTCAATGATTATGCCTTTGGAAGATGGAATGGAGCTTTCTCAAGTCACCAATCCTTCAATAAAGCTTCTTCAACCTTCAAGAGATTGTTTAACCCAATTTATCCGAAAGAACCTCAAAGATCTTGTCAATGGAAGATGGATAAGATGAAAATGGAGGATGAAGATGAAGGGACAAGTAGAGTGTCACTCTCTCCTCATCCCAAATCGTGTTTGCCCCCTCCTTCTCTTTTCTTTTCTCTCTCTCTCAAACCCTAGCCGTCTCCTCCTCCTCTTTTTCTGTCTTGCGAAAGAACTTAAATAGATATTAAAGGTGACACGACTAAGCTTGATTTGGCTTGGCCGTGTCTCTCATTTTTCTTTGGGATACGGCCAAGCTTGCTGGCCGTGTCCTTCACTTTCTTCTTCTTTCTTTCTTTCTTTTCTTTGTTCTTCAAGGAGTGACACGGCCAAGCTTGTGGTCATGTCACTTGGGTGTGTCACCTTCTTCTTCTTTTCTTTCCTTCTTTGCTTAGTCCAGGTGTCTTTGGCATGAAATGGGACACGGCCAAGCTTGCTGGCCGTGTCATGTGTCACGGCCAGTGACTTGGCCATGTCATTGAGTGTGTCTCTTCCTGCTTCTTCATTTTTGCTCTTTAGGTGTGACACGGCCAGTGGCTTGGCCGTGTCTCTTGGTCGTGTCAAGCTTTGTCATCACCATTCTTTAAGGGACACGGCCAGGCTTGATTTGGCTTGGCCATGTCTTGCTTGGTTCATGCTTTTCCTGCACTGTTTTGATCTTCCAAGGGAGTTTTTGCACTTATACCTAAAACAAACACTTTAAACAAACTTAAAACAAAAATCAATCAAAACATTAAATAAAAACATATAAAAATTGTACTAAAAACAAGTACAAAATTGATCTAAACACTCGGTTGGGTTTAGACCTCTTGTTGACATGGCTAGTGTCACGACCCAATTTGTACATATTTACGGTACATCCATGTACAGTACATCCGTGTACAGTAAGAGGAGCCATCCCGAGTAACCACCAAAGAACACGAAGTGAAAGGAAGCTCTATAGGACAAAAAGGACCTAACTGAAAAGATTGTAAAGTTTTGTGGAGGTGGCTGTAATTAACAAAAATGGTTCCGGAGGTCCTTAATAGTGCACATAACAGACTCCAGAAATGGAAAGTAGAGAAAAATTGAGTAGCAACGGTGCGACACGGTTTTTCCCGAAAATGCACGGTTTGGAAGATATAGGGGATTTTGACCAGGGGCATCATGGTCATATTTAAAAGTGTCTCGAAAGTAATAATGGATCTCAAAAATGAAAAGTAGAGGAAAAACCGAGTCAAAAAGTGTACCACAGCATTCGGCGAAAGTTCGCGGTTTAAAAGTTACGAACAAGTAACCGCCGGAGGGTATTTTGGTCTTTTCACATTTTAGACTATAAAATTACAGCACAAGGAGGTTGGGGGCCAAAATATAATTAAAATGAAGTCCAAGGGCTTGGGTTGTAAATAAATAAAAGAATGAGACATTTGGACCAATGAGAATTAGCCATTTTCCCACATATGTGTACCAATGGGAAATCAACTTTTACACCATGACATATTACCCTCTCTTGGCTGCCATTTGGAGGAGAGAACACCACAAAAATAAAGCCAAGAACTCTCTTTGTTCTTGCTTGGCCGAAAATAAGAGAAAGGGAAAAGAGAGAGAGATTGTTTTTTTTTTTCAAGTAGCTAAATTTGGAGAAAAAAGAGAGGTTGCAAACTTGGGTGGAGAATAAGATTTTAAGGTAAGGAAATTCATCTATGGTTCTATTTCTTTCATTGGTTATAGTATTTGTAAGATAAAAATGAAAGAATAAATATGATGATTATAGAAAATTTAAGAAGTTGAAGAAAAGTGAAAGAGATGATTTGCACATATAAGATTAAGGATAAAAAGGATGACTAGTAGTATTAGTTAGCAAAATAAGGCATGAAGCACTTAAATTTTATTATGTTCTTGACATGGATTTTATGAAAATTATAGGAAATCAACAAGTGAGAGAGAAGGAAGCAAAGAAGACATAAAAGAACTAGAAACAAGTGAAAAGAATTAAGGTTTGGTACTTAAATCATTGCCCTTTTCAATTAATTCACATATTTTGCATTATGGGACTTTTGAAATGGTTTTGAAATAATGTTATTATGTGTGGTAAATATGTGGGAAAGTGCTCTTGAACCATTTGTAATCAATTGATTGTGAAAAGAATGAAAACAAAACAAACTAGCTAAATTTGTTCAATCATTCATAAACTTTGAAGAACTTTTAATCATCCCTTTGGTTTGATTTTTGAAAGAGGAACCCTTAGTCCTTCAATGGTATCACAAAAGGAGTCTAAAAATCAATTTTGCAAGAAAAAAATGAATTTCCCTCAAATTTTGAAAATTGGGCCGAATGGTCCCTTTTGGGCACCATTCTGCAGCTTTCATTTTGGGCAGTCCGTTGAAGGGGCAAACGAAAGAATTTTTTGACGAAATTTTACATGCATTTAGTTAACTTATGAAAGTGTTTTCCTGCAAAAATTCATCCAAAAATAAGGTTGTTTACTTGGTCAAAACTGTTGCCAAAGTTGAATGATTTTCAGCAGTAAAATCAGATTTTACTATTTAGTTGTCGCGCGCCATTGTGTTGTCAATTTTACACACCGTGCTACTATTCATTTGGTCATTTTTCTAAATGTGTTAAAACTTGAATATTATGATATAGATTGATGTTATATCATTTAAAATGACACGAAAGGGGTTTGGAATAATCAGAAAGGCATCATGAGAAGTTATCTTAGTAATATATGCCTTATGGAAAAATCATGACCTATTGAATATCATGACCAAAGTAATTTAATAAATTATTTATGCTCTACTTGGTATATCAGAACCCTTGAGATAAGGGTATGATGCATCATACTATTACTGCAGTACTGCTTATGACATGATATGATATTCCGGCTGAAGGCCGATGATTACAATGACATGATCAATGATGCAATGATAATGGCCATTGGCACATGTGCAAGAATTATGACGAAAGATAATGAAATATGATCATGACGAGATATGTTTATCATGACCCTTCCTTATCCGCTGACGTTCTGTTAAACCAGTAGAGCAACCAAAATGATAAAAGCAAGAGAAATGATTTAAATTCAAATTATTCAATCAAGCCTTTTTACCATCTGTGTTTTGTATTGATTCCTTTCAAGTATTTAAAGTATATAAATGTATGTTCAAATCATTCTTTCATTTTATTATTTTATTGCAATGATTTAAGTACCCACTAAGCAATTGCTTAGCGAGTTTAGTTTCCCTCTAAACTCGTAGGTTAAACAAGGAGACGAGATTGCAGCATGTCCTGCGCAGCTGGCCTTGACTACTACTTTGGGTAGGAGTTTGGATATGATTGATTGTAGTAATATGGAATGTACATAAGCTTGTATGATCTAGCAAATTAATGTATAATAATGAAAAGCTAGAACACGTACACTGCTAGTAATTTAATAAATCTTATTTGGGTTTAGCACTTATGTATGCAAGTATAGAAGTGTGAATTCTTCTTGCAGGATTGTAGTTGAGGTTATAAGGGTGGATTATTGGGAGTGTGCCTGAGTTGAATTGTGAAACAAAATGTTTTTCAAAAATTAAAAAAATCAGTTTTGGCAACACTTGGGACCTCCATTTTTAGGGGAGGTTATGGCAAATTTTTTTTTTAAATCTGCACTTAAAATTGGCTAAGTAAAATATTAAGACACAACCACCATGAGTTAACAGTCCATCTTGGTCTATAAACATAGACTAAGATGGGGTGTTACAACTAGCCTTGGTAATATCTTAAGTGGACAAATATTTATGGCAGACCCATCATCGACCATTATACATGGAGTCCTCTTCCCCTTGACTTCTATTTCGATAAAGAGAGGGCGGATGTGGTCTCTCCCCTCCTCCGGTAAATCCACACCTGAAAAAGAAACTGCTTCCATATTAACTTCGCTCTTCTCTTTAAAAACGACATAAACACTGAAATAAACTAAAACTATCACAATTAAAGAAAACACTAAACAAACCAATTAAAACTAACAAAATACCTAAATAAAACAATAATTAACATAACAAACAAGACACAAAACTATAACAAAAACTAATAAAACAACTACCCCACACAAAACTTTGCTTGTCCTCAAGCAAATTCACATGGCATAAATTAAACATTCAAACAATCTTAACTATAATTCCAGCATATAGATGAAAAACTTCAAGACATCAGACATAAATAATTGCAATTTCCTTCAATCAAGGATTTTCTTAACTCATTCATTAATCCAAGCATACAAATCTTATCTCTCATCTAAGTGTTTCACTCGATTTCAAAGGTTAATCACTCAAACCACTCATGAGTGCATACTGCCATAAACTTGCTTAATTATCCAATCTCCCTCACTGATTTTCTCAAGAAATAATCCGAAGGTCTTTTATTTGGATGTAATGGGGCTAAGGTGTAGGTGTGAGAAAAGGCATTTAAGCTAGAGCATCAAGAAATAGAGTATCTAAATTAGACAATACTATTGCTAAGAAATTCACAACTCCCTCAAATGGCATACTCACCAATCCTTAATAATCTTACATACTTGCACACTTAAAAGAAAAGTACATGAGTCAACATTCCTCTAATGCTAGAAAATATATGAATTTTGTATATATATATATCTCTTCTTTTTTTTTTTATATTATTATTATATTTTTTTTATTATTTTATCATCAAAATTTATATATATATATATACAAAATATAAACTTGCATAGAACATCTAGCTTAAAATGTAGAGGAAAGGAATAATTAACTCTTAATCCAACACAATGTGCAAAGTATGCATTTCAACCCCAAATAGCAATACCATTTTTTTTTTACTTACCCCACACTTTGAAATAAACTACCCTATTGTCAAATCATAAAACTCCATTCCTTAATGCAAAGGTATGATGATAATAAGAACATGTTAAGTTGAGAATTGTGTTGATCAAACAAGAAACGGTTAATGGCTCAACTTGGCTCACTAAGGAAATCAATATTAAGGGAAGTCTTTTTAAGCTAAAGGGGCTAACCTAATTTGCCTTCATCATTTTAAAACTTGAGATTAAATCATAATGTGAGTTCAATAAGTATGCAAAAGCAAACTCTAGAGATGCAACATCATGAAGGTGCACACTTAAGAAAAGAAAATCAATTGACAAAAATATCAAATTTATGAGGCTCAAAACTCACACAGGTGGGTTCACAAAGATTATATGTCATGAATTGCAGAATGCGAAAATTGATCCCGAATGAATTCAAAAGCTCATTTCTATGATGATACTAAAGTCTCAACTATAATGCTAGAATCAAAGAAAATATCAATAAATTTTCAACAATTATGCCATGCACAACAAACACAATAAGCAAAACAAGACAAACATTAAAGGAAAACTTAAAGAGTACCCCACACTTAAAATTTACATTGTCCTCAATGTAAAACAAGAATAGTAAATAAAAAGAGTTAAAGGACAACCTGTCTTCCATCGTATTGGTGAGGCAAAACCCTAGCTTTCCATCACAAACACAAAAGTTCAAAAACAAAAGTACATTATATAAAAATAAAATATCCAAATATAAAGGTTAACATGAAAACAAAAACGAGAAATAAGAACAAAAATACATTAAACAAAATAAAGCAAGGATCTCAAAATCTATGGAAAAGGCGGTCGTGAAGATGATGCAGCTGAGGGATGGAGACTCAAGATCTTCGCAAGGTTACTGTTAATCTGTTCCAACTGCTGCAAGACCTCAGCATCGTTATGGTCCACCTTGCTATCCAGTCGATCCACTTTACCCTTCAGGGCCTCAATCCTCAGAAGTACCTCTTGATGTTCCGAGACCGGAGCATCCTCATCTAGGCCAAGAGAATCCGAGTTGGACTCCTCTTGGACCCGTGCTCTCTTCTGCCTGTCCCCCGATGCTTCAGGCTCATCTGAAGGCATCACATAAGTCCCTCTCCTACGCACCACCATGTGCATCTTCTCAAGTGTAGCTAAATCCAAAGTGTCATTACCCAAAATTCTAGTCATACGACTATTACTCGGGTCAAAATCCTCAACAAGGGCTACTACTAATGTGGTGATCAATCCTCCAACACAAATCGCCCCCCTCCTTTTATCAGCCACAGTATAAAAAATATCAGCTAACCAATAGCCGGCACTCACAACCATTTCATTCAAAACACAGTCTAGGAAAAATAACTCACTCGACTCAACCACACCCGGGCTCTCCTTCCGAGCAAAGAATCCGCAAGACATAAACCTATGCAAGTACCTCAAAGCGGGATTTTTTTAATTTAGATGCCTTGGCCGATTTGGCCACATAAGTACCCGAGCCTAAAGCTCCCCAAGCAAATTGTTGTCTAAATTCTTTAGGTACCGACCTTTCCCCATGCTGATGAAAACCATAGATAGCATTTAACTGATCAATATTAAGCTCAAATGATTTACCCATCAATTTAAACATCATTCTCTTGCAGATTTTCTTACCATCTCTTTCCACATTAAGAGATGTCAAAAATTCTAGAGTAAGCTCCTCAAACTGCAAAGGTCTCAATGAGACAAAAGTCTCCCACCCAAGAAATTGCACATATCTATAAAAATTAGTCCTAATTTGCAGGGCATCTAGAGATTTGTCATTCACATACCTTGTCGGGAAAAAACCCCGAGCCAAAAGAGATGCCCTCTTAAAAGATGAAGTTGAGGAAGAGGAAGAAGCTCCTTCGGTAGTAGATTTCTTCTTCTTGCGGTGTGAGACAGTTTTAGTTCTTGGCATCTTGAGATCTGAAAAAAGTAACACCCAAAACTGAATTACATCAAAATTATATGAGTAAAGAGGAAGTTTCAAGTGATTATCTCAAGTTTTGTTGAAGAAATTTGAAGTTTTAATGGAAAAGTTGGAGTTTTGAAATAAAATAAATGGTTTTGGTGATACAGAGAGTGAGAGAGCGATAGAGACGAAGATAGAAAATTTAGGGATTTATGAAAAGAACTAGGCTAAATCGGGTTTTAAAAGTGGAAAATTTGAGGGACACGGCCGTGTTAGTGGGTGCTTGGCCGTGTCTGGTGTGTGAAAGTGAAGGGACACGGCCAAGTCAAGGTGACACAGCCGTGTCTGATAGTCTTGGAGGGACACGGCCAGGTGACTTGGCCGTGTCCCCTGGGTGTGTCCTATTCTGTGCAAAATTGCAAAATCTAAAAATTTTGAGGAAGCTTGGCCGTGTCCAGTGTGTGACACGGCCAAGGGACAATGCCAAGTCCTTTGGCCGTGTCACCTACTGCCTTTTATTAACTTAAACTTTTTTTTATTCAATGATTTTGCACCCCTTCATCTTTAAACACCCTAAAACACAAAGTAAAGAAAAACCAATCAAAGCACAGTCCATTTATTTAAACCGAACATAAAATCAATACTTGGTAAATTTAAAATTACAACTATGAAAAATAAACGCAAACCGATGGGTTGCCTCCCATTTAGCGCTTCTTTAATGTCATAAAGCTGGACATCATGCAAGGCCTAGGGATCACGGATCAAAGTGCTATCAATGATCCTCACTTCCTGAAATCCTTCATTGTATGGCTTAACTCTCTGTCCATTCACTTTAAAAGTCTCACCTGTTTGAGAGTTAAGTAATTCGATGGCACCAGAAGGATACACCTGAGTTATCTCGAAAGGACCACTCCATCGAGACTTGAGTTTACCTGGAAAAAGACGGAGTCATGAGTTAAAAAGTAAAACCTTCATACCTGGACTCAATGTCTTTCGCACTATAATTCTATCATGAAGTGCTTTAGTGCGATCCTTGTAAATTCTCGAGCTCTCATAGGCCTCATTTCTCAGCTCATCCAACTCTGAAATTTGCAGAAATCGTTCTCTCTTCGCTTTATCCAAGTCCAAATTCAGAGTCTTGATTGCCCAATATGCTCTATGCTCCAACTCCACTGGTAAGTGACAAGCTTTTCCAAACACCAATCGATATGGACTCATACCTAGAGGAGTTTTGAAAGCAGTCCAATATGCCCATAGTGCATCATGCAATTTGTTTGCCCAATCCTTCCTGGATGTGTTGACTGTTTTCTCCAGAATTCCTTTTAGCTGCTTGTTTGATGTTTCCACTTGCCAAGAAGTCTGTGGATGGTATGGGGTTGCCACCTTATACTTCACACCAGATTTGTGCATTAACTTCTCAAAAAGCCTGTTGCAAAAATGGCTCCCCCCATCACTGACTATCACCCTTGGTGTTCCAAACCTGCTAAGAATGTTTTCCTTCACAAATTTAACAACAATATTAGCATCATTAGTACGGGTGGGGATTGCCTCCACCCATTTGGAAACATAGTCAACAGCAACTAAAATATATTCAAAACCAAAAGACTTGGGGAAAGGCCCCATGAAGTCTATTCCCCACACATCAAACAGTTCAACAACAATATATGACTGAAGGGGCATTTCATTCCTCCTCCCAATGTTACCTACTCTTTGGCAATGATCACAGTGCTTACAATACTCTTGAGCATCTTTAAATAAAGTAGGCCAGTAAAAACCACTTTGTAGCACCTTTTCTGCAGTGTTCCTTCCTCCAAAATGACCCCCATAGTGAAGGTCATGACAAAATTGAAGAACACTCAGTTGTTCTTCCTCAAATACACAGCTGCGAACTATCTCATCTTTGCAAATCTGGAATAGATAAGGTTCATCCCAAAAATAAAACTTACTCAAGTGCAGAAACCTTTTCTTTTCCTGAAAGGACATGTTAGATCTCAAAATACCACAAGCAAGATAGTTAGCAATATCTGTAAACCAAGGGGCATTAATTACCATAAACAGATGCTCATCGGCAAATTCTTCTAAATTTTTATGAATGCTATCAGATGCAAGATTTTCACTAAAGAAGGGTAATCTGGAAAAATGATCAGCAACAACATTCTCACTACCCTTAGTATCCTTGATTTGGAAATCAAACTCTTGCAATAACAACACCCATCTAATTAAGCGCGGTTTAGCATGTTGTTTTGTTAACAGATATTTAAGAGCTGCATGATCAGAATGCACAATAATTTTTGACCCAATTAAATATGCTCTAAATTTGTCTAAAGCAAAAACAACAGCTAACATTTCCTTCTCAGTTGTGGTGTAGTTTATTTGTGCACTATTCAGGGTTAAACTGGCATAATAAATTACTCTCAAGTATTTGTCAACCCTTTGCCCAAGAATAGCTCCTACTGCATGATTAAAGGCATCACACATGATTTCAAAAGGTAAAGACCAGACAGGAGCTACAATCACAGGTGCACTAGTCAATTTTTCCTTAAGGGAATTAAAAGCTTGCATGCATTGTGCTGTAAATTCAAATGGAACATCTTTCCCCAATAAATGGCACAATGGTTGGCTTATTTTGGAAAAATCCTTAATAAACCTCCTGTAAAATCCTGCATGCCCTAAAAAACTTCTTATTCCCTTAACAGAGGCAGGTGGGGGTAACTTAGCAATCAATTCAATTTTAGCCTTAACCACCTCAATCCCTTTACTTGACACCACATGACCTAAAATAATGCCCTGGGTAACCATAAAATGACTCTTTTCCCAACTTAAAGTGAGGTTACATTCAATGCAACTCTCAAGCACACGAACAAGTTTATTGAGGCAATTATCAAAAGAATTACCAAAAACATAAAAGTCATCCATAAATACCTCAATAAAATCATCTATCATGTCAGAGAAGACAGACATCATGCATCTCTGAAAAGTTGCAGGTGCATTGCACAAGCCCAAGGGCATACGTCTAAATGCATAAGTCCCAAAAGGGAAAGTAAAGGTTGTCTTGGACTGATCCTCTGGAGCTATTGGCACCTGATAGTAACCTGAAAGGCCATCCAGAAAACAATAATGTGAGTGTCCAGAAAGTTTATCTAACATCTGATCAATAAAAGGAAGAGGGAAATGATCTTTCTTTATAACATTGTTCAACTTCCTATAATCGATGCACATTCTCCACCCAGTAGTAGTCCTAGTAGGAACCAATTCATTATTCTCATTTTTCACCACAGTGATTCCAGATTTCTTAGGAACTACATGTACTGGGCTCACCCACTCACTATTAGCTATTGGGTAAATTACTCCTTCATCCAGTAATTTGAGCACTTCTTTCTTAACCACTTCACTCATATTTGGGTTAAGTCGCCTTTGGGTCTCCCTCACAGGTTTAGCTCCCTCTTCTAAAGTGATTCTATGCATGCACATTGAAGGGCTAATACCCTTGATGTCACTCAATCCCCAACCTATTGCTCTCTTTAATCTTTTAAGCTCACTCACCAACCTCATCTCCTCCCCTTCACTAAGTTCACTAGATATTATCACAGGTAAAGTGTTGTGATCTCCTAAAAACACATATTTCAGGTTCTTAGGCAACTCTTTCAGCTCTAACTCTAGTGAGGGGTTCTTCTCTTCTTTTTGAATGGGGGAAGGTTCAAGAATTGGGTCCTCCTTAAGCTCCTCTATTTCAGGAACCTATAAAGTCTCAAGGCAACTGGCTATTTCTGCATAAAAAATATCCACATCACTCTCTAAGGTCAATGCCAACTCCAATTTATCAGAAGAACCTGTCTGCAAGAAAACATCTGAAACAACTGCATCAACACAATCAATGAAAGAACAATCCTCATATAAAGCAGTTGTAGGAATAGGAGAAGTGTTAAAAATAGAAAATTCCACAGTTTGTCCCAAAACAGTCATTGATAATTTTCCATTTTTAACATCTATCAAAGTGTTGGTAGTTGCCATAAAAGGCCTACCCAGCAGAATGGTGTGTGCAAATGGTGAAGAATTACCTACTTCCATGTCAAGAACAATGAAATCCACAGGTACTATCAAACCACCAACTTTAACTAACACATCTTCTGTAACCCCTTTCGGGAATCTAAGAGATCTATCAGCTAATTGCAATACCATTTTTGTTGGTTTAAGTTCCCCTAATTCTAAATCAAGGTACACAAAATAAAGCAAAAAATTCACACTGGCTCCCAAGTCACACATGCCATCAGTACCCTTTCCATTCCCCATGGTAATTTGAATAATAAAACTTCCAGGATCCTTTAGCTTAGGAGGTAGTTTATACTGCAAAACAGCACTAGCTACCTCAGAAACTATCACCTTCTCATTCGGCTCATACCTCTTTTTCTTGGTATTCAGTTCTTTGAAGAATTTAGCATAAGACGACATGTTCTTAATTGCTTCAAGTAAGGGTAAGTTGATACTTACCTTAGATAGCATGTTGAAGATATCTGAAAATTGCTTATCATTTTTATCGTCCTTTAACCTGCTGGGGAATGGTATTGGTAGCCGGTATGGATTGCTTGCCCTGTGCAAATCTGCTGTAGGGGACTTCTCCATTGATCTTTCTTCAGCACCTTTGTTCTCTAATTGTCCTTCCTTTTTATTCTCTTGCTCACCTGCATTCACAGATTTATTTTCAACATTATTATTAATTAGCTTGCCACTCCTAAGAACAGTCACTGCTTGTGCCTGCTCAGGTTGACTTGGGAACTTCCCCTTTTGTTGAATTTGCATCTGTTGTGCAAGTTGCCCCACTTGGGTCTCCACCTTCTTAAAAGATGCTTCCAAGGAATCCAGCCTCTTGTTGTTCATCTCCTGATTTTTAGCACTGACCTGGATAAAAGCCTGCAAACTTTCTTCCAAATTCTCTCTCTTAGGCTGACCTTGATTTGAGGATTGGCCCTGCTGTTGGTTCTGTCTCTGGAGCAAATGGAAAGGCTGTTGAGCATTATTTGTTGTCCAGGAAAAATTGGGGTGACTCCTCCAACCAGGATTGTAAGTATTGGAGTAAGGATCATTCCTTGTTCTTGGTTGAAATCCCCCCATAGCATTAACTTGCTCAGCTTCATTCCCAAAAGATTCATATGCAGAAGGGCATATATTTGCTCCATGCCCAAATGTCCCACAGATTCCACACACCTCTTGAGTGGATGAAGAAATATTGTTCTTCATGTTTAGCATCTGAACCTGCCTTGTCAACTCAGCTATTTGACTAACCATTTCAGTATTGGCTTCCAGTTGATTCACCCCTTTACTTCTTCCCCTTACACTCTTTTGTTGAGAATTAGCTCCCAAAATCTCAAAGATCTCATAAGTCTCATCAGCTGTCTTTTCTCCCATGGCTCCCCCAGCTGCATTGTCAACAGTGTTCTGAAATTGCTGGGTTAGACCATCATAGAAAAACTGATTAAGGAGTTGAAGTGGGTAGTGATGATGTGGACACTGGATCAATAGCATCTTAAATCTGTCCCAAGCCTCATGAAATAGCTCTCCTTCAAATTGAGAGAATGTAGCGATCTTCCCTCTCAACTCAGCTGTCTTCTGGTGTGAATAGAACTTGCCCATGAACTTGTTATAAACTTGCTCCCAAGTTGTCAGTGAATTTTCTGGCAACATCATGAGCCAGCTCTTTGCCCTACCCTTCAAAGTATAAGGGAAACATCTGATCCTCAACTGATCTTCTGTTAGTCCTCCCAAAGGAAAAGTGTTGAGGGTGGAGTAGAAATCCCGAATAAAATTCAAAGGATCCTCATTTGGAACTCCATAGAATGATGGCAGCATGTTGTAATGAATGTTCTTCAACTCATAGTTCCTTGCTGCATCTATCAGTCTTATGCAAGAAGTGGAAGTCCCAATGACAGGTCTAGCAAAATCTCTCATGGTTCTTTGTCTTTCTTCAGCCATTTTAACTGATTGTGCAGATTCTGACTCAAAATTCGAAGTGTCTTCCTCTGAAGTATCAAATCCGGTGTAGAGCTCAAACTCCTCTCTGCTTCTTTTCACTCTCTGAATTTCTGGAATGAATGGATGTAGCTCTCCTTCGAGTGATCTCCTGCCTTGCATAAACAGAAATTTTCTAGAAAAAGAAACAATTAAAAGCAAAAGGCAAAATAAAATAAAATGAAAATAATGAAAAATAATCTTAAATATTATTATTATTTTTTAATAAACAATTACGCCAATTAGCATCCCCGGCAACGGCGCCAAAAACTTGTTGCGCTCAAATTAACTCTACCACAAAGCGTCACTCGCAAGTATACGAGGTAGCTGTAGCAAAGGTGATCGCCCCAAGGTCGTTCTGTCAAGGAAGCTAAAGTGGCTAATTGATTATCAAATTAAAAGTAACAAGTAATGAAAAAATTTAAATTGCTAACTAAGAAGAAGTTTAATTGAAATTTAAAACAATAAAAGTAAACAAGAGTGATGTTTTGATTCACTTGATAAAAAGGTCTAGGGTTTGCACTTCTCTACTACTTATTTGTATGAACGGTTATTCCACTTAACTAATTTAATTTCAAAGATTAAATCTCAAACAACTTAATTAATTGAGTCAAGGAAATAAGCTCTCGCATTCAAACCTCTTACAATTAATCTTGTTATAATTGAAACAATCTTTTTAATAGGTTATATCTCTAATTCACCTAAGTCCTTAATTGAATTGTTCCAGCATTAGACTTCATCTCTCAATCCATCATCTAATACCTAATTCACACAATTGGTGGCCAATCAATTATATGTTAACAAAATTTCATTCAATAAAGGCTAAAGAAATTATTAGCCAAGAGAATAACCAATTCATACAATCATAGTAGATCCATACAAACCCTAGACTAGATCAAATTAGTTCATAATGCAATCAAACATATTCATCTCATTGATGTTCAAAGAAATCAAAATAGACATGATAATATCCATTAAAACAATTTCAATGTAAATAAAGAGAATAAGTTCGAGAACAAAACCAAGTTACAACTCCTTGAAGCTTCTGAAGAATCTCTTGTTCAAATCTTGCAAGAAGGATGAAACAATGGCTAGAACAATCTATTCTAAGCTAAAGTAATCAAAAGTGAAATCAAAATCAAGAAAACAAAGCTAAACCCTAACTTCACTCTCTCTGACGGCTGAAAATATTCTCCAAATCGTCAACAGTCCTCAACCCTAGCTTCCCTCTTTCCTTTTATACGAAACGCCCGCTTTAAAATTCGCTGAGCGTTTTGTTCATGAGGGACACGGCCAAGTCAGATGTGACTTGGCCGTGTGAGTGGCTTTTGGAGGGACACGGCCAGGTGACACGGCCGTGTCCCTTGCCTGTGTCCACCACTGATTGCCTTTCCTTCTTTCTCTTCTTTGTTGAGTGACACGGCCAAGTGGAGCTTGACTTGGCCGTGTTGAAGTCTTTTGGAGGGACACGGCCAGGTGACACGGCCGTGTCCCTTGCCTATGTCTGCCTCTATGAAATTTGCTTCATCTTTGCCTTTGGAACCAAGTGAGACACGGCCAAGTAAAGATGACTTGGCCGTGTGGATCTTCTTTGGAGGGACACGGCCACAAAACTTGGCCGTGTCCCTTGTATGTGTCTGCTACTGGGACTTGCTCTTCTTTTTAACTTGGTATGGGACACGGCCAGTGACTTGGCCGTGTCCTCTGCCTGTGTCAGCCACTGCCCCTGTCTCCTTCAATTTGTTTCCTTGCCTGTTTAACCTAACACAAAACTTGCAAACAAAACTTAAACAAGAAATAAATAAACATTAACAATTAAAACATAAACACATACTAAAAACTAGATCAAAAATGACATAAACACTGAAATAAACTAAAACTATCACAATTAAAGAAAACACTAAACAAACCGATTAAAACTAACAAAATACCTAAATAAAACAATAATTAACATAACAATCAAGACACAAAACTATAACAAAAACTAATAAAACAACGAACAATCAATGAAGAATGATAATTAGGACGTTCCTTCCAACCTTATAACATCCACACACGAATGGCGAGTCTCTTTTCCTAGGTATATGGTTAACAAAATACCAACATGGGGTATCTTATTTTCGAATAATTCCCTCGGACGTTTCAACCAATAGTTATATTTTCGAAAATGGAAATCCATCCATGATAATTCCCATTAATTAGGTTTTAATCCATTCAACCAACTAAAGTAGCTTTTATGCTATATTGGATTAAAACTAAATTAAGAAGTTTATTACAGATAGATTTCTCACTTGAAAAATGTAACTAATGATTCATGCCAAAAACAAGCCCATGGTAAATTTATTCTTAGTGTAAACTAGGCCCACAATTGATTTTTTGTATTTCTTAATAGACCTAAAAATTTTTGCAAGCCCTTTGTAAGAAAAGGTTGGATGAAAATAATTTTGTTTCTAAGCCCATTGTAAAAGGTTTTTAGAAAAATGGGTTTTGGGCTTAGTATTTGGGCCACGGACCAAAGAATTTTTTATTTGTTTTTAGAAAAGTCTTATGTCCAAAGACCATCTTGAAAAATTTTGAAAATAGCTTTGGTCTTTTGGATTTTAAAGAAAAATTTATTTTGAGCTTAAAATGTACTTAGGTCATATTAGAAAAAGAACAAACCAAATAAGCGATGATTTAAGCCAAGATAAATGAACCATAGTCAAATAACATGCATTTGGGGTAAAACCTAAAGAAAGTAACTAGGCCAATTACATGAGCTTTAGTCTTTGGGTTAAAAGGCTTAGGTTCCCATAGCAAGTATATACCAAATGGTATGAGGCTATGAGTGGTTAAACCATGCTCAATCTCCATACCTTGAGTGAAAGTATGGTATCCCTTACATAACACAACACGGGTAACATGGGTGTCCTAACTCACACACATAATGTAATATAATATTATGCAATGGATAATATCATTATAAGAAAGAATAGAATAATATAAATATGAACGGAATGAACTTCTCTTATCCCCAATGGAGTCGCCACTGTGAGTGGGGATTTTTGCCCCCACTCCCTGTGGAATGGTTCTTGCGACTTCGGCACTGTTTAGGCTCAGGGCCTTAGAGAACGCGGACCTAAGTCCGGAGAAAATGGAGTCACCTCACGGACGGGCCAGGAAAAAGAAAGGGGTGGATGACTAGATTCCTAAGGAATCCCCAACCCCCTAATGGGTTCAAAAAGTTGGGTACGTGTGGGGAAGGTGAGAAATGGCCCAGCACCCCCACAACGCCTGGGACACACAATATATTGATGCTTTCATTGGAACCGGCCTCCTTTACAGGTCTTAATATTATAAAATTCTTAAGTATAACAACATTATATTACACACAATAATTAAAAGAAAGCATCAATATATTAAAAATCAAAACAATGTCCAAGCAAAGCAAATAAATAGACACCCATCCGAAGATGGAAACGTGCCCTTACATCCATGCCTAAATAGGACACCCACCGAAAGGTAGAAACATGTACTTTAAATTGGTTCTAAAATAGAAAATCAATTTAAATTACATGATATTTAACTAATGAGGTACCCACCAAGTGGAAACATACCTCTTACAACATTTGGAAATCTAAATAAATTGATAAAAGTAAATAACCATTCATCATAAATAAATCATTCATCAAAGGTATTAAATATCAATAGAAAGTAAACATCCATCCATGATAAATTAAATAAACCAAGCATTGAACTTAAATAAATCAAAGCATATAAAATAAAGCATAATTAAATATAGAATTGAATAAGGCAAATAAAAAATCCAAATTATAGCTACTGTTTCCATTTAGGGCTCTTTATTTCATGTGTTTAGGGTTTTGGAAATTCATGGGTTTAAGCATACTGTGACTTTAAGAGAATTAAAATAGATTAGGGATTTTATGTTTTAAAAGGTTGGTAAGATTATTTGGTTAACCAAATTAGAGTTTGTTATGTAAAAGCATGAAACTAGAATTTGGACTCTTTAAAATACTTTTGATTTTATGGTTTCAAGTTTACCGTGTGAAATTAAAATATTTATGTTTTTATGGTTTTTAAAGGTGTAAAGGATTAGGGGTTAGAAAAAATTAGGGTTTAACGCTTTAAAGGGGTTAGGGTTTACTATTTTAGGTTTGGAAGTTGCATTTGGGTTTAGTGTTTTAGAATTTAGGGTTTCGGTGGATGCTTAGGTTTTTTAGAATTTGGAAAAAGCAATTGATAATTTCATGAAAGTAGACAAACGATTTAAGGTTTATATAAATAGAAAAGATGTTTTTAGGGCTTGTTGAAAGAAGCAGAATCAAAATTTGGGTTTGAAGAAAAACATGTTCAATTAGGGTTTTAAGATTTTGAAGAAGTAAAAATAACAATTTTAAGCCTTTTTTGAAAATAAAGCTACGAATTAGTGTTTTTAACTTTAGAAAAACTAAATTGAAGTTCTAGTGTTTTATGTTTGAAAGACACAATTTCATAATCTTAGTTACTGTGAAAAAATATAACAATTAATACATACCTCCTTTTGATGGTTCCTCCAAAAATAATTCTTCTTGGATGAACAAAAACAAAGGTAGTTGCTACCTTTGATCGTTTGTAAATGGTTTGCTTCTTCTTCTCTCAAAAGGTCAAATTGATTTCATTGCTTTCCCACTCAATTTCGGTTTCAAACCCTCTTCCAGTTTCTCTCCTAATTTCTCCTTACATTTCTCTCTTTTCTTCCTCCTTATTTATAAAAGAATTCTATTATTAATCCTAATTACTCACGGCATTCAATATTGAATAAGAAAAGGAAACCAAAACCTAATTGTATTAGGTTTCGAAAAATTTGCATCGAAAAATTTCGCTGTCAAAAAAACACTACTGCGGAAAAATTGCGCTGGCAAAAAAAATTACCACAGTAAAAATTGCTCTGGCAAAAAAATTTGCCGCAGTTGGCTGCGGCAGGGGGCAGGGAACGGCCTCCGGGCCATTTCGCCAGCAGGAAATTCCTGCGGGCCTGCTGGCAAAATGGCCCACGGCCAAGCCCCAGCTGGTTTTCGGCGACAATTTTTTTGTCGCCAATTTTTATTTTTATTCTATTTTTATTTTTTATTTGTTTATTTTCATTTTTTATTAATAAAAATTAGATAATAAAGCAAAAATTATTTAATTAAGATAACAAAAATTATTTTGGACAAATTAAAATATATTAGACAACACAAAAATTATTTTAGACTAAACAAAATATATTGGACCGGACTGGGTCAAAAATTAAGGGTCTACAGGTATGTTTCCACTTTATGGGTACCTCATTAGTTAAATTTTTTGTAATTTAAATTGCTTTTATATTTTGGACCAATGTAAGGACATGTTTCCATCCTCGGATGGTTATCCATTTATTTATTTTGATTGGAAATTGCTTTGATTTTAATATAATGATGCTTTATTTTAATGTTGCATGTAATATGGATAATATTGTTATACTTAAGAATTTTATAATATTAAGACCTGAAATAAGGCCGGTTCCAATGAACTGGGCATTGTGGGGGGTGCTGGGCTGTTTCTCACCTTACCCACACATACCTAACTTTCCAAACCCATTAGGTGGTTGGGGATTCCTTAGGAATTGAGTCATCAACCCCTTTCTTTTTCTCGGCCTGTCCGGGTGGCAACTCCATTTTCTCCTGGCTTAAGCCCGTATTCTCTAAGGCCCCAAGCCTAAACAGTGCCGAAGTTGCAAGAACCATTCCATCGGGAGTGAGGGCAAAAATTACCGCTCACAGTGGCGACTAAGAGAAGTTCATTCCATTGATCATTATATTATTCTATTCATTCTTATCATGATATTATCCATTGCATCATATTTGATTGCATCGTGTGCATGAGTTAGGACGCCCGTGTTACCTGTGTTGTCTTATGTAAGGGATATCATGTAATATCCTCATATGTGGCTTAGAAGTTTTGATTATGTTGTTGTTGTTGTTGTTGTTATTGTTAAATTGGATTGAATGTATATGATGGGATAAGAAAAGAAATTGGAAAGTGAATGCTTGTGCATATGTGTTTTGGAGGAAGAATTAGGGTTTAGAGACAAATGTATATGTTGTGTATATGATGATATATATAACATATAAAGTGGTCAAATGAAGAGTCAAGGTGATGGTTAAGTGGAAGAAGATATTTTTGGTTGTTAATGAAATTACATATGAGGGCTCATATGAGACAAAAGTTGGCTAAATGATTGAGGGCATATTGGTATTTGCTTGGATAAGAATACTTGGTGGAGTTTAAAAGCAAAATTTGACTTTGTATCTTGATCATTGTCTTCTTTCTTCATGAAGTGGCCGGCTCTCCATTAGCAAAAGGAAAAGAGAAGTGTTCTTGAGGCAAGAAGCAAATTGATGAAGCAATCCAAGGTTTTGACAAAGGATTTGTGGAATTTCTTCTTTTCAGGTAAGTATTTTCTTGTTTTCTTTACTTATTTGGATGTTGTGTTGGAAGTAAAGTAGGGTTTGATGATTTTGTGATTTGGTGGATTTGAGATGTGTTTAGTTGTGTTTTCAAGTGTTAAATTGATTTTAAGTTATGAGTTTAATTGAAGGTTGTTGTTGGAAATGAAGGATGTTGATTTTAGGTTTTTGAGTTAATATGTGTTTTATTGTGATATTAATGTGTGGTGAAGTAGTTTTTGTGATGAATATGTGGTTAGAACATTGATTATGTTCATGTGAAATATGTTATATGATGAATATTGTGTTTGAGTGCAATTGAGAAAGGGTTGGTTTTAGTTAAGGTTTTGTGATTTGGTGACACGACCAAAAGCAATTTAGGGGAGTGGGCGTGTCCCTTAGGGGAGTGGGCGTGTCAATTGTTTGAATTAGCTACTGCCTCTTTTCTTTTTAAGGACACGGGTGTGTCACTCAAGTTGGTTGGGCGTGTCATTTATTTGAGGAAGCTACTGCCTCTTTTCTTTTTAAGGACACGGGCGTGTCACTCAAGCTGGTTGGGCGTGTCATTTATTTGAGGAAGCTACTGCCTCTTTTCTTTTTAAGGACACGGGCGTGTCACTCAAGCTGGTTGGGCGTGTCATTTATTTGAGGAAGCTACTGCCTCTTTTCTTTTTAAGGACACGGGCGTGTCACTCAAGCTGGTTGGGCGTGTCAATCAAGTGAGTTGGGCGTGCCCTTCAAATGATTTGAACATTGTTTGATTTCTTGGTTCTCTTTGCATGGTTTAAATTCTTCAAAAGTTCCATTGTTCCTAAACTTAAACATGAACATTATAAACATGTTTCAAACACAAGAATGATCTAATCAAATGAATGTGGATGGTCCTAAAGCTATGAATCATGTCAATTGTGTTTTGCCCTAATTGCATTGTTGAGAATTAACAATGTTATGTTATGCACTTTGAATGGTAATGTGTTTTATGAGTAATGTGGAATGAAATGTTAATATTTATGAATGATGTTATGTGAGATAAATATACACTTGAATAATGAAGTGTTATATTGTGAAATGAAATGTGGAGCCATTGTTATTGGCTAAGGTGATTTAATGGAGATAAATGAGGCATGTTTGCCTAAATGATAATGAGAATTGAGAATGAAATCTAAATGAATTGTGTGGCTAATGTGTTATTCCATTTTCAGAGTTTGTTGTTGGTGGCATGCCTAATGAGTGTAACAATCTCTTGAAGTTAGGTTGGATTGAATCCTTGAAGCCTAATTGAGATGTTACAACCCTTGAAGCTAGGTTGGGTTAGTTCTTGAAGTCAAGTTGGGTTGATGCTTAGCATGCTTTGCTCCCCTTGAAGCTTGGTTGAACTTAATTCTTGAAGCCTAGATGGGTATATGATATTGATATTGATAAATGTGATAACAAAACCAAAGCATTAACTCTGAAAATTGAATGACATATTAGTGTGTCTTGGGCCCATGCTTGTCTTTGCTTAGTGTTGTTCATGGATGATTAAATGATTAACTAATAAAGTATATGCAAGAATGTTGAAATGTGATATACATATATGTACGCTAGGTTATGAAATGTAAATGTATGTTGTTAGCTTTCCATCTATGTTGTTACATGTATGATATAAATTAAAATTGGCATTGTATAACATTTAAGCATGTCTATTGCATGTTTTATCTTACTAAGCCCTTGGCTTAGCGCGATAGTGTTTAATCGCGCAGGTGATAGAACTGATAGAATCGAACCCGAGAGCTCTTCGAGACCGAGTGAGAGTAGACATTGAAGAGTGGATTTTGGGAGCTTAAAGATCAGAGCTGACTTGCCAATCATGTATAAATCTTTTATATTGTGTAAAGTTTTGTTGATAATGTAAATATATGTATAATAGTAAATATGTATTCAAATGTTTTCATATATATACATATTTTATAACTTCCGCTGTGTAATATATAAATATATATATATATAGATAACTAATATGTTTTGTTTTATAAGTAAATGATCTATTTTGTTAATAAGATATAATGATATGGATATGGTATCAAGTTTTAAAATGTTTTGAATGTTAAGGAAACCGTAGCATCCCTATGTTTGGTGCACTTATGCTACATTGTTGTGGTTGTAGTGTGTGTGCATTGGATATGGGGGTGTTACAATTGTTTTGGTATCAGAGCCTAGGTTTGAGATTCTCAATCTAGGTAAAATATAATAAAAAGAATATTTTTACTTAAAAAAAGTGGTTTTGAATAACATATACGTTTGAGATTGGCAGTCCCTGATCTTTAATAAGATGTAATATGCTGTGTTTGCAGTATTAGGTGTTGATGGATCCTCACTCAAGACAGTCAGTTGAGGGTAGTGCCGAGAGCATTGCTCCTGCTGAGGGAGCTAGGGTTGATAGTGTTGAGGAGGCACCTGCTTCGGTGTCGGGTAGACCAGCTGGAGAGGAGGTTCCGCCAGCCTGGTTTAGGCATATGATGGAAGTAATGAGACAAGCACCAGTACAGCCACCTCCACCACCACCCCAGCCTCAGGTTCAGATGAGACAGTATGATAAATTGAGGAAGTTTGGGGCGAAAGATTTTATGGGAACCACTGATCCAGCAGTGGCTGAGCAATGGTTAGGCAAAGTGCAGAGAATCTTTATTCAGTTACAAGCCACCCCTGAGGAAAAGTTTGATTATGCCAGGTCATTATTACAGAAGGACGCATATGACTGGTGGAAGACAGTGCCACACTCTATGGATGATCCTCCAACACTGTCTTACACTAATTTTCTGAGGGAATTTGAGTTGAAGTATACTCCTAGGGAGTATAAGGACATGAAGAAGATGGAGTTCTTAAGCTTGAAACAAGACAGCAAGACTGTTACTGAGTATGAAGTTGAGTTTATTCGACTGAGTCAGTATGCTGGGGGTATCATTGCTGATGAGATTGATCGATGTCGGCGATTTGAGGAGGGATTGAGGCCCTCAATTATTTGTCATGTGGCTGGCTCCAGGTATCAGGATTTCTCCCAGCTAGTTGCAGCAGCTAGGAGTGTAGAGAGAGCTCAGGCCATAGTTACAGCTGCTTCTGAAGAGGAGGTTAGAGTGAGAAGGCCCCAGTTCGAGGCAGGGTCTTCTTCTGCGAAGAGGGGTAGAGGAAGTTTTGTTCCTCGGAGTAGTAGGAGCCAGAGACCAGCAGGTAGGTCAGTGCAGTTCCAGAGGCAGAGATTTAGACCTGCAGCTTCAGTGGCAAGTGCTCCGACCCCGATGATTCGGAGATCCACTCTTCCCATCTGCATCCATTGTGGGAGGCCACATGGTGGTCCTTGTTGGAAGGCTGGTGTTGCAGGGGTATGCTTCAGGTGTGGATCACCAGACCACATTGTGAGAGATTGCCCTGAGAGGCAGGAGCAGATGCCAGTTGATTCTGCTGCTTCTCGAGCTAGTGTGAGAGGAGGTAGAGGAGGAAGAGGTGTCAGCCGAGGAGGTAGGCCAGGGTTCAGTTCTAGAGGAGGTGCTGCATCCAGAGAGGGTAGACCAGAGGAGGTTGGTTCTTCCCAGAGGATGTATGTTATGCAGAGGCAGCCAGATGCATCGGCAGTCATAGCTGGTACTTTTTCTTTATTTAATACTCCAGTACTTGCTTTGATTGATCCGGGTTCCACGCATTCTTATGTTAGTGTATCTGTTTTGCCTGTATCTGATGTGCATGCTGAGTCCCTAGGATTTGATGTGTTGGTGACAAATCCGTTAGGGCATAGTGTGGTTGTGAGTAAGGTGCACCGGGATAGTGTAGTGAGGGTGCAGGGTGAGGAGTTCTTTGGAGATTTGATTGAGATGCCATTTAAGGAATATGATGTGATCTTAGGTATGGATTGGCTATCTCGACATGGAGCTGTGGTGGATTGTAAAAAGAAAATTGTTTCTTTGAGAACCGTTGATGGTAGAGAAGTGATAGTATCTAATGAGCAAGAACAGCTAGCCTCCTTATTTGTTTCAGCTGTTGCAGCCAGGAGGTTGATTAGAAAGGGGTGTGAAGCCTATCTAGCTCATGTGATAGATACTAGAGTGAAGGGCTCTCCCATTGATAGCATTGCCACAGTTGCTGAGTTCCCTGATGTGTTTCCAGAGGAGTTGCCTGGATTGCCTCCGGAGAGAGAGGTGGAGTTTGGTATTGAATTGTTACCTGGTACCACTCCTATCTCTATTACTCCTTACAGAATGGCACCAGCAGAATTGAGGGAGTTAAAAGTGCAATTACAGGAGTTGTTGGACAAAGGATTTATTCGCCCCAGTGTTTCTCCTTGGGGAGCTCCTGTGTTATTTGTGAAGAAGAAGGATGGTACTATGAGGTTATGTATCGATTATATGCAATTGAATAAAGTGACTATTAAAAATAAATATCCTTTGCCTAGAATCGATGATCTCTTTGATCAGTTGAAGGGTGCAGCTGTATTTTCTAAAATTGATCTGAGATCAGGATACCATCAGCTGAGAGTCAGAGCTGGAGATGTTCCGAAGACAGCTTTCAGGACCAGGTATGGGCACTATGAATTTTTAGTTATGCCTTTTGGTTTGACGAATGCACCTGCGGCTTTTATGGATTTGATGAATAGGGTGTTTAGGCCCTATCTGGATCAGTTTGTTGTGGTCTTCATCGATGACATTCTGGTGTATTCACGGAATGAAGAGGAACATGATATGCATCTGCGGATTGTGTTGCAGATTTTGAGAGAGAAGCAGTTGTTTGCCAAATTGTCGAAATGTGAGTTCTGGTTGGATCAAGTAGCTTTTCTCGGACATATTGTTTCAGCAGAAGGCATTAGAGTTGATCCAAGTAAAGTTGAAGCTATTCTGAATTGGAGTCCACCCAAGTCTGTGACAGAGATTAGAAGTTTTCTGGGTTTGGCAGGCTATTACCGGCGGTTTGTAAAAGGGTTTTCTTTAATAGCTACTCCACTCACCAGATTACTTCGTAAGAGAGTGAGATTTGTGTGGACGGATCAGTGTCAGGCTAGCTTTGAGCAGTTGAGAGAAATGTTGACTCAAGCGCCTGTTTTAACTTTACCTGTTGAAGGCAAACCATATGTGATCTACAGTGATGCTTCACATAGAGGTTTGGGATGTGTATTGATGCAGGAAGGGAAAGTTATAGCTTATGCATCTCGACAGTTGAAACCGCATGAGCTTAACTATCCGACCCATGATTTGGAATTAGCTGCCATTGTGTTTGCATTAAAGATTTGGCGCCATTATTTATTTGGGGAAAAATGTTTCATCCACACTGATCACAAGAGTTTGAAGTATTTGGGTGTCCAGAAAGAACACAATCTTCGTCAGAGGAGATGGTTAGAATTGATTAAAGACTACGATTGCTTAATTGACTATCATCCAGGTAAAGCAAATGTTGTTGCTGATGCTTTGAGTCGGAAGTCTTTAGCTGGTTTAACAGTTTACTCGCTCTCATTGCTTGTTGAGTTGAGAGCATTGCATGCCAGTTTTGTACCTTGTGATGATGGTGCATTGTTGGCACAGTTGCAATTGAAGCCAGTTTTGTTAGATCATATCAAAGAGGCTCAGTTGGTTGATATGAAGATTCAGAAGATTATTTCAGATTGCAAGATTGGGAAGACTAGAGATTTTGTTGTGAGAGATGATGGGAGTCTCTGGTTTAAGAACCGATTGTGTGTGCCCGATGATGCTGATTTGAAAAGAGTTATTTTAGAAGAAGCTCATCAGTCAGTGTTTGCTATGCATCCGGGTAGTACGAAGATGTATAATGATTTGAGACAACATTATTGGTGGATGGGGTTGAAGAGAGACATTGCTGAGTTTGTATCGAAATGTCTCACTTGTCAGAAAGTTAAAGCAGAGCATCAAGTTCCAACCGGGTTGCTTCAGCCGTTGTCAGTGCCTGAATGGAAGTGGGAAAGAGTGACAATGGACTTTGTGTCTGGTTTGCCATTGACACAAAGAAGACATGATGCCATTTGGGTGATTGTGGATAGATTGACTAAGACAGCTCATTTCCTTCCGGTGCGGATGGATTACTCTTTGGAGAGATTGGCTGAGCTGTATATCCAGGAGATTGTGAAACTGCATGGTGTTCCAACTTCTTTAGTGTCTGATCGAGATCCCAGGTTTACTTCAAGATTTTGGAAGAGTTTGCATTATGCTATGGGTTCTCGACTGCACTTCAGTACTGCTTTTCATCCACAGACGGATGGACAGTCAGAGAGGGTGATACAGATTCTTGAAGATATGTTGAGAAGCTGTGTCATCGATTTCTCTGGAAGTTGGGATAGATTTTTACCTCTTGTGGAATTTGCTTACAACAACAGTCACCAATCCAGCATTGGTATGGCACCATTCGAAGCATTGTATGGCAGACGGTGTAGGACACCTCTTTGTTGGAATGAGCTTGGAGATAATAAGTTGGTTGGTCCTGATTTGATTCAAGAAACTGAAGAGAAAGTAAAATTGATTCGAGGCAGGTTAAAAGCAGCTTCAGACCGACAGAAGTCTTATGCAGATCTGAAAAGGAGAGACATTCAGTTTGATGTTGGAGATAAGGTATTTTTGAAAGTGTCTCCTTGGAAAAAGATTTTGAGGTTCGATCGGAAAGGAAAATTGAGTCCTCGTTTCATTGGGCCGTATGAAGTGTTAGAAAGAGTTGGGCCAGTTGCTTATCGACTTGCTTTATCACCTGAGTTGGATCGTATTCATAATGTATTCCATGTTTCTATGTTGAGGAGGTACAGGTCGGATCCATCTCATGTGTTGCCATTTGAATCAATTGAAGTGAGCCCAGACTTGACTTTTGAAGAGGAACCAGTTGCTATCTTGGCAAGTGATGTGAAAGATTTGAGAAACAAGAGAGTGCCATTGGTGAAGATTCTTTGGAAGAACCATGGGAAAGAAGAAGCAACTTGGGAAAATGAGCAAACGATGCGAGAGCAATATCCTCAGTTGTTTCAGAGTTAATTTCAGGTAATTTCGAGGACGAAATTTTCTTTTTAGAGGGGGAGAATTGTAATATCCTCATATGTGGCTTAGAAGTTTTGATTATGTTGTTGTTGTTGTTGTTGTTATTGTTAAATTGCATTGAATGTATATGATGGGATAAGAAAAGAAATTGGAAAGTGAATGCTTGTGCATATGTGTTTTGGAGGAAGAATTAGGGTTTAGAGACAAATGTATATGTTGTGTATATGATGATATATATAACATATAAAGTGGTCAAATGAAGAGTCAAGGTGATGGTTAAGTGGAAGAAGATATTTTTGGTTGTTAATGAAATTACATATGAGGGCTCATATGAGACAAAAGTTGGCTAAATGATTGAGGGCATATTGGTATTTGCTTGGATAAGAATACTTGGTGGAGTTTAAAAGCAAAATTTGACTTTGTATCTTGATCATTGTCTTCTTTCTTCATGAAGTGGTCGGCTCTCCATTAGCAAAAGGAAAAGAGAAGTGTTCTTGAGGCAAGAAGCAAATTGATGAAGCAATCCAAGGTTTTGACAAAGGATTTGTGGAATTTCTTCTTTTCAGGTAAGTATTTTCTTGTTTTCTTTACTTATTTGGAAGTTGTGTTGGAAGTAAAGTAGGGTTTGATGATTTTGTGATTTGGTGGATTTGAGATGTGTTTAGTTGTGTTTTCAAGTGTTAAATTGATTTTAAGTTATGAGTTTAATTGAAGGTTGTTGTTGGAAATGAAGGATGTTGATTTTAGGGTTTTGAGTTAATATGTGTTTTATTGTGATATTAATGTGTGGTGAAGTAGTTTTTGTGATGAATATGTGGTTAGAACATTGATTATGTTCATGTGAAATATGTTATATGATGAATATTGTGTTTGAGTGCAATTGAGAAAGGGTTGGTTTTAGTTAAGGTTTTGTGATTTGGTGACACGGCCAAAAGCAATTTAGGGGAGTGGGCGTGTCCCTTAGGGGAATGGGCGTGTCAATTGTTTGAATTAGCTATTGCCTCTTTTCTTTTTAAGGACACGGGCGTGTCACTCAAGTTGGTTGGGCGTGTCATTTATTTGAGGAAGCTACTGCCTCTTTTCTTTTTAAGGACACGGGCGTGTCACTCAAGTTGGTTGGGCGTGTCATTTATTTGAGGAAGCTACTGCCTCTTTTCTTTTTAAGGACACGGGCGTGTCACTCAAGCTGGTTGGGCGTGTCAATCAAGTGAGTTGGGCGAGCCCTTCAAATGATTTGAACATTGTTTGATTTCTTGGTTCTCTTTGCATGGTTTAAATTCTTCAAAAGTTCCATTGTTCCTAAACTTAAACATGAACATTATAAACATGTTTCAAACACAAGAATGATCTAATCAAATGAATGTGGATGGTCCTAAAGCTATGAATCATGTCAATTGTGTTTTGCCCTAATTGCATTGTTGAGAATTAACAATGTTATGTTATGCACTTTGAATGGTAATGTGTTTTATGAGTAATGTGGAATGAAATGTTAATATTTATGAATGATGTTATGTGAGATAAATATACACTTGAATAATGAAGTGTTATATTGTGAAATGAAATGTGGAGCCATTGTTATTGGCTAAGGTGATTTAATGGAGATAAATGAGGCATGTTTGCCTAAATGATAATGAGAATTGAGAATGAAATCTAAATGAATTGTGTGGCTAATGTGTTATTCCATTTTCAGAGTTTGTTGTTGGTGGCATGCCTAATGAGTGTAACAATCTCTTGAAGTTAGGTTGGATTGAATCCTTGAAGCCTAATTGAGATGTTACAACCCTTGAAGCTAGGTTGGGTTAGTTCTTGAAGCCAAGTTGGGTTGATGCTTAGCATGCTTTGCTCCCCTTGAAGCTTGGTTGAACTTAATCCTTGAAGCCTAGTTGGGTATATGATATTGATATTGATAAATGTGATAACAAAACCAAAGCATTAACTCTGAAAATTGAATGACATATTAGTGTGTCTTGGGCCCATGCTTGTCTTTGCTTAGTGTTGTTCATGGATGATTAAATGATTAACTAATAAAGTATGTGCAAGAATGTTGAAATGTGATATACATATATGTACGCTAGGTTATGAAATGTAAATGTATGTTGTTAGCTTTCCATCTATGTTGTTACATGTATGATATAAATTAAAATTGGCATTGTATAACATTTAAGCATGTCTATTGCATGTTTTATCTTACTAAGCCCTTGGCTTAGCACGATAGTGTTTAATCGCGCAGGTGATAGAACTGATAGAATCGAACCCGAGAGCTCTTCGAGACCGAGTGAGAGTAGACATTGAAGAGTGGATTTTGGGAGCTTAAAGATCAGAGCTGACTTGCCAATCATGTATAAATCTTTTATATTGTGTAAAGTTTTGTTGATAATGTAAATATATGTATAATAGTAAATATGTATTCAAATGTTTTCATATATATACATATTTTATAACTTCCGCTGTGTAATATATAAATATATATATATATAGATAACTAATATGTTTTGTTTTATAAGTAAATGATCTATTTTGTTAATAAGATATAATGATATGGATATGGTATCAAGTTTTAAAATGTTTTGAATGTTAAGGAAACCGTAGCATCCCTATGTTTGGTGCACTTATGCTACATTGTTGTGGTTGTAGTGTGTGTGCATTGGATATGGGGGTGTTACATATCATACTTTCACTCAAGGTATGGAGATCGAGCATGGCATAACCACTCATAGCCTTGTACCATTTGGTATATACTTGCTATGGAAACCTAAGCCTTTCAACCCAAAGACTAAAGCTCATGTAATCGGCCTAGTTACTTTCCTTATGTTTTTACCCCAAATGCTTGTTATGTGACTATGGTTAATTTATCTTCATTTAAATCATGGCTTATTTGGTTTATTCTTTTTTTTAATATGAGCTAAGTACATTGTAAACTCAAAATAAATTTTTCTTTAAAGTCCAAAAGACCAAAGCTATTTTCAAAACTTTTCAAAATGGTCTTTGGACATAAAATTTTTCTAAAAACAAATCAAAAATTCTTTTCTCATGGCTCAAATAGAAAGCCCAAAATCTATTTTTTCTAAAATATTTTTACAATAGGCTTAGAAACAAAATTATTTTCATCCAACCTTTAAAAGAGCCTACAAATATTTAGGTCAATTATGAAATACCAAAAATCATTTTTGAGCCTAGTTTATACTAAGAATAATTAATTATGGGCTTGTTTTTGGCATGAATCATTAGTTACTTTTTCAAGTGAGAAATCTATTTACAATAAATCTCTTAATTTAGTTTTAATCCAATATAGCATAAAAGCTATTTTAGCTAGTTGGATGGATTAAAGCCTAATTAATGGGAATTATCATGAACTGTTTTCCATTTTTTAAAATATAACTATTGGTTGAAATGTCCGAGGGAAATATTAGAAAACAAGATAACCCATGTTGGTATTTTGTTAACCATATACCTAGGAAAAGAGACTCGCCATTTGTGTGCGGAAGTTATAAGGTTGGAAGGAACGTCCTATTTTTATTTGTTTGTGCATACATGCATACATGCATCACATGACATATCATTAACCCATTTTAGCTCATAGCCCTGGATTACGATAGTTCAAAAGCTTACGACAATCCGACCTACGCTGGAGATGAAGAATCTAGCAATGACTCAATCACTTGCTCACCAAAAGCAATGGAGCAAGAACAAATTCAAAGAATGGTGGATGATGCCCTCAATGCCAATATGGAAGAAATAAAAAGCAGCCCTGGCTAAGACCATAAAGAATCAATTGGCTGCAATTTTAGGGAACAATGCCAAAGCATCCACTAGCACCAAGAAGCCAAAGAAAGATAAAGGGAAGGCTAAAGTTGGTGAAGTGGCTTTTGATGATGAAAACATGATCATTGATAACGATTGGGCTCAATACTTCCAAGATCCTTAAGACAAAAAGGAGCCGAAGGTTGTTGAGAAGGCAACTTTTGAAAAGACTAAAAATTCTGATGTTGATAAGATGATTGCTAACCTAAAAAAAATTTTGAGAAGAAGCTAAAAGCCGAATAGATGTTCGAGATTGACAAACTATTTGAACAAAATGAGGAGGTCCCTTATAAATTCAAAATACCTTCTTTTGCTAGGCACAATGATACTGGAAACCCCCATCTCCATGTGAAGTAGTACATCACTGCTATGCAGTCTGCCCGAGCAACTAAGGCTCAAGCTCTAAGATATGACATGCTCTCATCGGACCTTGTTGTCCAAAATTAGTTCAACACCTTAGAGGAAAGAACTCAAAAAGATTGGGACATATTGTACAAAGCTTTCATTCAACAATATGGGCACAATGTCGAACTGGAAATTACCTTAATGGAAGTTGAGTCCATTAGACAAAGGCCAAATGAGAATTTTGTGGACTATGTGAAAAGGTGGAGGAATAAGGCTGCATTGCTCAGGAAGAGGCCCAATGAATCTGATCAAATAAGGATGATCGCGAAAGGTGTCCTACCCAATCTCAGTGAAAGGATATCTCACACCCTTATAAGGGACTTCGAAGACCTTTTGCAAGCTGGCTTGCAATTAGAAGAGTGGGAAAGGGAGAAGAACAATTTTTTAGTAAGAAGGAATGAGAAAGGGAATTATCAGCCTAGCAATCAAAGCACGCAAAAAGAGGTTAATGTTAATGCAACTGGTCAAGGAAATAAAAGATAATTCTCAGAATTGGGGAAACCTCTATCTTAGGTTTTTCACAAGCTCTAGAAGAAAGGATTGTTATAATCATTGGCTCCTCAATCGCTACATAATCCTTTACCACCAAACTTCAATGCCAAGGCCTTTTGTAAATTTCATCAAATGCAAGGGCATGAGACAGATAAATATGCTTGTCTAAGAGATGAGATCTAAGATTTGATTGACTGTGGTAAGCTACCCGAGCCTGATAAGCCCAATACCAAAAGTAATCCTCTGCCTAAGTTTAACATAGTGCCACGACCAGCAACTTTCATGGTAGGAGGACGATAGGAGGAAGATCTTGTCTTATCCTCCTTTCAAGATGGAAATATTGAAGATGTGAAAGAAGAAGAAGCTTAACTCAACAAACTTTCCTTGGCTTATTTGTTTTTTTGTTTTATTTTCTTTATTTGGTGTTTTATGGAACAATTATATTTTTTTTTAAATTAAGATTGTTTGAATAAATTACTTTCATCAAAATTTTTATTGGTCTTTGTTCATTTTGGTGCTTAACCAATGAGGAATCTAGCTTGATGATTCATGAATTATTATATTTATGCATCATGATTCGAATGACTTTATTAGGTGAGGGAATTACTCTATAGCATTGAGTTGTGTATGCATACTTAGAGAGGGCTCCGGCATAATGACCTTTTTCTAGGTCCTAGTCAGTCTTAGAACATGATTTGATAAATTTTTGAGGTGAAATTAAACTCTGCTTATTTAAGGGAGAAATGATCTAGGCATTATTTGATTAGCCAACAACTAGTATTCACCCAATTAAATATTAATCCCTAGTTGTCCCTTTGAGCCTTCATAAAATTTTAGATTTCTTTTCATTGGCTTACAAGCCCTAAAAACCTATCCTGAGCTGTTGTGATACTTTTGACAAGTCTTATGATCACTAAGGTGAAGAGGCAAGAAGATTAAAGAATGGAATGCATAGCCAAAGCTGTAAGGATAGTTGATTTTTTCAAGACCATAAGGGTAGTTGAAGTTCACCTAATATCTCCAATCTATCAAGATAACATCAGAGTAGCAAATGACTTATCCCTATTAAAAAAGATTTATGTCACTCCACTCATCCATTATTAGAAATCCAAGTTGGTACAAACAAGACAACTCTTTTAGAGCTAGAACAAAAAAAACAATAAAAAAAGAAAAAAAAAAGAAAAGGAAAAAAGACAAAAAAAAGAAAATAAAAAAAAGAGAAGATAAAACCTAAAAAGGCGGTTCAGAAAGCCAATTGAGTTCTCTTTTACCTAAGACAGCAAGAGGCTTCCATTTAGTTAATAAGGACAGTTTGACTTGAATTTGTCCAACCCAACCAAAGATTCAATCAAAATCGGAGAAAAAGGAGAAAGGTCACCCATTTTTTGAAAGTCCGATACTTAACAATCCTACAGAGAAGAAGGACAAAATGATAAAATGCTCAAAGAAAAGGAAGAGTAAGAAAAATAAAGAGAAAGAAAAGGAAAGAGTAAGAAAAATAAAGAGAAAGAAAAGGGAAAAGAAGAAAAGAAATGAAGATTGTCCCAATCAAGATGTAGATTAATGCCAAGAAGATGGGAGGATGCTCAAAGCTCTATCTTTTCATGCTCCCAACTGTCTAAAGTTCCAACAAGCAGTTTGTAGTGTGAAGGTTTGTCCATTGTGTCACATCGGCTCCAACTTACAAATGGCATTCATTTAACCCGTGTCCCTTATAGATCCCATTTCAAGCCTATCAAAGACCTGTTGATCTCTCTTGGTAGGTAGAGTCTATTAGTGGAGATAGTTTGAATAAACATGCATATGGGATAGATAATATTCAAACTCAAAGAGACCTTTGGCCAAGTAATATGTATGTGCCTATCTGAAGTGCAATAATTCTTGCTTAAATAGAAATGATTACTAAGTTTAGTACGATAACTAGGGTTGTCATGCTATAGATATGTTAATTTGAAAAATTAAGTCCTGAGGTAAATTGGCATTAATTTGACAAAGCCAACATTTGATTTCAAAATCAAAATTAAAAATTCAAAAAAAAAATAAAGTTAAGGGGAGTATGTTGAACTATCTAACCTCGAAGGACACATTGGGCAAAGGAAATGATTAATGCCAAGGTTATGAAGAAGCTACTGAATCATGATTTGAAATGGATGTATCTCTGCTGCTTGGGGCCTCCATTATTCATGTTTTTAATATCTCAAAGATAAAAGCCATAAATGTGAAGCATCCTATCATTCCAAAGCAAGACTTGAATGGGCATCTGGAAGGAGTCAATGAGAACACTTCTACTGATCACCTTGGTCTGTGAGTCGACGGAATCGCTGTAAGTGTTATTCATGCATATCATGCATACATGAGCATATCACATGCCATTTTCTTTTATTGTATTGTCTATTAAACAGACACTCTATGAAGCAAAGATGAAGTGGGTATAGAATCAGGGGGGCATAGAAGACCCATTGCTTGAGGAAACTCTAGTCATTTTGTAAAAGAAAGGAAGAAATGCATGCTTGTTCGATGAGCTAAACAATATACAAACATCAACCAAAGACATATAGAAAAAATCATGGGGGGCAAGGAGAAGATATGAAGGCTAGATAAAAAGAAAAAGAAAAAAATATTTAAAAGTCAAAAGTTACAGTGAAAGTGCAAATTATAATTATAATTATTATTATACAATAATAGATCACTAAGAAGGAGGTGGTGGATTATGATCAAACAAAGCCCTGAATAAGTCATCGCCTATTGAAGGAGGAGGCATATCATCTATCCCAAGTCCACTTAAAGCGGGAGCACTCAAATCCCTATTATCTTGGAATTCAGATCTGCAACAGTCCTCATGGTCATCAGCTTGGGGTCCCCTAGATGTCGAAGCACCAAGATCTCTCATCCCCTGGAACTGAAAGTCTCAAAAATTTTGCTCTGACTGGTGATATAATTTTGCAAAATGGGCAACTTGTTGACGACTAGCAGCTATGTGAGCGGGGATTTTCGCCCCCACTCCCCGTGGCATGGTTCTTGCGACTTCGGCACTGTTTAGGCTCGGGGCCTTAGAGAACATGGACCTAAGTCCGGAGAAAATGGAGTCGCCACCCGGACGGGCCGGGAAAAAAGAAAGGGGTGGATGACTCGATTCCTAAGGAATCCCCAACCCCCTAATGGGTTTGAAAAGTTGGGTACGTGTGGGGAAGGTGAGAAATGGCCCAGCACCCCCACAACGCCCAGTTCATTGGAACCGGCCTCCTTTACAGGTCTTAATATTATAAAATTCTTAAGTATAATAACATTATCCATACTACACACAATAAAAAGAAAGCATCATTATATTAAAATCAAAGCAATGTCCAAACAAAACAAAACAAATAAATGGACACCCATCCAAGGATGGAAACATGTCCATACATCACATGCCTAGATAGGACATCCACCAAAAGGTAGAAACATGCCCTTTACAAAGGTTCTAAAATAGAAAAGAAAATTAAATTACATGATGTTTAACTAATGAGGTACCCACCAAGTGGAAACATACCTCTTACAACTTTTGGAAGTCTAAATTGATTGATAAAAGTAAATAATCATCTATAATAAATAAATCATTCATTAAAAGTATTAACCAAAATATAAAACAAGCATCCATCCATGATAAATTAAATAAATCAAGTATTAAAATTAAATAAATTAAAGCATAAGAAATAAATCAAGGCATAAATAAATATGGAATTGAATAAAACAAATAAAAGTTCAATTATAGCTACTATTTCTATTTAGGGTTATTTATCTCATGTGTTAAGGCTTTGGAAATTCTAAAGTTTAAGCTACTATGACTTTTTAGGTAATTAAAATAGATTAGGTTTTATATTTTTTAAAGGTTAGCAAGACACTTTGATTAAAAAAACTAAGATTTGAATGATGAAATAATAAAACTTGAGTTTTAGACACTTTTGAAATATTTTTAATTCATGTTTTTAAAATAGTAAATTGAGTTACTGTAGCTTTTTTGAGTTTTTTATGTTTTTATGTTTTTTATGTTTTAAAGGGTTTAAAGTTTAGAAAAAGTTAGGGTTTAAGGTTTTAAAGGGTTAGGGTTCATTATTTTAGGTTTAAAAGTTGATTTTTGGATTTTAGGCTTTCAATTTGGGGTTCTCGGCCAAAGTATTTAAATTAGAGTTTTAAATAGCAATTTGATATTTTATGTGATTTTATGAATTTAAACACATGGATTGAAGTTTTTATAAGTAGAAAAGATGTTTTTTAAGGTTTTTTGAGTGAAAAAGAACCTAATTTAAAATTTTAATAGAAACATAATTTTATTTTGGTTTTGTTGAAAAATATGTTCAATTAAAGTTTAAAGATTTTTAAGAAGAAAAAATAACAATTTTGAGTCCTTTAAGAAAAGAAAGTCACGTTTTTAATGTTCTAATCTTGGAAAAATTAAGTTAAAGCTCTAAGATTTTGATTTTAAAAAACTTAAATTTTATAGATTTGGCTATTGTAAAACATAACTAGCTCCAAAGACAAGCTTTGATTGCCTCCTCCCTGTTTCTGTCGTGCTACTGCTGCTATTAATATCAATTGAATTGAGTTTTTCCTTTTCCTTCCTTGATTTGGTTTCAAATCCTAAAGTCCCTATGTATTTTTTTTCATCCCCTCATTAGGTTTAATTAGTCCTTATTTATGGTGGTTTTTAGGTTGTATATTCCTAATTAATTAAGGTAATTAATATTAATAAAAAAAAGAAATTAAAACCTAATTGGATTAGAATTCTAAAAATTGCATCAAAAAATTTGCGCTGACAAAAATCCTGGCGATGGGCCCGTAGGCGTGCCAGCCTGCAGGAAATTCCTGTGGGTGGTTATTTCGCCCGCAGGAAATTCCTGCGGGTGAGCTACTGTTGGCCCGACGGGCCCGCGCGACCACTTTTTGCTGCCGATTTTTTTTTCCGACTCTGATTTTTATTTTTATTTTTATTTGTTTATTTTCATTTTTTATTAATAAAAATTAGATACTAAGGTAAAAATTATTTAATTAAAATTGTTTTGGATCAATTAAACCACAAAATCATTTTGGACTAAATAAAGCATATTGGATCGGATTGGGTCAAAAATTAAGGGTCTACAGTTTGCCCCCTGCTTGAATGATCTGAAACCTTAGTGAAAGAGAGTAAAAAGCAACAAAACTTAATTTTTGATATGGCGACTTATTTTGGGTACTTGGACCCAATTTGAGTTCTGGACTCACGGATGTTCTAGGTTCTGGACCTAAGGGAAATTTGGGTTCTGGACCCGGATTCGAGTTCTGGACTCGAGGATAATTCTAGGTTCTGGACCTAAGAGAAATTTGGGTTTTGGACCCGGATTCGAGTTCTGGACTCGAGGATAATTCTAGGTTCTGGACCTAAGGAAAATTTTGGTTCAGGACCCGATTCGAGTTCTGGACTCGAGGATAATTCTAGGTTCTGGACCTAAGGGAAAATTGGGTTCTGGACCCGGATTCGAGTTCTGGACTCGAGGATAATTCTAGGTTCTAGACCTAAGGAAAATTTGGGTTCTGGACCCGACCTAAGTTCTGGACGTAGAAAATTCTAGGTTCTAGACCTAAGAGTAATTTGGATTCTGGACCCGATTCGAGTTATGGACTCAAGTATGATTCTAGGTTCTGGACCTAAGGAAAATTTGGGTTCTGGACCCGGATTCGATTTGATTTTGCTAACCTTTTAGTTGGGAAGTCTGACTGCTCTGGCTGTTTTATGCATTGTGATTCTTCACCCTCAGAATGGATCTTCATCCTTGAAGATTGGGTCTTTACCCTTCACCCTTGCAAATGGATCTTCATCCTTTGAGATCGAGTCTTCACCCTTGAAAATGGATCTTCATCCTTTGAGATTGGGTCTTCACCCTTGAAAATGGATCTTCACCCTTGAAAATGAATCTTCATCTTTTGACATCGGGTCTTTAGCCTTGAAAAATGGATCTTTATTCATTGAGATCGGGTCCTCACCCTTGCAAATGGATCTTCATCCTTTGAGATCGGGTCTTCACCCTTGAAAATGGATCTTCATCCTTTGAGATCAAATCTTCGCCCTTGAAAATGGATCTTCATCCTTTGAGATCGGGTCTTCGCCCTTGAAAATGGATCTTCATCCTTTGAGATCAGGTCTTCACCCTTGAAAATGGATCTTCATCCTTTGAGATCGGGTATTCACCCTTGTAAATGGATCTTCATCCTTTGAGATCGGGCCTTCACCCTTGAAAATGGATCTTCATCCTTTGAGATCGAGTCTTCACCCTTGAAAATGGATCTTCATCCTTCAAAATGAATTTTCATCTTTTGACATCGGGTCTTTACCCTTGAAAAATGGATCTTTATTTTTTGAGATCGGGTCTTTACCCTTGAAAAGTGGATCTTCATCCTTTGAGATCGGGTCTTTACCCTTGAAAAATGGATCTTTATTCATTGAGATCGGGTCCTCACCCTTGCAAATGGATCTTCATCCTTTGAGATCGGGTCTTCACCCTTGAAAATGGATCTTCATCCTTTGAAATCGGGTCTTCACCCTTGAAAATGGATCTTCATCCTTTGAGATCGGGTCTTCACCCTTGTAAATGGATCTTCATCCTTTGAGATCGGGCCTTCACCCTTGAAAATGGATCTTCATCCTTTGAGATCGAGTCTTCACCCTTGAAAATGGATCTTCATCCTTGAAAATGAATCTTCATCTTTTGACATCGGGTCTTTACCCTTGAAAAATGGATCTTTATTCTTTGAGATCGGGTCTTTACCCTTGAAAAGTGGATCTTCATCCTTTGAGATCGGGTCTTTACCCTTGAAAAATGGATCTTTATTCTTTGAGATCGGGTCCTCACCCTTGCAAATGGATCTTCATCCTTTGAGATCGGGTCTTCACCCTTGAAAATGGATCTTCATCCTTTGAGATCGGGTCTTCACCCTTGAAAATGGATCTTCATCCTTTGAGATTGGGTCTTTACCCTTGAAAATGGATTTTCATCCTTTGAGATCGGGTCTTCACCGTTGAAAATGGATTTTCCTCCTTTTGAGAGTTCTAATTGTTCCATTCTTTTGTTCTTCCTTTTTGCAAAGATTTAGCTATTTTTAATTGGACCTTATATCCTCTCCTTGCCCCCCCCCCTATGTGGCAAAATATTTGTAAGTGAGTTTAAAAATATTTGGTATATATAAACCCAAAAAATTGAAGAGGAGAAACTTTGCCCCCTGTGTAGGCTCAAACTCATGATTTTTCTATGCGGACTCTGATTGATGTTGTTGTTGTCTAGTTCTTCACACAAGCACGTATTTCTTCTCTTTGCAAATTACTGGAGTTTTCTCAAGCAATGGGCTTTCTATGCCCCCTGATTTGATATCTTCTTTTGATTCTTTACTTCACAAGGTGTTTGCTGGTCATTTTGCCAAAGAATAGACAACACAAGACAAGAAAGTGCGATGTGATATGCTCATGTATGCATGATATGCATGAATAAGACTTACAGTGGTTCCATGACTCACAGAACGAGGCGATCAGCATAAGTGTTCTCATTAGTTCCCTTTTGACGCTTGTTCAAGTCTTGCATTAGAATGATCGAAAGTTTTGCATTTGTGGCTTTTATCTTCAAGATGTTGAAAACATGAGTGTTGGAGATCCCAAGTTGCAGAGTCAGGGATTCATCTATTTCAAGCTATATGTTAGTTGGTAGTTTTTTCATAACTTTGCCAAATGTGTCCCTTGGAGGTTCAACATACTTCCCTTAACTTGAAGGCTTTGTATGACAAAACAGTTTTTGAAATTTTTGAATTTTGATTTTGAAATCAAATGTTGGCTTTGCCAAATTAATGTCAATGTACCTTAGGACTTGATTTTCCAAATTAACATATCTATAACATGACAACCCTAGTTACCGTACTAAACTCGGGGATTATTTAAGCAAGAATTGTTGCACTTCAGATAGGCACATAAACATTACTTGGCCAAAGGTCTCATTGAGTTTAAATATTGTCTATCTCATATGCATGCTTATCCAAACTATCTCCACTAATAGACTCTACCTACCAAGAGAGATCAACAAGCCTTTGATAGGCTTAAAATGGGGTCTATGAGGGAAACAAGCTTAAGTGAAGGCCATTTTGAGATTGGAGCTGGTGTGACACAATGGACAAACCTTCACACTACAAATTTCTTGTTGGAATTTTAGGCAGCTTGGAGGCAACCTTGCTAGACTCCAAATTTCTTCTATCTTCTTAGCAATAAACTGGATATTGACTAGGACAGTTTTTTTTACTCTTCCCTTTCTTTGTCTTTTTGTCCTTCTTTCTTGTTGGACCACAGAACTTTCAAGAACTGTGTGGTCTTCCTCCTTTTCTCCAATTTTAATTGAATCTTTGGTTGGGTTGGACCAACTAAAAAAAAGTCTTTATGAACCAAATAGAAGCCTTTTGCTGCTTTAGGTAAAAGATAACTCAGTTGGCTTTATGAACCGCCTTTTTAGGTTTTATCTTTTTTTTTTCTTCTTCTTCTTCCTTTTTTTCTATTCTTTTTCCTTTCTTTTCTTTTTCTATTCTCTCTTCTTTTTTTTTTTAGCTCAAACATAGTTGTCTTGTTTGTACCAACTTGGGCTTCCAATAATGGATGAGTGGAGTAACATAAATCTTCTTTAATAGGGATAAATCATTTATTACTCCAATGTTGATGTTGTCTTAGAGATATTAAGGGAACTTCAACTACCCTTAGGGTCTTGAAAATGTCCACTATCTTTATGGTCTTGAGAACTTCAACTATCTTCATAGTCTTGAGAACTTCAATTATCTTCATGATCTTGACTAAGTATTGCCTTTTTTTATCTTATTGCCTCTTTATCTTAGTGATCATAAGACTTGCCAAAAGTATCACAACAGCTCAAGGTAGGTTGTTGAGGTTATATGCCAATGAAAAGAAAGCTAAAATTTTATGAAGGCTCAAAGGGACAACTAGGGATTAATATTTAATTGGGTGGATACTAGTTGTTGGCTAATCAAACAATGCCTAGATCATTTCTCCCTTAAATAAGCAGAGTTCAATTTCGCCTCAAAAATTTGTCAAAGCATGTTCTAAGACTGACTAAGTCCTAGACAAAGATAATTATGCAGGAGCCCTCTCTAAGTAAGCATACACAACTCAATGTTATAGAGTAATTCCCTCATCTAGTAAAGTCATTCGAGTCATGAGGCCTAGACACATTAATTTATAAACATCAAGCTAAATTCCTCATTGGTTGAGCATCAAAATCAACAAAGGCCAACAAAATTTTTGATGAAAGTAATTTATTCAAGCAACTTTAAATTTGAAAAACACAATAGTTCCAAAATATTAAAGAAAGTAAGATTGAAAAGCAACATTCAAGCTAAGGAAAGTTCATTGAGTTAGGCATGTTTTCCTTTCACATCTTGTATATTTCTATCTTGAAAGGATGATAAAACAAAGTCTTCTTCTAATCCTTTTCCCACCATGAAGGTTGCTAGTGGCGGCACTCTATTGAACCTTGGTAATGGATTGTCTTTGGTGTTGGGATTATTCGGCTCGGGTAGCTTGCCACTATCAATCAAATCTTGGATCTCATGCCTGAATCGGGTACACCTATTAGTCTCATGTCCTTGAGTCTGATGAAATTGACAAAAAGCCTTAGTATTAAATTTTGGGGGTAATGGACTAGGTAAAGGTCGAGGAGCCAATGGTTCTAACAACCCTTTCTTTTGTAGCTTATCAAAGACCCAAGACAAAGGCTTCCCCAGATCTAAAAACTGCCTTCTATTTGCTTGACCGGTTACATTAACATCAACTTCTTTTTGTGTGCTTTGATTGCCCGACTGGTAGTTCCCTTTCTCATTCTTTTTCATTGAAAAGCGATTCTTCTCCCTTTCCCATTCTTCAATTTGTAGACCAGCTTGGAGAAGATCTTTGAAGTCCCTTATAAGGGTGTGAGACATCCTTTCGCGGAGATTGGGCAGGACACCACTCACGATCATCCTTATTTGATCAGATTCATCAGGCCTTTTCTTGAGCAAAGCAGCCTTGTTTCTCCATCTCTTGACATAATCTACAAAATTCTCATTCGGTCTTTGCCTAATGGACTCCACTTCCATCAAGGTAACTTCCAACTCAACATTATATCCATATTGTTGGATGAAGGCTTTGTAAAGTAGATCCCAACTCTTTTGTGTTCCATCATCTAAGGTATTGAACCAATTTTGGACAGTAGGATCCAATGAGAGCATAAAGTACCTTAGGGTTTGAGCCTTAGTAGCTCGGGCAGACTGCATGGCAGTGATATATTGCTTCACATGGAGATGAGGATTTCCAATGCCATTGTACCTTGCAAAAGATGGCATCTTGAACTTATACGGGACTTCTTCATCTAGCTCAAATAGTTTATCGATCTCAGACTTCTCTTCGGTTTTCAGATTCTTCTCAAATTTCTTTTCTAAATCAATAATCATCTTTTCAATATCGGATGTCTCGGTCTTTTCAATAGTTGCCTTCTCAACAGCCTTCGGTTCCTTTTTGTCTTGAAGATCTTGGTAATATTGAGCCCAATCATCATTATCAATGATCACCTTATCATCATCAAAAGCTACTTCACTAACTTTGGTCTTCCCTTTGTCCTTTGGCTTCTTAGTGCTAGTAGAAGCCTCGGCATGATTCTCTAAGATTACAGTCAATTGGTTCCTCATGGTCTCAGTTAGGGCCTCTTTTATTTCTTCCATCTTGCCATTGAGGGCTTCATACACCATTCTTTGAATTTGTTCGGGCTCCATTGTTCTTGGTGAGCAAGTGATTGAGTCGTTGCTAGATATCTCGTCTCCAGCGTAGGTCAGATTGTAAGCTTTTGAACTATCGTAATCCAGGGCTGTGAGCTAGAGAGGACCAATGATATGAGATGCAAATGTATGTATGTATGCATGTATGCACAAACAATAGCCAAACAAGGACAAATTAGGACGTTCCTCCCGACCTTATAACATCCACACATGAATGGCGAGTCTCTTTTCCTAGGTATATGGTCAACAAAATACCAACATGGGGTACCTTGCTTTCGAATAATTCCCTCGGACGTTTTAACCAATAGTTATATTTTCAAAAATGGAAATCAATCCATGATAATTCCTATTAATTAGGTTTTAATCCATTCAACCAACAAAAGTAGCTTTTATGCTATGTTGGATTAAAACAAAATTAAGAGGTTTATTATAAATAGATTTCTCACTTGGAAAGAGTAACTAATGGTTCATGCCAAAAAACAAGCCCATGGTTAATTTATTCTTGGTGTAAACTAGGCCCACAATTGATTTTTGGTATTTCATAATTGACCTAAATATTTTTGCAAGCTCTTTGTAAGAAAAGATTGGGTGAAAAATAGTTTTGATTCGAAGCCCATTGTAAAAGATTTTTTGAAAAATGGATTTTAGGCTTAATATTTGGGCCATGGGCCAAAGAATTTTTGATTTGTTTTTAGAAAAGTCTTATGTCCAAAGACCATCTTGAAAAATTTTGAAAATAGCTTTGGTCTTTCGGACTTTAAAGAAAAATTTATTTTGAGCTTACAATATACTTAGGTCATATTAGAAAAAAGGACAAACCAAATAAGCCATGATTTAGACTAAGATAAACTAACCATAGTCAAACAACATGCATTTGGGGTAAAACCTAAGGAAAGTAACTAGGTCAATTACATGAGCTTTAGTCTTTGGGTTTAAAGGATTAGGTTCCCATAGTATATACCAAATGGTACGAGGCTATGAGTGGTTATGCCATGCTCGATCTCCATACCTTGAGTGAAAGTATGGTATCCCTTACATAACATAACAAGGGTAACACGGGCATCCTAACTCACGCACACAATGCAATCTAATATGATGCAATGGATAATATCATTATAAGAAAGAATAAAATAATATAAAGACCAACGGAATCAACTTCTCTTATCCCCAGTCGAGTTGCCACTGTGAGCGGGGATTTTTGCCCCCACTCCCGGTGGAATGGTTCTTGCGACTTCGGCACTGTTTAGGCTCGGGGCCTTAGAGAACACGGACCTAAGTCCGGAGAAAATGGAGTCGCCACCGGACGGGCCTGGAAAAAAGAAAGGGGTGGATGACTCGATTCCTAAGGAATCCCCAACCCCCTAATGGGTTCGGAAAGTTGGGTACGTGTGGGGAAGGTGAGAAATGGCCCAGCACCCCCACAACGCCTGGTTCATTGGAACCGGCCTCCTTTACAAGTCTTAATATTTTAAAATTCTTAAGTATAATAACATTATCCATACTACACACAATAAAAAGAAAGCATCATTATATTAAAATCAAAACAATGTCCAAACAAAACAAAACAAATAAATGGACACCCATCCAAGGATGGAAACATGTCCTTACATCACATGCCTAGATAGGACATCCACCAAAAGATAGAAACATGCCCTTTACAAAGGTTCTAAAATAGAAAAGAAAATTAAATTACATGATGTTTAACTAATGAGGTACCCACCAAGTGGAAACATACCTCTTACAACTTTTGGAAGTCTAAATTGATTGATAAAAGTAAATAATCATCCATAATAAATAAATCATTCATTAAAAGTATTAACCAAAATATAAAACAAACATCCATCCATGATAAATTAAATAAATCAAGAATTAAAATTAAATAAATTAAAGCATAAGAAATAAATCAAGGCATAAATAAATATGGAATTGAATAAAACAAATAAAAGTTCAAGTATAGCTACTATTTCTATTTAGGGTTATTTATCTCATGTGTTACGGCTTTGGAAATTCTAAAGTTTAAGCTATTATGACTTTTTAAGTAATTAAAATAGATTAGGTTTTATGTTTTTTAAAGGTTAGCAAGACACTTTGATTAAACAAATTAAGATTTGAATGATGAAATAATAAAACTTGAGTTTTAGACACTTTTGAAATATTTTTAATTCATGTTTTAAAATAGTAAATTGAGCTACTGTAGCTTTTTTGAGTTTTTTTATGTTTTTATGTTTTAAAGGGTTTAAAGTTTAGAAAAAGTTAGGGTTTAAGGTTTTAAAGGGTTAGGGTTCATTATTTTAGGTTTAAAAGTTGATTTTTGGATTTTAGGCTTTCAATTTGGGGTTCTCGGCCAAAGTATTTAAATTAGAGTTTTAAATAGCAATTTGATATTTTATGAGATTTTATGAATTTAAACACATGGATTGAAGTTTTTATAATTAGAAAAGATGTTTTTTTAAGGTTTTTTGAGTGAAAAAGAACCTAATTTAAAATTTTAATAGAAACAGAATTTTATTTTGGTTTTGTTGAAAAATATGTTCAATTAAAGTTTAAAGATTTTTAAGAAGAAAAAATAACAATTTTGAGTCCTTTTAGAAAAGAAAGTCACTTTTTTAATGTTCTAATCTTGGAAAAATTAAGTTAAAGCTCTAAGATTTTGATTTAAAAAAACTTAAATTTTATAGATTTGGCTATTGTAAAACATAAATCAAAAGAATTAAAACATACATTCTTTTGTTGATTCTCCAAAAAATAACTCTTCTTGGATGAACTAGCTCCAAAGACAAGCTTTGATTGCCTCCTCCCTGTTTCTGCTGTGCTACTGCTGCTATTAATATCAATTGAATTGAGTTTTTCCTTTTCCTTCCTTGATTTGGTGTCAAATCCTAAAGTCCCTATGTATTTTTTTTCCTCCCCTCATTAGGTTTAATTAGTCCTTATTTATAGTGATTTTTAGGTTGTATATTCCTAATTAATTAAGGTAATTAATATTAATAAAAAAAATTAAAACCTAATTGGATTAGAATTCTAAAAATTGCATCAAAAAATTTGCTCTGGCAAAAATCCTGGCGACAGGCCCGTAGGCGTGCCAGCCAGCAAGAAATTCCTGCGGGTGGTTATTTCGCCCGCAGGAGCCTGCGGGCGAGCCACTGTTGGCCCGACGGGCCCGCGGGACCACTTTTTGCTGCCGATATTTTTTTCTGACTCCGACTCCGATTTTTATTTTTTTTATTTCTTTATTTTTATTTTTTATTAATAAAAATTAGATACTAAGGTAAAAATTATTTAATTAAAATTATTTTGGATCAATTAAACCATAAAATCATTTTGGACTAAATAAAGCATATTGGATCGGATTGGGTCAAAAATTAAGGGTCTACAAGCTAACACTTCTTGAAGTTTCTTGTTTTGCTCCTCAAGCATCCGCTGTGAGTCAGAAGGGAAATAGTAAGAGCATACATAATCATGCATACATGTAGCATAAATTATTATGGAACAATAAAACTTACCAAGTAATTCATATCAATACCCTGTGGATGAGACAAAATTTCTGGTTGATTAGAATGAGCAAATGGAGGAGCGATAAAGGAAGGTCTAGCTTCACGACTGAATGAGCCAGCAACCTGCAACAATCATTAAAAAAAGTCAAAATAAGTTAAGAAAGAAGCAATTGCAATGAAAAAATGGTAAAAGTTTACTTGGGAGGTGCTAGCCCCAGGATGCGGGACGAACCCTCTTCCCTCTTCGTGATACTCCTCTTCATCTCTATCCTCATTTTCCTTGGGAATCTGCCATACACCAATAGGAGATACATCAAATTTCAAGAGTCCTACTCGAATAAATTGGGTATATGATGCACCCGGTGGATAGAGAAAGGTTTCAACATCATAACCGTGCCGAGCCAACCACCAAGCATTCTCCGGCATTGATGTGATATTTAAAGTATACTTCGGGTAACTCATTGGGATCCTTTGCCGCTCAGGACCAAGGAACCACTCATACACTCTCTTCCCGAGAAACCAGCCACTAGACACAGGGCCAACAATGACATGGCAGGTATGTTGAAAAGGCAATGCGGCATTCATGGAAGAAGTCCAGTTCATCCGATCTTCTGTGTTCCACCAAGCCAAATTGACCTACAAAATAAAATAAGGTAAGTGAACTTTTATATAAATTTTAAAGTATACTAATGCTATTTTACCTTGCCCCAGTTTAAGCAACTCAAGAGATAGCGTTGGGTGTGCACATGGTGAGAGCCGAGAACTACTACACTATCTGACAATAAAAAATTCAATCTTGGATACCCAACTCTCTCTCGAGAAATGCCAAGAACCCTCACAAGATTATGCTCATATGCCCATACCTACAAGAATAATAAAAATCAAATTCATGCATGAATAAGAATGGAATTGACATTGGTGGAAGAAGAGTACCTCGACAATCACCATAAAGCCAACTGTAGACCCTTAATTTTTGACCCAATCTGGTCCGATATTTTTTATATAGTCCAAAATAATTTTTGTGGTATTTTAATTAAATAATATTTAATATTTATAATTTTTAATAAAAATAAAAATGATAAAGTTAAATACATAAAAAGCAATAAATAAATAAATAAAAATCAGCGACGAAAAAATTCATCGCCAAAGGTGAATTGGCCATAGGCCAATTCGCCAGCAGGATTTTCCTGCCCAGCCAGTTCTCAATTTTTGTCTGCAATTTTCCAGCGCTTGCAATTCTTGGCCTGCAGTAGTTTTTTTGCCAGCACAATTTTCCAACGCAGTTTTTTTCCGAAACCAAATTCTATTTGGTTTTGGTTTCTTTTCCTAACTAGTTTTAGTTTCTTTAGACAATTAGAAGTAGGTTTATAATTTTTCCTATAAATACCACATTAAAACACATAATTAGGGGGGTCGAAAAAATTATTTTACAAGGAGAAAAATTGTTTACTGGATTGAAGACTCAAAAAGTTCTATCGGCCAAAAGAGAACCCTAGCAAGCATGAGATAGTAGCAACAAGAAGCAATCAATCCATCAAAGGCAATAGCATTGCCTTTGTTATTGTTCATCCAGAAGTCAATTGTGGAGGAACCAATGAACGAAGGTTTGATTTAATTCTTTGATTTATTTGAATTCACAGTAGTTTCATCTTTGAGTTATAACTTATTTGGCTGTCCAGTATATACATTCCCTTCTATAAATATCATTAGAAGTTTGAAGATTAAGAAGTTGTTTAGGTCCAGCAGTTAACTTAAACCTCTTATTCTTGATTACTTAATTGAAACAACATGATCTAAGTTTAATGTTCATATAATCACAAAACATTATCAAAATCCTAATCTAATTGCCCAGTTGCTAAAAACCCTAATCTGCTTTCCAATTTCAAAAAATCTAAATTGTCTTATTAATTCCTAAAACCCTAATTGTTTTCTTAATTTTTCAAAACCTATATTATTTTATTAATTCCCAAAACCTTAATCTGCTTTCCAATTTTCCAAAACCTTAAATCGTTTTATTAATTCCCGAAACCCTAATTGTCTTCCAAATTTATAAAATTTTTTCTAAATTCCAAACCTAAATTTATAAAATCTATTTTCAAAATTCAAAACACCCAAGCCCTGATCAAATGCTAAAATATCATAATCCTTTAATTCCAGAAAACCTAAAGCCCTAACTCCAGTTGCTTAATTCCTAAACCTAGACCCAAACCCTAATTCCAATATCTTAATTCCTAAACCCTATTTTCATAGAAACCTTAAAATTTCTTAAACCCTAAAGTTCATAATCCCAGCAACCTTAAAAAAGCCCTAAACCCTAAATAATGAAACATCAATTTAGACCCTAATTTTAAAACCCTAAGTTCCAAAACCCTAAATTTTAAAAACCCTAAATTCTTTAAAACCCTAAATATATATATTTATTACTTTATTTAATTTTAGATTTCATTATGTAGTTTATTATATGTTTTGATGTTTGATTTATTTAATTTCAATGCTTGATTTATTTAATTTATCATGGATGGATATTTTATTTATTATTATGATTATTATTTGTTTGTTTTAGTATTAAAATTGTAAGAGGTATTTTCCACCTTGTGGGTACCTCATTAGTAAAGTATTATATAATTTAAAATGCTTTTATATTTTGGATCAATGTAAAGGACATGTTTCCACCTTTCGGTGGGTGTCCTATTTAGTTTAGACATAGATGATGTAAGGACCTGTTTCCATCTTCGGATGGGTGTCCATTTATTTGCTTTGTTTTTACATTGCTTTGATTTTAATATAATGATGCTTTATTTTAATTGTTACATGTAATATGGAAAATATCGTTATGCTTAAGAATTTTATAATATTAAGACCTGCAAAGGAGGCCAGTTCCAATGAACCGGGTGTTGTAGGGGTGCTGGGCCATTTCTCACCTTCCCCACATGTACCCAACTTTTCAAACCCATTAGGGGGTTGGGGATTCCTTAGGAATCGAGTCATCCACCCCTTTCTTTTTTTCGGCCCGTCCGGGTGGCAACTCCATTTTCTCCAGGCTTAGGCCCGTGTTCTCTAAGGCCTTAAGCCTAAACAGTGTCGAAGTCGCAAGAACCATTCCACCGGGAGTGGGGACAAAAATCCTCGCTCACAGTGGGGACTCCACTGGGGACAAGAGACGTTGATTCCGTTGGTCTTTATATTATTCTATTCTTTATTATCTTGATATTATCCATTGCATCATATTAGATTGCATTGTGTGCATGAGTTAGGATGCCCGTGTTGTGTTATGTAAGGGATACCATACTTTCACTCAAGGTATAGAGATCGAGCATGGAATAACCACTCATAGCCTTGTACCATTTGGTATATACTTGCTATGGGAACCTAAGCCTTTTAACCCAAAGACTAAAGCTCATGTAATTGGCCTAGTTACTTTCCTTAGGTTTTTACCCCAAATGCTTGTTGTTTGACTATGGATAGTTTATCTTGGTTTAAATCAAGGCTTATTTGGTTTGTTCTTTTTCTAATATGATCCAAGTACATTTGTAAGCTGAAAATAAATTTTTCTCAAAATCCAAAAGACCAAAGTTATTTTCAAGACTTTTTAAGATGGTCTTTGGACATAAAACTTTTCTAAAAAAATAAATCAAAAAATTCTTTTCTCATGATCCAAATACAAAGCCCAAAATCCATTTTTTCTAAAATCTTTTTACAATGGGCTTGTAAACAAAATTATTTTCATATAACCTTTTCTTACAAAGAGCTTGCAAATTATTTAGGTCAATTACGAAATGCAAAAATCAATTGTGAGCCTAGTTTATACTAAGAATAATTAACCATGGGCTTGTTTTTGCCATGAACAACTAGTTGCTTTTTCAAGTGAGATATATTTATAATAAAACTCTTAATTTAGTTTTAATCTAATATAGCATAAAAGCTACTTTAGTTGGTTGATTGGATTAAAGCCTAATTAATGAAAATTGTCATGAACTGATTTCCATTTTTGAAACTATAACTATTGGTTGAAATGTCTGAGGGAATTATTCAAAAAATAAGATACCCCATGTTGGTATTTTGTTAACCATATTACCTAGGAAAAGAGACTCGCTATCCGTGTGTGGAAGTTATAAGGTTCGAAGGAACATCCTATTTATCTTTCTTTGTTGATTGTTTGTGCATACATGCATACATTTGCATCTCATATCATTGATCCTCTCTGGCTCACAGCCCTGGATTACGACACTTCAAAAGCTTATTATAATCTGACCTACGCCAGAGACAAAGAATATAGTAGCAACTCAATCACTTGCTCACCAAAATCAATGGAGTCTGAACAAATTCAAAGAATGGTGGACGACGCCCTCAATGCCAAGATGGAAGAAATAAAAAAGACCCTGGCTGAGACCATGAAGAACCAATTGGCTGCAATTTTAGGAAATCATGCCAAAGCATCTCCTAGCACTAAGAAGCCAAAGGACAAAGGGAAGGCTAAAGTTGGTGAAGTGGTTTTTGATGATGATAAGGTGATAATTGATGATGATGATGATTGGGCTCAATACTTCCAAGATCCTCAAGACAAGAAGAAAGAACCAAAGATTGTAGAAAGATCAGCTATGGATAAATTTGAGACTTCTGATGTTGAAAAGATGATTGCTTACCTAGAAAAGAAATTTGAGAAGAAGCTAAAAACCGAAGAGATGTCTAAGATAGACAAACTATTTGAACAAGATGAGGAGGTCCCTTATAAGTTCAAGATGCCTTCCTTTACTAGGTACAATGGTACTGGAAATCCTCATCTCCATGTAAAGCAGTACATCACTGCTATGCAGTATGCTCGAGCTACTAAAGCTCAAGCTCTGAGTTATTTTACGCTCTCATTGGACCCTAGTGTCCAAAATTGGTTCAACACCTTAGAGGAAAGTACTAAAAAAAGTTTGGGATCTGCTATACAAGGCCTTCATCCAATAATATGGATACAATGTCGAGATGGAAGTTATCTTAATGGAAGTGGAGTCCATTAGACAAAGGTCAAATGAGAATTTTGTGGACTATGTGAAAAGATGGAGAAATAAGGCTGCCTTGCTCAAGAAGAGGCCAAATGAATATGATCAAATAAGGATGATTGTGAGAGGGGTGTTGCCTAGTCTTTATGAAAGGATGTCTCATACACTCATCCATGATTTCAAAGATCTTCTCCAAGCTATTCTTGAAATTGAAGAGTGGGAAAGAGAGAAGAACCGCTTTTTGGCAAGAAGGAATGAGAAAGGGAATTATCAGCCTAGCAATCAAAGCACACAAAAGGAAGTTGATGTTAATGCGACTGGTCAAGGAAATAAAAGACAATTTTCAGATCTGGGGAAGCCTTTGTCTTGGGTCTTCAACTAGCTACAAAAGAAGGGACTATTACAGCCATTAGCCCCTTGACCTTTGCCAAATCCTTTACCCCCAAAATTTGATACTAAGGCTTTTTGTCAATTTCATCAAACTTAAGGACATGAGACTAATAGATGTACCCAATTGAAGCATGAGATCTAAGATCTAATCAATAATGGTAAGCTACCAGAGCCGGACAAGCCCAATACCAAGAACAATCCTTTGCCTAATTTTGGAAGAGTACCTCCACCGGCAAACTTCATGGTGGGAAAAGGATTGGAAGAAGATTTTTTTTATCAACCTTTCAAGATGGGGATATTGAAGATGTGAAAGAAGCTTAACTCAACAAACTTTCCTTAGCTTGAATGTTGCTTTTCAAATTTTGCTTTAATATTTAATAAAAACAATCATGTTTTTCAAATTTAAATTTGTTTGAATAAATTACTTTTATTAAAAATTTTGTTGGTCTTTCTTCATTTTGGTGCTCAACCAATGACGAATCTAGCTTGATATTCATAAATTAATGTATCTAGGCATCATGATTTGAATGACTTTACTAGATGAGGGAATTGCTCTATAGCATTGAGTTGTGTATGCTTACTTAGAGAGGGCTCCTGCATAATTACCTTTGTCTAGGTCCTAGTCAGTCTTAGAGCATGTTTTGACAAACTTTTGAGGAAAAATTGAACTCTACTTATTTTAAGGGAGAGATGATCTAGGCATTGTTTGGGTAGCCAACAACTAGTATCCACCCTATTAAATATCAATCCCTAGTTGTCCTTTTACGCATTCATAAAATTTTAGCTTTCTTTTCATTGACTTATAACCCTAACAACCTACTTTGAGCTGTTGTGATACTTTTGACAAGTTTTATGATCACTAAGGTGAAGAGGCAAGAAAATTAAAGAATGGAATACATAGCCAAGACTATAAGGATAATTTATGTTATCAAGATCATAAGGGTAGTTGAAGTTCACCTAATATCTCCAATCTATCAAGATAACATCAGAGTAACAAATGATTTATCCCTGTTAAAGGAGATTTATACCACTCCACTCATCCATTATTGGAAACCCAAGTTGGTACAAACAAGACAACTCTGTTCAAGCTAGAACAAAAAAAAAAGAAAAAAGAAAAGAAAAAAGAAAGAAAAGAAAGTAAAAGAAAAAAAAGAAGAAAAGAAAAGAAGAGAAAAAAAGGAAAAAGGAAAAAAAGAAAAAAAGAAAAGAAAACCCAAAATGGTTCAGAAATCTAACTGAGTTCTCTTTTACCTATGACTAAAAAAGGCTTCCAAGGACAGTTTGACTTGAATTGGTCCAACCCAACAAAAGATTCGATCAAAATCAAAGAAAAAGGAGAAAGGTCACCCAGTTTTTGAAAGTTCTATACTTGAAAGCCCTACAAGGAAGAAGGACAAAATAATGAAATGCTCAAAGAAAGGGAAGAGTAAGAAAAATAAAAAGAAAGAAAAGGGAGAAGAAGAAAAGAAATGAATTTGGGTACCAAACTTTTTGTAAGGGCAAAGACTGTCCTAATCATAATCTAGATTAATGCCAAGAAGATAGAAAGAATTTAGAGTCTAGCAAGATTTCTCCCATCTGCCTAAAGTTCAAACAAGAAATTTGTAGCGTGAGGGTTTGCCTATAGTGTCACAACTGCTCCAACTTACAAATGGCTTTCATTTAACCCGTGTCCCTTATAGACCCCATTTTAAGCCTATCAAAGACCTATTGATCTCTATTGGTAGGAAGAGTCTATTAGTGGAGATAGTTTGGATAAGCATGCATATGAGATAGACAATATTCAAACCCAATGAGACCTTTTGCCAAGTAATGTGTATGTGCCTATCCGAAGTGCAACAATTCTTGCTTAAATAGAAATGATTCCCGAGTTTAGTATGATAACTAGGGTTGTGTTGTTAAAGATATGTTAATTTGGAAAATCAAGTCCTAAGGTATATTGACATTAATTTGGCAAAGCCAATATTTGATTTCAAAATCAAAATTCAAAATTGAAAATTCAAAAAAAATTTAGGAAAAAATTATAAAGCCTTCAAGTTAAGGGAAGTATGTCGAATCATTGAACCTCCAAAGGACACATTGGGCAAAGGAAATTATTACTACAAAGGTCATGAAGAAGCTACCAACTGACATGCTGAATCATAATTGGATAAGTATATAATTGATGATATTTTTGTCCCTATTTCTTAATATATTTATTATCAAATTGAGTTTAATTTATTTGTTCAAGTGTTTATTAGGGTTGACACGTTGAGACCTTATGGTTATTTAGGCCGGAATCATGGATGAAAGAGAAAGGAAGAAGCTATTTTGGGCAGATTCTTCAAGTGACACACCCAATGACATGGGCATGTCCATGGCCGTGTCATTAAACTACTTTACAGAAGCTTCAACACGCCTAAAGACATGGGTGTGTCACTGAACGTGCCATTACTCCTGATTTACAGAAGCTGTGACACTCCTAATGACATGGGCGTGTCCCTGACTATGTCTGTAACTCAACATTGCAGTAGCAACAACACACCCAAGGACATGGGCGTGTCATTGCCCATGTAATTAAAGTTTGAAACAGCACCGTTGACACACCCACAGACACTAGCGTGTCCATGGACATGTCAGTCAAAAATATCTGGGCTATAAAATCTGAGCTAAAGAGCAAATTTAGGGATAGAGAATACATAGTTTATTTTTTAGAGCCGACCCCTTAAGAAAAAGAGAGTTTTTGGCAGCCAAGAGTGGAGGTGAAGACCCAATTCCTGCAAGATTTAATCCAAGACACGAGGATTGAAGTGGAGAAACACAATTCATTCATCATGGATTGTTTGAATTCTTTTACTTATTTCTGCTATTTTGGTTTTATGGTTATGAACAGGAGCTAAACATTTTATCTATCTAGATATTGATGAACCCTAGCTTTATTGTATCCTTTTGATTAGTTCTTATTAAATTAAGTCATTTGATTGAGTTTTTTTATCCTTTTGATTCTTAATTTCTTATTTCTAATTGATAATATCATGGTTATTGATTGGTTGCAATTTTTATATTATTGACTTGAGAAAGCTTGATATGAACATAATGCTCATTAGGATTGAGGGTTGATTGGAGTGCTAGAGATAGACTTACAAGACCCTTTCGTTTAAAGTTCCTTGTTCTTATTGGAAGATCTATTTAATTATGCTTGAGAAGAGATTCCTAGCATTCTACTTAGTGATTAGGGATTAATTCACTTGAGAGACGTTTTAATCTAATTTAGGGGAATGCCAATTTAGATATATTATTTGATTTAATTGAATTGATATTCATAAATACTTCTTATGGCTAGGGGGATTCAATATCTGGATAGTACTTTCATCGCCTACTTTTGTTGTACAATATTCAATTTTTCTTCACTTTAGTTTATTGAGTAATTTGTCTTTTATTTTAATCATCACACAAACTATTGATTCAATAAATAACAGTTAAAATTTGCACTAATATTTGACCTTGTCCCCAGTGGAACCATATCTTACTCACTGTTTTATTACTTGAGCGACCCGTGCACTTACGGTAGCACTGCGTAGCATAGATCCATCATCACTTACCTTAACCATAAACCTAATCCAACTCTCATAAGTTAATTAGGAAGTTAAATGGCAGGTACAATTATGTTTAGGACCAGGATTAAAGACAAAAATTGACATGCAGTGCACTTCATATCAATTTGTGTTGTCCAAATCGATATAAGGCAGATTCCATATCGATTTGGTCAACCAAATCGATATGAAATTGCCTCATATCAATTTGGCTTGCTAAAATTGATATGAGGCACTTGCCCTTATTAATTTGGCAAGCTCAAATCGATATGGGTAGTACCCATATCAATGTGGCCCTCCCAAATCGATATGGGCAGTACCAATATCAATTTGGGAGAACCAACTCAACCAAAACAATTAATTTCTACTCAAACCGGTCTAAAATAATAAAATTTTTAGCCAATATTTTTTCAATTTTGATATAAACTCCAATTTAATTCTAAAATTAAGTTTAAGAAATCTAAATTCATAATGGACCAACATAAACCTTTTAAATTTAAACTGGTCAAAATTTATGGGTCTACAGTTTGCCTTCTGCTTGAACGATCTTAGACTTGGTCGAAGAGAGTGAAAAGCAGTATGGCTTTGAGCATATTTTGGATGAGGATGGGTTCTCGACCCGAGATTGAAAATGGTTTTAGTTTGGACCCAAAAAAGATTTAGGTACTTAGACCCGAGACTGAATTGGATTTGGCTACTCAGACCAGAGACTGGGTTCTTGGACCTAAGACTGAATTGGATTTGGGCACTTGGACCCGAGACTGGGTACTTGGGCCTGAGGCTGAATTGAATTGGCTACTTAGACTAAAAAAAAATTTGGGTACTTAGACCCGTGACTAAATTTAATTTGGGTACTTGGACCCCAGACTAAATTGGATACTTGGACCCAAGACTGGTACTTGGACCAGAGATTGAATGGGGTGCTTGGACTCGAGACTGAATTTTGGATGCTTGGACCTTGTAATATCCTCATGTATGCCTTAGAAGTTTTGATTATGTTGTTGTTGTAAGTTGGATTGAATGTATATGTTATGTGAAGAGAAAAGAAATGGGAAGAGAAGGTTTATGTATATGTGTTTTGGGAAAGAAAAGAGGGTTTAGAGAGAAATGTATATGTTGTTTATATGATGATATATATATCATATAAATTGGTCAAAGGGAGAGTCAATGCAAGAGGATATGTTTGTGGGATATGTGAAATTACATGTATGGGCATATAAAAGACAAGTGGTTAGTTAAATGATTAAAGGGTGTTTTGGTAATTGCTTGAATTGAACTCTTGGTGGAGATTAAAAGAAAAATTTGACTTTGCTTCTTCATCTTTTCCTCTTCTCTTCATGTGTGGCCGGCTCCTCCATAGACAAAGAGAAAGAAAGAGTTAAGAGAGGTTCTTGAGATGCTAAGCTCAAAATTTAAGGGAGAATCAAAGATTTGTGTAATTTCTTCATCTAAGGTAAGATCTTTTCTTTGATTCTTTTCATTCTTTTGAAGATAATTAGGGTTTGTTGGTTTGATGATGAGATGTGTTTGTATTGTGTTTTTAAGTGTTAAAATTGGTTTTAAGTTAAGAGTTTAAAGAGATTTTGTTGTTGGAAGTGGTGGATGTTGATTTTGAAAGATGGAGAAGGATGTTGGTTTTAGGGTTTTGAGATGGTATATGTTTAATTGTATTGTTAATGTGTGGTTTAATTGATTATGTAAGATATGTGTTTATGTTATTGATTGTATCCATTTGAATGAGGTTTTTGTTGTGAAAAGGGTGTGTAAATGCAATTTGAAGAGTGTTGGCTTTTGGTTAGGGTTTTGTTTTAATTAACACGGCCAAAAGCATGGAGAGACACGGCCAAGACATGGAAATTTTGGGCGTGTTAGGTTGATTTTTGAGAGACACGGCCGTGTCCCATGCCAGTGTCTGCCACTGCCAATTTGTTTTGGGAGACACGGCCACAAGCTTGGCCGTGTCCCTTGCCCGTGTTGCTTACTGCCAATTGTGGTTGAGAGACACGGCCACAAGCTTGGTCGTGTCCCTCAAGTTGGCTGCCCGTGTCCCTCAAATGTAATGATTATTGTTTTTATTCTTTGTTCTTTTAGCATGGCTTTGATTCTTCAAAGGTATTATGGTACCTAAACCTAAACATAAACACTTTAAAACATGTTTAAAACAAAGAATGCCCTAATCAAATGTATGTGGATGATTCTAAACCTATGAATAATGATCTTTGGATTAAGTTTCGAAGAGATTGTGTTGCATTAACCTAAAGGTGGAGAATTCTTGGAAAAAGGAAATGTATAGATTGATGGGAGTAGTTCTTCAGGTAAGTACCAATACATATGATTGTATTTATTTACATGATTTGAGGCTTAACACATTTGTTTGCAAATGTGTTAAGTGGTTTACTATATTGTTAATATAATTGGATTAAGGTGATGATTGAATGATGTGAAGGATGTGAAGATCATTAAAAAGGTAAGCATGAACCTTATTTGATTGTACATCCTTATATGTCTTTGAACCTTAACACATTTGGATGAATGTATTAAATACTTTATTATATTGTGGATGTAAATGAATAATATAAATTGCTATATATATATATATAGGATGAAATATGAAATGGGAAAGGTAGGAAGAAATGAGGATCATTCTTAAGGTATGTACAATTTGTTATGATAAATGCTCTAATAAGGAATGGTGTTAATGTGTTTTGAGAAATGATGAAAGGTTATGTTATATGTATTGTGAATGGCAATGTATTATATGAATAATATATTTTGAAATGTTATATCAATGATGTTATATGTATCATATGGATTGAGATATGATATGTTGTGAAGCCATTGTAATTGGCCATGATGATTCAAATGTGATATGAAGCCATTGTGATTGGCTATGACAATTCAATTGAGATATGTGAGGCATGTTTGCCTAAATGATGATGAGAATTGTGAATGATATTGATGATGAAATGATCAATGAATTATGTATCTAATATGTTATTCATTTTCAGAGTTTTGTTGTTGGTGGCATGCCTAATAGTAACAATCTCTTAAAGTTAGGTTGGACTTGATCCTTGAAGCCTAATTGAGATGTTACAACCCTTGAAGCTAGGTTGGATTGGTTCTTGAAGCCAAGTTGGGTTGAAGCTTAGCATGCTTTGCTCCCCTTGAAGCTTGGTTGAACCTAATCCTTGAAGCCTAGTTGGGATTATGATAATGATAAATGTGATGATTAAACCAAAGCATTAACTCTGAAGTCGAATGGCATATTAGTGTTTTGGGCCCGAGTCTGTCTTTGTTGCTAATGTGAAATACAAGTATTGAAATATTGATTGTGAGTATTAATAATGAATCATGATTGGTGAATTGTGAATAAGATAATGTTATGAAGTGTGATATGTAAATTGAATAAGATAATGTTATGAAGTGTGATATGTAAATGAATTGTGATTGATAATAATGGTTGTCTTCATTGGAAATGTGATTAATGATTGGTATGATATGTTATGTGTGTATTGTAATAATGATTGGTATGATATGTTATGTGTGTATTGTAATAATGATTGGTATGATTTGTAATGTGTGTATTGCATTAAGGATTGGTATGATATATATAATGTGGGTGTATTAATATATTGATTTGGAGTATTTGTGATGGATTGGGGTTGGTGATAATATTATGTATATATGTACATCATATATGAGATTAGCTAGGATCTATGAAAGATACAAGTAAAAAGAAAAGAAAATAGGATAAGAACTAATTATACATTGAATTGATATATCATTATATGTTAATACTTCTATACTATATGTTTATAATTTTATATTTGGACTACTAAGCTCTCGGGCTTAGCGCGGGTGTGTATTCACGCAGGTAAATAGATGGAAGATATGAAATCTTTCGTTATGCCACAAGAAGAGTAAAAGTTTGTCGAGACCAACCAGAGGGTAATGCATACATGTATAACTTTTATATTGATGTATTTATGTCGAGAAAGTAATTATATGTATAAATGAAGTTTTTGATAAAAATAATGATTTGGTAAATGTTATTTAAATTAATGTATTATGTTTTGGAATTCTTTTACAGGTTTTTAAAAAAATAACGAAGTGACGTCCTTATACTTTATATACTTACCGTATGTATACCAAGTATATGTATAGTACTTATATAAGGTATCGGGGTGTTACAGACCTAAGACTAAATTTAATTTGGGCACTTGGACTTGAGGCTGGGTACTTGGACCTGAGATTGAATTGAATTTGGAAACTTGCATCCGAGACTAAATTTTGGATGCTTGGACCCGAGACTGGATACTTGGACCTGAGAATTAATTTGGGACTGACCTTTTATCAGTTGAGAATTCTGTTTGTTCCATTCTTTAATGGATTATGTGTCTTTACCCACCAGAAAATGGATCTTTATCCATTGGAGATTGGGTCTTTACCCTTAAAACATGGATCTTTATCCTTTTGGATATTTATCCTATATTTGCTTCAGTTCTTCTAACCAGATTGATCTTTTATCTTTTGCATCTTTATTCTTTTGAGAGTTCTAATGTTTCATTCTTTTGTGCTTTATTTTGCAAAAAATTCAGCTATTTTTTAGTTGGCCCTCATATCTTTTCCTTTCCCCCTACATGGTAAAATATTTGAAAGTGAGTTTGAAAATGCTTTGTACATGCATAAACTCAAATTTTGAAAAGGAGAAACTTTTCCCCCTATGTAGGCTCAAAAAAATGATTTTTCCTATGTGGGCTTATTTTGATGTCTGTGTTGTCTAGCTCCTCGCACAAGCATGTATTTCTTCTTTTGCAAAATGACCGGAGCTTCCTCAAGCAATGGGCCTTCCATGCCCCCTGATTTAATATTTTCTTTTGCTTCTTTACTTTCATAGAGTGTTTGCTATTCACTTTGATAATTGATAGGTAATACAAGATATCAAAATGCAATGTGATATGCTCATGTATGCATGATATGCATGAGTAATACTTACAGTGATTTCGTCAACTCACAGACCTAGATGATCAGCTGAAGTGTTCTCATTGACTCCTTCCAGATGCCTATTCAAGTCTTGCATTGGAATGACAGAAGGGCTTTGCATTTATGGGTTTTATCTTTAAAAGGTTGAAAATATGAGTAGTGGAGGCCTAAGCAGAAGAGTTAGAGATACATCCATTTAAATTATGATTCAACATGTCAATTGGTAGCTTCTTCATAACCTTGCCAATAATCACTTACTTCGCCCAATGTGCCTTTCGAGGTTCGATAGTTCAACATACTTCTCTTAACTTGAAGGCTTGGTATGATAAAAACACTTTTTTTTAAATCTTAAAATCATATTTTGGTTTTGTCAAATTAGTGTCAATATACCTCATGACTCGACTTTCCAAATTAACATATCTATAACATGAAAACCTTAGTTACCGTACTAAACTCAGGAATTATTTCTATTTGAGCAAGAGCTATTGCACTTTAGATAGGCACATACACATCACTTGGCCAATGGTATCATGTAATTTCCCAAGTGATACCCTAAAATTTTTGGAAATATTATTTGTTGAGAATTAATTATATGATCTTAAGTGTATGTTTAATTAAGTGAAAAGAAAAGAGGAAGGAGTGTGTATATGCTTGGTATAAGGAGATATATACATTATATACAAGTCAATGGGTTTAATAGGTCAAAAGATATTTTAATATTTAAATGGATTTAGTTAAGTTAGTGGAAGATGATGTAATTGGGTTATTATTTTATTAATTAAACACTTGGTGGAGAGTGATTTGGGGAAAGTGTTTGGTTTAAGAGGTTGACTTTCTTTCTTTCTTTCTTTCTTTCTCTTTCTTTCTTCTTTGGCCGGCCATCACCACCATCTTCAAGAGGGAGAGATTTTGTTGCTTCCAAACTCAAGAGATTGAAGGTTTTCAAGAGATCAAGTTGGAGTTTTAAGGATTTTCTTCACTTTTGGTAAGTTTCCAACTTGTTTCGTTGTTTTCTTTTGAGTTGTGTTTATGAGTTTGGTGAGTGGCTGTTGTAGATGTGTTTATGGTTGATTTGGTAGATTTGAGGTTGTGTTGTTTTGTTAACTTTGATTTTTGGGTTGGATTGAAGAGAAAAGGGTTAAGTTTGGTGAAAGAGACAAGAGTTGTGGGTGTTGTGACTTTGAGTTGTGATTTATCATTGTGATTGTGTTGTGATGTTTGTAATTGAGTTGTTTCGATGTTTATTCAAGGCCATATCGTATATTGATGGTTTTGGTTAAGTTTGTTTGGAGTGAAAAAGGGTAAAAGAAAGATGTTTGTTGGATGTGGCATTTTGGTGTTGATTTTAGGTTTTTGGCTTGACATGCCTAGTAGCACGACCATGTCTTTGGGTGTGTCGTTGGTTTTATTTTCTGGGTTGGTGACACGTCCAGTGACATGCCGATGTCACTAAGCATGTCACAGCTTCTGTGTTGTTGGAAGATTGACACGTCCAATGACACTCCTATGTCACTGAGCGTGTCATAGCTTATGTGTTGGAGGAGAATTAACACGTGCAGTGACACGCCCATGTCATTGAGCGTGTCAAAGCTTTTATGTTGTGGGTTTATGGTAAGGTCAGGGAGAAGCCCATGTTGTTGAACGTGTCAAGTGTAGAGTTTACCCTAGATGGTTCTTATTCTTATTTTCTTATGTGCAACACTAAGTGAGTATTTATAATCACCTTTGGATTAAGTTTTGAAGAGAATTGAGTTACCCTAGCCAAGGTTTGAGGGATATCTTGGAAAAGGAAGTTGATAGAGTGGTGTTGTTGCTTTTGGAGGAAAGTACAAACTTTGAATGATTGCATACATTTACATGACATTGGGACTTAACACATTTAGTTGAGAAATTTGTTAAGTTAATTGATATATTGATGATGAATGAATTATATGCTATGATATGCATGATGTGAATTATGCTATTGTATCAATGCAATTGTGTACTGTAATGTACATGAAAAGAAATATGGAATAATTTAGTAAGACATGTGAAAACATAATGTAACAAATTGATATTGATATAAAAGAGAAGAATGAGAAAAGATGAGAAAATGATGATATAATCGGAGGCCATTTTGAGATTGGAGTTGATGTGACACTATGGACAAACCTTCACACTATGAATTTCTTGTTGGAACTTTAGGTAGTTGGGAGCATGAAAAGATAGAGCTTTGAATGTTCTCCCATCTTCTTCGCATTAATCTGGATCTTGATTGGGACAGTCTTTTTCCTTACAAAAAGTTGATACCCACATTCCTTTCTTTTTTTTTCTTTTAGCATTTCATCCTTTTCCTCTATAGGATTTTCAAGTATAGGACTTTTAAAAACTAGATGGTCTTTCTCCTTTTTGTCTGATTTTTATTGAATCTTTGGTTAGGTTGGACCAATTTCAGTCAAACTGTCTTTGTAAACCAAATGGAAGTCTTTTGCTACTTTAGGTAAAAGAGAACTCGGTTGGCTTTCTGAACCATTTTGGGTTTTATTTTATTTTCTTTTTTCTTATTTTTTTGATTTTTCCTTTTATTTTTTCTTCTTTGTTCTTTTCTTTCTTTTTTAGTTTTTTTTTTGTTGAGTTTTAATTTCAAAGGAATTGTCTTGACTATAGATGAGTGGAATAGAGTGAGTCTACTTCAACGAGGATAAATTCTTAGTTGTCCTGACTTTATCTCAATAATTCTATGATATTAGGTCTAATTCAGGGGTCCTTCAACTATCATTATAGTTTTGACTATGCATTCCTTTCTTTTTTATTTTCTTTGTAATATCCCAAAGTATACCCTAAAAGTTTGGGAATATTTATTGTTGTATTTGGATTAAATGTTATAAGTGTATATGTTTTAGTGGAAAGAGAAAAGAGGTAAGGAGAAGAGTGTATATGTTGTATATATAGAGATATATACAATATATACAAGTCAAAGAAGTGGAAGGTCAAAAGAATATTTAATTTTTTTTAAATTAAATTAATGGAAATGGAAATTAGTAAGAGGAGGAAGATTTTTATGAATATTTTATTATTTTATTTGCTTGGTTGAGATTTAAAGAGATGATTGAGTGGTTAAGAGAGAGTTGACTTGTGTTCTATTCATCTTCTTCATCTTTTCTTTTCTCCTTGGCCGGCTATCTCCATAGCAAGAGAGAAAGATAGATTTTTGATCTTCCAAACTCAAGATTGAAGGATGTTTCAAGTGATCAAGTTGGAAATCTAAGAGTTTTCATCACTTTTGGTAAGTTTTCCACTTGATTCCCTTGTTTTCTTTTAAGTTTGTGTTTTGAGTTTGGTGCTTGATTGTTGATGGTATGTGTATATTTGATTATGGTGTATTTGAGGGTGTTTAATCTTATTGGTGTTGATTTTGAGATAGAGTTAAGTTTGGTGTTGGAAGAAAGCAAGTGTTGTGTTTGAGTTATGTGTATGTGATCGTTGTGAATTGATGTTTGATGTATATATTGAGTTGTTTTGGTGTTTTTGCAAGTTACTAAGGTTTATGGGTGTGTTTAGCTAAGTTTGTTTCAAGTGGAAATGGTGGAAGTAAGAGGTTTGCTGGTTGTGATGTTGATGTTGTCGGAATCATGATTTTTGGCTTGACACGCCCATGAGCACGGCCAGGTCTTTGGGCATGTCAATAGTTCTATTTTCTGGATGGGTGACACGACCAGTGACACGCCCATGTCACTGAGCGTGTCACAGCTACTGTGATGTTGGTGGATTGACACAGCCAGTGACACGCCCATGTCACTGAGCGTGTCATAGCTATTGTGTTGAGGGAGGATTGACACGGCCAGTGACATGCCCATGTCACTTAGCGTGTCAAAGCTTCTGTGTTGTGGATTTAGGGCATGGTCTGGGACACGCCCGTGTTGTTGAACTTGTCATGTGTAGAGTTTGCCCTAGTTGGTTCTTATCTATATTATCTCATGTGTACCTCTAAGTGAGTGTGTATGACCACTTTTGGATTAGGTTTTGAAGAGATTGAGTTGCCCTAATCCAAGTGTTGAAGGATTCTTAGAAGAGGAGTTTTGTGTTGTGTGAGTTACTCTTGAGGTAAGTACAAACCCTACATTATTGCATACATTTACATGACATTGGGACTTAACACATTTGGTTGTAAATGTGTTAAGTATTCTATTACATTTTTGATACATTTGATTAATGTTATGATTTGCATAATGTGAAAGATGTGATGATCATTCAGAATGTATGTCCAATGCAATTGGTTAAATATATACTCTAATGATGAGATGTGAAGCCATTGTTGTTGGCTATAATGATGCAAATGAAATAATTGGGGCATGGTTGCCTAGATGATTATGAAGAAATGAGAATGGAATTGATAATGAAATAATAAAAGAATTGTGTGCCAAATGTGTTATTTACTTTTCAGAGTTTTGTTGTTGGTGGCATGCCTAATAGTAACAATCCCTTGAAGCTGGGTTGGGCTTGATCCTTGAAGCCAAGTTGGGTTGAAGTTTAGCATGCTTAACTCCCCTTGAAGCTTGGTTGGGTCTTGTTCTTGAAGCCTAGTTGGGATGTTACAAACCCTTGAAGCTTGGTTGGGTTTGGTCCTTGCCAAGTTGGGTTGATGCCTAGCATGCTTTGCTCCACTTGAAGCTTGGTTGGGCCTAATCCTTGATGCCTAGTAGGCATGATAAATGTGAAAATTGAAACAAAACATTAACTCTGAAAGTTGAATGGCTTATTAGTTTCTTTTGGGCCCATACTTGTCTTTGTTTAAAAGTGAATCAGGAATGATGAAACAAATGAATAATAAGATTTAATATAAGGTTTTAAAATACGATATTCTTATGTATTGTTCATGATATTTGAATGTATGACATTGGCATTACATTAAAGCATATTGTTATTGTGGTTTGTACCACTAAGCCGTTGGCTTAGAGCGATTGTGGTTCATCGCGTAAGTGACAGGGTAGAACCGGAGAGTTCAACTATACCGAGTTGAGTCTAGACTTGTGAAGTGTTGATTGTGGACTTAAAGATCAGAGACGAACTGCCAAACATGTATAAACTTTATGTTTTGTAAATATTGATTTTGATGTATAGATATATGTAAATACCGCTACATTTTCCGCTGCATAATAAATAAATGATTTTTATCTAGTATATTTTATAATATAATTTGAATGTTTTAAGTTTCTTATATTGTTATTAAATTGAAAGATTAGTTTGTTTAAAATAACCGTGACACTTCTGTATCCGATATACGTATATTACAGATGTAGTCATATAGTGTGCGTATATGGGGTATAGGGGTGTTACATCTATTTTGGTATCAGAGCCTAGGTTTGAGATTCTCAACCTAGGTGAATTGTAAGAAAAAAAATCTTGATTTTAAAAATATGGTTTTTAGATAAGATACATGCTTTGGCATTGGCAGTCTCTGATCTTTGATGAGGCATATTTTGCTATGTTGCAGATATAGGTAGTGATGGCATCTTAGTCACGTCAGTCCATAGAAGGTAATGCTGAGAGTGTAGCTCCTGAAGAGGGTAGAGATGGAGCTAGGGTTGAGAGAGCTGGAGAGGCACCTGCTCCTATGCCAGAGAGACCAGCTGCTGAGGAGATTCTGCCGGTTTGGTTATGGCATGTGGTAGAATTGTTGAGGCAAGCTCTGATGCATCAGCCACCACCGCCACCACAGCCACAAGTACCGGTGAGACAGTATGATAAATTGAGGAAGTATGAGGCTGAGGATTTCTTGGGTACTACAGATCCTGCATTAGCTGACCAGTGGTTGGATAAAGTGCAGAGGGTATTTATCCAGTTGCAAGCTACTTCTGAAGAGAAATTTGATTATGCTAGATCACTTTTGCAGAAAGATGCATATGATTGGTGGAAGACGGTTCCACATGCCATGGATGATCCACCGACTTTGTCTTATAGTAATTTTCTGTGGAAGTTTGAGCAGAAATATACTTCGAGGGAGTATAAGGATGTCAAGAAGATGGAATTTCTAAATCTGAGACAAGATAACTGGACAGTGACAGAGTATGAGATAGAGTTCATCTGGTTGAATCATTATGCCGGTGGAATTATTTCAGATGAGATAGACCGGTGTAGGAGATTTGAGGAGGGGTTGAGGCCCTCTATTATGTGTATTGTTGCTGGTTCTCGGTACCAAGACTTTTCTCAATTGGTTGCAGCAGCTTGAAGTGTAGAGAGAGCACAGGGTATTGCAGTAGCTGCTACTGAAGAGGAGATCAGAATTAGGAGACCCCAGTTCGAGGCAGGGTCTTCATCTAATAAAAAGAGGTAGAGGAAGTTTTATTCCGAGGATCAGTAGGAGCCAGAGGCAGTCTGGTAGGTCAATTCAGTATTAGAGGCAGAGACCGAGACCTACAATTTCTATAGCAAGTGCTCCGACTCCAATGGTGCAGAGATCCATTCCACCTACATGTGTTCATTGTGGTAGGACACATGGGGGTGCTTGCTGGAAGACGGGTGGATCAGGAGTATGTTTTAGATGTGGGTCACCAGCTCATTTTATCAAAGATTACCCTGAGCTACAGGAGGATAGACAGACTGATACTGCAGCTTCTCGACCTAGTGTTAACAGAGGTGGTCGAGGGGGCAGAGGTTTTAGTAGAGGTGGTTGACTTGGGATCAGTCAGAGAGGAGGCTCTACATCCAGAGGCAGTAGGCCAGATGAGGCTGGGTCATCTCAGAGAGTGTATGTGATGCAGAGGCAACCGGATGCTTCAGCAGTTATTACGGGCACATTTTCTTTATTTGGCATTTTAGTTCTTGCCTTGATTGATCCATGATCTACTCATTCATACATAAGTGCATCTATTTTGCCTATAACTGAATTGCATTCAGAGTCCCTAGGATTTGATGTCTTGGTGACAAATCCTTTAGGGCATAGTGTGGTAGTTAGCAAGGTGCATCGAGATAGTTCAGTTGTGGTGCAGGGTGAGGAGTTTCTTGGTGATTTGATCGAAATGCCTTTTAAGGAGTATGATTTGATCTTAGGCATGGATTGGTTGTCTAAGCATGGAGCTGTGGTAAATTGGCAAAAGAAGTGTGTTACCCTGAGAACCAGTGATGGTAGAAGTGTGATGGTATCTAGTGAGCAGAGACATATTGCATCCTTGTTTGTTTCAGCTATTGCAACTAGGAAGTTGATTAGAAAAGGGTGTGATGCTTATCTTGCTCATATTGTGGATACCAGAGTAGTGAGTTCTCAACTTGATAGTATACCCACAGTTGCGGAATTTCCAGATGTGTTTCCTTAGGAATTGCCAGGGATACCCCCTGAGAGAGATGTTGAGTTTGGTATCAATTTGTTGCCTGGTACCACTCCTATTCTATTACTCCCTATCGAATGGCACCGGCTGAGTTGAAAGAATTGAAGGTACGGTTGCAGGAGTTGTTGAATAAAGGGTTTGTTCGCCTTAGTGTATCTCCGTGGGGAGCTCCTGTTTTGTTTGTGAAGAAAAAGGATGGTACTTTAAGATTGTGCATTGATTATAGGCAGTTGAACAAAGTGACTATCAAGAATAAGTATCCATTGCCTCGGATTGATGATCTCTTCGATCAGTTAAAGGGAGCAGCAGTGTTTTCCAAGATTGATTTGAGATCAGGGTACCATCAGTTGAGGGTCAGAGCTGAAGATGTTCCTAAGATAGCTTTCCGCACAAGGTATGGGCATTATGAGTTTTTAGTGATGCCTTTTGGATTGACGAATGCACCAGCAGTTTTCATGGATTTGATGAATAGGGTGTTTAGACACTATCTAGATCAGTTTGTGGTGGTCTTTATTGATGATATTTTGCTGTATTCGCATAATAAGGAGGAGCATTACAAGCATTTGCGGATTATATTGCAGACCTTGAGAGAGAAGCAGTTGTATGCTAAGCTATCTAAGTGCGAGTTTTGGCTTGATCAAGTGACTTTTCTAAGTTCCTACCAGATTGCTCCAACCTTTATCGGTGCCTGAATGGAAATGGGAACGTGTGACGATGGATTTTGTGACTGGTTTGCTGTTGACTTAGAAGAAGCATGATGCCATCTGGGTGATTGTTGATCGATTGACGAAGACAGCTCATTTTCTTCCAGTTAGAATGGACTATTTGTTTATATTAATTTTGTATATATTTTCTATGATGTTTTTGTTGATTTTAAGTTAATTTTCATGTTAATTTGTACTTAAGTTTGTTTGAAGTGTTGATTTAGGTTGAAGCACAAGTGATGGAGCTTTTTAATCAAAATTTGGTGGACTTGTTGGAGAAAAACATGTGACACGGCCAAGCTTGTCATGGCCTGGCCATGTCTCTCATCAAAAGAAGAAGAAATCAAAGACAAGGCAGGCCACGACCAGGATTAACCAAGCTTGGTTGTGTCCCTTAAGCAAACTTGGACAGAAGCAGACGCGGCCATGAGACACGGCCAAGCCACTGGCCATGTCTCACCAAAGGAACGAAAGGTAGAGAAAGAAAAGAAAGAAGCAGAGACTGACACCATCAAGAGACAAGGCCAAGCCACTGGCCGTGTCACATGACACGGCCAGAAGCTTGGCCGTGTCATCCCTTGGACACAATAAGAAGAACAAGCAGGAAGGGACATGGCTAGAAGCTTGGCCGTGTCCCAAGAAAGAAAAACATGAGACACGGCCAAGCTCCACATGGCTTGGCCATGTCACCCTGGATCCCTTAGCTGGCTTGCACGAGGTGTAAATTGTTGTGCTTTAGTGGGTGACAAAAAGAACAAAAAGGAGTGAAAGGAGGAAAGATTTATGGAAGAAACATATAAAGAAATTGGAAAGTGGGAGATAAAGAGGGATGGTTGTCTTAAAAATTCAAATTGGAAGAGCATGGAGGGAATAAAAAAATATATTGAATATATTGAATGGACATTCTCTACACCATTATCATCTTCTTCCTTGGTTCTTGATTGAGAGAGCAAGACACCATTCTCCCCATCTTCATTCACCATTTCCTTTCACACATCAAGAGCAAAGACAATCATTGGAGTTGAAGTGAGTAGCTAGTTCTTGAGGATTAGGGTTTTAAGAGGCTTGATTGGAGAGTTGAGAACTTGAGAGAGCTATCATTCATCCTTCAAGAAGAGAGCCATTTGTTCAAGAGAGCTTGGAAGTTCATCATCACACATCAAAGAGGGAGCTACGAAAGAGACAAGGAGTCCGATTTTTAGCATCTCCAAAAGGGGTTTTTCCAACTCTTTCTTTTAATCCATTTCTTATTTGTTGTTGGTGTATTAAGAACATTAATATTGCAATGAATAACTTTGATTTGGTTTATATTGCAATGAGCATTTGTTTAAAGAATATGATGAGCTAATTTACTCATGCTTTGGTTTGTAGTATATTTGATTAAATGATTTGATTTGATGATTCCATTGATATACCTTGTTATTGGTTGATTGCATTCAAATTAAAGAAAAATTAATAGATTGACCACCTATTGATTACTTAATATTGAATGATGGACCGAGAGGAGAAGTTTAATATCAGAACTATGCAATTGACTACCCTAAGAATGAATTAGAAATATAAGTTCTAGGGTTTATTAATTTGCTAATGTAAAATAGTTGGTTGTTGTTGATTCATAAATGTGAAAACTAGTGAATTGATAATTGACTAATTAACCTAAAGGAACAAATTAAGGTACAAGGTTATATTGATGGATAATTTGATAATTAAACATTTGATTAAATGGACCTACAACCCTAGGCATCATTTCCATAATTTAAATTATCTTGCATAAAATCACTCATTTTCATTTCTAAGGTTAACTACAATTCACCAATCCAATCACACACTCAAGTTTATTATTTCATGTTAATCAAACTATTACACACAATTCCTTCCTTGTGAGACGACCTTGGGGAGATTACCATCACTGCAATAGCCTCGTATACTTGCGAGTGCCGCTTTGTAGTAGTGTTAATTTAAGCGCAACAAGTTTTTGGCACCGCTGTCAGGGAAGGCAATTTTTGTTAATAGTTTGATTCTTTTAATTTATTTGTTAAATCGTTTAAAGTGTTCTTTTTGAATTGCTTAGGTTATTTATGCATGGACAAAGGTCTCAAGGAAACGAACTTGTTCCATTCATAGACAACATCCATAGACTTCCAAGACCCGAGGGACCAAATCCTATTGATCAAGAAAGGGAAAATACTGACGAGCAGTTTGAGGAGAACATAGAAACAGAGATGGGTGATGCACAAGAACCACCTATGAAAGAATTTGCCCAATCGATCATCCGAGTGACCACATCTTGTATTCTGTTGAGCAACGCAGCAAGAAATTATGAACTCAGAAATACTCACTATAGTATGATGCCATCCTTCCATGGACTACCGAATGAAGATCCTCTCAACTTCATTCGAGACTTTTACTCAACATTGCATACATTCCCTTTGCAAACACTAACAGAAGATGAGCTCAAGTTGAGATGTTTCCCATATAGTTTGAAAGACAGAGCAAAAGCGTGGTTGATGACCCTACCGGAGAATTCTTTAACCACATGGACAGAGGTTTACAATTTATGGCAAAGTTTTATTCACACCAAAAGACCAAGGAGCTTAGGGGAAGTATTGCAAATTTAACCCAATTTGATGGAGAACCTTTTCATGAGGCGTGGGATCGCTTCAAATCCTTATTATTTTAGTGCCTTCACCACTACTATCCACAACAGTTGCTCAATCAATTTTTCTATGATGGGCTAACTCAACAATGTCAAAACACAGTGGATAATGCAGCAGGGGGAGCAATGGGTGAAAGAACAGCTGCAGAAATAGTTGCATTATTTAAAATGTTGGGGGCAAATTCCCAACAAAAGAGTATTGGGGAATGGAGAAGAGGAGCACACGAGATAAGTGCAAACTCAGAAATGGCTAGGCAAATTGCAGAACTGACAAAACAAGTAAAATTGTTGAATGCCAAAAGAAACTTGTCGGGACCAAGACAAGAGTCATGCACATCGTGCGGTCTTATAGGCCATCAAGCAAATGTGTGCCCCTCAAATTTTTATACATTCCAAGAGGAGCAAGAACAAGCTTTTGCTTTTGAAGGGTTCCAACAAAGGGGTAGGAATGACCCATATTCAAATTCTTATAACCCCGGTTGGAGGAATCACCCCAATTTTTCATGGAAAAATCAACAACATGCTTCACCTCAACAACCTTTACAACCATACCAAAGAGGTCCCCAATTTCAAGGGCAACCCTCAAATCAAGAGCAGGTCAAGAAACCTTCATTTGAAGACAATTTGAATGCTTTCATTCAAGTAAGCACTCAAAATCAAGAATTGAACAATAAGCGGTTTGACTCTTTAGAAGCATCGCTTAAGAAGGTTGAAACTCAAGTGGATCAATTGGATAATCAACTTCAAGCCAATCAAAAAGGGAAATTTCCAAGCCAATCGGAGCAGGCCAAAGCAATCACCGTTTTGAGAAGTGGTAAGGTACTTGATAATAAAATCGGTGATAATAACATTGATAATTCCTTTGATGCAGGTACAATGCAAAATAATGGCGAGGAATGCAAGAAGAAAAAGCTGAACCAAATGAGCTTAAGGAGGATAGAGAAGAAGCATCCGTTGCACCAAAGCTGCATAAATCTCCAAATCCATACAGACCACCAATTCCGTTTCCCAGCAGGTTAAAAAATGAAAAGCATGATAAGTAATTTTCTGAAATTTATAACATGCTTTCGAAGGTAAGTATCAACCTACCCTTACTAGAGGTGATAAAGAATATGCCATCTTATGCCAAATTCTTAAAAGAGCTAAACACTAAGAAAATAAGGTATGAGTTGGATGAGAAGGTGATAGTTTCGAAAGTAACTAGTGTTGTTTTACAACATAAGTTACCTCCTAAGCTAAAAGATTCTGGGAGCTTTATAGTTAAAATCTCTATGGGGAATGGGAAAGAGACCATTGGCATGTGTGATCTCGGAGCTAGTATTAATTTGATGCCATACTCAATTTATTTAAAACTAGAGCTCGGGGAACTCAAACCGACTAAAATGATTTTGCAACTAGCGGATAGAACTCTTAGATACCCTAAGGGAATCATAGAAGATATTCTAGTTAAGGTAGGAGGTTTGATTGTACCCATCGATTTCATTGTCTTAGATATGGGGGGAGAAATCCCACGGGATGCCGAGCATGCAATTTTGTTAGGGAGGCCTTTTATGGCCACAACTAACACTTTAATTGATGTTAAAAATGGAAAACTAACTATGACCATTTTGGGACAAACTGTAGAATTTTCAATTTTTAACACTTCCCCCATTCCCACTAGTGCTTTATATGAAGATTGCTCATTCATTGATTTTACTGATAGTGCTGTTAAAGAAGTTTTCTTGCAGGAAAATGGTGAACACAAGCTAGAAAGGGCTCTAAAATTGCAAGAAGAAGCAAAGATTTCCAATGAGGAGAATAAAGAAGACAATTCCATTTTGGACAATGAGACTGTTAAGGAGGAATTTGAAGTCGAAGAAGAGAAAATTCAACTACAAGGGGTTGAACTTAAGGAACTTCCCAAGCATTTGAAATATATTTTTCTTGGGGAGAATAACTGTCAACCAGTGATAATTTCTGCTACCCTTACCAGTGAGGAAGAAAATAAGCTTGTAACGATGTTGAAAAAATTCAAGAAAGCTATAGGTTGGGGATTGAGTGACATTAAGGGTATTAGTCCCTCTATGTGCATGTATAAGATCATCTTAGAGGAAGGGGCTAAACCGGTGAGAGAGTCTCAAAGGAGGCTAAACCCTAACATGAGCGAGGTTGTTAAGAAGGAGGTCCTTAAACTACTGGATGAAGGGGTAATTTACCCTATTGCTGATAGTGAATGGGTTAGTCCTGTTCATGTTGTGCCTAAGAAAACAGGGTTGACAGTAGTCCAGAATGATAAAGGAGAGTTGGTACCAACACGAACACAAACTGGGTGGTGAATGTGCATAGATTATAGGAAATTAAATAATGTCACCAAGAAAGATCACTTTCCTTTGCCATTTATTGATCAAATGCTTGATAGGTTATCTGGACATGCTTTTTACTATTTTCTTGATGGTCTTTCAGGTTACTACCAAGTCCCGATAGCACCGGAAGATCAACCAAAGACTACATTTACTTGTCCCTTTGGGACATTTGCATTTTGAAGGATGCCATTCGGACTTTGCAATGCACCGGGAACATTTGAAAGGTGTATGCTTTCCATATTTTTTGATATGTTGGATAAGTGCATTGAGGTATTTATGGATGACTTTTCTGTTTTTGGTAATTCCTTTGATGATTGTTTGGAAAAGTTGACTCTAGTACTTGAAAGGTGTATTGAATGTAATCTTACCTTGAGTTGGGAAAAGAGTCACTTTATGGTTGATCATGGAATTGTTTTAAGGCATGTTATTTCCCATGAAGGGATTGAGGTAGACAAGGCTAAGGTTGAATTAATTGTGAATCTACCTCCACCCACATCAGTTAAGGGAATTAGAAGTTTTTTGGGACATGCAGGATTTTATAGGAGGTTCATAAAAGATTTTTCCAAAATTTCACGCCCTTTGTGTCATTTGTTAGGAAAAGATGTCCCATTTGTTTTTAATGAAAAGTGCTTAGAAGCTTTTAAAATTTTGAAAGAGAAACTAACTTCTGCCCCTATAATTATTGCCCCAAATTGGGATTTGCCATTTGAAATTATGTGTGATGCATCGAATTTTGCCATTGGAGCTGTGTTGGGCCAAAGAGTGAACAAGTTGATGTGTGTAATTTATTATGCAAGTTTATCTATAAATGATGCACAAGTAAATTACACGACCGCTGAGAGAGAAATGTTAGTTGTGGTGTTTGCACTAGATAAATTTAGATCTTACTTGATAGGTTCTAAGGTCATAGTATTTTCTAATCATACGGCCTTGAAATACCTGTTGACCAAACCACAAGCTAAACCTAGGCTCATTAGGTGGGTGTTGATGTTACAAGAATTCGATGTTGAAACCAAAGATAGGAAAGGAAGCGAGAATGTAGTGGCCGACCATCTTTCTAGACTTAACTCTTGTGACAATGATGCTGAAATTGCTTGTGAAAATGCTTTCGAAAAATTTTCAGATGAACACTTGTTTTCTTTAACTCAAGCACCATGGTATGCGGACATTGCTGATTATCTTTCTTGTGGTGCAGTGAGAAAGGATTTGAGCTTCCACATGTAAGTATTATTTTTGGGAAGAACCTTACTTGTTTAGAATTTGCAGGGATGAAGTGATAAGAAGATGTGTGCCGGAAGAGGAACAAAAGCAAGTGCTACAATTTTGCCACAATATGTATTGCGGGGGACTTTTTGGAGGAAAAAAGACCGCCGAGAAAGTTCTGCAAAGCGGTTTGTATTGGCCTACTTTTTTTAAGGATGCTTATCGTTTTTGTATAAGATGTGATAAATGCCAAAAAGTAGGAAACATTAGCAAACGGAATGAAATGCCCCTTAATATTTTTATTGTGGTTGACATTTTTGATGTATGGGGAATCGATTTCATGGGGCCATTTCCCAAATCCTTTTGTTTTAAATATATCCTTCTAGCCATTGATTATGTGTCCAAGTGGGTTGAGGCTATCCCCACTAGGATTGATGATGCTAACATTGTGTTAAAATTTGTGAAGGAGAATATTTTGAGCAGGTTTGGAACCCCCAAGGCAATAGTGAGTGATGGAGGAAGCCATTTTTGCAACAAATGGTTTGAAACGTTGATGACCAAGATGGGCATCCGACACAAAGTAGCAACTCCATACCATCCCCAAACGTCCGGGCAAGCTGAGATCTCAAACAAGCAGATCAAGGGGATTTTGGAAAAGACAGTGAGCACAACTCTGAAGGATTGGTCAATCCGACTCTCGGAAGCATTGTGGGCTTATAAGACTGCTTTTAAAACCCCATTGGGAATGAATCCCTATAGGTTGGTCTTTGGCAAAGCTTGCCACCTCCCGGTGGAATTGGAGCATAAGGCTTATTGGGCAATAAAGACGACGAATATGGACTTAGATGAAGCAAGGGAGCAAAGAATGCTTCAGATTTCTGAGCTTGATGAGCTTCGGAATGAAGCCTATGAGAGTTCGAGGATCTTTAAGGAAAAGACAAAAGCTATTCATAACAGGATGATTCTTCGAAGGACTTTTGAACCGGGAATGAAAGTCCTTCTCTTCAATTCAAGAATGCGGTTGTTTCCCGGAAAATTGAAGTCACGTTGGAGTGGACCCTTTCAAGTTACTCAAACATTCCCATATGGGGTTGTTGAGTTACTTAATTTAAAAACCAATGAGAAGTTCAAGGTCAATGGACAAAGGGTGAAGCCCTACTTGGAAGAAATCGAAGTTGCAAAAATGGTGGAAAGCATGTGTTCGTTGACGAATGATGCAACAATGTCAAGCTATACGACATTAAAGAAGTGCTAAATGGGAGGCAACCCATCGATTTGCATTTCTTTTCATAGTTACAATTTCATTTTTTTTTTGCAATTTTAATTTCATGTTGAGTTTAAATAAAATGGAATGGGTACTTTGATCGATTTTTATTTTTCCTGAATGTGTTTCAGGGTTAAACAAGGAACAAGATTGCATTTTTGTGATTTGGTGACACAAATAAACCATTTAAAAATAAATAAATAAATAAATAAAATATATTTCAAAATCAAATTGGCAGTGTAAGACACGGCCACTTGACAAGGCCAAGCCACTGGCCGTGTCAAGCAAACCCAAACACACACAGAAGCAGACACGGCCAAAGGTCTTGGCCATGTCCTTGGCTGTGTCACATAGACACGGCCAAGCTTCTCCCAGTGTCCCTTTCATTTGGCTTGCAATTTTCTTTTGATCCAGTAACAAACACGCTCAAGGGACACGGCCAAGCCACTGGCCGTGTCTGTCCAATCCCATCAACACGTTTAAGGGACACGGCCAAGCCACTGGCCGTGTCCCTCAAAACCCATCAAACACGACCAAGCTTCACCAAGCTTGGCCGTGTCACTTCAATTTTCAAGTTTAAAATTACGAATTCAGCCCATTTTCTTCATTTTAAATCCCTAACTCTCATTTTTCTCCTCTCTCTCTCTACACCCTCTCTCTCAAAACCTCCATAACCACTTTCTTAAAGCTCAAAAATCGTACTAAATCCTCCAATTTTCTTAACCAAAACTAATTTAAACTCATCCAATCTTATTCTTCTCTCATTAAAAAGCAATTAAAACCGTTTAAGCTTCATTTTCACCAAATCACCAAAATGACAAGAACAAAGATGGTGTCTCACCACAAGAGGAGACCACCTCCATCTTCAACTCCATCTTCATCGTCATCATCTTCAAGGAGGGTGACTCTCGATAGGGTTTTCTTTCCGACGAGGTATGTTAGCGAAGAATCCCTTAATGCTCTTCATATTAGGGATAATTTTTATAGATTTGTTCAAAACCTTGGATGGGAGAGATTTGTTTCCCTTAAACCTTTGCAATTTCAAGAGCTTACATTGGAATTTTTAACCTCTCTTAAGGTTGAAAGATATGACAAAATGATTTGCATTAGGTTACATTTTAAACTGCTTGGGAAACCATTTGTCATTGGTATTGAGCAATTGAGCGATATATTTGGTTTCCATCAACAAGGGGAAAATTGTGTACCTAAGAGTTTTAGACAACAATTTACATTGGGAGCATTGGGCTTGGGAACCTATGTGGCCAAATCGGCCAAGGCTACGAAATTGGCAAATCCCGCCCTAAGGTACTTACACCGCTTTATGTCATATGGATTCTTTGCAAGAAAAGAGAGCACAGGGGTTGTAGAACTAAGCGAACTATTTTTTTTAGACTGTGCTAGCAATGCCATACCCGTTTGTACCAACTATTGGTTAGCCAATGTGTTTGACAGTGTGGCAAATAAAAAGAGGGGTGCCATTTGTATCGGAGGATTAGTTACAACTTTAGCAATGGCACTCCTTGATGATTTTGACCCGAGCAACTACCGGATGACTAAGATCTCGGGCAATGATTCATTAGATCTTGCCACACTCTAGAAGATGTGTATGGTTTCAAGAAAAGGAGGGGCCTATGTTATGGCTTCAGCTGTGCCAGAGGTACCGGAGGGCCGTCAAAAGAGAACACAAGTTGAGGAGGAGTCCGACTCGAATTCTCTGGATTTTGATGAAGATGCTCCAATCTCGGACAATCAGGAGATCCTTAATAGGATTGAAGCATTGGAAAGCAAGGTTGATCGTAACCATGCTGCAGTCATGGAACAATTGGACCAAATCAACAGCAACCTTGCTAAGATTCTAAGCCTCCACCCTTCAGCTACATCATCGTCCCATCCTCCATCACCATAGATCCAATCAACTCCAACCTTTTGAGAACACTTTTTACTTTCTTATTTTTATTTATTGTATATTTTTGTTGTTATTGTTTTTAATGTTAACTCTTTATATTGCGTTTATTTTATATATTGTATTTTGTTCTTGAACAATTGTTGTTTGTGGATGAAAAGGTAGCACTTGCGTCACAGGGAAACGATGGAAAATAGGTTGTACCTTAACTTTTTCTTTATTATCCTTGTTTCCATTAAGGACAATGTAAAACTTAAAGTGTGGGGTGTGTGCTAAGCCTTTTGTTCATGAATATAATTTGTCTATTTTCGTAAGTGTTTTGTTATAGTTGTTTTGTTAAGTTTTGTGTTTTGTTTTATATTTGATTTTGATGGATATTGACAAGTTCAATTGTTATAAGATTGTTGATAGATGACTTTTGAATTTTTGAAGCATGAATTTGAGAATTGATTAGAGTTAGTACTTATTGTCAATTTTGATGGTTATTCTTTGCATTGCCATTAAACTAGTGAGGAATTGAGCCATCAACTTATAATTCTTTTTATGTGTGAACATCTTTGATTGATGAATTACTAGAACTTGCTTTGACATGCATTTTGAGACTACATAAAGATTTCATTTAGGCATCAATATGATTAAGGCAACCCATTTTGGCTTAAAAAGACCAACCTTACATCCGACCTTAGTTCGCCAACTTTGAGCTTATTTTATTTTTCCCTTCTTTCTTTTTCACAACACCATCAGCTTGAACCATTGCATTTTAACTCTACCCGTTCATTAGATCAAGAGCATTTCAAGAGCATTAATGGAGTGTTGTGATGAATAAAGTGTGGGGTTGAATTCAATGGGCTTTAAATTACAAATTATTGTATTCTTTAGTTGGATACCCTATTAAAAAATAAATAAATAAATAAATATGAAATAAATAATGAAAATCAAAATAATAGAAGTTGCTGTTCTTGTCGGAAGGGTTGTAATGAGTTTGGAAATTATCTTGGCTAATTAAACAAATGGAGTTCCTTAAAAGCACTTAAATGCTTAGTGCTAAGTGATTGAGGTGAATTGTGGGATTGTTGATCATGCTACATTGCTTGCTTCACTCTTGAAGTACTCTTGACCTAAATGAACTAACTCACTCTCCCAAATGTCATGCCTTTTCCTTAGCCCCGTTACAACCAAATAAAAGACCTTATAATTGATGCTTGATTGTAATTAGGTGGTGGAGATTTGATTGATAAGCAAGCCTATAGTCCTAATCTTTCATTGAATGTTGAGAGCTTAAACACTACCTAATTAAACACTTAAGAGGTTTGTGAGGGAGTGACAATGTTTGGTATGCATAGATTGACCATTAAGTTGCTTGAGTACCGATTATTCTTGATTCGATTATGATTGTGGATTTAATAAGATGGGAGTCTTAATGCATCCTTATAACTCTTGAACTTGACAATATTTATCTTGTTTTATTTGTTTTCATTTTAACTTTGCTTGGGGACAAGCAAAGGATTAAGTGTGGGGTAATTGTCTAGATCAATTTTGTATATATTTTCTATGATGTTTTGTCGATTTTAAGTTAATTTTGCATGTTAATTTGTACTTAAGTTTATTTGAAGTGTTGATTTAGGTTGAAGTACATGTGATGGAGCTTTTTAATCAAAATTTGGTGGATTTGTTGAAGAAAAACATGTGACACGGCCAAGCTTGTCATGGCCTGGCCTTGTCTCTCATCAAAAGAAGAAGAAATCAAAGACAAGGCAGGACACGGCCAGGATTAACCAAGCTTGGCTGTGTCCCTCAAGGAAACTTGGATAGAAACAGACACGGCCAAGCCACTGGCCGTGTCTCACCAAAGGAACAAAAGGCAGAGAAAGAAAAGAAAGAGGCAGAGACTGACACCATCAAGAGACACGGCTAAGCCACTGATCGTGTCACATTCTCTACACCATTATCATCTTCTTCATTGGTTCTTGCTTGAGAGAGCAAGACACCATTCTCCCCATCTTCATTCACCATTTCCTTTCACACATCAAGAGCAAAGACAATCATTGGAGTTGAAGTGAGTAGCTAGTTCTTGAGGATTAGGGTTTTAAGAGGCTTGATTGGAGAGTTGAGAACTTGAGAGAGCTATCGTTCATCCTTCAAGAAGAGAGCCATTTGTTCAAGAGAGCTTGGAAGTTCATCATCACACATCAAAGAGGGAGCTACGAAAGAGACAAGGAGTCCGATTTTTAGCATCTCCAAAAGGGGTTTTTCCAACTCTTTCTTTTAATCCATTTCTTATTTGTTGTTGTTGTATTAAGAACATTAATATTGCAATGAATAACTTTGATTTGGTTTATATTGCAATGAGCATTTGTTTAAAGAATATGATGAGCTAATTTACTCATGCTTTGGGTTGTAGTATATTTGATTAAATGATTTGATTTGATGATTCCATTGATATACCTTGTTATTGGTTGATTGCATTGAAATTAAAGATAAATTGATAGATTGGCCACCTATTGATTACTTAATATTGAATGATGGACCGAAAGGAGAAGTTTAATATCGGAACTATGCAATTGACTACCCTAAGAATGAATTAGAAATATAAGTTCTAGGGTTTATTAATTTGCTAATGTAAAATAGTTGGTTGTTGATTCATAAATGTGAAAACTAGTGAATTGATAATTGACTAATTAACCTAAAGGAACAAATTAAGGTACAAGGTTATATTGATGGATAATTTGATAATTAAACATTTGATTAAATGGACCTACAACCCTAGGCATCATTTCCATAATTTAAATTATCTTGCATAAAATCACTCATTTTCATTTCTAAAGTTAACTACAATTCACCAATCCAATCACACACTCAAGTTTATTATTTCATGTTAATCGAACTATTACACGCAATTCCTTCCTTGTGAGACGACCTTGGGAAGATCACCGTCACTGCAATAGCCTCGTTTACTTGCGAGTGCCGCTTTGTAGTAGTGTTAATTTAAGCGCAACACTATTCTCTGGAGAAGTTGGATGAGCTATATATCTGGGAGATAGTGAAGTTGCATGGAGTCCCAATTTCTTTAGTGTCTGATCGAGATCCCCAGTTTACTTCAAGGTTTTAGAAGAGTTTGCATGGTGCTTTGGGTTCTCGATTGCACTTTAGCACTGCTTTTCATCCGCAGATAGATGGGTAGTTAGAGAGAGTGATACAGATTTTAGAGGACATGTTGAGAAGCTGTGTCCTTGATTTCTCTGGAAATTGGGACAAATTTTTGCCATTGATGGAATTTTCTTACAACAACAGTCATCAATCTAGTATTAAAATGGCACCTTATAAAGCATTGTATGGTAGAAGATGCAGAATGCCTCTGTGTTGGAATGAAGTTGGAGAAAGCAAATTGATTGGTCCCGATTTGATTATGGAAATGGAAGAGAAAGTGAAGATAATTCGGGATTGGTTGAAAGCAGCTTCAGATCGGCAGAAATCTTATTCAGATTTGAAGTGAAGAGACATAGAGTTTAATGTTGGAGATAAAGTTTTTCTGAAAGTGTCTCCTTCAAAGAAGATTTTGAGATTTGGTCGAAAAGGGAAGCTAAGTCCTCATTTTATTGGACCCTATGAGGTATTGGAGAGAGTTGGACTAGTGGCTTATCGACTCGCTTTGCCTCCTGAGTTGAATAGAATTCACAATGTCTTCCATGTCTCTATGCTGTGGAGGTACAGATCAGATCCATCTCATGTTCTATCCATAGAATCCATTGAGGTGAGTCCAGATCTAACTTTTGAAGAAGAATCAGCGGTTATTTTAGCACATGGAGTGAAAGAGTTGAGAAATAAGAAAGTGACCAGCGGTTTTTTGGAAAAATCATGCAAAGGAAGAGGCAACTTGGGAGAGTGAGCAAGCGATGCGAGACCAGTATCCCCAGCTATTTCAGATTTAAGATTAGGTAATTTTGAGGACAAAATTTCTTTTAGAGGGGGAGAATTGTAATATCCCAAAGTATACCCTAAAAGTTTTGGAATATTTATTGTTGTATTTGGATCAAATGTTATAAGTGTATATGTTTTAGTGGAAAGAGAAAAGAGGTAAGGAGAAGAGTGTATATGTTGTATATATAGAGATATATACAACATATACAAGTCAAAGAAGTGGAAGGTCAAAAGAAGATTTAATTTTTTTTAAATTAAATTAATGGAAATGGAAATTAGTAAGTGGAGGAAGATTTTTATGAATATTTTATTATTTAATTTGCTTGGTTGAGATTTAAAGAGATGATTGAGTGGTTAAGAGAGAGTTGACTTGTGTTCTATTCGTCTTCTTCATCCTTTCTTTTCTCCTTGGCTGGCTATCTCCATAGCAAGAGAGAAAGAGAGATTTTTTATCTTCCAAACTCAAGATTGAAGGATGTTTCAAGTGATCAAGTTGGAAATCTAAGAGTTTTCATCACTTTTGGTAAGTTTTCCACTTGATTCCCTTATTTTCTTTTAAGTTTGCGTTTTGAGCTTGGTGTTTGATTGTTGATGGTATGTGTAGATTTGACTATGGTGTATTTAAGGGTGTTTGATCTTATTGGTGTTGATTTTGAGATAGAGTTAAGTTTGGTGTTGGAAGAAAGCAAGTGTTGTGTTTGAGTTGTGTGTATGTGATGGTTGTGAATTGGTGTTTGATGTATGTATTGAGTTATTTTGGTGTTTTTACAAGTTATTATGGTTTATGGGTGTGTTTAGTTAAGTTTGTTTGAAGTGGAAATGGTGGAAGTAAGAGGTTTGCTGGTTGTGATGTTGATGTTGCCGAAATCAAGATTTTTGGCCTGACACGCCCATGAGCACGGCCAGGTCTTTGGGCATGTCAATAGTTCTATTTTCTAGATGGGTGACATGACCAGTGACACGCCCATGTCACTGAGCTTGTCACAGCTACTGTGATGTTGGTGGATTGACACGGCCAGTGACATGCCTATGTCACTGAGCATGTCATAGCAACTGTGTTGAGGGAGGATTGACACGGCCAGTGACATGCCCATGTCACTGAGCATGTCAAAGCTTCTGTGCTGTGGATTTAGAGCATGGTCTAGGACAAGCCCGTGTTGTTGAACGTGTCATGTGTAGAGTTTGCCCTAGTTGGTTCTTATCTATATTATCTCATGTGGACCTCTAAGTGAGTGTTTATGATCACTTTTGGATTAGGTTTTAAAGAGATTGAGTTGCCCTAATCCAAGTGTTAAAGGATTCTTAGAAGAGGAGTTTTGTGTTGTGTGAGTTTCTCTTGAGGTAAGTACAAACCCTACATTATTGCATACATTTACATGACATTGGGACTTAACACATTTGGTTGTAAATGTGTTAAGTAATCTATTACATTGTTGATACATTTGATTAATGCTATGATTTGCATAATGTGAAAGATGTGATGATCATTCAAAATGTATGTCCAATGCAATTGGTTATATATATACTCTAATGATGAGATGTGAAGCCATTGTTGTTGGCTATAATGATGCAAATGAAATAATTGGGGCATGGTTGCCTAGATGATTATGAAGAAATGAGAATGGAATTGATAATGAAATAATAAAAGAATTGTGTGCCTAATGTGTTATTTTCTTTTCAGAGTTTTATTATTGGTGGCATGCCTAATAGTAACAATCCCTTGAAGCTGGGTTGGGCTTGATCCTTGAAGCCAAGTTGGGTTGAAGTTTAGCTTGCTTAACTCCCCTTGAAGCTTGGCTGGATCTAGTTCTTGAAGCCTAGTTGAGATGTTACAAACCCTTGAAGCTGGGTTGGGTTTGGTCCTTGAAGCCATGTTGGGTTGATGCCTAGCATGCTTTGCTTCCTTTTAAGCTTGGTTGGGCCTAATCCTTGAAGCCTAGTTGGGATAATAAATGTGAAAATTGAACCAAAACATTAACTCTGAAAGTTGAATGGCATATTAGTTTCTTTTGGGCCCATGCTTGTCATTGTTTAAAAGTGAATCATGAATGATGAAACAAATGAATAATAAGATTTAATATAGGGTTTTAAAATACGATATTCTTATGTATTGTTCATGATATTTGAATGTATGACATTGGCATTACATTAAAGCATATTGTTATTGATGTTTATACCACTAAGCCATTGGCTTAGCGCGATTGTGGTTCATCGCGCAGGTAACAGAGTAGAACCGGAGAGTTCAGCTAGACCAAGTTGAGTCTAGGCTTGTGAAGTGTTGATTGTGGACTTAAAGATCAGAGACGAACTGCCAAACATGTATAAACTTTATGTTTTGTAAATATAGATTTTGATGTATAGATATATATAAATAACGCTACATTTTCCACTGCATAATAAATAAATAATTTTTATCTAGTATATTTTATAATATAATTTGAATGTTTTAAGTTTTCTTATATTGTTATTAAATTGAAAGATTAGTTTGTTTAAAATAACCTGACACTTCTGTATCTGATATACGTATATTACAGATGTAGTCGTATGTTGTGTGCGTATATGGGGTATATGGGTGTTACATTCCTGACTCTTCACCTTAGTGATCATAAGACTTGTCAAAAGTGTAACAATAGCTCGGGGTAGGTCATTGCGCTTATAAGTCAATAAAGAGAAAGCTAAAATTTTATGATGGCTCAAAGGGACAACTAGGGATTGACAATTAATTTGGTGGATTCTAGTTGTTAGCTTAGCAAACAATGCCTAGATCATCTCTACCTTAAATAAGCAAAGTTCAATTTCGCCTCAAACGTTTGTCAAAGCATGTTTTAAGACTAACTAGACAAAGGTAATTATGTAGGAGCCCTCTCTAAGTAAGCATACACAATTCAAGGCTATAGAACAATTTCCTCACCTAGTAAGTCATTCGAATTATAATACACAGATATACTAATTCATAAAGATCAAGCTAAATTCATCATCAATTGAGCACCATAATGAACAAAGACCATGAAAAAATTGATGAAAATAATTTATTAAAGCAAACATAATTTGAAAAATATAATTATTCCAATTAAATATTAAAGAAAGCAAAATAAATAGAGCAACACTCCAAGCTAAGGGAAATTTTTTGAATAAAATTTCTCCTCATTCTGCATCTTCAACATTATAGCCTTGAAAAATAGAATCTTCCTCCACTCCTCCTCCTACCATGAAGGTTGCTGGTGGAGGTACTCTTCCAAATTTAGGCAAAGGATTACTCTTGGTATTGGGCTTATCAAGCTTAGGAACTTTCACTATCAATTAAATTCTGGATCTCATGCCTCAACTTCATGCAGTTGTCCATTACATGTCCATGCCTTAGATGGAATTGGCAAAATGCCTTAGTATCAAAGTTAGGTGGAAGAGGATTAGGCAAAGGACAAGGAGTAAAGGGTTGTAACAATCCCTTCCTTTGTAGCTTATTGAGAACCCAAGATAGCAACTTCCAACATTTTAAAAACTGCCTCATTCCTCCTTGACCAGTGGCAATAACATCAGCTTCCTTTTGTGTACTTTGATTGCTAGGCTGATAATTCCATTTTACAGAATAATGGTTCTTCTCTCTTTCCCATTCTTCTATTTGTAATCCCACTTGGAGAAGGTCTTTGGAATCCCAGATGAGTGTATGAGACATCCTTTCATGAAGACTAGGTAATACCCCTCTCACAATCATTCTTATTTGATCAGATTCATCGAGGCTCTTCTTGAGCAAAGTAGCCTTATTCCTCCATCTCTTCACATAGTCCAGAAAATTCTCATTTGGCCTTTGTCTAATGGACTCAACTTCCATTAAGGTAACTTCCAGTTTGACATTGTACCCATACTGTTGAATGCAAGCCTTGTATAACAAATCCAAGCTCTTCTGAGTACTATCCTCCAAGGTGTTGAACCAATTTTAGACAATAGGATCCAATGAAAGAATGAAATACCTTAGAGTTTAAGCCTTAGTAGCTCTGGCAGACTGCATGGTAGTGATGTACTGCTTAACATGCAAGTGAGGACTTCCTGTACCATTGTACCTACTGAAGGAAGACATCTTGAACTTATAAGGGACCTGTGAGAGGGGATTTTTGCCCCCACTCCTGGTGGAATGGTTCTTACTACTTCGGCATTGTTTAGGCTCAGGGCCTTAGAGAAAATGGGCCTATGCTCGGAGAAAATGGAGTCACCACGCGGACAAGCCGGGAAAAAGAAAGAGGTGGATGACTCGATTCCTAAGGAATCCCCAACCCTCCAATGGGTTCGGAAAGTTGTGTATGTGTGGGGAAGGTGAGAAATGGCTCAGCACCCCTACAACACCCGGTTCATTGGAACCGGCCTCCTTTACAGGTCTTAATATTATAAAATTCTAAAGTATAACAATATTATCCATATTACATGTAACAATTAAAATAAAGCATCATTATATTAAAATCAAAGCAATGTCCAAACAAAACAAATAAATGGACACCCATCCGAGGATGGAAACATGTCCTTACATCGTCCATGTCTAAAACTATCTAGGACACCCACCGAAAGGTGGAAACATGTCCTTTACATTGTTCCAAAATATAAAAGAAATTTAAATTACATAAAATTTAACTAATGAGGTACCCACAAAGTGGAAACATACCTCTGACAATTTTAATACCAAAACAAGCAAATAATAATCATAATAAAAAAGAAAATATTCACCCATGATAAATTAAATAAATCAAGCATTGAAATTAAATAAATCAAAATATATAATAAACTACGTAATCAAATCTAAAATTAAATAAAGCAAATAAAGATACAAATTTAGGTTTATGTCTCAATTTAGGATTCTTTAATTAACATTTAGGGTTTTGGGATTTTGGGATTATTATTACTATTATTTAGGCTACTGTGAGGGTTTTTGGAAATGTAATATCCCAAACTATACCCTAAAATTTTTGGAATGATTATTGTTAAAATTGGATTAAATGTTAAAGTATATTTATGTTTTAGTGGTAAAAGAGAAAAAGAGAAGTGTGTATATGTTGTATATATATAGATATATACAACATATACAAGTCAACTAATTAGTTGGTCAAAAGAGATATTTAATTATATTTGGATTAATTGAAATTGAATTTTTAAGTGGATGATGATATTTATGATTATTTTATTCTTATAATTGCTTGGTGGATATTAAAAGAGGACTTTAGTGTTTAAGAGACAAGTGTGTGGGTTGACTTATCATCATCTTCTTCCTCTTTCTTGTGCTTAGCCGGCCATCATCATTGACAAGAGGGAAAGAGAGATTTTGTTCTTCCTAACCCAAGATACGAAGGTGTTTCAAGAGATCAAGTTGGAGTTTGAAGGGTTTTCAACACTTTTGGTAAGTTTCCATCTTGATTCTTTGGTTTTCTTTTGAGTCTGTGAATTGAATTTGGTGAATGGTTGTTGTTGATGTGTGTATGGTTAATTTTGATGTGTTTTGAGATTGTGTTGTCTATTTGATTTTGATTTTTGGGGTGGTTTGGAGGTAAGGTTAAGGTTTGGTGAAGGAAAGCAAGTGTTGTGGATTGTGTATGGGTTGAATTGTGAAGATGGTTGTGATTGTGTTTTGATGTATGTATTGAGTTGTTTTGGTGTTTATGCTAGTTTAGTATGGTTTATTGATGGTTTTGGGTAAGATTGTTTAGAGTGGAAAAGGGTAAAGTATGATATTTGTTGGATGTAGTACTATTGGTGTCGGAATCAGGATTTTTGGCCTGACACGCCCATGAGCATGGCCAAGTCTTTGAGCATGTCAATGGTTTTGTTTTCTGGATGGGTGACACGACCAGTGACACGCCCATGTCACTGAGTGTGTCATAGCTTCTGCGTTGTAGTAGCATTGACATGGCCAGTGACATGCCTATGTCACTGAGCGTGTCATAGCCACTATGTTGAGCGAGGATTGACACGGCCAGTGACATGCCCATGTCACTGAGCGTGTCAAAGCTTCTGTGTTGTGGGTCTAGGGCATGAGTAGGGACACACTCATGTTGTTGAGCGTGTCATGTGTAGAGTTTGCCCTAGTTGGTTCTTGTTCTTATTTTCTTCTGTGTATCACTAAGTGAGTGTGTATAATTACCATTGGATTAGGTTTTGAAGAGATTGAGTTGCCCTAATCCAAGTGTTGAGGATTCTTGGAAGAGGAGGTTGATAGATTAATGTGAGTTGCTCTTGAGGTAAGTACAAACCCTACATTATTGCATACATTTACATGATTTTGGGACTTAACACAATTGATTGGAAAATGTGTTAGGTTACCTATTATATTGTTGATTTATATGAATGGTGCAATGATTTGTATTATGTGAATTATATGTTGAGGATTCAAAATATATGAACAATGTAAGTTGTGATGTGAACTCAAATGATGAGATGTGAAGCCATTGTTGTTGGCTATAATGATGCAAATGAAATAATTTGGGCATGGTTGCCGAGATGATTATGAGAAAATGAGAATGGAATTGATAATGAAAAAATAAAAGAATTGTGTGCCTAATGTGTTATTCAATTTTCAGAGTTTTGATATTGGTGGCATGCCTAAAAGTAACAATCCCTTGAAGCTGGATTGGGCTTAATCCTTGAAGCCAATTTGGGTTGATGCTTAGCTCCCCTAGAAGCTTGGTTGAGCCTAGTCCTTGAAGCCTAGTTGGGATTTTACATATGAAATGTTTCTCATTGTGATAATGAAATCGCCTACGGGCTTGATAAATGTGATTATTGAACCAAAACAATAACTCTGGAAATTGAATGATATATTAGTTTCTTTCGGGCCCATGTTTGTCTTTGCTTTAATGTGAACTATGAATGATGAAACAAATGAATAACATTTTGAGATTTAATGTTATGAAAAATGGCATTCTTGAATATTTTTTTTAATACTTGATAGTGTGACATTGGCATTGCATCTAAAGCATATTGTCATCATGGTTGTACCACTAAGCCTATGGCTTAGTGCGATTGTGGATCATCGCGCAGGTGATAGGATAGAACCGGAGAGTTCAACTAAATCGAGTCAGGTCTAGGCTTGAGTTTGTGAGTCCAGTGTTGATTATTAGACTTCAAGATCAGAAACGAGCTGCCAAGCATGTATAAACTCTGATTATTTTTAAATATTGTTTTTGTTGTATATATATGTATCTTCCGCTGCTTATTAAACAAATGTTTTAGATAAAATTTTGGGTACTATTGTAGTATGTATGTATATGAGTTTTAATAAGAAATATTTTATCTATTACTACCTATTATCTATTATGTTCTATATTATAACTTAAATGTTTTAAGTTTTCTCATAGTGTTAAATAGAAAGATTGGTTTGTTTCAAATAGACCGTGACATCCTTATATCCAGTATACGTATATTACATATTAAGAGTATATGTGGTATACGTATATGGGGTATAGGGGTGTTACAATTGTTTTGGTATCAGAGCCTAGGTTTGAGATTCTCAACCTAGCCTTCATATCTTCTCCTTGCCCCCTACGTGGTAAGATATTTGAAAGTGAGTTTGAAATTCTTTGTACATGCATAAACTCAAAATTTGAAAAGGAGAAACTTTGTCCCCTGTGTATGCTAAAACCCATGATTTTTTTTATGCGGGCTTTAATTGATGTTTGTGTTGTCTAGCTCTTCACACAAACACATATTTCTTCTTTTCCAAAATGATTGGAGCTTCCTCAAACAATAGGCTTTCCATGCCCCCTTGATTCAATATCTTCTTTTGATTCTTTACTTCACAGGGTGTTTGCTGTTCACTTTGACAAAGAATAGGCAATACAAGATAAGAAAGTGCGATGTGATATTCTCATTTAAGCATGATATGCATGAATAATACTTACAGTGGTTCCATTGACTCACAGACTATAATTATCAGCTAAAATGTTCTCATAGATTTCTTCCAGATGCCCATTCAGGTCTTGCACTGGAATTGCAGAAGGCTTCATTTTTATGGACTTTATCTTTGAGATATTGAAAACATGAATAATGGAGGCCCCAAGTAGCAAAGATACATCCATTTCATACTTTGATTCAGCACGCCAATTGGTAACTTTTCACATCCTTGCCAATAACTATTTACTTTGCCCAATGTGTCCTTTGAGGTTCAATGATTTGACATACTTCCCTTAACTTAAAGGCTTCATGTGATAACAACTTTTTCTTTTGAAATCAAATGTTGGCTTTTCCAAATCAATGTCAATTTACCTTAGGACTCAATTTTTAAATTAACATATCTATAAATGACAACCCTAGTTACCGTACTAAACTCGGGAATCATTTCTATTTAAGCTAGAATTGTTGCACTTCATATAGGCACGTGCACATTACTTGGCCAAAGGTCTCATTGAGTTTAAATATTATCTATCCCATATGCATGCTTATTCAAACTATCTCCACTAATAGACTCTACCTACCAAGAGAGATCAATAGGTCTTTGATAGGGTTGAAATGGGGTCTATAAGGGACACAGGTTTAAGTGAAGGCCATTTTGAGATAGGAGCTGATGTGATATAATGGACAAACCCTCACACTACAAATTTCTCATTTGAATTTTAGGCAGTTGGAAGCAATCGTGCTAGACTCCCAATTTCTTCTATCTTCTTGGCATTAATCTGGATCTTGATTGGGACAGTCTTTGCCCTTGTATAAAGTTTAGTACCCAAATTCATTTCTCTTCTTCTTTTCCCTTTTCATTCTCTTTATTTTTCTTACTCTTCCCTTTACTTTCTCTTTATTTTATCATTTTGTCATTCTTCTTTGTAGGATTGTTAAGGACTTTCAAAAACTAGATGGTCTTTCCCCTTTTTCTCTAATTTTGATTGAATCTTTGGTTGGGTTGGACCAATACAAGTCAAACTGTCCTTATAAACCAAATGGAAGCCTTTTGCTACCTTGGGTAAAAGAGAACTCAGTTGGCTTTCTGAACCACCGTTTTAGGTTTTATCTTCTTTTTTTTCTTTTTTTTCTTTTTTCTTTTTTTCTTTTCTTCTTTTTTTCTTATTTTTTTGGGTACTAGCACTAACAGAGTTGTCTTGTTTGTACCAACTTGCATTTCTAATAATGGATGAGTGGAGTGGTATTAATCTACTTCAGTCTTAACTTTGTCTATGATATTTGGTCTAATTCAGGTAAACTTCAACTACCCTTATGGTCTTGAGAAATTCAACTATCCTCATGGTCTTGACTATGCATTCCATTCTTTGATCTTCTTGCCTCTTTATCTTAGTGGTCATAAGACTTGTCAAAAGTATCATAACAGCTCAGGGTAGGTTGTTGGGGTTTGTAAGCCAATGAAAAGAAAGGTAAAATTTTATGAAGGCTCAAAGGGACAACTAGGGATTGATATTTAATTGGGTGGATACTAGTTGTTGGCTTATCAAATAATGCCTAGATAATATCTCTCTTAAAATAAGCAAAATGCAATTTCTCAACAAAAGTTTGTCAAAGCATGTTCTAAGACTAATTAGGACCTAGACAAAGGTAATTATGCAGAAGCCCTCTCTAAGTAAGCATACACAACTCAATGCTATAAAGCAATTCCCTTATTTAGTAAAGTCATTCAAATCATGATGCCTAGATACATTAATTTATGAATATCAAGCTAGATTCATCATTGGTTGTTCACCAAAATGAACAAAGACCAACAAAATTTTTTATGAAAGTAATTTATTCAAACAAAAACAGAAAAACATAATTATTCCAATTAAATATTAAAGAAAGCAAAATTGAAAAATAACATTCAAGCTAAGGAATGTTTGTTGAGTTAAGCTCCTTCTCCTTTCACATCTTCAACATTCCCACCTTGAAAAGAGGATAAGACAAAATCTTCTTCCAATCCTTTTCCTACCATGAAGGTTGCCAGTGGTGGCACTCTGTTGAACCTTGGCAAAGGATTATCTTTTGTGCTGGGCTTATCAGGTTCAGGCAGCTTACCACTGTCAATTAAATTTTGGATCTCATGTTTTAGTCACAAGCATTTGTCTGTCTCATATCCTTGTGTCTGATGAAACTCACAAAAGGCTTTAGTATAAAATTTTGGGGATAAAGGATTTAGCAAAGGTCAAGGAGCCAATGGATGTAATAGTCCCTTTTTTTGTAGCTTGTTGAAGACCCAAGACAAAGGCTTCCCCAGATCTGAAAACTGCCTTCTATTTGCTTGATCAGTTGTATTAACATCAACTTCTTTTTGCATGCTTTAATTTCTAAATTGGTAGTTCCCCTTCCCATTCCTTCTTATTGAAAAGCGATTCTTCTCCCTTTCCCATTCTTCAATTTGCAGACCAGCTTGGAGAAGATCTTTGAAATCACAGATGAGTGTATGAGACATCCTATCGTACGGTAGCTTGGAGAAGGCTAGGTAACACACCTCTCACAATCATTCTAATTTGATCGGATTCATCATGCCTTTTCTTGAGCAAAGTAGCCTTATTTCTCCATCTTTTCATATAGTCCACAAAATTTTCATTTGGCCTTTGTTTAATATGCTCAACTTCCATTAAGCTAACATCTAGCTCAACATTGTACCCATATTATTGAATGAAAGCCTTGTACAACATGTCCCAATCTTTTTTAATACTTTCCTCTAAGGTGTTGAACCAATTTTGGGCAATAGGGTCCAATGAGAGCATAAAATACCACAGAGTTTGAACTTTAGTAGCTCGAGCAGACTGCATAGTAGTGATGTACTACTTCACATAGAGATGAGGATTTTCAGTACCACTATACCTAGCAAAGGAAGGCATCTTGAACTTATAAGGGACCTCCTCATCTTGTTCAAATAGTTTGCCGATCTCAGACATCTCTTCATTTTTCACCTTCTTCTCAAATTTCTTTTCTAAATCAGCAATCATCTTCTCAACATCAGACGCCTCGGTCTTTTCAATAGTTGTCTTCTCAACAACCTTTGACTCCTTTTTGTCTTAAGGATCTTGAAAGTATTGAGCCCAGTCATCATCATCATCAAGGAATACCTTATCATCATCAAAAGCCACTTCACCAACCTTAGCCTTCCCTTTGTCCTTTGGCTTTTTGGTGCTAGCAGATGCTTCAACATTGTTCCCTAAAATTCTAGCTAATTGATTCTTCATGGTCTCGGCCAGGGCCTCTTTTATTTCTTCCATTTTAGCATTGAGGACGTCATCTACCATTCTTTGAATTTGTTCAGGCTCCATTGCTTTTGGTGAGAAAGTGATTAAGTCATTGCTAGATTCTTCATCTCCGGCATAGGTTAGATTGTCATAAGCTTTTGAACTATCATAATCCAGGGCTGTGAGCCAGAGAGGATCAATGATATGTCATGTGATGCATGTGTGCACAAACAATAAACAAACAAGGATAAATAGGACGTTCCTTCCAACCTTATAACAACCACACATGAATGGCAAGTCTCTTTTCCTAGGTAATATGGTTAACAAAATAACAACATGGGGTATTTTGTTTTTGAAAAGTTTCCTCGGATGTTTCAACCAATAGCTATATTTTAAAAATAGAAATTAGTTCATGATAATTCCCATTAATTAGGTTTAATCTATTTAATCTTAACTAAAATAGCTTTTATACTATATTGGATTAAAAACTAAATTATGAGGTTTATTACAAATAGATTTCTCACTTGAAAAAGTAACTAATGATTGATGCCAAAAACAAGCCCATGATTAATAATTCTTAGTATAAACTAGGCTCACAATTGATTTTTGGTATTTCCATAATTGAACTAAATAATTTATAAGCTCTTTCAAAGGTTGGATGAAAATATCTTTGTTTCTAAGCCCATTGTAAAATGATTTTAGAAAAAATGGAGTTTGGGCTTTGTATTTGAGTCATGAGAAAAGAATTTTTGATTTGTTTTTTAGAAAAGTTTTACGTCCAAAGATCATCTTGAAAAGTTTTGAAAATTGCTTTGGTCCTTTTAATTTTAAAGAAAAATTTATTTTGAGCTTACAATTTACTTAAGTAATATTAGAAAAAGAACAAACCAAATAAGCCATGATTTAAACCAAGATAAATTAACCATAGTCAAACAACAAGCATTTGGGGTAAAAACCTAAGGAAAGTAACTAGGCCAATTACATGAGCTTTAGTGTTTGGGTCAAAAGGCTTTGGTTCCCATAGCAATTATATACCAAATGGTACAAAGTTATGAGTGGTTATGCCATGCTCGATCTCCATACCTTGAGTGAAAGTATGGTATCCCTTACATAACACAACACAGGTAACACGGATGTCCTAACTCACGCACACGATGCAATCTAAATAATGCAATGGATAATATCATGATAAGAAAGAATAGAATAATAAAAAGACCAATGGAATCAACTTCTCTTATTCCCAGTGGATTCACCACTGTGAGCGAGGATTTTTGCCCCCACTCTTGGTGGAATGGTTCTTGCGACTTCGGCACTGTTTAGGCTCGGGGCTTTAGAGAAAATGGAATTGCCACCCGGACAGGTCAAAAAAAAGAAAGGGGTGGATGACTCGATTTCTGAGGAATCCCCAACCCCCTAATGGGTTCAAAAAGTTGGGTACGTGCAGGGAAGGTGAGAAATGGCTCAGCACCCCCACAACACCCGATTCATTGGAACCGGCCTCCTTTGCAGGGCTTAATATTATAAAATTCTTAAGTATAATAATATTATCCATATTACATGCAATAATTAAAATAAAGCATCATTATATAAAAATCAAAGCAATGTCCAAACAAAGCAAATAAATGGACACCCATCCGAGGATGGAAACCTGTCCTTACATCGTCCATGTCTAAAACTAAATAGGACACCCACCAAAAGGTGGAAACATGTCCTTTACATTGGTCCAAAATATAAAAGAAATTTTAATTACATAAAATTTAACTAATGAGGTACCCACAAAGTGGAAACATACCTCTTATAATTTTAATACCAAAACAAACAAAAAATAATCATAATAATAAAGAAAATATCCATCCATGATAAATTAAACAAATCAAGCATTGAAATTAAATAAATCGAAACATATAATAAACTACGTAAACAAATCTAAAATTAAATAAAGTAAATAAAGATACAAATTTAGGTTTATGTCTCAATTTAGGGTTCTTTAATTAACATTTAGGGTTTTGGGATTTTGGAATTATTATTATTATTATTTAGGCTACTGTGAGGGTTTTTGGAAAAATAGAATTGATTAGGGTTTTATAATTTTAAGAAAGTAATAAGGTTTTTGGTTAATCAAATTAGGGTTTAGGGCTAACATCATGAAATTAGGGTTTTGGAACCTTAAGATATTAGGGTTTAGGACTCACAGTTAAGATATTAGGGTTTTATGGTTTGAAATCTTGATTTTGCAGATTATGATTTTAAATTTAGGATTTGATTCTTTACAAAGTTAAGTATGGTTTTAATATTAACTATACCAACTACTTATGTATTTTTAGGTGAAACAAATATAGAATGTCAAATTTATTGTTAATAGATTAAAATAACTCACTAAATAAAATTATAACAAAATAGCTACTGTGAAGGTTTGAAAAAAAAATTAATTAAGAAATAGGGTTTGAATTAATTAGGGTTTAAGAAATTAGATTTGAGTTTTGAAAGATTATATTATTCAGTTTAATTAAAATCTTAGCTACTGTATGAATTGAATTAAAAAGGAAATTGAGTAATCAGTATGTTGTGATGAGAGTTTGAAAGTGGAAGTGATTTTTGAATTAATAAACTAAATTTGGAGAACTAACCTACGTTTGAAGGCTCCACCAAACTGAAGATATTGATCCAAGCTTTTGCTTGCCTCAATGCTTAATTTCTAGCTGAGCAATATCAAGACTTTGCTACCTTGTGAATTGTACAGTGTTTTTTTTTATTGCTCAATTGTTGTTGGTCGTTTAAAGGTTTTAGCTTACTGATTGTAAGCTTTAAAATTTTGACTCCATTGCTAGGGTTTTTCTCTCCGTCCCCTTCTGTCTCTAGGGTTTTCCCCTTCGTCCCCGCTTCTGCCTCTAGCATTTTCTCTTTCTCTTTTTCTTCCCCATCCTTAGGGTTTTCTCCGTTCCTTCTGTCTTTGTTTTTTTTCTTTTGTTTTATTCTGGTATTTATAAGAAAAAATAAAGACCAAATCCTATTTTAATAAGGAAATACTAACTATTTAGGAAAAACTACAAAACCAAGTAAAACAAGGTTTGGTCAAAAAATAGGCATCGCGTGCGGGCTGCCGGGCCCGTGGACAGCACTGACAAAAATTACTATGAGCTTCGGGCATGGGCTAGGCTAGCTGGGCAAGCCAGTTCATTGTAAAACTGGGCAAGCCCAACTGCGGCGAATTGGGCAATGCCAGTTTAACAACTGATAGTCATTTGTGATGAATTAGGCAGTGCCCAATTTGCCGCAAACACTTTATGTGGCGAAATGCCCTGTCGCGCGCGTTGCTCGCTGATCCGTCCGATTTTTACTTTTTTTTCATATATATATATATTTTAATTTTTATTAAAAATAACTTTTAAATATTATAAGTAATTAAAATAATTAAAATACCATAAAAATTATTTTGGACTATGGGATTAGACTGGGTCAAAAATTAAGGGTCTACAGGACCTCCTTATCTTGTTCGAACAGCTTGTCTATTTCTAACATCTCATCAGTTTTTAGCTTCTTTTAAGATTTTTTCTCTAAATTAGCAATCATCTTCTCCACATCAGATGTTTTGGTCTTTTTCGCACTTGCTCTTTCCACAACTTTTGCCCTTTCTTCTTATCTTGAGGATCTTGGAAGTATTGAGCCCAGTCGTCATCAATAATCATTACTTTGTCATCATAAAAGGATGCCTTTCCATCCTTATCCTTTTCCTTGTCCTTTGATTTCTTAGTGTTGGTGTCGGTGCCTCGACAGTGTTTTTCAAAAGTGTGGCCAGTTGACTTTTCATGATCTCAGTTAGGGCCCCCTTTAATTCTTCCATCTTGACTTCAAGGGCATCATCCAACATCTTTTGAATCTTCTCAGGTTCCATTACTCTTGTTGAGAAACTAACTGAGTTATTGCTGGATTTTTCATCACCGACATAGGTCGGATTGTCATAGGCTTTTGAATTGTTGTAATCTAGGCCTGTGAGCCATAGAGGATCAATGATATGAGATGCGAATGTATGTATGCATGTTTGCACAAACAACAAATAAACAAGGATAAATAGGATGTTCCTTCCAACCTTATAACATCCACACATGAATGGCGAGTCTCTTTTCGTAGGTTTATGGTAAACAAAATACCAACATGGGATATTTTGTTTTCAAAAAGTTCCCTCAGATGGTTCAATCAATATTTATATTTTCAAAAATGGAAATTATCTCATGATAATTCCCATTAATTAGGTTTTAAACCATTCAACCAACTAAATTAAGAGGTTTATTATAAATAGATTTCTCACTTGAAAAAAGTAACTAATGATTCATGCCAAAAATAAGCCCATGATTAATAATTTTTAGTATAAACTAGGCTCACAATTGATTTTTGGTATTTTCATAATTGACCTAAATATTTGTAAGCTCTTTGTAATCTCTAATAAAAAATAATTTTGTTGCAAAAACCCTTGGGCCATGAGGTAAAAAAAGATTTTTGACCCACCTTAAAAGGTTTTAATTTCCAAAGACCTTAAAAATTTTGAAAATAGTTTTGGTCTTTTGGATCTTAAAGGAAAAGAATTATTTTTGAGCTTACAATATAGGTAGGTCATTTTAGAAAAAGAATAAACCAAATAAGTCATGGTTCAAAACAAGATATATCAATCATAGTCAAACAACAAGCATTTGGGGTAAAACCTAAGGAAAGTAGCTAGGTCAATTACATGACCTTTAGTCTTTGGGTTGAAAAGCTTAGGTTCTCATAGCAAGTATATACCAAAAATGTACAAGGCTATAAGTGGTTATGCCATGTTCGATCTCCATACCTTGAGTGAAAGTATGGTATCCCTTACATGACACAACATGGGTAACATGGGCATCCTAACTCACGCACACAATGCAATCTAAATAACGCAATGGATAATATCATAATAAGAAAGAATAAAATAATAAAAAGACCAACGGAATCAACTTCTCTTATCCCCAATGGAGTTGCCCCCACTCCCGCGTGTAATGGCTCTAGCTACTTCAATACTATTAGGCTCGGGGCCTTAGAGAACACGGGCCTAAGCTCGGAGAAAATAGAGTCGCCACCCGGATGGGCCGAGAAAAAGAAAGGGGTGGATGACTGATTCCTAAGGAATCCCTAACCCCCTAATGGGTTCGAAAAGTTGGGTACATTTGGAGAAGGTGAGAAATGGCCCAGCACCCCCACAATGCTCGGTTCATTGGAACCGGCCTCCTTTTTCGGTATTAATATTATAAAATTATTAAATATAATGATATTATCCATACTACATGCAATAATTAAAATAAAGTATCATTATATTAAAATCAAAGCAATGTTCAAACAAAATAAGTAAATGGACACCTATCCGAGTATGGAAATTTGTCCTTCCATCGTCCAATGTCTAAAACTAAATAGGACACCCACTAAAAGGTAGAAACATGTCCTTTACATTAATCCCAAAATATAAAAATAATTTAAATTACATGAAAATTAATTAATGAGGTACCCAATCATGGAAACATACCTCTTACAATTTTAATAAACAAATAATAATTGAAAAAATATTCATCCATGATAAATTAAATAAGCCAAACATCAAAATTAAATAAATCAATCATCAAAACATATAATAAACTACATAATCAAATCTAAAATTAAATAAAGTAATAAATATATAAATTTAGGTTTACATCTTGAAATAGGATTTTTTAATAAAAATTAGGGTTTGGAATTCTTATGAAAAAGGATTAGGGTTTTAAACATGAAATGTGGTTTTTTAGAGTTTTAGATGGGAAATTAGGGTTTCTAGGGTTTTAAACATGAAACATGGTTTTTTAGGGTTTTAGATGAGAAATTAAGGTTTCTAGATTTTTTCCTTAACCTAAGACTTAATGTATATAAAATAAGATATAAAATACAAATCAAAATTTATATAATGCACAATTACGATTTAATGTAGACTACCATTAAAAGATATTGTGATATAACTCAAAAGTGTAAATTGTAATTAAGGTTTTAGATTATTGTAAGTAATTATAAATTTTGTTGCAAAATCCTATTTCATGAATTATTATCACAGTAAGTTAAATGAGTTAAGTGTTGAAATTAATCAATGTATTTAACTGGATGAGTTAACAGGAACGTTAATTGTATTGTAGGCTCCACCAAGTTGATGTGTTGATCCAAGCTATCTTTTCATTTATGCCTAGAATAATTGATTCTTGGTTGAAGACTTTGTGATTCAAAGAGCAACCGCTGCCACTTTGCTTTGCTTTCTTCTTTGTTTGCATATTATTTTCTTCCTTCCTTGATGTTGCTCAATTGCCTTTTGATGATTCCAGTTTTATCAAACTGCTACTGTCTTTTTTACTGCCAATTTTTTAATCCCTGTTCCTCCCATAATTTTTATTTCTAATTATGTATTTATAGGAAACCTTACCTTAACCTTAAACCTAATCCAACTCTCATAAGTTAATTAGGAAGTTAAATGACCAGTACAATTGTGTTTAGGACTCGGATTAAAGGCCAAAATTGACATGGAGTGCACCTCATATCAATTTGGGATGTCCAAATCGATATGAGGTAGATTCCATATCAATTTGGCCAACCAAATCGATATGAAATTGCCTCATATTGATTTGGGCTAGCCAAATTGATATGAAATTTCCTCACATCGATTTGCTTTGCCAAAATCAATATGAGGCACTTGCCCATATTGATTTGGCAAGCTCAAACCAATATGGGTAGTACCCATATCGATTTGGCCCTCCCAAATTGATATGGGCAATACCCATATCAATTTGGGAGAATCAACTCAACCAAAACCATTAATTTTGACTCAAATCGGTCCAAAATAATTAAATTTTCAGCCAATATTTTTGCAATTTTGATATAACCTCGAATTTAATTCTAAAATTAAGTTAAAGAAATCTAAATTCATAATGGACAAACATAAACCTCTAAAATTTAAACCGGTCCAAATTTAAGGGTCTACACCATGGTCGTGGTGATGGTTTGACTGAGGCGGTGTAGGTGCTGAGTTGTTCCTCCCATGGGCGTGGCTTTTGGGTGCCACGGTTGTGGCCTTCATTTTTATATATATGGTTCTAAAATTTTCTAAGTTATTATATTGGCCATTTTCACTTTCTCTCTCAAATTCCTTTCTCTTGCACCATAGAAAACCCTTGATTAAATGAGAGAAACACAAGATTTGTTGATAAAACCCCTCTATAAGTGATTAACAAGAGTAGATATTATATGTTGAGATATTGTGTTATTAGTTGTATTACGATAGAAATGAGGTAATTTTTATTATTGTTAATTTGGAAGTTTATTCTAGTTTTGATTTAAGAAAAACTTGAGAGTACTGAGTATTGATCTAAATATTGTGAGTTAAAAGGTAAAGAGAGGATTTAAGTTGTAAAATTGAGATATATATATATATTAATATTGGGCATCCATATCTTGATTAGGAATCAAGTTGTGAAGAATCAGAAGGGAGTGAAGATTTGATGAATTTGATGTTAAATGGGCTATTAGAAGTAAGTACATAATTGTACATATTGTATTTGTTATGTTTTATCAATTAAATTGATAAAACATACTATGATGATAGTGAAATGTATATTCGTGAATTATGTTATTTAAATATGGATTTGACATGAATTATTTATGGCATGATTTAGCCATTTGAGTATGGCTAATTGTAATAATAGTGCAAAGTGTGTTAAGTGCAAAATGTGCATTAATATGTGGTAGAGAGCCATATATGTATCGTATGTGAATTGTGAAAAAAATTTTGAAATGAATAAAGTCATGAATGTGATGAAATGGGAAATGTGTAATGAATATGGAAAATGGTGAAGAATAATCAAATGTGAAAAGCATGACAAGAGTGTGTCATGAAAAAATGAAATGTTAAATGTAAATTGAAATGTGTGAAACCTTATATAATATCAATTTCTAGAATATTGTGTTTGGTGATATTACCTTCAGGCCAGACGCTGGGTGTCACTATTATTTCCTTTGGGCCAGATGTTGGCCATTACTATTATATTGCCTTCTGGCTAGACGCTAGCCGTCACTATTATTGCCTTTGGGCTAGGCACTGGGTGTCAAACATGAGTCCAAAGCAATGACTCTGGAGCTTGAATATTATATGGGTTTTCTTAAGAGCCCAATGCATGTGAATGACTTGTAAGATAATTTTGTAATGAATATGATGATGTTATTGTGAAATAAAAATGTATTCAAATATGTTTCTAAAATTAAATGTATCAAGCATTGTGTTTCTTGATTTGTACTATTAAGCTTCTGAGCTTAGTACGATTGTGTGAATCGTGCATGTTAGTAGATTGTTGTTCAAAAGTTGATAATCGATTCTTGCCAGATAGAGATTTGAGGTGCTCTAAGACCAACTTAGAAGGCAGTGCATTCATGTATAGATTTACCATTTTGTGAATTGAGCATATGCATATAAGCAATAAAGTGAAAAGTGCATTAAGATTACAAGTTTGAGTAAATTGTATTTTAAAGAATTATGTTTTATTAAATCAAGATTCCCTTTTTCTTAATCATACAAATATTTTAATGCTGAACAGAAGTAGTTTGAAATGTTTTATAATAATGCATTCTTATATTCTTCATATGTATAGTATGTATATGGGTTATATTTACTGTATGTATACAGAAAATGAGGGTGTTGCAAGTTGATATCAGAGTTTAGGTTTGAGATTCTCAGTCTTAGTGGGTTTTTGAAAATGAAATGGAAATTTTGGAAAAATGAAATTAGTTGTAATACATATATATGCATTAACACCTAGGTTGGTCTCGGATGTGGCATTATTTGGCTCATGATGGGATGTGTTTAAATTATATGAGTTTGATGATAATATTGGAAAATGCAGTTGCACATGAGAGTAAAGCTAGAGAAAGAAAGGAAATTGGAAAATTTATAAGTTTCTTTGATTGATTAAAGAAGTGGAATAATTGATAATAAATTAAGTTTGCGAACATTGTTAGAATTGAGTTATAAGGTTATAAAAGAAAGTGAAATCTCAACTATTGAGTATCAATGTATATAAGATAATGTTGATCTAAATGAGCTATGGTAATTATAAATTATATTATTAGAATATAAAAGAAAGAGAGAAAGGAGAAGTGGTATGAAAGGAAAATAAAATAGAAAATTAATGAAAATATTGAAAAAGTGCAAAAAGAATAACATGTGGTTTAATGGAATTTTATGAAAGCACATTGAGTGATATTTGGTAAAATTGTTATGAAAATAGAATGATTGAGAATTTTGTAAAGTATGGATTGAAAATGGAATAACAAATGGAAAAATAAATTTGCATAAAAATAGCATTTGATTGAATATTTATATATAAGTGAGTTGTTGATGACTGTGTGGTTAGAACATGTGTTTAGGCTAATGAAACAAGTGAATAAGAGTAAAAGTGTGATTTTAAGATGCCAGAGATGCATGACTAGTGGGACACATGCATGGCATTAAGATTGGAACTGTTTGAGGAAAAATATATAGAGGGTAGTGTTGGTTTGTAAGCCACGAGTGTGGCCATGAATGTGCCACGTTTATGAGATTTGTTTAGAATATTGGCAAACTAGTTTTGACACCCATGTGTGTGGGCCTTAGATGCGATAGCTATAGGATTGTTTTGATTAAATTAATAGTTTTATTTTATGAGATACAGGTAAGACTTATAGTTTGCTTAGTCATGCCTCAAAACCCTGTGTTAAGAATTTCTTTATCACCTTAGAAAGTATGAAATGAGAACATAATTGCGAAAATATGATAAGTTAGGGATAAATGAATGAATTGTGAATGGTTATGGAAAAGAAAATAGCAAATGGAATAATGTGAAAGAAAATCAATTTTGTAATGTGTGGTAATAAGATGAAAATGTGGAAAGATGGTGGAAAAGAAATGCGAATATACAAAATAATGAACAAAATGAAAAAAAAAAGATCTATTTTAGTCCAAGTTGACACCATGTGTCTAGCCCCGAAGGGAAATCAAGCAATTGTTCAAATCTAACCCCGAAGGCAGATTATATCATATTGACACCAAGCATCTAGTCCTAAAGGAAAATCAAATAATTACTCAAAAGCTAGCCCCGAAAGTAAATAATGAGAATAACCTCATAGGTATGCCACCAAACACATAACTCTGAAAATTAAATAACATACTAGGCACATAATTATTTAATTTTTCCATTATCAATTTATTTCTCAATTTCCCATAATCAAACTAGGCACATTGTCGCTTTTCTCATTATCAATTTGGCATATTGCCTCATTTTCTCATTTTTCTTAATGTCATTTCATTTCAATTTATCATATTTCATCATATCTCAATATATGATCACAATGTAGCACATTCCATATCGAAATCACATCACCCAAACACTTTGGGTCATTTTCATAATTTACACCATTTAGCCATTAACAATGGCTTTTCACAATTCATTTAATACAAATATGACATTTCGCATGTCATAGCACATTATTCATACATGTTCCATGTATCAAGTAGCTTAACACATTTTCCAATCCAAAATGTGTTAAGTCCAATATAATGCAAATATTACCAATTCATCCAAAGTTTGTACATACCTCTAAGAGCAACCAAAAACAAGCTCAAACACTACCTTCAACCTTCTCTTCCAAGATATCCTTCAACACTAGGATTTGGCAAATCAAATCTCCTCAACTCCTAAACCAAATTTGATTATAAATAATCACTTAGTATCACATTTAAAAGCATTTCCAAATCTTAAACTTTCCACATTAAAATACATATACATGATCTCTCAACACAGAGATAAGAACTAATGAAGAAAAATAAGTAAAAGAGCTATCTTGGGCAAAATCTATAAATGACACGCTCAACGACATGGGAGTGCCAATGACCATGCCCTCTGCCCACTTCATAGAAGCTTTGACACGCCCATGCCATGGGCGTGTCACTACCTGTTCCAAACATATTGCATTACAATATCTTTGGCACGCTCAGTGACATGGGCATGTCACAGCATGTGTCACTAATACTGAAAAAAACTGTCGACACACCCAATGACATGGTCGTGTAACTGGGCATGTCAGGCCAAATTCATAATATCAACACATAATTGTCACATGTCCAATGTTATCATTCTTTTCCCATACTTTGAACAATCCCTTTCAATTTTCAACACTATTCATACTCAATGAAATCCATCATTTAACTTTAAAATACTTGGTTATGCATCAAAGTAACTCAATTGAAATCAAATAGCTTAATTTAAAACCATGAATTCATAACTCAAAAGTTACATGACCCTAACTCTCTCTCTCTACACCAAACTCAACTCAAACTTAACCCTTTCTTCAATCCAATCTTAAAATCATGTTTAACTACTTAAAACAACTTCTTACATACCAATTCCAACCATTAAAACATACAACCATAACAAGTCAAACTTCACATCTTTGAGAAATTCCAAGAAAAATAAGTTAGAAACTTACCTGCTCAAGTGCAAATCACCAAATCTTCCCTTAAAACCCTTAAAATCCTTCACTTTAAGTAGCTTAGAAGAAGAAAAAAATTCTCTCTTAAACAACCATGGACATCTGCTATGGGAGGAAGAAGAAGAAGAAAAAGAACAAAATTAAATATCTCTCTCCATCGACTTTTAATTTAAACCTTATATTTTTCACTTTTAATCTTAACCATAAATTTATATTGTTTTTTAATTTTAACATCAAAATTCCTCTTCCATTAACATTATAATTTACTTTTTAAATTATTAAAATAAACTTTTACTTTTAAAAAATGATTTGTATATGTTATGTATACATACATATATATCACATATATATTTTACTTTTTCACTTAAAATCTTTTCCTTTTTCATTTAAAATCATTTATTTAATTTATCCAATTAACTTATTATTTATTTTATCAAATTTCCAAAAATTAGAAATTTCAAAATTTTGGGATATTGCATAAAGTGCAGGTCTTTGGCGATTCTTTATTAGTGGTATCCCAAGTAAATGGAGAATGAGAATTGAAAGAATAGAAATTGAAGCCATACCATGATTATTTAACCATGATGAAAAATAATTTTAAGGAGTGCAGATTTATACACCTACCAAGAGAGGAATAGAAGATGGTTGATGCCCTAGCCACCCTGGCTTCGGTATGGGAATATCATGTTAAGATATTTCTTAAGCCTTTGGTTTTGACTAGTTCATTGACTCCTTATTATGAGTACAAAATAGTCATGGAAACTGATATGGACTATGATACATGGTATGACACCAAAAGATGATTCTTGAAAAGTATGGAATACCCACATGATGCAACAAAGGAAGATAGAAGAGCTATAAGGCGATGGTCCTTACAATACCTCACCTTTCATGGAGAGTTGTATCGAAGATGGCCCGATGGAGTGCATTTAAGGTGCTTAAGAAAGTTCAAAGTTAGCAGATAATGTTGGAATTACATGCCAGAAGTTGTGAACCTCAAATAAATGGGTTAGCCCTGGTTAAGAAGATAATCCGACAAGCCTACTATTGGTTGACCATGGAAAGTGACTGTATTAACTTTGTGAGAAAATGCCAGTTATGTTAGATGTACGAAAACTTGAATCACATGCCTCATAAAGAATTGCATTCTATGTCTTCACCCTGGCCTTTTGCAACTTGGGGAATTGACATTATTGAAGAGATACATCCGATGGCTTCGAATAGTCATCGATTCATTATAGTAGCAGCGGATTATTTTTCTAATGGGTTAAAGTTGAATCTTTCAACAAGCTGGGGGCAAGGCAAATAGCTAGATTTATGGAGAAGAATCTCATTTGCAGGTTTGGGTCCCACACAGTGTGATATTAGACAATGGGGTATAGTTTTTTGGATCGTTAATGATTTATTCTTGAAGTACCAGATTTGCCATCATAGATCATCCCCTTATAGACCAAAGGCTAATGGTGCAGTGGAAGCAACAAATAAGGCAATTAAGCATATTTTGTCTAAGATGACCAAAACATATAGGGATTGGTCAGAAATGCTTCCTTTTGCTTTATGGGGATACAAAATAAGCGTGCAAACCCCGACTGTAAAGATGCCATTTTCCTTGATTTATGGAGTAGAAGTAGTGTTGCCAATTGAGATTGAGATTAAATCACTGAGGGTGGTCCTAGAAGCTAAATTGTTTGAAACAGAATGGGTAATGAGTAGATATACACAGTTAGCCTTGTAAGAAGAATGAAGGTTAAAGGCTCTATATCATCACCAACTGTAACAGAGAAAAATAGCTCAGGCCTACAATAGAAGAGTTAGATCAGGATGCTTAAAGTCGACGATCGAGTGTTAAAGTAGTGCAAGCCAAATGTCTTTAATCCATGGGGGAAGTTTAGACTTTATTGGGAAGGGTCATATGTTATGAAACAAGTCATGAGCAAGGGTGCAGTCAAGTTGTCAGACATGGATGGGAATGAGTTTAGTGAGCCAGTGAACGTTGATAGATTAAAGAGGTTTTATTTCTAAAATTTAAAAATAAAAAAAAAGAGAGCTCGCTAGGTTAAAAACCTAAAAGGGCAGCTTAGGCAAAAGTTAGAGCAGTACGCTTGTTTTAAAAACATGAAATGGCGGGCTAGGAAAAAATTAAGGCTAAATGAGAGAAAATTATCAATTAGAAAACCCGAAAGGGCTGGTTGACGACAGGAGTGATCTTGTGTATGATGGCTTTATGTTTTTTGTTGTTCCCCAATTTAATAAACATAATTAATATTAAGGTTGCTCTATGTGCACTATTTTAAATTATCTGACCATTTGGGTAAAATAAATAATACAATAGTAAAAAGTGATGATAGATTATAAAAGAAAAGAAAACTTCTTTTATTATCATTATTGATCATCCTAACATTATTTTTTCTAAAGAATTGACAAGTGTAAAATCTATGGTAGACAATAAGTGTAGCGTGTAGGCTAGCTTTGCTTCAGTGGATCCAAGTAAGCTTCAGTTGGACGAGGCATGCTCAAATCAGGAGTGGACTCAGAACATCAAGGTTCGACACCATATTGGAGGTCAAGTTGATGAGGATCATAGCAAGTGCCTAGATGGAGAGCAGTATGAGGAACATACATCAAATACGTCTGAATGATGACATGGATAATCTTCCACCAAGTTACTAACCAACGGATGTTAACCACAGCTCGTGAGTGAATCTAGTCAATCCAGTCGGCGTAAGAAGAAGCGGGATGAAGTATTTTTATGGCAGAATGATGTCGAGGCAAATATTTGGTGAAATCCACATACGAGGTGTCAAGCAAGTAGAGTCGATCTTGGAGCTAGATCTATAAATGGATAACAATAATAAAAAAAAAAGCCCGTTAGATTGAAAATCGGTAAGGGAAGCCAAAGCAAAAATTATGGCCGTTTGCTATATCCGAAAACCCATAATGGCTGTCTAGGCAAAGGCTATAACCAAAGTAAAAAAAGTCTGCTAGGTTGAAAACTTGCAAGGGCAACCTAGGCAAAAGTTAGGACCGCTCGCTAGCTCTAAAAACCTAAAAGGGAGGGCTAGGCAAAAATTCCTCCAACTTTTCATATAATTAACAAAATTTTAATTTTGTCTTTATCTAATAGTCTCTACTTCCATAAGGTCACTTCTAGCTCAACATTGTACATATACTATTGGATGAATGCTTTATACAACAAATCCTAATTTTTTGAGTGTTGTCTTCAAAGGTATTAAACTAGTTTTATATAACAAGATCCAGAGAGAGTATAAAATACTTCTGTGCTTAGGCCTTAGTGGCTCTGGCAGACTATATGATAGTGATGTATTGGTTGACATGTAGGTGAGAATTCATGTTCCATTAAACTTAGCAAAAGGAGGCATTTTCAAATTGTAAGGAATTCTTTCATCTTACTCAAACAACTTTTCCACCTCTGGCACCTCTTCAGTCTTCAACTTCTTTTCAAACTTATTTTATAAGTCAACAGTCAGTTTTTCAACATCAGCAGATTTAGTCTTCTCCATAGCCTTCTTCTCTTTCTTCTTTTCTTATCAACCTTGGAAGTATGTGTCCCACTAATCATCATCAATCATCAACTTCTCCTCATCAAAAGCTATTTCAGCTACCTTAGGCTTTCCTTTGTCCTTCTACTTCATACTACTGGTAGATACCTCAACATTGTTATTCTCTAGCAGTGCAACTAGTTGACTTCTCATGGTCTAAGCTAGTGCCCCCTTTAACTCTTCCATATTGCAAATGAGGGCGTCATACATTGGTTTTTAAACCTACTCAAGAACCATTGCCTATTGTGCTTAATTTAATTCTACTACAAATTGACACTCGCAAGTATATGAGGTAATTATAGCAACGGTGATTGCCCCAAGGTCATCTCACAAGGAAGGTGTTGTTCGATAATAGTTTGATTTAAGCAAATAATTAAAAAGGATAAGTGGGTAGTGTTTGCAATATTATTGAAATCGTAGTAAATGTGAAATTGCAAGAAAATAATTATCGATGTGCTTAGAATTCGTTTAATTCTTGGAAAGGTACCTAGAGTTGTAGATCAATTAAATCAAAGTTTGATTCTCAAATGGTCTATTAATATAACCTTTTAAGTTAATTTGTTCCTTGATTTTAATTAGTCAATTACCAATTCATTAGTTTTCACATTTCCGATATCAAATGTCACCTCTTGGTCCATCATTTGATATTAAAAGATCAATAGGTGGCCAATCTATCAACCTAATATTTAATCTAATACAATCAACCAGCAACAAGGTATATTAATGGAATTATCAAATCAAGCCATTCAATCAAATATACTACAACCCTAGGCAAGGGTAATTTATCTCATCATCATTTCAAAATAAACATTCATCTCAATATAAATCAAATCAAAACTATCGATTGAAATATTAATTTTTAAAACTAAACAATAACAACCTAGAAATGATTTAAATGAGAAAATACGACAAACCCCTTTAAGATGCTAAGAGTTGAACTTCTTGTTCTTCCTCCTAGCTTGAACATGAATGTGATGAGAAAAACTCCCAAGCCCTCTTTGATCAAAGGCTCTTACTCTTGAAAGATGGAATGAAAACACTCTTAAGCCTCCAACTCTTCTATCAAGCTTTCTTCAAACTCTAACCTTCTCAAGAGCTTGTTCACCTAATTTTTATCCCAAGAATGTTGTCTTGTTAATGGAAGATATTGAAGATGAAAGGAAGATGAAGGTGATGAGAATGGTGTCTTCCCCCAAAACCAATCTAAGAACAAGAATTAGATGATGGGGCATGTAGAATGCCCCTTCTCTTGTAACGTGAGCCACTTTTTTAATTCAAAGCCCATTGTTCTTTTTGGAATAAAAGTAATATTTCTTTAAGCCTTTTCAATTTGTCCCCCAACAATTCCAAGCAAGCTCGTCTTTTTATATTTAAAATTTATCCACCCATCTTATTTGGCTAAGCACTTCTCCTTGTCTCTACTTTTTAGCTCATTCATTTTTGTTCCTTAATTTGAGAAACACGGCCAAGATTAGCTTATCTTGGCTACGTGTTTCATTTTCAACATTGGGCACGACCAAGAAAGCTAAATGTGTCCTTTGCTGGCCATTTGAAAAATCTTACTACTTTTTTTAGTGGGAGACGACCAAGAAAATGTTTTCTTGGCCGTGTGAAGTGACATAGGCAGATGCCACAGCTAAGATTCTTGATCGTGTTCTCTTATGCCAAAACCTGCTCTTGCTTTTCTTTTGCTTATGAATGACATGACCAAGATGTTTAACCTGGCCGTGCTATATGACACGGTCAAGATGGCTTCCTATGTCACCTTCTGCCTACTCAATCTTAAGAAGGTTACATGGTCAAGATGGTGAAAGTCCTATCCACGATGGAAACGGCCAATTCTATGCCCGTGCTTCATTATGTGAGGGACCTTTTTGAGCTTACTCTTCATCTTTTAATCCCCTCAATTGCTAGGCTTAACACCTTCCACTTCCTTTTCTAAATCATTTAACTTTTTCTTAAATACCTTGCAATAACTTGAATAAAACATTAAGAAAGTAGCTAAAGATCATGTAACACCCCTAAATCCCATATATGCACACTACATAATACTACAATGTAATATACGTACATGAAACATAGGAATGCTACGGATTTCTTAAACCATTTAACTATTTAAAAGACACCAAACAATTTTTCTCTTTGTACCATATAAGAAATGTGGTAGTTAACATGTAATAGAAAATAAAATGAGATATAAACATTTATTTAGTACGCAGCGGAAATTATAAAATATTTACATATATAGAAATATCTAAGTTCAAGTTTACAACTATGTATACATATACATTAAAATCATTACTTTACAAAATATAAAGAAAATTATACATGGTTGGCAGCACTGCTCTGATCTTTAAGTCCTAAGGCAAATCCTCAATGTCTAGACTCACTCGGTCTAGTGGAACACTCGGGTTCTTCTCTAACACCTGCGCGATGAACCACAATCGCGCTAAGCCAACAGCTTAGTAAAACAAACTACACTATCAAGATGCTTTGATGCAATGTTCATGTCACACAATCAAGTTGTATACACAATTCAAGTAAACATTACATTTCACGCATACCTTGTTCACCCTAACTTATTAAACCATGAACATCTCTCATAACATTACATCATATCATTTCTCATTACTTTCATCCAATAATAATTACATTTAAACAAACACAAGCATTGGGCCCAAAACACAAACCAATATGTTATTCAAAGTTCAGAGTCACCGCTTTGATTCAATATCACATCATCAAGCCCATAGGCAAAATATATCATATCTCTATCCATGGATAGCATAACAGACTCAGTCTCTTGGACCATCAACCCATTAACATGAGGAGATCCTCAACCCGGCTAGACTGTTACTAATTTTTCAAATGGAAGTGGTTTACGGGTCTCCCATTTCACCATCATTCCATATTCACATTTTTCAACTGGAATCGGTTTACGGGCCTCCCATTTCACCTATCCAGTGATTCATAAGTATTTTTCAATTGGAATCGGCTTACGGACCACCCATTTCGCCTATCCAATGATTCATAGGCATGCCATCAAATACAGGACTCTGAAAGTTGAATCAACATGTTAGGCACACAATCATTTAGTTTATCTCATTCTCAATTCATTTCTCATTTTACCATCCACAATTCATTAGGCATTCATATCTCAACTATATCATCATAGCCAACAATCATGGCCTCACAACTCATACCATTCACATTTCCAACTTCATATCTCAAATCACATTAATTAATTCATCATAACCAATCACATTGCATTATCATAAAAGCAAACATGCCTTAACCATTTTACTTACATCATGAGTAATCAATCATGTTATTTCCACACTTTATTACTCATATATATACACAACCAATATTCTTAACATACATTACACATGCTTAGCACAACATTCACATAACAATAATAATATGTTTCAACAATGCATTTATGTTCTCAACACTTTAACAAACACATATGTATATTAAGTTTCCACATCTCATAAATGAATGCAATGATGTAGTTTGTACTTACCTTATGCACACTCACACAACTCTAAGCAATCCTTTCTTCCAAAGATTCTTCACTTCACAAATAGGGCAAATCACTTCTTCCAAAACCTAACCCAAAACAATGATGCAACACATCAATTTCTATAACATTATCACTTATTAACCTTATCCTAAATCTTAAGACCACTAAACAAAACTCAACATCACTAAGCAAAGCCCACGGCCGTGGCCACCTCAACCCCCACGGTCGTGGCTTTGAGAACCCTTCTGCCCAAAAATGGCCAACACCCCCACGGCCATGCCTACCAAAAGACCACGGGCGTGGCATCCAAAATGCTACTGCCCCTTTCCGAAATTAGGTATTCTTCACTTCTAAAACCAACAAACACAACCAACTCAAAGATCAACAAGAATAATCAATCAAACATAACATAAACAACACTTACCACTCAAAACCCTTACACAATCTCCACACAACCACTTCCAACATCAACACCCACTTAACTTCTCATCTATCAAGCAATCTCAATACTTAAATTCACACCATAAACAACCTTAATCATACCATCATCAAACCACAACTCAACTTAAACATAACTTCAAAAATAACAATGGCAAACAAGAGAAAACTTACCAAATCATGAAATTCCTTGAAATTCCAACTTGTATACTTGAAAACTCCTTTCAATTTGAGCTTGGATTCAACAAAACCTTCACTTGTTCTCTTGCTCTCTTGTCCCTTTGATGAGCCGGCCACACAAGAAAGAAAAGAAAAGAAAAAGACAATGAAGAGTAAAAGTCAAACTTTGCTTCTTCTTTAAATCTCCACCACAAAAATAATTAGGAAATTACTTAAATGTCCTCTTCTCATATGCTTTCTCTTCCTATTATTTACAAGCCCTTTTAAGTAATTTCACAAGTAAAAATAAAATATCCTCTTCCCTTGACTTTCCACTTTGACCAACATATATGTTATATATATTACCATATACACTACATATACATTTCTCTCTACACAAATTTTTTTCTTATCAACTTAACATATACATTTAATCCAATTAAAATAACAACAACCTCAAAACTACTAGGGCACAAATAGGGATATTACAATTCTCCCCCTCTAAAAAAAAATTTCATCCTCGAAATTACCTGAAATCAGCTCTAAAACAACTGAGGATGCTGGTCTCGCATTGCTTGCTCACTCTCCCAAGTTGCCTCTTCTCTCCCATGATTCTTCCATAACACTTTCACAAGTGGCACTCTTTTGTTCCTTAATTCTTTCACTTCATGTGCCAAAATAGCAATTGGCTCTTCTTCAAATGTTAGATCCGAATTCACTTCAATAGATTCAACTGATAACACATGAGATGGATCCAATCTGTATCTCCTCAACATAGAAACATGGAAAACATTATGGATCCTGTCCAAATCAGGTGGCAAAGCAAGCCGATAAACAACTGGTCCCACTCTTTCCAATACCTCATACGGCCCAATGAAACGAGGACTCAGCTTCCCTTTTCGACCAAATCTCAAGATCTTTTTCCAAGGAGACACTTTCAAAAATACTTTATCTCCCACATTATACTCAATATCTCTTCTTTTCAAATCCACATAAGATTTCTGTCGATCTGAAGCTGCTTTCAATCTATCTTGAATCATTTTCACTTTTTCTTCAGTCTCTTTAACTAAATCAGGACCAATTATCATACCTTCACCAGTCTCATACCAACACAAAGGCGTCCTACACCTTCTTCCATACAATGCTTCAAATGGTGCCATACTAATGCTCGATTGATGACTGTTGTTGTAGGCAAATTCCACAAGTGGTAAAAATCTGTCCCAACTTCCAGAGAAATCAATGACACAACTTCTCAACATATCCTCGATAATCTGTATCACCCTCTCTGACTGCCCATCTGTCTGAGGATGGAAAGCAGTACTAAAGTGTAATCGAGAACCTAAAGCCCCATGCAAACTCTTCCAAAATCTTGAAGTGAACCTAGGATCTCGATCAGACACTAAAGGAATTGGGACTCCATGTAACTTCACAATCTCATGGATATACAACTCAGCCAACCTCTCAAGCGAATAATCCATCTGAACTGGAAGAAAATGAGCTGTCTTGGTCAACCTATCAACAATCACCCAAATAGCATCATGTTTCTTTTGCGTTAAAGGCAATCCAGACACAAAATCCATTGTCACTCTCTCCCACTTCCATTCAGGTACTGACAAAGGTTGAAGCAACCCAGTTGGAACCTGATGCTCAGCTTTCACCCTCTGACATGTGAGACATTTAGATACAAATTCTGCAATGTCTCTCTTCATACCGGACCACCAGTAATGCTGTCTCAAATCATGGTACATCTTCATACTGCCCGGATGCATAGCAAAAGCTGATTGGTGTGCTTCTTCTAAAATAATCCTTCTCAAACTATCATCATCAGGCACACACAGTCTATTCTCAAACCATAAACTCCCATCATCTCTCAAAACAAAATCCCTGCTCTCTCCTTTAAGACAATCAGAAACAACCTTCTGAATCTTCTTATCAGCCAATTGAGCCTCCTTAATCTGGTCTAACAGCACTAGCTTCAATTGCAATTGTGCCAACAATGCACCATCATCACAAGATATGAAACTAGCATGCAACGCTCTCAACTCAACAAGCAACAAGAGCGAATAAGCAGTCAAACATGCTAAAGACTTCCGACTCAAGGCATCATCAACAACATTTTCTTTACCTGGATGATAATCAATCAAACAGTCATAGTCTTTAATCAACTCCAACCATCGCCTCTGTCGAAGATTCAACTCCTTTTGGACTCCTAAATACTTTAAACTTTTATGATCAGTGTAAATGAAACTCTTCTCTCCATACAGATAATGTCGCCAAATCTTCAAAGCAAACACAATGGCTGCTAACTCCAGATCATGGGTCGGATAATTGAGCTCATGCGGCTTCAACTGTCGAGAAGCATAAGCTATCACTTTACCCTCTTGCATTAAAACACAACCCAAACCATTATGTGAAGCATCACTATAGATTACATACGGTTTATCTTCCACAGGTAAAGTGAGAACAGGCGCTTGAGTCAACATCTCTTTCAACTGCTCAAAACTAGCTTGGCACTGATCAGTCCACACAAATCCCACTCCCTTCCGAAGCAATCTGGTGAGTGGAGTAGCTATCAGAGAAAATCCTTTCACAAAGCGTCGATAATAGCCTGCCAAACCCAGAAAACTTCTAACTTCAGTTACAGATTTCGGTGGACTCCAATTCAGAATAGCTTCAACTTTACTCGGGTCAACTCTAATACCATCTGCTGAAACTATATGACCGAGAAAAGCTACTTGATCAAGCCAAAACTCACACTTTGACAGCTTAGCATACAATTGCTTCTCTCTTAAAATCTGTAATACAATCCTTAAATGCTTGTCATGTTCTTCCTCACTACGAGAATACACTAAAATATCATCTATAAACACCACCACAAACTTATCCAAATATGGTCTAAACACCCTATTCATCAAATCCATGAAAGCGGCAGGGGCATTTGTCAAACCAAAAGGCATTACCAAAAACTCATAATGCCCATACCTAGTTCGAAAAGCTGTCTTCGGCACATCCTCAGCTCTGACCCTCAACTGATGGTACCCTGATCTCAAATCAATCTTAGAAAACACAGCTGCTCCCTTCAATTGATCAAAGAGATCATCAATTCTAGGCAAAGGATATTTATTCTTGATAGTCACTTTGTTCAATTGCCTATAATCGATACATAATCTCATAGTACCATCCTTCTTCTTAACAAATAAAACAGGAGCTCCCCATGGCGAAATACTAGGGCGAATGAATCCCTTATCCAACAACTCCTGCAACTGCACCTTCAACTCTCTCAATTCAACAGGTGCCATTCTATAAGGAGTAATGGAGATAGGAGTGATACCTGGCAACAAATCGATACCAAACTCTACCTCTCTCTCAGGAGGCAATCCTGGCAACTCCTCTGGAAAAACATCTGGAAACTCTGAAACTGTGGGAATACTATCCAGTTGAGAACCTATCACCCTGGTATCTAAAACATAAGCAAGATAGGCATCACACCCTTTTCTGATTAACTTCCTAGCTGAAACAGCTGAAATCAACAAAGATGCTAACTGTCTCTGCTCACTCGATACCATCACAACTCTATCACCACTAGTTCTCAAAGTAACACACTTCTTCTTACAATCTACCACAGCTCCATGACTAGATAACCAATCCATACCCAAAATCAAATCGTACTCTTTAAATGGCATCTCAATCAAATCACCAGGAAACTCTTCACCCTGCACCACAATTGCACATTCCCGGTGTACCTTACTAACAACCACACTATGCCCTAAAGGATTCGTTACCAAAACATCAAATCCTAGGGATTCAGCATGTAATTCAGACACAGGCAAAACTGATGCACTGATGTATGAATGAGTTGATCCTGGATCAATTAAAGCAAATACAGAAATGCCAAATAGAGAGAAAGTACCAGCAATGACAGCTGAAGCATCTGGCTGTCTCTGCATCACGTAAACTCTCTGAGAAGATCCAGCCTCATTAGGTCTACTGTCTCTAGCTGAAGATCCTCCTCTCTGAATGAACCCAGATCTACCTCCTCTACCAAAACTTCTGCCTCCTCTACCTCCTCTGCTAAAGCTCTGTCGAGAAGCTGCAGATTCCACTGACCTCTGTTCCTGCATCTCAGGACACTCTCTAATGAAATGGTCAGGCAATCCACAACGAAAGCACACACCTGGTCTAATAACCCTCCGACAAGCTCCCACATGAATCTTACCACAAAGCTCACATGCCTGTGGAGTGGATCTCTGAATAAAGGGAGTCGGTGCACTAGCCACAGAAACTGCAGATCTAGGTCTCTGCCTCTGAAACTGCACTGACCTGCTAGCCGGCCTCTGACTCCTCCCAACTCTGGGAATAAAGCTCCCTCTGCCCCTCTTCACTGATGAAGACCCTGCCTCAAACTGGGGCCTTCTCACTTTAACCTCTTCCTCAGAAACAGCTGATGCTATGGCTTGGGCTCTCTCTACACTCCTAGCTGCTGCAACTAGCTGGGAGAAATCCTGATACCTGGAACTAGCCACATGACACATGATTGAGGGCCTCAATCCCTCCTCAAATCTCCTGCATCTATCAATATCATCAGATATAATGCCACCAGCATAATGGCTCAACCGGATGAACTCAACCTCATATTCTGTAACTGTCAGGTAATCTTGCCTCAGACTCAAAAACTCCATTTTCTTCACATCCTTATACTCCCTTGGAGTATACTTCAACTCAAACTCACTGAGAAAATCAGCATAAGACAGGGTAGGAGGATCATCTAAAGCATGTGGCACAGTCTTCCACCAGTCATATGCGTCCTTCTGCAACAATGACCTAGCATAATCAAATTTTTCCTCTGGTGTGGCTTGCAACTAAATAAAGATCCTCTGTACTTTATCTAGCCACTGTTCCGCTACAGCCGGATCTATAGTACCCAGAAAATCTTCAGCCCCATACATCCTTAGTTTATCATAGTGTCTCACTGGCACTTGAGGCTGAGGTGGTGGTGGCTGCACTGGTGCCTGTCTCATCACTTCCATTATATGTCTAAACCAAGCTGGTGGAACCTCATCACCTGCTGGTCTCCCAGACACTGAAGCAGGCACCTCACTAGCTATCTCAACTCTAGCTCCCTCCCTACTCTCAATAGGAGCTATACTCTCTGCACTTCCCTCAACAGACTGTCGTGAATGGGGATCCATTACTACCTATATCTGCAAACACAACCGAATACACCTTATTAAAGATCAGAGACTGCCAATGCCAACATGTATTTTAGTTAAAATACAACTTTTAAAATCAAAATATTCTTTTCCTTTATAATTTACCTAGGTTGAGAATCTCAAACCTAGGCTCTGATACCAAAACAATTGTAACACCCCTAAATCCCATATACGCACACTACATAATACTACAATGTAATATACGTACATGAAACATAGGAATGCTACGGATTTCTTAAACCATTTAACTCTTTAAAAGACACCAAACAATTTTTCTCTTTGTACCATATAAGAAATGTGGTAGTTAACATGTAATAGAAAATAAAATGAGATATAAACATTTATTTAGTACGCAGCGGAAATTATAAAATATTTACATATATAGAAATATCTAAGTTCAAGTTTACAACTATGTATACATATACATTAAAATCATTACTTTACAAAATATTAAGAAAATTATACATGGTTGGCAGCACTGCTCTGATCTTTAAGTCCTAAGGCAAATCCTCAATGTCTAGACTCACTCGGTCTAGTGGAACACTCGGGTTCTTCTCTAACACCTGCGTGACGAACCACAATCGCGCTAAGCCAACAGCTTAGTAAAACAAACTACACTATCAAGATGCTTTGATGCAATGTTCATGTCACACAATCAAGTTGTATACACAATTCAAGTAAACATTACATTTCACGCATACCTTGTTCAGCCTAACTTATTAAACCATGAACATCTCTCATAACATTACATCATATCATTTCTCATTACTTTCATCCAATAATAATTACATTTAAACAAACACAAGCATTGGGCCCAAAACACAAACCAATATGTTATTCAAAGTTCAGAGTCACCGCTTTGATTCAATATCACATCATCAAGCCCATAGGCAAAATATATCATATCTCTATCCATGGATAGAGTAACAGACCCAGTCTCTTGGACCATCAACCCATTAACATGAGGAGATCATCAACCCGGCTAGACTGTTACTAATTTTTCAAATGGAAGTGGTTTACGGGTCTCCCATTTCACCATCATTCCATATTCACATTTTTCAATTGGAATCGGTTTACGGGCCTCCCATTTCACCTAAATCTTAAGACCACTAAACAAAACTCAACATCACTAAGCAAAGCCCACGGCCGTGGCCACCTCAACCCCCACGGTCGTGGCTTTGAGAACCCTTCTGCCCAAAAATGGCCAACACCCCCACGGCCATGCCTACCAAAAGACCACGGGCGTGGCATCCAAAACGCTACTGCCCCTTTCCGAAATTAGGTATTCTTCACTTCTAAAACCAACAAACACAACCAACTCAAAGATCAATAAGAATAATCAATCAAACATAACATAAACAACACTTACCACTCAAAACCCTTACACAATCTCCACACAACCACTTCCAACATCAACACCCACTTAACTTCTCATCTATCAAGCAATCTCAATACTTAAATTCACACCATAAACAACCTTAATCATATCATCATCAAACCACAACTCAACTTAAACATAACTTCAAAAATAACAATGGCAAACAAGAGAAAACGTACCAAATCATGAAATTCCTTGAAATTCCAACTTGTATACTTGAAAACTCCTTTCAATTTGAGCTTGGATTCAACAAAACCTTCACTTGTTCTCTTGCTCTCTTGTCCCTTTGATGAGCCGGCCACACAAGAAAGAAAAGAAAAGAAAAAAGACAATGAAGAGTAAAAGTCAAACTTTGCTTCTTCTTTAAATCTCCACCACAAAAATAATTAGGAAATTACTTGAATGTCCTCTTCTCATATGCTTTCTCTTCCTATTATTTACAAGCCCTTTTAAGTAATTTCACAAGTAACAATAAAATATCCTCTTCCCTTGACTTTCTACTTTGACCAACATATATGTTATATATATTACCATATACACTACATATACATTTCTCTCTACACAAATTTTTTTCTTATCAACTTAACATATACATTTAATCCAATTAAAATAACAACAACCTCAAAACTACTAGGGCACAAATAGGGATATTACAGATCAAATAAAAATAATCGAAAAATATATATATTTATTGTTATAACATTGCCTTTGTCATGAAGTTGATTGAACCTTTACTGAACTATAAGTCACTGACGTAGGCAGGCTATCATAAGCTCTTGAACTGATGTACTCTAAGACTATAAGCCAGAAAGGATCAGTGTGATACAATGCAATATATGTATGCATGCATGCATTTATATCAAACAAATAAGTAGAGTCAGGATGTTCATTGTAACCTTATATCTCCCACGCACGAGCGGTGAGTCTCTTTTTTAGGTGTTATGTTAAACAAATACATCAACAGGGGACATTTTGGTTTGTAATTGGATCACTAAAACCAAATGACCAATAGTTGTGTTTTCAAATACATAAGTCAATCTATAATAATTTCCACTAATTAAGCTTTAATCCTTTGGATTCATTAAAAAATTTTAGCATCATTTACTACTACACTTTGGATCATAAACAAATTTCTCATTTGGAAAGGCAACAAATGATCCATGCCATAAAAAAACCCAAAAATAACAAGTATTGGCATGAATAAGGCCCACAATTGATTTTGGTATTCCATGATTGACCCAACTAGGTATAAGCCCACTTTAATAATTTTGACCCATTATAAAAAAATTTTAATTTCAAAAGCTTGATTTGGACCATAAAGTGAAAAATGGTTTTAAGCACATCTTTGAAAATATTTCAAACCTTTTGTAAAAAAAGAGTTCATTTTAAAATTTATTTTTGGGCTCTATGCTTGGAATATAAGATAGAAAATGTATTTTTACCCATCTTTGTTAAAAAAATTTATGTCCAAAGTCCATCTCGAAAAGTTTGAAAATAACTTTGGCCTTTTGGGGTTAAAAGAATTTTTAGGCCATAAAAAAATCTTGGGCTTTTACAATTATTAGGTCATATTAGAAAAAGACAAGCAAATAGGCCATAACTCAAGCCAAGATATGTCAATCATATTCAAGCAACAAGCATTTAGGGTAAAACTATTGAAAGCTGCTAGGCCAACTATATGAGCTTTAGTCTTTTGGATGAAAGGGCTTAGGCTCACATGATAAGGATATACCCAAAATGTACATTGTTGTCTGTGGATATGTAGTGCTCGATCTCTATAGCTTGAGTAAAAATATGGTATCACTTACACAAATATAACACGAGTTCCATAGGGCATCCTAACTCATACACACAATGCAATTCTTAATGATGCATTGAATAATATTATAATGAGAGAAAATAAAATAATATAAATACCAACGGAATCAACTTCTCTTTTCCCCACTGGAGCTTCCATTGTGAGCAGGGATTTTTGCCCCTGCCCCTGTGAAATGGTTCTTGCAACTTCGGTGCTATTAGGTTATAGGCCTTAGAGAATATGGGCCTAAACTTGAAGAATAGGATTCATCACCCAAATGAGCTAGGAAGAATAGAGAAGGGATAGATGACTCAATTTCTAAGGAATCTCCAAACTCTACTGGGTTCAAAAAGTTAGATATGCATAGGAAAAGTGAGAAATGACCTAATACCCCAACAATGCCTGGTTCATTAGAACCGACCTTCTTTTTATATCAAAATATTATTAAAATTTTATATTATTATAAAATTATTCATATTACATGCAATTAAAGTAAGTAATATAAAAAATAAAATAATATCATAAATAAAATAATCAAATGATAAAATGGGCAGCCATAAATGATGAAAACTTGCCCTTAAATGGTTCAAAGTCAATAAAAATGGGCATCCAAATAGAGTGAAAATGTACCCCTACAAATGTCCCAAAAATAAAATGAAATAATAAAAGAAACAATTTAAATAAATTAGGGCACCTACCATGGGTAGATACAAACCTTTTACAAGTCCCTTAAAAATTAGGGCACCTACCATGGGTAGAAACAATATTATATCTATCCTTTTTAACAATCAAACAATATTTTCTCTTTCTAGCAATCCAAATAATAAAGAGATCCAAATTTTAGAGAAAAGAGTACTTAATTAAATCTTAATTAAATTTTTTATTTTTTAACTCATTTCCAACATTATTCCTATTCATTTCTTTATAATCTATTTCACAAGCACACTTTACTAACTAAAAATTTCAAAATTTGCTTTACTTAAGTAAACTCCCATTCTTTAGTTTATCAATTAAACTTATATAAATTTCCCCATATCATTTGTTTTTCTAATTTTATTTTTATGCAAAACCTCATTCACACACTATCATCCATCTCATATAATTCATATATACTATAAATCACATAATGCCACATCCGAGACCAACCTAGGTGTTAATGCATATGCATGTATCACAAATTTCACTTTTCAAAAATTTTTTTTAATCTACTTAGGCTGAGAATCTCAAACCTAAGCTCTGATACCAAAATAATTGTAACACCCCCATACTCTATATGAGTACTATACATATACCTTGTATACATGCAGTACATATATAAAGTATAAGAATGTCACTTTTCATTTCAGATTAAAAACCTTTACTTTAGTTCCGAACAATAATACATTTTATTTAAATTTCATTATAAAAATCATTATACTTTTGATGATATTATATATATAATTATCTTGTCTTTACCAAAATTTATTTATACATATGAATACATTTTTATCAAAATACAACATAATTAAATTGTACATGTATGCACCACCTTCTAGTTGGTCTCAAAATACTCTTACCCTTCTCGTGGCATAACGATTTGACTTCCAGATCAACCACCTACTCACCTGCGTGATTTACACAACCGCGCTAATCTCGAAAGCTTAGTGGTACAAATAAATAATATAACATTCATTACAGAAAAATCATACTTCCTACATTAACATCATGTATAATAATTTTCTTATCATGTTTTCCCCATTTCAAAGCATTCTTTACATTTTTCCACTAATCTCATAATTTATATACATAAACATATATATCATTACAACAACCCACAATACAATGACTTATTAAAACATTCATGAAATAATACTCACAATTTCTATATCCTTATACATATTACACATCATATTGTATTTTCATAATCTCATTATTCAGCAGTTTATCAAGCCACATTCATTTTCAATAAATTGCTTATATATTGTAATCATCACATTTAAGCAAAGACATGCATGGGCCCAAAAAGAATCTAATATGCTATTCAAAGTTCAGAGTCATTGCTTTGGTCCATTATCACATTCATCAAGCCTGTAGGCGATATATATATTTATCCATGGATAATCCAACTAGATTTGAGCTTACGACCCAGTCTTTTCACTCAATCTAGCTTCAAGGATTTGTTTTTGAGGCTTACGTCCCGGTCTTTTCACCCCCCAAAAACATCACATTTCACATTTTTCAGCTGGACTCAGCTTATGACCCTGTCTTTTCACCTATCCAGCGATTCATAGGCATGTCGCCAAACTCAGAACTATGAAAATTGAATAACATATTAAGCACACAATTATTTCATTTATCTCTTTATCAATCTCTTCTCAATTCATTTCTCATTTCATATTCCATAATCACATAGGCAACCATGCCCCAATTATTCTATTTGCATTATCATAGCCATCAACAATGGCTTCACATCTCATTCACATCTCATCATTAGGGTATGCATAACCATTTGCATTGTACATACATTTTGTATGCTTATTGTATCTTTCATATTTCATATTTCACCTTTATATCCATTAACATTAGTTTCATATTTTATCATTGAGATATACATAGCAAATTACATTATTCATATTTTTAGAATCTTCAACATACATTCCACATAGTACACATAATACAAATCATAGCACATTTCTCACACATGAACAATATAATAGATAACTTAACACATTTTTCACTCAAATGTGTTAAGTCCCATAGTCATGCAAATATATATATCATATAGGATTTGTACTTACCTCAAGAGAAACTCACACCAATCTAAACTCCTCTTCTAATAATCCTCCAACACTTGGATTAGGGCAACCCAATCTCTTCAAAACCTAATCAAAAAGTGATCATACACACTCACTTAGAGATACACATGAGATAATATAGATACGAACCAACTAGGGCAAAATTTACACATGACACGCTCAACAACACGAGCTGTCACTGATTGTGCCCTAAACCAACAACACAGAAACTTTGACACGCTCAGTAACACGGGCGTGTCACTGGACGTGTCACTGGACGTGTCACTCATTCTGCCTTACAGAAACATTAACAACACGGGCGTGTTCATGGCCGTGTCAATTACTTTATCTCTCAGTAGCTATGACACGCTCAGTAACATGGCCGTGTTAATGTTCGTGTCACAAACGTCAAACTCAGTACCGTTGACACGCCCAACGACATGGCCATGTCACTGGCCATGTCAGGCAAGAATTATACATTCCGAACTCTCATCCATGAAAACACAAACACTCCAAAATCCATACTACAACACCCTTAATCAACATCTTGGTTTATATACACATAAATCACCTATTAATTTAACACTTATATAACTTCAACATATCATAATAATAATCATTATATACATCATCCATATATCAATTACTCAATTTCCCCAACTCATTTATATTAAACCCTTACTAAACAATTTCAACAATCCATCATCATCCTTACAAATAACGATATTATCATCATCTAAATACCAATTCAGCATATATATATATACTTCAATCTTTCATTATCATCATCTTCACACACTAACCATATCAAATATAAACACAATCAATAGAAATCAACACAAAGAAATGAACATTTACTTGAATTCTTTGCCAAATCTTCAATATCCACCTTCAATTCTCTTAAAGCCCTTAATAATTTGATGTGTATGCCTCTCTCTCTCTCTCTCTCTCTCTCTCTCTCTCTCTCTCTCTCGTTCAAGAAGAAGAAAAAAGAAGAAAGAAAGAAAGAAGATATTTTCTTTCTTTTTCAATCTTATCATATATATATATAATAATATAATTAAATCCCTTAAAAATTCTCCACCACACACATGTCATTCCCTTTGACTTCCTTTTCTTCTTTTTCTCTTGTTATTATTATTATTATTATTATTATTATTATTATTATTATTATTATTATTATTTACAACTTACTTTTCCTACACCAATATATACATCATGTATATGTGATGTATATGTTGCTATATGTATATCTCTTATATATTGTATTTATATTTCCCATATTTTTCAAATACCATATATACATATCATCCTTCATATACATCTATCTCTTATAATATTTTCCTTACATATTTTACCAACATATCTTCTCACAACTACTATTCCAATGTACACCAAAATCGGGGTATTACACTGAGTCTTAGACAGGATAACCAGACAGTGACAGAGTATGAGATTGAGTTCATCCGGTTGAGTCATTATGCCGAGGGGATTATTTCAGATGAGATAGACCGGTGCAGGAGATTTGAGGAGGGGTTGAGACCCTCTATCATCTGTATTGTTGATGGTTCCCAGTATCAGGATCTTTCCCAGCTAGTTGCAGCGGCCTGGAGTGTTGAGAGAGCACAGGCTATTGCAGCAGCTGCTACTGAAGAGGAGACCAGAGTTAGGATACCCCAGTTTGAGGCAGGGTCTTCATCTATAAAGAGAGGCCGAGGAGGTCATTTTTAGAGGTTTAGTAGGGGCCAGAGGCAGCCTGGTAGGTCAGTACCACATCAGAGGCAGAGATCGAGACTTACAATTTTTGTGGCTAGTGCACCGACCCCAGTGACTTAGGGATCTACTCCACCTACATGTGTCCATTGTGGTAGGATACATGGGGGGTGTTTGTTAGAAGATTGGTGGACCAGCTATGTATTTTAGATGCGGTTTGCCTGACCATTTCATCAAAGATTGTCCTAAGCTACAGGAGGATAGACAGGCAGGTTCTGTAATTTCTCGACCTAGTGTCAGAGGAGGTCATAGTGGCAGAGGTTTCAGTAGAGGTGGTAAACCTGGGTTTAGTCAGAGAGGAGGCTCTACATCCGGAGCCAGTAGGTCAATGAGGCTGGGCCTTCTCAGTGAGTGTATGTGATGCAGAGGAAGCCAAATGCTTCAGCCGTCATTGCGGGTACATTTTTTATTTGGCATTTTAGTTCTTGCTTTGATTGATCCATGATTTATGCATTCATACATTAGTGCATCCATCTTGCCTGTGTCTAAATTGCATTCTGAGTCCCTAGGATTTGATGTTTCGGTGACAAATCCTTTAGGGCATAGTGTTGTGGTGAGTAAGGTGCACCGAGATAGTCCAGTGGTTATTCAAGATGAGGAGTTCTTGGGTGATTTGATTGAAATGCCTTATAAGGAGTATGTTCTAATCTTTGGCATGGATTGGTTGTCTAAGCATGGAGCTGTGGTAGATTGTAAGAAGAAGTGTGTTACTCTAAGAACCAGTGATGGTAGAAGTGTGATGGTATCTAGTGAGCAGAGACAACTTGCATCCATGTTTGTTTTAGCTGTTGCAGCTAGGAGGTTGATTCAAAAAGGATGTGAGGCTTATCTTGCTCATGTGGTAAATACCAAAGTAGTGGGTTCTCAGCTTGATAGTATACCCACAATAGCTAATTTTCCATATATTTTTTCTGAGAAATTGCCAGGGATACCCCCTGAGAGAGAGGTTGAGTTTGGTATCGATTTGTTGCCTGGTACCACTCCCATCTCTATTACTCCCTATCGAATGGCACCTGCTGAGTTGAGAGAGTTGAAGGTGCAGTTGCAGGAGTTGTTGGATAAAGGGTTTGTTCACCCTAGCATGTCTCCATGGGGAGCACCTGTTTTGTTTGTGAAGAAGAAGGATGGTACTTTAAGATTTTACATTGATTATAGGCAGTGGAATAAGGTGACCATTAAGAATAAGTATCCTTTGCTTCGGATTGATCATCTCTTTGATCAATTGAAGGGAGTAGCAGTTTTCTCCAAGATTGTTCTGAGATCAGGGAAACATCAGTTGAGAATCAGAGAGGAAGATGTTCCTAAGATAGCTTTCTGCACAAGGTATGGGCATTATGAGTTTTTGGTGATGCCTTTTGGATTGACAAATGCACCGGCAACTTTCATGGATTTGATGAACAGAGTGTTTAGACCCTATTTAGATCAGTTTGTGGCGATCTTTATCGATGATATTTTGGTGTATTCACATAATGAGGAGGATCATGACAAGCATCTGCGGATTGTATTGCATACCTTGAAAGAGAAGCAGTTGTATGCTAAGTTGTCGAAATGTGAGTTTTGGCTTGATCAAGTGAATTTTCTAAGCCATGTAGTTTTAGCAAATGGTATTAGAGTTGATCCGAGTAAAGTTGAAGCTATTTTGAATTGGAGTCCACCAAAGTTAGTGACTAAAGTTAGAAGTTTTTTGGGTTTGGCAGGCTATTATCCACGGTTTGTGAAAGGTTTTTCTTTGATAGCTACTTCGCTCACCAGATTACTTCGAAAGGGAGTTAGATTTGTGTGGACAGATCATTGTCAAGCAAGCTTTGAGCAGTTGAAGGAGATGTTAACTCAAGCTCCTGTTCTTACTTTGCATGTGGAAGATTAACCATATGTGATTTACAGTGATTCTTCACATAGTGGTTTAGTTTGTGTTTTGATGCAAGGGGGTAGAGTCATAGCTTATGCTTCTCGACATTTGAAGCCACATGAGTTGAATTACGCATGATTTCGAGTTGGCAGCCATAGTTTTTGCTATGAAGATTTTGCGACATTACCTTTATGTGGAGAAGTGTTTCATCTATATAGATCACAATAGTTTGAAATACTTGGGTGTTCAGAGAGAGTTGAATCTTCAGCAGAGACGGTGGTTGGAGTTGATCAAAGACTATGAATGTTTGATTGATTATCATCTTGGTAAGGCAAATGTAGTTGCTGATGCCTTGAGTCAGAAGTCTTTGGCAGGTTTGACTGCTTATTCGCTCTTGTTGCTTGTTGAGTTTTGAGCATTGCATGCTAGTTTTGAATCATGTGATGATGGTGCTTTGTTGGCTCAGTTTCAATTGAGACCGGTCTTGTTAGATCATATTAAAGAGTCTCAGTTGGCAGATAAAAGAATTCAAAAAGTTGTATCAGATTTCCAAAAGGGAGAGAGTCAAGATTTTATGGTGAGGAATGATGGCAAACTTTGGTATAAAGATAGATTGTGTGTTTCTAATGATGTAAGATTGCAACAGATAATTTTAGAGGAAGCGCACCAGTCGACTTTTGTTATGCACCCTGGGAGTACTAAGATGTATCATGATTTGAAGCAGCATTATTGGTGCTCAGGTATGAAGAGGGACATAGCGGAGTTTGTATCCAAGCACTAAGTTCCTTCGAGGTTGGTTCAACCTTTATCAGTGCCAGAATGGAAGTGGGAGCGAGTAACGATGGATTTTGTGACTAGTTTTCCATTGACTCAGAAGAAGCATGATGTAATCTGGGTGATTGTTGATCGGTTGATAAAGATAGCTCATTTTCTTCCAGTTCGGATGGATTATTCTCCAGAGAAATTGGCTGAGCTGTACATCAATGAGATAGTGAGATTGAATGGAGTCCCAATTTCTTTAGTGTCTGATTGAGATCCTCGGTTTACTTCAAGATTTTGGAAGAGTTTGCATGCTGCTTTGGGTTCTCAATTGCACTTTAGCCCTGCTTTCCATCCTCAGACAGTTGGGCTATCAGAGAGAGTGATTCAGATTTTAGAGGACATGTTAGGGAGCTATGTCATTGATTTCTCTGGGAGTTGGGACAGATTCTTGCCATTGATGGAATTTGCTTATAACAAAAGTCATCAGTCCAGTATTAAAATGGCACCTTATGAGGCATTGTATAGTAGAAGATGTAGGACTCCTCTATGTTGGGATGAAGTTGATGAAGGTAAGTTGGTTGGTCCTGATTTGATAAAAGAAACGGAAGAGAAAGTGAAGATAATTCAGGATCGTTTGAAAGCAGCTTCAAACATACAGAAATCCTACTCTGATTTGAAGAGGAGAGACATAGAGTTTAGTGTTGGAGATAAAGTATTTTTGAAAGTGTCTCCTTGGAAGAGAATTTTGAGATTTGGCCGCAAAGGGAAGTTGAGTCCTTGTTTCATTGGACCTTATGAGGTACTGGAAAGAGTTGGACCAGTGGCCTATCGACTCGCTTTGTTGCTTGAGTTGGATAGAATTCACAATGTCTTCCATGTTTCCATGCTATGGAGGTACAGATCAGACCCATCTCACGTATTGTCAGTGGAATCCATTGAGGTGAGTCCGGATCTGTCTTTTAAGGAAGAACCAGTGGCTATTTTGGCACATGAAGTGAAAGAGTTGAGAAATAAGAAAGTGCCACTTGTGAAGGTTCTTTAGAAGAATCATTCTAAGGAAGAGGCAACCTGGGAGATTGAGCAAGAGATGCGAGATTAGTATCCCCAGTTGTTCTAGACTTTAGAACAGGTAATTTCGAGGATGAAATTATTTTATATTGGGGGAGAATTGTAATATCCCAAACTATACCCTAAAATTTTAGAATGCTTATTTGTGAGAATTGGATTAAATAATTTAAAGTGTATATTTGACTAATGGAATAAGAGGAGATGTGCATATGTTGTATGTATGAGGATATATATAATATATATACAAGTCAATGGGTTTATTTTGGTCAAAAGATATTTTAGTTATTTAAATGGAATTAATAAGAGTTAGTGGAAGATAATGTAAGTGAGTTGATTATTATATTAGTATAATACTTGGTGGAGAGGTTTTTGAGGGAAGTGGTTGTTTTAAAGAGGTTGACTTTCTTTCTTCTTCTTCTTTCCTCTTCATCTTCTTCTTTCCTTTCTAGTTAGCTGGCCACCATTATCAATAAAAGGAAAAGGGATTTTGTTGCTTCCAAACTCAAGAGATTGAAGGGTTTCAAGAGATCAAGTTGGAGTTTTAAGGATTTTCTTCACTTTTGGTAAGTTTCCAACTTGTTTCTTTGTTTTCTTTTGAGTTTGTGTTCTTGGGTTTATTGGATTGGTTATTATAGATGTGTTTATGGTTGTTTTGGTATGTTTGAAGTTGTATGGTTTTGTCAACTTTGATTTTGAGGTTGGATTCAAGAGAAAAGGGTTAAGTTTGGTGAAAGAAAGCAAGAGTTGAGGATTGTGTGATTCTTGAGTTGTGCTATATGGTTGTGTTTGTATTTGATGTTTGCAATTGAGTTGTTTTAAGGTTTACTCAAGTATTATAGGGGTTGTTGATGGTTTTGATTGAGTTTATGTGATATTGATATGGTTATTGGAAGCTGATTGTGGGTTGTGGCATTTTGGTGTCGATTTCAGGGTTTTTGGCCTGACACGCCCATTAACAAGGCTATGTCTTTAGGCATGTCATTGGTTTTATTTTTTGCATTGGTAACACAAGCAGTGACACTCCCATATCACTAAGCGTGTCACAGCTTTTGTGTAGTAGTAGAATTGACACGTGTAGTGACACGCCCATGTAACTAAGCGTGTCATAGCTTCTGTGTTGGAGGAGAATTGACAAGTGCAGTGACACGCCGATGTCACTGAGCATGTCAAAGCTTCTATGTTGTGGGTTTAGGGCACGGTCAGGGACATGCCCGTGTTGTTGAGCGTGTCAAGTGTAGAGTTTGCCCTAGATAGTTCTCTTCCTTATTTTATTATGTGTATCACTAAGTGAGTATGTATCATCATCTTTGGATTAGGTTTTGAAGAGGATTGAGTTACTCAAGCCAATTTTTGAGGGACATTTTGATAGAGGAAGTTGATAGAGTGGTGTTGTTGCTTTAAGAAGTGAGTACAAACTTTGATTGATTTCATACATTTACATTACATTTAGACGTAACACATTTAGTTGAGAAATGTGTTAGGTTAATTGATATATTGTTAATGAATGAGTTATATGGTATGATATGCACAATGTGAATTATGATGATGTATCAAGCAATTGAGTAATGTGGAATAACATGATAAGATATGTGATATAATAATGAAAAAAAATTGATATTGATACAAAAGAGAAGAATGAGAAAGGTGAGGAAAAATGATGATATAATAAGGCATTAAGCGTAATTTGATTATGAGAAATGAATTATGAAAGTATTGGATAATGAAATAAATTAATTAATTGTGTGCCTAGTATGTTATTCAATTTTCAGAGTTCTGGGTTTGGTGGCATGCCTATGAATTATTGGGCAGGTAAAAGACCAGGTCGTAAGCCAAGCCTAGCTGATAAATGTGAAATATGATGTTTTTTGGGGTGAAAATACCTGGTCGTAAGCCTCAAAAACTATAACAGTCTAGCCGGGTTGAGGACCAAGATACTGGGGCCCAAGGGTCTAGCTGGGTTGAGGTCCAAGACACTAGGTCTGTTACATTATCCATGGATATATATATTGCCTACGGGGCTAGACACAAGGCGTCATATTAGACCAAAGCAGTAACTCTGAACTTTGAATAGCATATTAGATCCTTTTTGGCCCATGTTTGTCTTTGTTTTAATGTGAATTATGAAATGTGATGCAAATGATTAATATGTTGAGATATAATGTAATGAGTTGATATATTCATATGCATTATGTATGAGCATCACATTGATCTTTACTGAATCAAAGTTTGTACCACTAAGCTTTCTACTTTGTGCGATTGTTGTTCATCGCGCAGGTGACAAGGCAGATCAGGTTGTGCCAGGGAGCTTGTGTAGATCGAGTCAAGTCTAGGCTTAAGAGTGTGAGAGCAGTGTTGAGTTTGGGGCATCAAGATTAGAGACAAACTGCCAACATGTATAAATTTCATATTTTTGTACTTATTGGTTTTTGATGTGTACATATGTATTTCCGCTGCTTATTAAATGAATGTTTTAGATAAACTTTTGGGTACTAATGATGATATATATATATGTGTGTATTTTAACGAAGGAATGTTTTATCTATTACTATTTATAATATAAGTTAAATGTTTTAAGTTTACTCAGACTGACTTATAATGATGCTTTGATTTTATGTTTTATGGGTTGGTTTGTTTATTTTAAAATGGACTGTGACACCCTTATATCCTCTATACGTATATCACGTGTTGTGTGGGTGTATACAGTGTACGTATATGGGGTACGGGGGTGTTACACAAGCTAAGTTAGTCCGATCCCAAAATATAACATCATGGCTAATTGCCCTTAGGTCTTAAACTCCAACTTTAATTCAATTTCAAGGAGAAATTAGGCATCCTAATTGGGATTAAACTCAAAAACATTTAAATAGGTAGTGGTTTTTTTAATCAAATCAGGATTCATGAGCAAAAAGTTGCCCTAATTACTTGTTATAAATAAAAAGTTGCAATTAATAGAGGGAAGCAACTAAAGAGCCAGCAATTAGGTTTTAATAATTAAAAAAAGTGTGCAATTAAGAAATAGAGAGCAAAATAAAAGAAAAACCAAAAGATAGACAGCAGCCTAAAGTGATCCCTGGATCATTGAAGCTCCAACAAAAAACACAGATTGATCTAGATAGTACATCATCCAACTCCATCTTCTATAAGATTGAGGTAATAAATAAAAGCTTGGTTCAACGAATTAGTCTTAGTGGAGCCAACAATGTAGGTTTAATTTTTTTAGCTATAAATTAATCATCCTTATTATTAGTTATTAGGTGTTTGGTTTTGATTTCTCTTAAATTGTAACACCCGAGACCCATTTATATAATTCAATCATCCCTTAGATTTATAGATTCATTCATATATTTTAAGATATTAAACCATAACTTTAATCTTAGATTTCAAACCCTAAATTATATAATAAACCTTAGTTTTTATGCCATACCCTAATCTTGCATGTTATAACCTTAGTTTGTATCTTAAACCCTAATCTTGTACGCTATAATTCTAGCTTTAGCGCTAAACCCTAATTTGTATGTTTTAATCGTGATTTGCATCTTAAACCCTAATTTTGCATGTCTTAATCATAGATTACATCTTAAAACCCTAATTTTGCTTCTAAAACACTAATTTGCATGTTTAAACCTTATTTTAGGAAAACCCTAATTTGCATAATTATAAAACTCTAATTTGTATAATTATGAAACCCTAATTTCACAATTAATCTCTAAATTATTGATAAAACCCTAACTCCATATCAAAACCGAATTTTAGGTTAAAATCCTAGTTGTATTATTGAAAACCCTAGTTTTAGGTTAGAACCCTAGTTGCCTGTTTAAAACCCTAACTCCACACAAACCTTAATTTTTGGTTAAAACCCTAGTTGTATTTTTTCAAACCCTTATTTTAAGTCAAAACCCTAGTTGCATGTTTAAAACCCTAAAAACTCTAATTTTGTAATCTAACCCTAAATCAATGGTGGAACCCTAATTTGGTTAATCCAATTTTGATTTATTGCTATATGATGGATGATGAATTTTGATTTTCTTTTATTACTCATAATGAATGATTGAGTGGTGTTTATTTATTATTGTTTGGATTTTTAGGACAATGTAAAAGGCATGTTTCTACTTTTTTTGTGCCTTGTTTCTTTTATTTATTTAAAAGAAATTGGGATTATTATATGGGGCATGTTTGCAGTAATCAATGGATGTCCCATTTTATTTATATGCATGGACATTGGGACATTGAAAAAGCATGTTTTCATCTTTGGATGGGTGTCCATTTTGATTTATTTGTTTTAAAAAGTAATATAATGTTTTATTCCTTCAATTGCATGAAATATGGGTGATATTATAATAATTAAGAACTAAATAATATTTAGGCCTAAAATGGATGTCGGTTCTAATGAACTGGGTGCTATGAAGGTGTTGGGTCATTCTCACCTTCCTCATACATTCCAAAATTTGCAAACCTAGTAGGAGTTGGGGATTCCTTAGGAATCAAGCCATCCACCCCTTTCTATCTTATGGGCCCATCCGGGTGGTGACTCATATTCTCCATATTTAGGCCCGTGTTCTCTATGGCATAGAGACTAACAATACCAAAGTCGTAAGAACCATTCCAATAGGAGTGAAGGAAAAAATTCCTGCTCATTGTGGCAACTCCACTACGGATAAGAGAAGTTGATTCCATTTGTCTTTTTATTATTTTATTCATTCTTGTTATGATATTATCCATTGCATCACTTAAACTGCATTGTGTGTTGAGTTAGGATGCCTTGTGTAACTTGTGTTATGTTCTATAAGCGACACCATACTTTCAATCAAGGTATGGAGATTGAGCATGGCATAACCACATATAGTGTAATATCCCAAATGATACCCTAAAATTTTGGAAATGCTAATTGTTGAAATTGAATTAAATGATTTAAAGTGTATATATGATTAAGTGAAAAGATAAGATGAAGGAGTATGTATATGTTGTATATATAGAGATATATACAACATATACAAGTCAACAAGTTAAGTTGGTTAAATGATATATTTAATTATTTAAAATAGAAATTAAATGTTAGTGGAAGATGATATTTGATATTTATAATATTATAATAATATATTATTGCTTGGTGGTGATTAAAAGAGGGGATTTAAGTGGTTAAGAGTAGTGGTTGGTTGGACTTGTTAATAACCATCTTCATCTTCTTCTTTCTTCTCTAAGAGTGCTGGCTATCACCATTAGCAAAGGAAAGAGAGAAATTGTTGCTTGCTAATTCAAGAAATTGAAGGATTTCAAGTGATCAAGTTGGAGTTTTAAAGATTTTTTTCATATTTGGTAAGTTTCCAACTTGTTTCTTTGATTTCCTTTGAGTTTGTGCGTATGAGTTTGTTGGATGGTTGGTGTAGTTGTGTGTATGGTTGATTTGGTGTATTTGTGGTTGTTTTGTTTAGTTAACTTTGATTTGGGGTTAGATTGAAGAAAAGGTTAAGTTTGGTGAAGAAACTAAGAGTTGTGGATTGTGTAAGTTTTGAGTTGTGAAATATGGTTGTGATTATGCTTTGATACTTGTAATTGAGTTGTTTTGATGTTATGAAAATTTTATTATGGTATATAGATGGATTTGGCTGAGTTTGTTTGGAGTGGAAAAGGGTATAAAAAGATAATAGTTGGATGTGGCGTTTTTGGTGTCGATTTTAGATTTTTGACCTGACATGCCCAGTAGCACGGCCATGTCTTTAGGCGTGTCGTTCGTTCTATTTTCAATGTTGGTGACACAAGCAGTGACATGTCCATGTCACTGAGCATGTCACAGCATTAGTGTAGTAGTAGTATTGACACGTACAGTGACACGCCCATGTCACTGAGTGTGTCATAGCTACTGTGTTGACAGGGGATTGACACATCCAGTGACACGCCCATGTCACTGAGTGTGTCATAGCTTCTGTGTTGGAGGAGAATTGACATGTGACATGCCCATGTCATTGAGAATGTCAAAGCATCTGTGTTGTGGGTTTAGGGCACGGTCAGGGACACACCTGTGTTGTTGAGCGTGTCATGTGTAGAGTTTGCCCTAGATAGTTCTCTTCCTTATTTTCTTATATGTATCACTAAGTGAGTATGTATAATCACATTTGGATTGGATTTTGAAGAGATTTGAGTTACCCCAATCCAAGTGTTGAAGGATATCTTGGAAGAGGTGATTGGAATTGGTGCTTGTTGCTCTTAGAGGTAAGTACAAACATTAAATGATTGCATACATTTACATGACTTTGGGACTTAACACAGTTGGTTGAAAATTGAGTTAAGTTACCTACTATATTGTTGGTGTATGAAAATAGTGCTATGATTTTCATAATGTGAACTATGTGAAATATATGATGATGATTCGAAATGTATGGATAATGCAATTTTCTTTGTATACACTAAAGATAGTGTGTGAAGCCATTGGTGATGGCTAAACTGATATAAATGAGATATTTGAGGCATGGTACCTATTTGATCTTGAGAAAATGAGAAAGGATTTGATAATGAAATTATGAAAGAATTTTGTGCATAGTATGTTATTCAAGTTTTGGAGTTTTGTTGTTGGTGGCATGCCTAAAAAGATAGGTTGGGCTTGGTCATTGAAGCCTTGTTGGGTGTTATATGATGTAGCAGACCCTTGAAGCTAGGTTGGGCCTAGTCCTTGAAGCCTAGTTGGGATGTTACATATGAGGTAATCCTCATTGTGATTACGATTTGCCTTCGGGCTAGATAAATGTGATTATTGGACCAAAACATTAACTCTGGAATTTGAATGGCATATTAGATCTCTTTGGGCCCATGCTTGTCTTTGTTTTAATGTGAAATATGAATTATAAAACAATTGAGCAATATAATGAGATATAATGCTATGAGTTGTGGTATCCATATGTCTTGTGCATTAGCATTGCAATTGAATAATATTGCTATAAAGGTTTGTACCACTAAGCTTTTGGCTTAGCGCGATTGTGATTTATCACGCAGGTGGCATGGTAGATCCAGTTTAGGATCGAGTATCCAAATCCAATTAGGATCGAGTATCCAAATCTAATTTAGAAATGAGTATCTAAATCCAGTTAGGATCGAGTATCAAAATCCAGTTAGGATCGAGTATCCAAATCCAGTTTTGAATTGAGTATCCAAATCCAGTTAGGATCGAGTATCCAAATCTAGTTTAGTATCGAGTATCCTAGTCTAGTTTAGGATCGAGTATCCAAATCCAGTTAGGATCGAGTATCCCAATCCAATTTAGGATCGAGTATCCAAATCCAGTTTAGGATTGAGTATTCAAATCCAGTTAGGATTGATTATCCCAATCCAATTTAGGATTGAGTATCCAAATCGAGTTCAGGATCGAGTATCCAAATCAAGTTAGGATCGAGTATCTGAATCCAGTTTAGGATCGAGTATCCAAGTCTAGTTTAGGATCGAGTATCCAAATCTAGCTAGGGTCCAGAACCCAAATTATCCTTAGGTCCAGAACCTAAAATCTCTTCTAGTCCAGAACTTAACCCGGGTCCAAAACCCAAAATTACCCTTAGGTCCAGAACCTAAAATTATCCCTGAGTCTAAAACTCGAACCGGGTCCAGAACCCACCCAAAACCTCAATCATCTCAAAAATTAAGTCTTATTGCTTTTCACTCTCTTTTACTAAAGTCTCAGATCATTCAACCAGGGGGCAAATTGTAGACCCTTAATTTTTGACCCAGTCTGGTCCAATATATTTTAATTAGTCCAAAATAATTTTTATGTTGTCCAATATATTTAAATTAGTCCAAAATAAATTTTGTGTTATCTTAATTGAATAATATTTGTTTTAGTATTTAGTTTTTTAATTAATAAAAGATAAATAATAATAATAATAAATAAACAAAAATAAAAATAAAAATCGGCGACGGAAAAATTCATCGCTGAAAAGTTAGGACGAAATAGCCCACAGGAAATTTTGCTGGCCCATCTCACAGGTTCCCACGGCAATCCTCGCAGCAGCCCGCAGCAACTTTTTTGCCGGCAAAATTTTTCCGCAGCAGTGTTTTTTTGCCAGCGAAATTTTTCCAACGCAATTTTTTCCGAAACCAAATTCTATTTGGATTCGGTTTCCTTTTCCTAATTAATGATAAATTCCATAAATAATTAAGATTAATCACTGAAATTTCCTATAAATAAGACTAAAAATAACACAAAAAGGGTGATCAAGTGAAGCAAAAACTTAGAAAAAGAGATCTAACTTTAAAACTTTTTGGCAGGGAAAATGATCGAACTTTTTAGAGAAGAATAAGCAAGCAAGCAATCAATGTATCAAAGGTAGCCATCTTGCCTTTGTTCTTGTTCATCCAAGAAGTAATTTTTGGTGGAACCAACAAACGAAGGTATGAATATCTAATCTCTTTTTCCTTACAGTAGCTTCAATCATCCAATTGTTTCTTTTGATTCTAAAAACCTTAATTAGTTTTTTTGTTTTCCAAAAATCTTAAAATTATTGTTTCTGTTTCTTCAAAATCTTAAAACCCTAACGTACTTTCTAACTTTTCAAAACCTTAAATCATTTCATTAATTTACCAAATCCCTAATAAGCTTTCCAATTTTCCAAACTCTAAATTGAATCCTTTTCTTTCTAAAAACCCTAAAAAATATCTTTTCTATTTCTATAAACCTTAAATCGTTTTGTTTATTTCCAAAAAAAAAATACCATAAAACTCCAAACTAGTTTTCTTCTAATTCTTTTCCAAAATTCCAAATGTTTTGTTGAATATCCAAACTCAAACTCACTTTACAGTTTCTAAAAATCACATAAAGCTTTATATCTTTTGCTTTATTTATTTTTAGATTTGATTGTGTAGTTCATTATATACTTTGATTTATTTTATATGCTTTGATTTGTTTAAGTTCAGTGCTTGGTTTATTTAAATTATCATGGATGAATGTTTATATTTTGATTTATGTTGAATATCTTTGGTGAATGATTTATTTATGATTAATGGTTATTTACCTTTATCGATTTGTTTTTTGATTTCCAAATATTGTAAGAGGTATGTTTCCACTTTGTGGGTACCTCATTAGTTAAATATCATGTAATTTAAATTGCTTTTATATTTTATACCAATGTAAAGGATATGTTTCTACCTCATGGTGGATGTCCTATTTAGCTTAGACATGGATGATGTAAGGGCATGTTTCCATCTTCGGATGGGTGTCCATTTATTTGTTTTGCATGGACATTGTTTTGATTTTAATATAATGATGCTTTCTTTCAATTGTTGCACGTAATATGGATAATGTTGTTATACTTAAGAATTCTATAATATCAAGACCTGTAAAGGAGGCCGGTTCCAATGAACTGGGCGTTGTGGGGGTGCTGGGCCATTTCTCACTTTCCCCACATGTACCCAACTTTCCAAACCCATTAGGGGGTTGGGGATTCCTTAGGAATCGAGTCATCCACCCCTTTCTTTTTTCCTGGCCCGTCCGGGTGGTGACTCCATTTTCTCCGGACCTAGGTACGTGCTCTCTAAGGCCCCGAGCCTAAACAGTGCCAAAGTCGCAAGAACCATTCCACCGGGAGTGGGGGCAAAAATCCCCGCTCACAACACCCGTGTTGTTGAGTGTGTCATGTGTAGAGTTTGCCCTAGATAGTTCTCTTCCTTATTTTCTTATGTGTATCACTAAGTGAGTATGTATAATCACATTTGGATTAGGTTTTGAAGAGATTTGAGTTACACCAATCCAAGTGTTGAAGGATATCTTGGAAGAGGAGATTAGAATTGGTGTTTGTTGCTCTTAGAGGTAAGTACAAACCTTAAATGATTGCATATGTTCTCATGACTTTTGGACTTAACTCATTTGGTTCAAAAATGTGTTAAGTTACCTACTATATTGTTGGTGTATGAGAATAGTGCTATAATTTGCATAATGTGAACTATGTGAAATATATGATGATGATTCAAAATGCATGGATAATGCAATTTATTGTGTATACACTAATGATAGTGTGTGAAGCCATTGGTGATGGCTAAACTGATATAAATGAGATATTTGAGGCATTGTACCTTTTTTATCATGAGAAAATGAGAAAGGATTTGATAATGAAATTATTAAAGAATTGTTTGCCTAGTATTATTCAATTTTCAGAGTTTTGTTGTTGATGGCATGCCTAAAAAGTAACAATCCCCTGAAGCTGGGTTGGTCCTGGTCCTTGAAGCCTAGTTGGGTGTTACATGATGTAGCAGACCCTTAAAGCTGGGTTGGGCCTAGTTTTTTAAGCCTAGTTGGGATATTACATATGAGGTAATCCTCATTGTTATTATGATTCTCCTTCGGGCTAGATAAATGTGATTATTGGACCAAAACAGTATCTCTGGAATTTGAATGGCATATTAGATCTCTTTGGACCCATGCTTGTTTTTGCTTTAATGTGAAATATGAATTATAAAGTAATTGACCAATATAATGAGATATAATGCTATGAGTTATGGTATCCATATGTGTTGTGCATTAGCATTGCAATTGAATAATATAGTTATCACGGTTTGTAACACTAAGCTTCTGGCATAGCGCAATTGTGATTTATCGTGCAAGTGACAGGATAGATCCGGTTGAGCCGGAGAGTTCAGTTAGACCGAGTCGAATCTAGGCTTGACATTGTGAGAGTAGTGTTGATTTGGACATCAAGATCAGAGATGAACTGCAAGCATGTATAAATTCTATATTTTTGTAAATATTGATTTTGATGTTTACATATGTATATTCCGCTGCATATTCCGTTGCTTATTAAATAAATATTTTGGGTAAACTTTTGAGTAAAGAAGATATATATATATGTATTTAACAAGGAATGTTTTATCTGTTACTTTCTATAATAAAAGTTAAATGTTTTAAGTTTACTCAGATTGTAGAAATGGTGATTTGATGTTAAAGTTTAAAGATTGGTTTTTTTAAAATGGATTGTGACATTCTTGTATCTGGTATACGTATATTACATATGTGGGTGTATGTGGTGTACGTATATGGTGTACTAGACTGTAACACATACCCTCATACCTTTTGGTATATACTTGCTCTAAGAATCTAATGTTTTCAACCCAAACACTAAAGCCCATATAGTTGGCCTAGTAACTTTCCTTAGGTTTACCTTGAAAGCTTGTTGTTTGACTATGATTAACATATCTTGGTTTAAGTTATGGCCCATTTTGTTTCTTTCTTCCTAATGTGATCTAATTATGGTGTAAGCCCAAAATAATTTTTTCTTTAACACTTTCTCAAGATGGTCTTAGGAAATAAAACCTTTTTGACCTTTTGGCTCAAGATTAAAGCCCAAAATTCATTTTTAAACAAACCTTTTTACCATAGGCTAGTAAATATTTTCAAAGATGGGCTCAAGACTATCTTTCACTCTATAATCCAAATTCAAATTTTTATTACAACCATTTCTTAGATTAGTTTGCAATTAGTTGGGTCCATTATGAAATATTAAAATCAATCATGGGCCTGATTTATACCAAGATTTATTAGTCATGGGCATGTTTGTGACATTGATCATTAGCTGCTTTTTCAAATTAGAAATATATTAATTTTTTTAATCCATAATATAACATATAAGTTATTTTTCAGTTGACCCAATGGATTAAGGCTTAATTAGTGAGAATTATTATGGACTGATTTCTCTATTTGAAAAGACAATTATTTGTTATTCCGTCTGAGTGGATCTCTCGAAAATAAAATATCCCTTGTTGATATTTTGTTAACTAAATACATAGGAAAAAGACTCACCATTCGCGTGTAGGTGATATAAGGTTGGAAGGAACGTCCTTACTCTATTTGTTTGATTGTTACATGTACATACATGCATACATGCATTGCATTGCATTACATATCATTGATCCTTTACGGCTCACAGACCTAGAGTATAATAGTTCAAGAGCTTATGAAAACTCGACCTATGACACAGAATCTACTGAGAATTCAGTCAATTTCAACTCAAAAGCAATGGAACCTAAATAAGTTCAGAAGATGGTGAATAATGCCTTCAACTCCAAGACAAAAGAATTGAAGGGAGCCCTAACTAAGACCATAAGAAGTAAGTTACTTTCAATATTAGAGGATAACAATACCAAAACATTTGCTAGTAATAAGAAGCAAAATTATAAGGGAAACGCTAAGGCAGCTGAGGTGGACTCTGAGGAAGACAAGGTAGTGATGGATGATTATGATTGGAATGCATATTTCCAATATCCTTAAGAAAAGAAGAAAGAAAAGAAGGCTATGGAGAAAACTAAAATTACCGATGCGGAAAAATTGATTGCTAATTTCGAGGCAAAATTTGAAAAGAAGTTGAAGGCTGAGGAGATATCAGAGTGGACAAGCTATTTGAGCAAGATGAAGAAGTTCCTTACAAGTTCAAGATGCCTTCTTTTGCTAAGTTTGATGGAACTGGGAATCCCTATTTGTATGTCAAGTAGTATATCATTACCATGTAGTCTGCCAGAGATACTAGGGCTTAAACTCTAAGATATTTCATGCTCTTATTAGATCCTGTCATGCAAAAATGGTTCAACACCCTAGAGGAAAGTACTCAAAAGAACTAGGATTTATTGTATAAAGCCTTCTTCCAATAGTATAGGTACAATGCTGAATTGGAAACGACTCTGATAGAGGTAGAGTCAATCAGGCAAAAGCAATATGAGAACTTTGTTGATTATGTGAAGAGATGGAGGAAGAAGGTTGCACTTCTTAAAAAGAGGTTGGATTAGTATGACCAGATTAGGATGATAGTAAGAGGTGTCCTACCTAATCTTCATGAACTGATGTCTCATACTCTTATCAGAGACATCAAAGATCTTCTCCAAGCTAGCTTGCAAATAGAAGAATGGGAAAAAAGAGAAGAACCACTTTTCTAAAAGAAGAAATGAAAAGGGGAATTATCAGTTTTATAGTCAAGGTACTGTGAGCGGAAATTTTTGCCCCCATTCCTGGTGGAATGGTTCTTTTGACTTTGATACTATTAGGCTTAAGGCCTCAAAGAACACGGGCCTAAACTTGGAGAAAATAAAGTCGCCACCTTGACTAACTGAGAAAAAGAAAGGGTTGGATGACTCAATTCCTAAGTAATCCCCAACCCCTTAATGGGTTCAGAAAGTTGGGTAAGCATGGGGAAGGTGAGAATGACCCAACACCCCCACAAAGACCAGTTCATTGGAACCGGCCTCTTTTCAGTTGTAAATATTATAAAATTCTTAAGTATTATGTTATTATCCATACTATATATGATTCAAAATAAGCAAAGAATTTATTGCATTAAGATCAAAACAAAACCATAAATGGGCACCCTTACACGATGGAAACATGCCCTTACAACCATGTCCAATGTCTAAAATAAAATAAACTAGATACCCACTAAAAGGTGAAAATGTATCCTTTTACATTAATCCAAAATTTTAAACGATAAACAAAATTACACAATAAAAACTGAGGTACCCACAAAGTGAAAACATGCCTTTTACATTTCTAGAATCCAAATAAATAACTAATCAAGCAAATTAAATCATTCAAATATAATAATTAAACATAAAACATCCATTATAACCAAATAAAATAAATCATCCATCATAAAATCGTGTGATAAATTAAATAAGGAATTAAAACTAATGCTTAAATCATCAAAGAAATAAAATTAGGATTTCATATTTAAAAGTTAAAATCTTGATTTTACAGTTTAGGGATTAGAGTTTTAAAGCTACTGGATAAAATTGATTTTGGTTACTGGATTTAGGAAATTTAGAGAATGGGGTCGCTGGATTAATGTTTTGAGTTTTTGGATTTAAATTGAGGTTTTATTATTTAGGGTTTAGGGTGTTTAGAGGTTGCTGGGATTATGAAATTTAGGGTTTAAGAAAATTTAAGGTTTTTATGAAACTAGGGTTTAGGAATCAAGTTATTGGAACTAGGGTTTGGGTCTAGGTTTGGGAATTAAGCCACAGGAATTAGGGTTTTAGGTTTTCTAGAATTAAAGGATTTTAATATTTTAGAATTAGATTAGGGTTTTGGTGTTTTGAATTTGGAAAATAAATTTTATAATTTAAGGTTTGTAATTTAAAAAATAGTTTAGGGTTTGGGAAAATTAAGAGAACAGTTAGGGTTTTGAGAATTAATAAAAAAGTTTAGAGTTTTGGAAAATTAAGGAAATAATTAGGGTTTTGGGAATTAATAAAATAGTTTAAGGATTTAGAAAATTAAGAAAACAATTAGGGTTTTGGGAATTAATAAAACACTTCAAGGTTTTTGAAATTGCAACACAAATTAGTGTTTTTAGCAACTGGGCAATTAGTGTAGGTTTGGGAAATAGATTAGGGTTTTGACAATTAATTTAAACCTTAAGCTACTAGATAATATAATATGAATTAATTTTTGGTTTTATAAAATATGTGATTAGGATTTAGCAAATTAAACTACTAGATTAAAATTAAAACAAACAATCAAAGCATTTAAAAGAAAAGAAGATACAACTATTGTATGTTTAAGCAAATTAAGTTTAAGATACAAAACCTGCATTGAAGGCTCCATCAATTTGATTATTGATTCCAAGCTACTGCCTACACCAATTAATTCTGGCTGAGCAAAGATTAAAGGCAATGGTTACCGCCTTTGGTATGTTATTATTGTTTGTTGATGAACGTTGCTTATTGATTATTGCTTGCTGATTGGTTGCTCTTATTGATAGTTGTTGCTTAATGTTGTCTCCTGTTATTAGTATTAAACAATAATATGTATAGGCAAAGTAAGGCTTAACCCAAAACCTATTCAGCCTAATATGAGACTTAAAAGGATTCTAATGTGGTTAGGAAACTAAATTGCTGGCAAAAATTGCTTCAGAATTAAGGTTCATGTGGTTGCCCAAATTGACATAAGCCATGGCTGATGTCAACTTGGGCCCTCCAGGTTGACATGAGCTATGGCTCAAGTCATCTTGAACCATCCTGACTCAAAATGAGCCTAAAAAACATCAATATTTGAGTCAAAAAATTTAATTTGGGCTGAACAAATTAAGCTTGGACATTTATAGCATGAACTAATTGAATGTATACCTTTCGAAATCGGACTAACCTATTTAAAAGTTATAAATTAGGTTTAAATCTTTTAATGTTGGTTCAAATTTGTTTGGTATTCTTTAATTAGGACCGTACCAACTTATGACAAAAAATTAAGGGTCTACTAGTACAAAAAAAGCAGTGGATGTCAGTGCAATTAGTCATGTGAATAGGAGATAGTTTTTAGATTTGAGAAGACCTTTATCTTTGGTTTTCAACAAGTTGTAGAAAAAAGGCCTATTATAACCGTTGACTCCTCTACCTTTGCCTATTCCTTTGCCATTAAACTTTGACACCAAAGCCATTTGTCATCTTCATCAGACACAGGGACATGAGACAAATAGATGCATTCAGTTGAAAAATGAGATTTAAAATCTGATTGATAGTGGAAAGTTTCCTGAACCCAACAAGCCTAGCATGAAGGGCAATCCTTTGCCTAGGTTTAATAGAGTATCACCACAAGCAACTTTCATGATAGGAGGAGGATTGAATAAGAAAATTGTTTTCTCATCTGTGCAAGACATTCATGGACAAGCCACTAAAGAGGAGGAGTTGCTTAGGAAGATTAAACCAATTGTGGTTAAGAAGGAAGTAATCATTTGCATTATGAATGAGTTTTAGGACTCAACTGACGGTGATGGAGAATCATAATCCATGGAATAAGAATGGACTTGGTTAAAGCCTAAAGAGAATGAGGTGCTAAATACTCCCTCTGGCAAGCCTTATGTGAGGCCTCCACCAAAAGATATAGAAGCTGACAAAGGAAAATATGTTGAAATAGGAGGGAAAGAAGAGGAAGACAATGTTGTCCTTAAGCAACTGAAACCAACTCAAGCTAGTGTTAGTATTTGGGATTTACTAGCTACATCCAAGAAGTATCGGGAGACTATGGTATTGCTAGCATGTGGATTTCTACTTCTATAACACCATAAAATATGATTAATTTTATGGTAGTAAATAAAGCTTAAGAAGTAAAGAAGCATAAAGATACTCCAAAGGGAAACAAGGTTGATGTTGGGATGGTTTCTTTCTCAGATGCTAACTTACCAGAAGAAGGAAGAGATCACATCATACCACTTTCATTAAGGTGGAATTCAAAGGAAAAAGAACCCCTTGTGCCATGATTGATGATGGATCTACTATAAATGTGTGTTCACTCAAGATTTTACCAAAGCTAGCTATGTCTACATGCTATCATAGTCCAACTGAGGTGACAATTAAGGCTTATGATAACACTAAAAGGCAAGCTGAAGGAACCTTTAAAGATATTGTGAAGGCTGGTCCTATTGAGTCCATGGTAGAGTTTGTAGTCCTGGATATACTAGTGACCTTTACATTATTGTTGGGCCATCCCTGGTTTCATCCTCTTGGTGGAGTTCCTTTAACAATCCATCAAAAGAAAAAGTTTAAAAATGGGGATGAGAAAATAGTTATTGAGGCTGAAGACAACAAGGTAGTCAATGCCCTGATGGTTGAGAGGACTCTCAATGGATTTCGGGTGGTTATTTTTTCTAATGATGAGATTGTGGTCTCCAAAGACTTGACCTTGATGAAGAAGATGAATTATCTACCTGGAACTGGCCTTGGAAAAGGGAAAACAAGTGCGATAGAGCATCCAAATTTCAATGCTCAAGTTTTTAGAAAGGGTTAGGTTACAAGGAAGCTGATGAAAGTGTTCTATTGAATGGAAATAAAAAGATGGGTTTTCCTCCATTTGAAGAGACATTTACTAAAGCTCTAGATTTGGGACCACTAAAAGGGAAGTCAGAGCTAATCATGTTCATGGGAAAGCTAATTCCAGGTTTTGAAATATTTATTGATGTTGCTGAGCTTGTAGATCAGGCAGAGAAGGAGCTTGTCTTGCCAACTAATGAGGAATCCAACCTAGAAGAGAAGAAGAAAGCTGCCTTAAGTATCAAGAAGTCTCCAGAGGAGATTGCTGCTCTAATTAAAGAATAGTTCAAAAGCCTTGTAGTTTATGATTATGAGAACACTGATTTTGATTTTGATTTGTCTACCCATTTATGAGGATGATGATGTTTTCTTTTCCAAAATGAATGTAATAAAGTCTTATTTTTCTTACTTGTGTGAAGTTTTTCTGATGGTTGCATACATTTATATGGTGATTACATGAGCATTTTTAATATTCACTCTATTGATACACAATCATTAAATTTGGGAATAACTAAAAATCATAAAAACATTAGCATAACATTCGACTTTTACCCTGAAGAGAGGGAGAGAGAGAGAGAGAGAGAGAGAGAGAGATTTGAAAAAATATTCAAAAAATATGAAGAAGTCTTTGCTTGGTCTTATGAGGATATGCCAGGAATTAATCAAGATATAGTTGAGCACATGATTCCTACCTACACTCATATGAAGCATGACAAACAAAAGATATGGCATTTAAGGCTTAAATTGGCAAAGTTGATCAAAGAAGAGTTCACTAAGCAGATATGAGTGAAATTTCTATTGGTGATAGACTATCCTGATTGGTTAGCTAACAACATCCCTATGTTGAAGAAAGATGGGAGAATTAGGATTTGTGTGGGTTATAGAGATTTGAATAAGATTTCCCCTAAGGATGACTTTCCTTTACCCCATATAAATGTCTTTATCGATAGTTCAGCCTCTGGTGTGCTACACTCATTCGTGGTGGATTTTTCAGATAAAATCAAGTGTTAATGGCCCAAGAGGATAAAGCTAAAACTGCCTTCATTACTACATGTGTTATATTTTATTATAGGGAGATGCCATTCGGGTTAAAGAATACCGGAGCAACCTACTAGAGGATCCCCACTACCTTATTTCATGATATGATGCTTAAGGATGTTGAGGTTTATGTTGATGATATGATGGTAAAGTTGGATACAAGAGAACATCATTTCTAAATTTGGAGGCCTTCTTTAAGAGAGAGGTAAAGTATAATCTAAGGTTAAACCCAAAGAAGTGTGTATTTAGGGTTACTTCGGGTAGGATGTTAGGGCATGTCATTGCCCCAAATGGCATTGAGATTGACCCTAACAGGGTTAAGGCAATCAGGGATATGGCAACCCCAAAGATGGAGAAGGAGGTTCAAAGCTTTATCAAAAGGTTACAGTACATCAGTAGGTTCATTGCAAAACTCACAACAATTTGTGAACCTATGTTTAAACTACATAAAATAACCAACCAATTAAGTGGAATGAGGAATGTCATAAGGCTTTTGAGTGCATAAAATAGAATTTATTGAATCGACATATTTAGAAATAACCTAAACCTGGTAAACCAATTATACTATACTTAGCAATAGAAGAAGAATCAATAAGGGCAATGCTTGCTCAGGCAGATGAATTAGGAGTCGAGTATGCAATTTACCATTTAAATAGAAAACTTCTACCATACGAGGTTAAGCATAGTATCATTGAAAAAACCTATATAGTTGTGTTTTGATCGGCAAAGAAGTTGCGGCATTACTTTCAATCATATGGTGTACAAGCAATTTCCAGGATGGATCCAGTGAAATATTTGAGAGAGATGCCCTCGCTAATTGGGAAGTGTGGACAGTGGTTGATAATCCTAGAAGAGTTTATGATCGAGTATATAACTAGGAAAACCATTAAAGGTAGAGTAGTAGCAGAATTCCTAGCTCAACAACCACTACATGACAATAAGGAAATAACTCGAATTTCTAGATGAACATTTGAAGGCCATAGAAGTACAAGGATGGAAAATGTATTTTGGTGGAGTAGTGAATAGAAAAGGAGTTGGTTTAGGAGTAATGTTGGAAACATCAAAAGGAGAACTCATCCTCATAGCTAAGAAATTGAGATTGAAGATAACCAATAATATGGTAGAGTATGAAGCATGTATCTTTGGTTTGGAAACCTTAATGATAATGAGGGTTGATAGAGTGTAGGTTTTTGGTGATTCATTTCTAGTGACATCCCAAATAAGTGAAGAATGGGAGTTGAATAAAGAAAATCTAAAACCATACCATGACTATTTGACTATAATGAAGAAGAACTTCAAGGACTGTGAGTTCACACACCTGCCAAGAGAAGAAAACCAGATGGCCTATGCCTTAGCCACACTAGCTTATGTATGGGAGGATTCTATCAAATTATTCCTTAAACCTCTTGTTTTGACCAGTTTATCAACTCCTTGCTATGAGTATGAAATGGTTATTGAAATTGATATAGACCATGATGCATGGTATTATATTATAAGGTGGCTTTTGGAGAATAGGGAATACCCACAAGGGGCAAAAAGGGAAGAAAGGAGAGCTATAAGGTGATGGTCTTTGTAACACATCACCTTCCAAGAAGAGTTATATTGAAGATGCCCTGATAAGGTGCATTTAAGAAGTTTTAGGTAGTCTAAAGTTAGGCAGATCATGTTAGAAATACATGTGAGAAACTATGTACCCCGCATGAATGGTTTAGCCTAAGTTAAGAAGATTATCTGGCAAGGCTACTATTGGTTGACTATGGAAAAATATTATAAGGTGCCAGCAATGCCAGATTTACTTAAACACTAATCATCTATCTCTCAAAGAATTGCATTATATGTCTTCTCCCTGGCCTTTTGCAACTTGGGGGATTGATATTATTGGAGAGATACATCTGACGGCTTCAAAAGGTCACCAATACATTGTAGTAGCAGTGGATTACTTTTCAAACTAGGTTGAAGCTGAATCTTGTAATAAGTTGGGGACAAAGCAAATGGCTTAATTTATTGATAAAGTCTTATATGCAGATATGGGGTCCCACACAGTGTGGTTTCAGACAATGGGGTACAGTTTCAAGGTGCAGTTGAAGACTTATTTTCTAAGTACCTGATCTATCATCACCGATCCTCCCCTTATAGACCAAAAGCTAATGGTGTAGTGGAAGTAGCAGATAAGACAATTAAACAGTTCCTTTCCAAACTGACCAAGCCATATAAGGATTGGTCAGAAATGCTTCCTTTTACTTTATGGGGATAGAAAGCAAGTGTACGAACTCCGAATGGAATGGCGCCACTTTCTTTTGTTTATGGAATGGAAGTAGTGTTACCTATTGAGATTAAGATCAAGTTACTAAGGGTGGTCTTGGAAGCTGAGTTACCTGAGATAGAATGGATAGCAAGTAGTTATACACAGCTGGCTTTATTGGAAGAAAGAAGGTTAAAGATACTGTATCATCACCATATGTACCAAAGAAAGATAGCGTGAGCCTACAATAGAATAGTTAGAATTAGGAGGCTTAAAGCTAGAGACATAGTATTAAAGAAGTGAATGTAACACCCTTATATCTTATATATGTATAATACATGCACTGAATATATGTAAAATATGTATACAAAATATAAGAACATCACAGTACAATCTTTCTAAAATTTCCATAACACTAAATTAATTATTTTAAAACTTAAAATATATTTTTATAAATAAATAAACATATTCATTAGTAATTTAAATATTAAAAAGACATATTTTATAGAAAAATCTCTGGGTAAAATTTACCAAAGTTTTATCTGTATTTTTTATATTCCCAAATTTCAATTTACACAACATGTATTAAAACAAACACTCAAAAAAATTTTCATTCATTCAATTCTCCAAAACCTCCAACATTTCACATAATTCACAAGCATTTATATATATAACAATACATATACTCCATATCTCAAATTCTCAACATTAAAAACAAAAAATTCCTTCTATTTACATCGTTTACATGTAAATAGACATAATGTACATACTTTCATAAATTTCTCAAAGTTTAAAATATATACATGAAATACAGATGGCTCTAATCCGTGGCAGCCTGACAATCTCCAAAATCAACCAGCTACAATCTAGACTGGGTGTGGTCTTGCAGCACTCTCTATATCCTCCAGATCAGCTATGTCACCTGTGTAGTGAAATTCAATCATGCTAAGCAAATTGCCTAGTGGTATATACTTTTGTGGTGTATCCAATAATAATGGATTGATGTCACCATCAGAAGAAATTGACCAAGCAAGCACAAACATAACATATGCCTCCATGCTTTGGTAGGAGCTAAATGTGATGTACAAAAATCAATCAAAAGGCCAAACAAAACCTTCTCACCTCTGGTAAATTGAAGAACTTTAGGTTTTGAAAGATTAAATATCATCTACATTTTTTGATGACTTTTTGAGGTCAATATGGGCAATGCTATTGAAAGTTATTTATCTTGAAACTCTTCAACCATGGGACGCAACTCAAAGTTATTTATCTTGAAAGTTCTAGATTCTACATCCCAAAAAGAAGCTATGGCATGTAAGAATGATTGATTCAATTTGATATTTTTGAAGCACTTAAATGTATTAATTTGAGACCAAGTATTTTTTTCCCAATGTATAACTTCTAGGGTCTTTAATAATTTTTTCATCTTCTTTAAATTGGCTTCAGTTATGCTTACTTCAGTGAGAAACGATCCAAGAATCATTTGAATGGTTGTGATTTTAGTTGAACTGGCAAGAAGGAAGAGACAAAGGGATGGTTTATATAGTGATGGGCTAAAGACTGAATTGTACAAGGAAGAAGGAACTCAAGTCAAATTAATGTTGGATTGCCAAATTTGTCTTGGTCTAGTAAACATTAAACCTAATCCTTGACATTGGATATAATACAATTCAATCACTAAGATGGGGGAGGTGGTCCATAATAAAATAAAGCTCTGAAGAAATCATCACCTGATGGAGGAGGAGGCATATCATCCGTCCAAGGACCCCTTGATAAAGAAGCGCTAGGATCTCTGTAGCCTTGGAAGTCAGCCCTAAAGTAGTCATCACCTGAAGGAGAAGGAGGCATGTCGTTAGCACGGTCATTAGTCCAAGGTTCCGTTGATGAAGAAGCACCATGATCTCTAAAGCCCTAGAACTGAAAGCCCTGAAAGTTCTGTTTTGACTAATGATATAATCCTTCAAAATGAGCGGCGTACTGAAGGCTAGCAGCTAGTTCTTCCTAAAGTTTCCTATTTTCTTCCTCAAGCATCCATTATGAGCCAAGCAAGGAGCAAGTTAGTACATGCATTCTCATGCATACATGCAACATAAATCAACTTGAAATAGGTTTACAAACCATATAATTTAGATCAAAGCCTTGAGAACCAAAAGATTGATTAGCATAAGGCTACATATAAGGAGCATGAGGCTCTATTGGAGCTACATGAGAAGGCCTAGCTTCATCATGAATGGTATTGCTTGACTATTCATTCACCTGCAGTATTCATTAAAGTTAAACAAGTACAGAGAAAATGGGACTGAATAACAAATGCATATATTTGATCAACCTGAGGAGAGATTGCCTTGGTATCACCATGAGCATGGGAAGAAGACCCTTCTCCATTTTCCTCATCTTCATCCTCCTCATCATCCTTCTCATCATCACCTTCTTCCTCTTCCTTTTCTTCTTATTCTTCATCATCTTCTTCTTCTTCTTTTTCCTCGTCTTTCTCCTTTTGTTCTTCAATATCCTCAATGACAATAAAAGAAACATAGAAATGTAGAAGCTGATCTTGGATGAACTGGGCATATGATTCATCTGGTGGAAGCAACAAAAAGCTAATGTTTAATCCATTTAAGCACATCTCTAAAAATTCTCCAACATGAAAGTAATGTCTAGGGTATATCTTAGAATATTCGTAGAAACCCTCCATTGGTAAGGACCAATCAACCAATTGTACACTAGTTCACCAAGGAACCAGTCACTGAAAACTTGCTCGGCTATGATCTAATAAGATTTTTATAAAGGCAGCATAGCATTTATGATGGGGGGTCCAGTTAACTCTCTTATGAGCTCTCCCCTAAGCAACATCCACTTACAAAATTATAAAAAGGTAAGTTGTCTTTCTCATAAATTATAATGCTAATTTTATTTTTTTACCTTGTCCTAGGTTAGGCTGCTTAGATGACAGCATTGGGTATACATATGATAGCTACTAGGCACCTCTTTGCGGCTTGATAACTAAATGTTTAGCCTCAAATATCCAACCCACTATCTAGTGATCTTAAGTACCCTTATGAGGTTATGCTCGTATACCTAAACATGTAGAAACAATAAAGGTCAAGCTCATACACATATATTATTTGAGTTAGCAGTTGTGATAATTAATACATCGACAATAACCATGAAACCAGTAAAGGATCTATTATTCCTATAAATTTTGTTGAGACAATGATAAAGGCAGGCAAGGCGAGCCTCTCTCCAGTTGTAAAATTGCATAAGATCAAAGTGGATAGGGGTTCACAACACTAACAGGTGGGTGGTGGACTCAGTACTGCATATGATGGTCAATGCAGTAGGTACAGCAGAAACCCCTGGGTATACTGCTCAGCCTATTCACCATGTACTGGTAGCAAAATTGACGGGTTGATGGTCATTTCACCCACCAGCAAATGAATGGTGTGGGTGGTATCCATCCACCATTTGCAAGCTCTTGGACCACACTCCAATTAATTTTGAACCCCCTCAATGGTAACTGCATAATGAAATCCTCAATGCCTCATGCCCAAACCATCTTTTTACTAGAGGTGGAGCTTGATTATATCCTTGACGGGCTTTATGAACACATAGTTTGCTGTCACTAAATAGATAAGTCAATATGAGGTAAGTAAAAAAAATTTATTTTTAACACATTAATAATTTTCTTCTTGTGCATAAAGTCTAGTATTTTATTTTAAAAATCCTATTTTCCTGCTATAAATAATCATACTAATTACTCCATTTTCCTATGCAATCCTATTTATTTTCTCATAGTCTCTTGCTAAATAGGTCCTAAGATATTATTTTGACATATGGTTTTCATGCATTATTATTTTTTCTATTTTATCAATACCATTGTACTAATAAGTTTTTTTAAAATAAGTAATTAAATTGGACAAGAGTAATGCATACCTCGGTCTTTTTCATCTGCACTATGATAAAATTGCATCTCGACTAAGAGAGAAACCATCCCATGTTCCTTAGTTTGGATATACTCTACAGTTCAGCATTGGAAGGAGGACCCATCCGAGAAACATATTGTGTATCCTCCATTTGCAAAACTAAATTTTTTAAAGGAAATTGAAAGCTTAAAATGATAAAGATAAAGAATGAGGCAATCTGGATGGATGAAAATGAAATGGTTTAAATGGACATTGGCTGAGCCATTTAAATAGAGAAAGTGATAATTTTTTTAATTCAATTTAAAAAGTTAAGTACACGAAAAGGAAAGTATAGGAAAAGCATAACAAACAAAAGAAGGAAAAAAAGTTATCTGATTCTTTTACACATTATCAATCAATAGTTGCACAAATAATGTGGCTGATATCATATTCATGTGAAATATCTAGAGTCATAAGCAATTCAAAAAAATTAAAGGGTCCATAACCCAAATCAATTCATGGGTCCAAAAGCCAAATTAATTCATGAGTCCAAAAATCAAGCAAATTCATAGGTCCATAACCCAAACTATTTCAAAGGTCCAAAACCAAAAGTAATTCATGGTCCAGAACCCAAATTAATTCACGAGTCTAGAACTCAAACTAATTCATGGGTCTAAAGCCCAAACTAATTATAGTTCCAAAACTGAAGGTAATTCATAGGACTAGAACCTAAACCAATTCATAAGTCTATAGCTCAAACCACTTCATTTATCTAGAACACAAACCAATTCATAAGTCCATAACTCAAACCACTTCATGGGCCTGAAATCCAAACAAATTTATGAGTCCATAACTCAATTCAAGGTGTTATGGGTATAGAACCCAATCTATCAAAGCATCCAAGATCTATCAAGATAGATTACTTTTCACTCTTTGAATAAATTCAAGATTGTTCAAGTAGGGCACAAAACTGTAGACCCTTAATTTTGGCCGTAAACACGTATGGTCTAATTTTAGAAGCTTAAAACTAATCTGGTATAGTTTTAAAAGCTTAAACCTAGTATGATCCAATTTTAAAAAAAGCCCAAACCAAGGCCAATCTTAAAAGCCCAAACCAATCTAGTTCGATCACAAAAGACAAAAACATAGCCAATTAGCAATGAAGCCCATCCATGGCAAAATCTCCAAGGCCGCTATGCGTCTTAAACTCTGGCTTTAATTTGGTTTCTAATAAAACTTAGGCATCCTATGTAACACCCTTATACTGCATATACGTATCGTACATAGACCCAACATATGTAAAATACACATATAAAATATAAAAATGCCACAACCCAGTTTAAAAAAACTTTTCACACTTCCAATTTAAAATCCCAAATACTTAAATATGTATACTTAAATAGTGAATAAAATATTTTTTCTTAATAATAAATTACAAAATAAGCATTTCGTATGAAAATCTCTAGAAAAAATTTTTCAGAGTTTTTTCTGTAATTTGGACAATCCCAAAAATTCAACAGTTACACAACCTGCACAAAAACACTCCTACTACACAATACATCACACATTTCCCCAATACTTCTCAATCTGTCCATATTTTCTAAAAACATATATATATATATATATATATAACACATATAAAATCCCACTTCATACAAATTATCCAAAACATTCTTTATAATTTACGATATATACTCCAAAAACATAACATAATATACATAATATCAAAATGTACTGTAATATAAAATATATACATGATAGCAAATGGCTCTGATCGCGAAGAAGCATCAAATACAAATCAACAATCAATCTCAAATATAGACCTAACCTAGTCTAGAAGAACTCTCCGGCTTTACTGGAACACCCCTATCACCTGCACGATGAATTACAATCAAGTTTGATAATAAAAACACTTCAATACAATGCAATGCATAATGCATTTGTATGTTATGTAACAATATGGCACTCAATTTCACTTTTAAACATAAGCTTCCATCTTTATATAATTCATATAAACACATACACAAGTATGGGCCCAAATAAACTAGCATGTCATTAAAATTTAGAGTTACTATTTTTGTCTATCTTAACACTAAGTGTCTAGCCCCAAAGGCAAATCATATATCAGTAACGCCAAGCATCTAGCCTTGAAGGCAAAATCATGTATCAATGACACCAAGTATCTAGCCCCAAAGGCAAATCATAAATCAGTGACGCATAGCGTCTAGCCACAAAGGCAAATAATGAGGATAACTTCATAGGCATGCCTCCAAACACAGAACTATAGAAATAAAATAACATACTAGGCACACAAATATTACATGTTTCCCATAATCACTTTATTTTCTTATCACATTGTCTCAATTTCTCATTTTTCTCATCACATTGCCTCTTTTTTCATTTTTTCTCATCACATTGTCTCATTTCTCATTCATATCATTGTCAATTCATCATATCTCATCATTTCATCCCAATGTATCTCATTTCACATTAAAAACATATCACCCAAATAAATTAGGTCATTCTCACATAAAGCACATAATTCACATTTTATTAATTTTATCCATTAATAATTGCTTTTCATAATGCATATAATGCATACATAACAATTCACATATCATAGCACACTGTCCATAAATGCTCAATGTATCAAGTAGGTTAACACATTTTTCATATAAAATGTGTTAAGCACAATTTAATACAATGTAACACCCTTACACCCTATATATGTATAATACATACACCCAGTGTATATAAAATATGCGTATGTTGTATAAATATATCACAACCCGATTTCATAAAAAATTTCACATTTCTAATTTAAAATCTAAAACACTTTAAAATGTATATTTAAGTAATAAATAAAATATTTATTAATAACTAAAAGTTCCAAAATAGTACTATTCATAAAAATCTATGGAAAAAATTTGTCAGAGTTTTGTCTGTAATTTAGACATCCCCAAATTTCAATAAAACACAACATGCATAAGAAAAATATTACCAATAAAACCAATCATACATTTCCACCTATGAGCGGAGATTTTTGCCCCTACTCCCTTGTGGAATGGTTCTTGCGACTTCGACACTGTTAGGCTCAGGGCTTTAGAGAACATGGGCCTAAACCCATTGAAAATGGAGTCACCATCAGGATGGGCCAGGAAAAAGAAAATGGTGGATGACTCAATTCCTAAGGAATCTCCAACCCCCTAATGGGTTTGAAAAGTTAGGTATGTGTGGGGATGGTGAGAATGACCCAGCACCCCCACAATGCCCGGTCATTGAAATCGGCCTCCTTTTTAGGTATAAATATTATAGAATTTGTAATTATTATGAAAAAATCCATACTACATGCAATAATTAAATTTTCATTAATAATCAAAATAATGCTCAAACAAAGCAAATAAAATGGACACATATCCGAGTATGGAAACATGTCCTTACATCGTCCAATGCCTAAAGCTAAATAGGACACCCACCAAATGGTGGAAACAATTCCTTTATATTGATCCCTAAATATGAAAAAATTTAAATTACATAAGGTTTAACAAATGAGGTACCCACAAAGTGATTACATACCTCTTACATTATTAATACCAAAATAAATCAATAACAATAATAAAGAAAATATCCATCCATTCATTCATCATAAATTAAATAAACCAACCATCAAAATTCAAGTAAATCATCCATAAAAACATATAACAAATCATATAATAAAATCTAAACCTTAATAAGGAAATGAATATAAAAATTTAGGTTTTACATCTTAAATTAAGCTTTTGGCATTAGGTTTTAAGAAATTAGGGTTCAAGAAATTTAGGGTTCAAGGAATTAGGGTTTTGGAAATGGGATTTAAGGATTAGGTTATTAGAATTTAGGGGTTAAGGAATTAGTGTTTTGGAAATTAGGGTTTAAGGAAATAGGATTTTGTAATGTAGGGTTTAAGGAATTAGGGTTTTGGGAATTTAAGGTTTGGTTTAGGATTAGTTAGGGTTTCTGGATGTTCAGGAACTTTGTTTTAGGTTTTTGGGAATGAAGATAGAGGTTACTGAATATTAAGAACTTTGGTTTAGCTTTTAGTATTTGGAAATTGTCTTTATATTTATGTGGTTCTGGACATTTGGATTTAAGGAATTTAGGATTTTGGAATTTGGGAATTATGAACTTAGTTACTGGATTAGGTTTTGCTAAATAGGTTGGAAGCTAGGGTTTTTGGATATTTAAGATTAGTTTAGGTTTTGAGGATTAAGGTGGATGTTTGGATTATTGGATATTTAAACAAATAGTTAAGGCACCTCAGGAAAATTGGGATCAAATCAATTATTCAATAAACAATACTCCAAATCATTAATTAATTTAAAACACAAGAAAAAATTGCATGTTGAAACAAATTACTGATTCATTGCATGTTGAAACAAATTGCAAATTTATAGATTAAGCTATGGTAGACCCTTAATTTTTGACCCATTCAAATCCGATAGTTCAAAATAATTTTTGTGGTATTTTATATATTTTAATAATATTTTAATTACTAATGATATTTAATAGTCATTTTTAATTAAAATAAAAAATATAAAAATATACAAAAAAATAAAAAATAAAAAATCGGAAGAATTGGCGAGCGACGCCCGGCAGGTCATTTCGCCACAGCTAGGCTTGCCTAGTTTTGTGATGAACTGGCTTGCCCAGCTAGCCTGCCACTGATCCTCGCAGCAATTTTTTCCAGCGTAGCCCATGGGTCCAGCAGCCCACGCGCTGCCGATTTTTTTACCGAACTTTGTTTTACCCAATTTTGTAGTTCTTCCTAAATAGTTAGTATTTCCTTATTAAAATAGTATTATGTCTTTATTTTTTTTTTCTTATAAATACCACATTAAATGCACTAGAAAGAGGAGGATGGAGATAGAAAATCCTAGAGAAAAAAGGGAGACAGAAAACCCTAGAGACGGAACATGGGAAAAACCCAAAAGAAAGAGAGGAGGGACAAGGAGAAAAAACCCTAGAAGAACAGCAATAGTTTTTTTAGAATGAAGGAAACAACAAATAGAAATATCAAGACAACCATAGAAGAAGGCAGAGTCCATACTATCTTCACATTGTTCACCCAAAAATTAATTTTTTAGTGGAACCGACGACAGAGGTTTGATCTTTAATCATAAATTATTTATGTTTACAGTAGCTTTATTTTCTTTGATTAATAAGAACATGCAGTAACTTAATCATTGTTTTAATAACTTTAATTGTTTGCTTTAGTTAATACATTAATCACTTGGTATTCGTAACTCCACTTACATGTTTATAAAAACTTAAAACCATCCAGTAGCTGTTGAGGGTTTGAATCAATTGTCAGAATCTAGTTTTGTTTACTAAAACCTTAAGAATCTTAAGTTATTTTAATGAAACTCAAAACCCTAAACTATTTTTATCCTAAAGCTTAAACCGATTCATTATTAAACTCCAAAATCTTAATTATTCTTCCAAAACTTTAATTTATTTCTCCAAATCCAAAATTGTTTTTCAAAGGTAGTAAGTTAAAATCCTAAACCTTTTTTTCCGATAGTCCAAGAATATCAAAATCCTAATCCCATAAATCTTTCTCTCTTAAACCTTAAATTCCTTAAACCCTAAAACCCTAATATCTTAACCGTGAGTCCTAAACCCTAATGTCTTAAGGTTCCAAAACCCTAATTTCATGATGTTAGCCCTAAACTCTAATTTGATTAACAAAAAAAACCTTACTACTTTCCTAAATTTATAAAACCCTAATCCATTCCATTTTTTCGAAAAGCCTCACAGTAGCCTAAATAATAAATATAATAATTTCAAAATCTCAAACCCTAAATGTTAATTAAAGAACGATAAATTAAGACATAAACCTAAATTTGTATCTTTATTTACTTTATTTAATTTTAGATTTGATTGCGTAGTTTATTATATGTTTTGATTTATTTAATTTCAATGCTTAATTTATTTAATTTATCATGGATGGATATTTTCTTTATTATTATGATTAGTATTTGTTTTGTTTGGTATTAAAATTGTAAGAGGTATGTTTCCACATTGTGGGTACCTCATTAGTTAAATTTTATGTAATTTAAATTGCTTTTATATTTTGGACCAATGTAAAGGACATGTTTCCACCTTTCGGTGGGTGTCCTATTTAGTTTTAGACATGGAAAATGTAAGGACATATTTCCATCCTCGGATGGGTGTCCATTTATATTCTTTGTTTGGACATTGCTTTAATTTTAATATAATAATGCTATATTTTAATTGTTGCATGTAATATGGATAATATTGTTATACTTAAGAATTTTATAATATTATGACCTGCAAAGGAGGCCGATTCTAATGAACTGGGCATTGTGGGGGGTGCTGGGCCGTTTCTCACCTTCCCCACACGTACCTAACTTTTTGAACCAATTAGGGGGTTGGGAATTCCTTAGGAATTGAGTCATCCACCCCTTTCTTATTCCTGGCTCGTCTGGGTGGTGACTCCATTTTCTTCGGATTTAGGCCCGTGTTCTCTAAGGCCCCAAGCCTAAATAGTGCCGAAGTCGCAAGAACCATTGCACCGGGAGTGGGGGCAAAAATTCCCGCTCACAGTGGTGACTCCACTGGGGATAAAAGAAGTTGATTCCATTGGTCATTATATTATTCTATTCTTTCTTATCATGATATTATCCATTGCATCATTTAGTTTACATCGTGTACGTGAGTTAGGATGCCAATGTTACCCATGTTGTGTTATGTAAGGGATATCATACTTTCACTCAAGGTATGGAAATCGAGCATGGCATAACCACTTATAGCCTTGTACCTTTTGGTATATACTTGCTATGGGAACCTAAGCCTTTTAACCCAAAGACTAAAGCTCATGTAATTGGCCTAGTTACTTTCCTTAGGTTTTTACCCCAAATGCATGTTGTTTGACTATGGTTAATTTATCTTGGTTTAAATCATGGCTTATTTGGTTTGTTCTTTTTCTAATATGACCTAAGTACATTGTAACCTCAAAATAAATTTTTTCTTTGAAGCCCAAAAGACCAAAGCAATTTTAAAAATTTTTCAAGATGGTCCTTGGTTATAAAACTTTTCAAAAATTCTTTTCTTATGACCCAAATACAATGCCCAAAATCCATTTTTTCTAAAATCATTTTACAATGGGCTTCGAAACAAAACTATTTTCATGACCTTTTGAAAGAGCTTATGAATATTTAGGTCAATTATGGAATACCAAAAATCAATTGTGAGCCTATTTTATACTAAGAATTATTAATCATAGGCTTATTTTGGGCATAATCATTAGTTACTTTTTCAAGTGAGAAATCTATTTATAATAAACCTCTTAATTTAGTTTTAATCCAATATAGCATAAAAGCTACTTTAGTTGGTTGAATGGATTAAAACTTAATTAATGGGAATTATCATGAATTGATTTTCATTTTTGAAAATATAACTATTGGTTGAAACGTTCAAGGGAAATATTCAAAAACATGATACCCCATGTTGGTACTTTGTTTAACCATATACCTAGGAAAAGAGACTCGCCATTCGTATGGATGTTATAAGGTTGGAAGGAATGTCCTATTTATCCTTATCTTTGTCTATTGTTTGTGCATACATGCATACATACATTTGCATCACATTTCATTAATCCTTTCTGGCTCACAGCCCTCAAGTACGACAATTCAAGAACATACAATGATACCACATACAACATTGATTTTGATTCAAGTACTTCATTGGAAGGATGGATGCAAACTAGCAAAGGAACATAGTCGATGAAGTTGTCAAAGCTAGGACGGCCGAGCTACGAGATCAATTGGTTGAAATTATGAAGACCCAGTTGATTGAAATTCTATAGCTCATCAACAATGCTAAGGCAGCATCCATGGAGAACATGTTAACTAATAGAGATCGAATGAAAAAAAAGGGATCAATCCCTATTCTACGAGACCGACTGAACTATGTGCTGTCTAAATGGAGCAATAAGGGTTGCTACCACCCTAGTTGGCAAAGTCAAAGGGAAAGAGAGAAGAACCATTTTTCTGCAAAATGAAATTATCAGCCTAGCAATCAAAATACACAAAAGGAAGCTGATGTTAATGCCACTAGCCAAGGAGGAATGAGGCAACTTTTAGAATTAGGGAAGTTGCTATCTCGGGTTCTCAATAAGCTACAAAAGAAGGGATTTTTACAACCCTTGACTCCTCGCCCTTTGCCTAATCCTCTTCCACCTAACTTTGATACTAAGGCATTTTGTCAATTTCATCAAAGGCCTAGACAGGAAATAGACAACTGTATGAAGTTGAGGTATGAGATACAAAATTTAATTGATAATGGAAAGCTGCCTAAGCCTGATAAGCACAACACTAAGAATAATCCTCTGCTTAAACTTGGAAGGGCGCCATCACTTGCAACCTTCGTGAAGAGTTTTATCTTGTCATCTCGTCATAATATGGATAAAGAAGCTGCTAAAGAGGATGTACTACTAAGTAAGCTTGGGCTAACTATGGATGATGAAACAATGACCCTTGATGATGGAAAAAATCCTTGCCCTTGAGATGTCTAAATAAATGAAGTATCTTCGACTCCAACTCAATGAACTTCTCTTAGCTTGGAGTGTTGCTCTATTTATTTTGCTTTCTTTAATATTTAATTGGAATAATTATGTTTTTTTTAAATTAAGAATGTTTGAATAAATTACTTTCATCAAAATTTTTGTTAGTCTTTGTTCATTTTGGTGCTCAACCAATGAGGAATCTACCTTGGTGTTCATAAATTAATGTATCTAGGCATCATGACTTGAATGACTTTACTAGGCGAGGGAATTGCTCTATAGCATTGAGTTGTGTATGCTTACTTAGAGAGGGCTCCTGCATAATTACCTTTGTCTAGGTCCTTGTCAGTCTTATAACATGCTTTGACAAACTTTTGAGGCAAATTTGAACTCTGCTTATTTAAGAGAGAAATGATCTAGGCATTATTTGGTTAGTCAACAACTAGTATCCACCCTATTTAATATCAATCCCTAGCTGTCCCTTTGATCCTTTATGAAATTTTAGCTTCTTTTCATTGGCTTACAAACCCCAACAACCTACCCAAAGCTCTTGTGATACTTTTGACAAGTCTTATGACCACTAAGATGAAGAGACAAGAAGATCAAAGAAAGAAATGAATTCTCAAGACCATAAGGGTAGTTGAAGTTCACCTGAATTAGACCAAATATCACAGATAAAGTCAAGACTGAAGCAGATTGATACCACTCCACTCATCCATTATTAGAAATACAAGTTGGTACAAACAAGACAACTCTTTTAGAGCTAGAACCAAAAAAAAGAAAAGAAAAGAAGAAGAAAAAAAATAAAAAAGAAAAAAAAAGGAAAAAAGAAAAGGAAAAAAAAGAAAAGGAAAAAAAGGGAAAAAAAGGAAAAAAAAAAGGGGAAAAAAGAAAAGAAAGATAAAACCTAAAAAGGTGATTCAGAAAGCCAACTGAGTTCTCTTTTACCTAAAGCAGCAAAAGGCTTCCATTTGGTTTATAAGGATAGTTTGACTTGAATTGGTCCAACCCAACCAAAGATTTGATCAAAATCAGAGAAAAAGGAGAAAGACCATCCAGTTCTTGAAAGTTCTATACTTGACAGTCCTACAAGGAAGAAGGAAAAAATGATAAAATGCTCGAAGAAAAGGGAGAGCAAGAAAAATAAAAAGAAAAGGGAGAAGAAGAAAAGAGACGACTTTGGGTACCAAACTTTTTGCAAGGGAAAAGACTATCCTAATCAAGATCCAGATTAATGCCAAGAAGGTGGGAGGATACTCAAAGCTCTATCTTTTCATGCTCTCAGCTGCCTAAAGTTCAAATAAGAAATTTGTAGTATGAGAGTTTGCCCATAGTGTCACAACGGCTCCAACTTACAAATGGCATTCATTTAACCCCTGTCTCTTATAGACCCCATTTCAAGCCTATCAAAGACCTGTTGATCTCTCTTGTTAGGTAGAGTCTATTAGTGGAGATAGTTTGGATAAGCATGCATATGAGATAGACAATATTCAAACTCAAATGAGACTTTTGGCCAAGTAATGTGTATGTGCCTATATCAAGTGCAACAATTCTTGCTTAAATGGAAATGATTCCCGAGTTTAGTACGGTAACTAGGGTTGTCATGTTATAGATATGTTAATTTAAAAAATTAAGTCCTGAGGTAAATTGACATTGATTTGGCAAAGCCAACATTTGACTTCAAAATAAAAATTCAAAAAAAAAAAACAAAAAAAAATTACAAAGCCTTCAAGTTAAGGGGAGTATGTTGAACTATCGAACCTCGAAGGACACATTGGGCAAAGGGAATGATTAATGGAAAGGTTATGAAGAAGCTACCAATTGATATACTGAATCATAATTTGAAAAGGATGTATCTCTACCACTTTGGGGTCTCCGTTATTCATCTTTTCAATATCTTAAAGATAAAAGCCATAAATGTGAAGCATCCTGCCATTGCAAAGCAAGACTTGAATGGGCATCTAAAAGGAGTCAATGAGAACACTTCTGCTGATCACCTTGGTTTGTGAGTCGATGGAATCACTGTAAGTGTTATTCATGCAAATCATGAGCATATCACATAGCATTTTGTTGTATTGCATTGTCTATTCTTTGTCAAAGCGAACAATAGACACTCTATGATGTAAAGATGAAGTGGGTATAGAATCAAGGGGCATGGAAGGCTCATTGCTCGAAGAAGCTCCAGTCACTTTATAAAAATAAGAGATGCATGGTTGTGCGAAGAACTAGACAACACAAACATCAATTAGAGCCTGCATGAGAAAAATCATTAGGGGCAAGGAGAAGATATAAGGGACAAGCTAAAAATGGCAGAATTTTTTTGCAAAACTGCAAAAGAATGAAACACTAAAACTATCAAAAGAATGAGGATGCAAAACTCAAAAAATCAGTCTAGCTAGAAGAGTTGAAGACAATTTCAAGGGTGAAGACCCTATTTCCAAGGATGAAGATCCATTTTCAAGAGTGAAGACCCAATACCAAGGATGGAGATCCAATTTCAAGGGTGAAGACCCGATACCAAGGATGAAGATCCAATTTCAAGGGTAGAGACCCGATTTTAAAGGATGAAAATCAAATTTCAAGGGTGAAGACCCGATGTCCGTTTTCAAGGGTGAAGACCCAATCTCCAAGGATGAAGATCCATTTACAAGGGTGAATACCCAATCTCCAAGGATGAAGATCTATTTTCAAAGGTGAAGATCCAATGCCAATGATGAAGATCCAAGGTCCAAGGATGAAGATCCATTTTGGTGGGTAAAGACCCATAATCCATTAAAGAGTGGAATAATAAGTTAAGTCCATAATTTATCTTAGGTCCAGAACCTAAATTCCCTCTTATGTCCAGAACTTAGATCGGGTCTAGAATCCAAATTATCATTAAGTCCAGAACTTAGCTTAGGTTCAGAACCTAAATTCCCTCTTAAGTCCAAAACTTAACTCGGGTCCAGAATCCAAATTACTCTTGAGTCCAAAACTTAGCTCGGGTCCAGAACTTAAACTACTCTTAAGTCCAGAACTTAGCCTGGGTCCCGAACCCAAACTACTCTTACGTCCAGAACTTAGCTCGGGTCCAGAACCCAAACTACTCTTAAGTCCAGAATTTAGCTCGGGCCTAGAACCCAAATCTCCCTTAAGTCCAGAACTTAGCTCGGATCTAGAACCCAAATTGCCCTTTAGTCTAGAACTTAGCTCGGGTCCGAAACCCAAATTACTATTAAGTCCAAAACTTAGCTCGGGTCCAGAACCCAAATTCAAAATTCACCTCGGGTCTAGAGCCCAATTCATTTTTTAGTCTAGAAATCAAACCAACCTTAGGTATGGAGTCCAGTATGGCTTTATACCCAGTCAAAAATCATATTGCTTTTCGCTCTCTTTTGCCGTAGTCTCAGATCACTCAAGCAAGGGGCAAACTGTAGACCTTTAATTTTTGACCCATTCAAATCCGATAGCCCAAAATAATTTTTGTGGTATTTTATTTATTTTAATAATATTTTAATTACTAATAATATTTAATAGTTATTTTTAATAAAAATAAAAATTATAAAAAATATAAAAAATAAAAAAAATGAAAAATAAAAAATCGGACGGATCGGGGAGCGACGCGCAGCAGGGCATTTCACCGCAGAAAATGTCTACGGTGAATTGGGCACTGCCCAATTCATCTTGGGCTTGCCCAGTTTTTGTGACCAACTGGCTTGCCAAGCTAGCTCATCATTGATCCTCACAGTAATTTTTGCCAACGCAACCCACGGGCCCGGCAGCCCGCTCTATCGATTTTTGACAAAACTTTATTTTACCCGATTTTGTAGTTTTTCCTAAATAATTAGTATTTCCTTATTAAAATAGGATTAGGTCTTTAATTTTTTCTTATAAATACCACATTAAACACACTAGAAAGGGGAGGATAGAGACAGAAAACCCGAGAGAAAAAAGGGAGACAGAAAACCCTAGAGATGGAACACGGGAAAAACCCAAAAGAAAGAGAGGAGGGACAAGGAGAAAAAACCCTAGAAGAATAGCAACAATTTTTTGAGAATGAAGGAAACAACAAACAGAAATATCAAGACAACCAAATAAGAAGGTAGAGTCCATACTGTCTTCACATTGTTCACCCAGAAATTAATTTTTTTTGGTGGAACCGACGACGGAGGTTTCATCTTTAATCATTAATTATTCATATTTACAGTAGCCTTATTTTCTTTGATTAATAAGAACATACAGTAACTTGATCTTTATTTTAATAACTTTAATTGTTTTCTTTAGTTAATACATTAATCAGTTGATATTTGTAACACCCCGATACTCCATATAAGTACTATACATACACCTAGTATACATACAGTAAGTATATAAAGTATAAGGATGCCACTTTTCGTTATATTTTTAAAACCTTTAACATAGTTCAAACCACAATACATAAATTTAAAGAACATTTACAGAATCATTATACTTTTAATGATCTTACATATATATCATCATCTTATCTTTATCAAAACTTCAATTATACACATAAATATAGTCTTGTCAAAAATATATCATAATTAAAAATTATACATGTATGCATCACCCTCTAGTTGGTCTCGATAAACTCTTACTCTTCTCGTGGCAACAAAAGACTTCATATCTTCCACCTAGTCACCTGCGCGATTACACATCCGCGCTAAGCCCGAGAGCTTAGTAGTACAAATATAACATATAAACATACATTATAGAAATTCTAGCATATAATGAAATATCACTTTCATGTACCATTAGTTTCTTATCATGTTTTTCCTTTTGAATTGCACCTTTCAAATATCTCTACTAATCTCATATATTATATATACATATCATTAACACCAACCACAATCCATCACTAATACTCACCATCATTATATCAATATACATATTACATATCATACTTCATTTCATTATTTTATTCACAATTCACCAATCATGAATCACATTTCCAATGAAGGCAATCATTATCACCATTCATGAATCATATTTCCAACAAAGGCAATCATAGATCTCATTACTCATTTATTTCAACATTTGTATAACACATTGACAACAAAGACAGACTCGGACCCAAAAGACACTAATATGCCATTCAATTTTCAGAGTTAATGCTTTGGTTTTGCTATCACATTTATCATTATCATAGACCCAACTAGGATTCAAGGATTTAGGTTCAACCAAGCTTCAAGGGGAACAAAGCATGCTAAGTATCAACCCAACTTGGCTTCAAGAACCAACCCAACCTAGCTTCAAGGGTTGTAACATCTCAATTAGGCTTCAAGGACTAGACCCAACCAAGCTTCAAGGGGAGTAAAACATGTTAAACTTCTACCCAACTTGGCTTCAAGGATCAAGCCCAACCTAACTTCAAGATATTGTTACTATCATTAGGCATGCCACCAACAACAAACTCTGAAAATGGAATAACACATTAGCCACACAATTCATTTATCAATTTCATTCTCAATTCTCTTCATCAAATAGGCAAACATGCCTTATGTCTTTCAATTGAATCATCATAACCAATCACAATGGCTTCACATCACATTTGAGTTATCATAGCCAATCACAATGGCTTCACATCTCATTTGAGTTATCATAGCCAATCACAATGGCTTCACATCACATTATATTTCAATTCACATATTAACACTTCATTATTCAAGTATACATAATCAATTACATTGAACATTATCATCCAAGCAAATATGCTTCAATTATCTCAATTCACATTTCATAAAGCTCATATTATGCCAAACATAATATTATTGATATGCAATAATGTGGATTAGGGTTTGTACTTACCTCAAGAGCCACTCCCATCAAGCTATACATAATCATTTACCTCATCATATCCTTCACATTTTACATATAGCATCATTGATGTAACATTATGAAGTATATTATTCATATAACACATTACCATTCACAAGATTCACAATGTATATAACATAATATTGTTCATATAGTATCATATGCATCATCAAATGTATGTTCTTTCTCAACAATGCAAGAGGAGCAAAGAATATTCACAGTAGCCAACACACTCAAGGGACACGGCCAAGCTTGTGGCCGTGTCTCTCAACACCAAATCAACCGAGGCAGACACGGGCAAGGGAACACGGCCGTGTCTCTCAACCAACACCAGGCAGTGGCAAACACGGGCAAGGGACACGGCCAAGCCAGTGGCCGTGTCTCTCCAAAAATCATCCAACACGGCCAAATTTCCTTAAACTTGGCCGTGTCTCCCAAAAATATTTAGTTTTGGCCGTGTCTCTTCCTTAGTTTGGCCGTGTCTCTCATAAACAAAAGCCCTAAACATGGCCAAATCACTTTTAATTGAATTAAAACACATTACACACAACATAACCTTATTCAAATGGATATAATCAATGTCTTTAACACTTATTTTACATGTTCATCACAATAATCACATTAACAATACATTTAAACACATACCACTTCAAAACCCTAAAACCAACATCATTCTTATACTTTCAATATCAACATCCACTTAACTTACCACCTTCACCTTCAAACCAAAACCAACACCAATTTAACTTTGTAACTTAAAATCAATTTCAACACTTATAAACACATCTCAAACACACTTAATCATGATACCAACAAATCATAACTCACCTCAAACACAACTTCACAAATAACAAAGGAAAACAAGAGAGTACTTACCTCAATTGATGAAATTTCACAAATCTCCAACTTAATCCTTTGATTCTCCCTTCAATTTGATGTTTAGAACTTAGAACACCTCTCTTCCTCTCCCTTTCCTTTGATAGCCGGCCACACCAAAAGAGAAGAGAAGAAAAGAAATAATGACAAGTCAAACTTCTCTTCTTCTTTAAATCTCCACCATGCAATTCTAACACAACAATTACTTAAATGCCCTCATCCATTTAAACTTAACTCTTGTCACTCATATGCCCATTTAAGTAATTTCACATATCACAAATAAATATCCTCTTCCATTGACCATCCCTTTTGACTTATGTATATGCTATTTATACTACCATATATGCAACATATACACTTCATTTAAAAATTCTTTTCTCTTTCAATTTAACACATACATTCAATCCAATTAAAACAACAATAATATTCAAAACTTCTAGGGCATACATTGGGATATTACAATATTTGTAACTCCACTTGCAGGTTTTATAAAAACTTAAAACCATCCAGTAGTTGTTGAGGGTTTGAATCAATTGTCAGAATCTAGTTTTGTTTACTAAAACCTCAAGAACCATAAGTTATTTTGTTGAAACTCAAAACCCTAAACTATTTTTATCCAAAAGCTTAAACGTTTCATTATTAAACTCCAAAATCTTGATTATTCTTCCAAAACTTTAATTAATTTCTCCAAATCCAAAATTATTTTTCAAAGGCAATAAGTTAAAATCCTAAACCTTTTTTTTTTATAGTCCAAGAATATCAAAACCCTAATCCAATAAATCTTTCCCTCTTAAACCTTAAATTCCTTAAACCCTAAAACCCTAATATCTTAACCGTGAGTCCTAAACCCTAATGTCTTAAGGTTTCAAAACCCTAATTTTATGACGTTAGCCCTAAACCCTAATTTGATTAACCAATAAACCTTACTAATTTCTTAAATTTATAAAACCATAATCCATTCCATTATTTCAAAAATCCTCACCGTAGCCTAAATAATAAATATAATAATTTCAAAATCCCAAAACCCTAAATATTAATTAAAGAACCCTAAATTAAGACATAAACCTAAATTTGTATCTTTATTTGCTTTATTTAATTTTAAATTTGATTATGTAGTTTATTATATATTTTGATTTATTTAATTTCAATGCTTGATTTATTTAATTTATCATGGATGGATATTTTCTTTATTATTATGATTAGTATTTGTTTGTTTTGGTATTAAAATTGTAAGAGGTATGTTTCCACTTTGTGGGCACCTCATTAGTTAAATTTTATGTAATTTAAATTGCTTTTATATTTTAGACTAATGTAAAGGACATGTTTCCATCTTTCGGTGGGTGTCCTATTTAGACATGGGCGATGTAAGGACATGTTTCTATCCTTGGATGGGTGTCAATGTATTTTCTGTGTTTGGACATTGCTTTGATTTTAATATAATGATGCTTTATTTTAATTGTTGCATGTAATATTGATAATATTGTTATACTTAAAAATTTTTTAATATTAAGACTTGCAAAGGAGGTCGGTTCCAATGAACCGGGCGTTGTGGGGGTGCTGGGTCATTTCTCACCTTCCCCATACGTACCCAACTTTTCGAACCTATTAGGGGGTTGGAGACTCCTTAGGAATTGAGTTATCCACCACTTTCTTTTTTTTGGCCAGTCCGGGTGGCGACTCCATTTTCTCCGGGTTTAGGCCCATGTTCTCTAAGGCCTCGAGCCTAAATAGTTTCAAACACGCAAGAACTATTCCACCGGGAGTGGAGGCAAAAATCCCCGCTCACAGCTACTATAAACTAAAATGAATTTAATGATTAAAGAAAAACTGTCATTGTTGATTCCACCAAAGTTAATGAATTGAAACAAGCCCTCTACTTTTGCCTATCTGGATCAATTAAAGTTCTTGGTCAAAAACTGCTTCGTTGTTGCTTTATGTGTTGCTCTTATTAAACCGTGTTGGCTACTTAATTTGTTCTTTGTAATTGTTGCTGACTATTTAAATTTTAAGCTTTTGTATTTATAAGGATAATAAGGTTTAACTTAAAACCTAAAAACTCAATTTGATGGTTTAAATGAAATCCATCTTAATTACAAGATTGATAAATCAGATTAGTACCTGATTAACTGGACCATTGCGAATTGGAAATTGCCAATTCACCATGGTAATATAGTCGCCTACCATGGTGAATTGGCATGGTTGGCTACTCATGGCAAATTTACTCACCAATTCGCCATGGTTTGGCTTCCATGGCAAATTGGCTAAGCCAATTCATCATGGTTATCTATTTTGTTTCGGTTCGGCTCATTTTATGTATTTAAATTGGATTCATGGTAAACCAAAACTAGGTTTAGGGTTTTAAAATCGAACCAATTTATTTTTTGGACTAGGTTTAGGGTTTTAAATTAAATCAACTTATTTTAGGTCAAACTTGATTTATAAAAGCTACAAACTGGGTTTTAAGCCTTTATAATTTTGATCAACTTATTTTAAAGCCTTGCAGAACTGAACCGGCTCATAAAAAGCTATAAACTAGGTCTAAACTTTTTAGAATTGGATCAAATATTGTTTGGCCTTTGTTAATTAGGATCAGACTATCTTAGGGAAAAAATTAAGGGTCTACAGTTTACCCCCTGCTTGAACGATCTTAATTTATTAAGAGAGTGAAAGGTAACATAACCTTGAGCTGATTTTGGCCAAGGGTGGGTTTTAGACCTGGTTGGACCCTAGGTAGTTTGGATTATGGACCCGGGTTGAGTCCTGGACTAAAAAATGATATGGGTTATGGACCCGAGGTGTTTTGGGTTCTGGACTCAATTTGAGTTTTGGACTAAAAAAAGATTTGGGTTCTGGACTTGATTTTAGTTCTAGACTCGAAAATGATTTGGGTTCTAGACCCAAGTGGTTTGGGTTTTGGGCTCAGAAATGATTTGGGTTCTAGACTTGAGGTGGTTTGGGTTATGGATCCGAAAATGATTTGGGTTCTGGACCTATGGTGGTTTGGGTTCTAGATCCGAAAATGATTTGGGTTTTTTACCCGAGGTTGTTTAGGTTTTGGATTCGATTTGAGTTCTAGACTAAAAAATGACTTGGGTTTTAGACCCGAGGTTGTTTGGGTTCTAAACCTAGTTTGAGTTCTGAACTCGAAAATGATTAGGGTTCTGGATCTGAAGTGATTTGGATTCTGGACCCGGTTTGAGTTCTAGACTAAAAAATGATTTGGGTTTTGGACTTGAGATGGTTTGGGTTCTGAACTCGAGGTACCTGCAAAAATTATTACAATTAGTAAAATATTTTGAAAAAAATTAGGAAATGTTTTACTGTACCTAGATACTCTTGCCCCCTACATGAAAAAATATGTTTTATTGCCAGACAAAAATAAATTTTTAGACTCACATAAAATATCTATTACTATTTTAATTTTGTCATACATCCAAAAAACCAATTATAAGACATCTAGTATAATAAAAGCACTTACCTTTTTGAATTATTGGATAAGATGTATGTAATAAATGTCAGAAATAGGAGTCTTGACTTTAAGGCAAAGTAACAAAATTGTACAGCATCTTATATCAGTGCCATGCCTTGTACTTATCCATCAGTTATAATTCTGCACTTTTCTTTTCATTACTTTTACTTTTTGCTATTCATCCTTTTATGAATCACTTTGGCTATTTAAACTTTCATAAGTTTATAAAATTGCAATTCATTTATTTCAAATTTCATCTTTATCATTTAAAACTTTCAATGCTCTCTAAGCTCCTTTTTCCTGCATCTTTAAACTTTCAGTATTCATCAACTAGTTTTAACTTACAAATGGAAAATGTGCAGAAAGCTTCAAGGACCGGACCTTGGTCTGATGCTGACCTACTAGACTATATCCGAGCACATGAGAATGGGGTAGTTTCCCTCCTACCTAGGATGGATAGCCATCGCAGTACAGTTGAACGGTTTGAGGTAGGTATTATTTTATTGCAATTTAAACACTTAATTGTACAAAAATTAATTAATATTCTTACTGACCAAAGAAATATGCATGAATTTAAATTTTTTCAAGAAAGAGTAAATAAATATGCATAAATTTACATAATGAATGTATTGAATATTTATGTATGGATTTATGAAAATGACAGCATAGAATTTACTTAGCAAGTACTTAAATATATAAAAGTTTTAAATATATAAAAGTTTAACTTGTACAAACACAAATTTATAATGTTTTAAATGAAAATATTTTTATTTAATTATGAGAATAACTTTATACATAAAAATAAATTGACGAAATTTTTTTTTTGAAAAGAAATTTATAAAATTTATGTAAAAAATTAATGAAATGCAATTTAGGTTTTTTTTTTTTAATGATGGAAAGAAATTTATAAAATTTATGTAACAAATGCATAAAAAATGAATGGTTTGACAGGAGTGATGTAGCACAATTATAAAAGAATGGAAATAAGATTAATATTTATACATAAATTGAAAATTAATTTAAATAAGGCATTAGTTATGAAAAATGGGAGAGTTCACTTACCTCATCTAACTTACCAGTCTTATTACAGCATGAACCTTGTGTCATTCACAACAGAGAGTGTGTTTATAAAGCCCGCCAGTGGCATAAACGAGTGTCGTTGTAACACTCCCATATCCAATGCACACACACTACAACCACAACAATGTAGCATAAGTGCACCAAACATAGGGATGCTACGGTTTCCTTTATATTCAAAAACACTTTCAATTTGATTCAATACCCTTATCATTATTCATTATAGAAAAATAGGTCATTTACTTATAAAACAAAACATATTAGTTATATATATATATATACATTTAAATATTACACAGCGGAAGTTATAAAATAATTACATATTTACACATTAAACATTTCTTTACAAAATATAAAGAAGTATACATGATTGGCAAGTCTGCTTTGATCTTTAAGCTCCCAAAAATGGATTCCTCAAGGTCTACTCTCACTTGGTCTTGAAGAACTACCGGGTTCAACTCTATCAACTCTATTACCTGCGCGATTAAACACTATCGCGCTAAGCCAAAGGCTTAGTAAGATAAAACATGCTATTGATATGCTTTAATACAATACAATGTCAAATCTCAATTTATATTATACATGTAACCATTTAAATGCAAAGCTAACATCATACCTTTACATTTCATAATTCAACATATAAATATGTGCATATCACATTTCAACATCTTTTCTCATACTTCATTAACTAATCATTAAACAATCCATAAACAACACTAAACAAAGACAAGCATGGGCCCAAGACACACTAATATGCAATTCAATTTTCAGAGTTAATGCTTTGATTTGTTATCACATTTATCAATATCATATACCCAACTAGGCTTCAAGGATCAAGTTCAACCAAGCTTCAAGGGGAGCAAAGCATGCTAAGCTTCTACCCAACTTGGCTTCAAGAACTAATCCAACCTAGCTTCAAGGGTGGTAACATCTCAATTAGGCTTCAAGGATCCAATCCAACCTAACTTCAAGAGATTGTTACACTTATTAGGCATGCCACCAACAACAAACTCTGAAAATGGAATAACACATTAGCCACACAATTCATTTAGATTTCATTCTCAATTCTCATTATCATTTAGGCAAACATGCCTCATTTATTTCCATTGAATCACATTAGCCAATAACAATGGCTTCACATTTCATTTCACAATATAACACTTCATTATTCAAGTGTATATTTATCTCATCCATGATCACATTATATCTCATATAGCATCATTCATCATAGCCAAACACAATGGCATTGTCTCATATCATGTCTTATTTGAATTATCATTTCATCTTTGATACAACATTTCAATATACATTACTCATGAAACACATTACCATTCAAAGTGCATAACAACATTGCTAAATCTCAACAATGCAATTAGGGCAAAACACAATTGATATGATTAATAGCTTTATGATCTTCCACATTCATTTGATTAGATCATTCTTGTGTTTGAAACATGTTTATAATGTTCATATTTAAGTTTAGAAACAATGGAACCTTTAAAGAATCAAAACAATGTAAAAAGAAACAAAGTAAAAAGCAATATGTAATTCATTTGTAGGACACGCCCAACCCATTTGATGAACACGCCCAGCCACTTGATGGAACACGCCCGTGTCACTAACAACAAAAGAGGCAGTAGCCAACCCAATCAATTGACACGCCCGTGTCTCTCCAATGCATATGGTCGTGTCACCCATCAACACAACCTTAACTAAAACCAACACTTTCTCAATTTCACTCAAACACAATATTCATCATATAACATGTTTCAAATGAACAAAATCAATGTTCTAACACATTTTCATCACAAGAATTACTTCACAACACATTAATATAACAATTAAACACATATCATCTCAAAAACCCTTAAATCAACACTCTTCTCCATTCTTCCAAATCAACATCTCCACCATTTCCAACAACAACCTCTAATTAAACTCATAACTTAAAATCAATTAAACACTTGAAAACACAACACAACACATCTCAAACCCACCAAATCACAAAATCACCAAACCCTTATTCACTTCCAACAAAACTTCCAAATAAACAAAGAAAACAAGAGAATACTTACATTAGAAGAAGAAATTCCACCAATCCTTTGTCAAAACCTTGGATTGCTTCTTCAATTCACTTCTAGCATCAAGAACACTTACCTTTCCCTTTTGTTAATGGAGAGCCGGCCACTTCATGAAGAAAGAAGAAAATGATGAAGACACAAAGTCAATTTTTGCTTTTAATCTCCACCAAGTATTCTTATCCAAGCAAATACCAAAATGCCCTCAATCATATAACTAACTTTTTGTCTTATCTAAGTCCTTATATGTAATTACACACTTAACACAAAAAATATCTTCTTCCACTTAACCAACACTTTGACTCTTCATTTGACCAATTTATATGTTATATATATCATCATATACACAACATATACCATTCTCTCTAAACCCTAAATCTTTCCCAATACACATATACACAAGCATTCTCCTCCCAATTTCTTTTCTTATCCCATCATATACATTCAATCCAATATATAACAATAACAACAACAATAACAACAACAACAATATGCAAAACTTCTAGGGCATAAATGAGGATATTACAATTCTCCCCCTCTAAAAAGAAATTTCGTCCTCGAAATTACCTGATATCAAAGCTGAAACAACTGCGGATACTGCTCTTGCATAAATTGCTCACTTTCCCAAGTTGCTTCTTCTTTTCCATGATTCTTCCATAGCACTTTCACCAATGGTACACTCTTGTTCCTCAACTCTTTCACTTCTCGTGCCAAGATAGCAACTGGTTCCTCTTCAAATGTCAAGTCTGGGCTCACCTCAATAGATTCAAATGGCAACACATGAGATGGATCCGACCTATATCTCCTCAACATAGAAACATGAAACACATTATGAATACGATCCAACTCAGGTGGCAAAGCAAGTCGATACGCCACTGGCCCAACTCTTTCTAACACTTCATACGGCCCAATGAATCGAGGACTCAATTTCCCTTTCCGACCGAACCTCAAAATCTTCTTCCAAGGAGATACTTTCAAAAATACCTTATCTCCAACATTAAACTCTATGTCTCTCCTTTTCAGATCTGCATAAGACTTCTGTCGGTCTGAAGCTGCTTTTAACCTGCCTCGAATCAACTTTACTTTTTCTTCAGTTTCTTGAATCAAATCAGGGCCAATTATTTTACCTTCACCAAGTTCACTCCAACAAAGAGGTGTCCTGCACCGTCTACCATACAATGCTTCAAATGGTGCCATACCAATGCTGGATTGGTGACTGTTGTTGTAAGCAAACTCCACAAGCGGTAGAAATCTGTCCCAACTTCCAGAGAAATCGATGACACAGCTCCTCAACATGTCCTCAAGAATCTGTATCACCCTCTCTGACTGTCCATCCGTCTGTGGATGAAAAGCAGTGCTGAAGTGCAGTCGAGAACCCAAAGCACTAAACAAACTCTTCCAAAATCTTGAAGTAAACCTGGGATCTCGATCAGACACTAAAGAAGTTGGAACACCATGCAGTTTCACAATCTCATGGATATACAGCTCAGCCAACCTCTCCAAAGAGTAATCCATCCGCACCGGAAGGAAATGAGCTGTTTTAGTCAATCTATCCACAATCACCCATATAGCATCATGCTTCTTTTGTGTCAATGGCAAACCAGACACAAAATCCATTGTCACTCTTTCCCACTTCCATTCCGGTACTGACAACGGTTGCAACAACCCGGTTGGAACTTGGTGCTCTGCTTTAACCTTCTGACAAGTGAGACATTTCGATACAAACTCAGAAATGTCTCTTTTCAACCCAATCCACCAATAATGCTGTCTCAAATCATGATACATCTTCGTATTACCCGGATGCATAGCAAACATCGACTGATGAGCTTCTTCCAAAATGACCTTTTTCAAAACAGCATCATCGGGTACACACAATCTGCTCTTGAACCAGAGACTCCCATCACTTTTCACAACAAAATCTCTAGATTTTTCATTTTTGCAATCTGAAATAATCTTTTGAATCTTCATATCCGTCATCTGAGCCTCTTTAATCTGATCTAGCAAAACTGGCTTCAATTGCAACTGTGCCAACAATGCACCATCATCACAAGGTACAAAACTGACATGCAATGCTCTCAACTCAACAAGCAACGAGAGCGAATACACAGTTAAACCAGCTACAGACTTTCGACTCAACGCATCAGCAACAACATTTGCTTTACCTGGATGATAGTCAATCAAGCAGTCGTAGTCTTTAATCAATTCTAACCATCTCCTCTAACGAAGATTGAGCTCTTTCTGGACACCCAAATACTTCAAACTCTTGTGATCAGTGTAGATGAAACATTTCTCCCCAAACAGATAGTGACGCCAAATTTTCAATGCAAATACAATGGCAGCCAATTCCAAATCATGGGTTGGATAATTAAGCTCATGCGGCTTCAACTGTCGAGATGCATAAGCTATAACTTTCCCTTCCTGCATCAATACACACCCCAAACCTCTATGTGAAGCATCATTGTAGATCACATATGGTTTGCCTTCCACAGGTAAAGTAAGAACAGGCGCTTGAGTTAACATATCTCTCAACTGCTCAAAGCTCGCCTGACACTGATCCGTCCACAAAAACCTCACTCCCTTACGAAGCAATCTGGTGAGTTGAGTAGCTATCAGAGAAAACCCTTTTACAAATCGCCGGTAATAGCCTGCCAAACCCAGAAAACTTCTAACCTCTGTCACCGACTTGGGTGGACTCCAATTCAGAATAGCTTCAACTTTGCTCGAATCAACTCTGATGCCTTCTGCAGAAACAATATGTCTGAGAAAAGCTACTTGATCCAACCAGAACTCACACTTCGACAATTTGGCCAACAACTGCTTCTCTCTCAAAATCTGCAACACAATTCGCAGATGCATATCATGTTCCTCTTCATTCCGCGAATACACCAGAATATCATCAATGAAGACCACTACAAACTGATCCAGATAGGGCCTAAACACCCTATTCATCAAATCCATAAAAGCTGCAGGTGCATTTGTCAGACCAAAAGGCATAACTAAAAACTCATAATGCCCATACCTGGTCCGAAAAGCTGTCTTCGGAACATCCTCAGCTCTGACTCTTAGCTGATGGTACCCAGATCTCAGATCAATTTTAGAAAACACAGCTGCACCCTTCAACTGATCAAAGAGATCATCAATTCTAGGCAAAGGATATTTATTTTTAATAGTCACCTTATTCAATTTCCTATAATCGATACACAACCTCATGGTACCATCTTTCTTCTTCACAAATAGCACAGGAGCTCCCCAAGGAGAAACACTGGGGCGAATAAATCCTTTGTCCAATAACTCCTGTAATTGTACTTTCAACTCCCTTAATTTTGCTGGTGCCATTCTGTAAGGAGTAATCAAGATAGGAGTGGTACCAGGCAACAATTCAATACCAAACTCCACCTCTCTCTCAGGAGGCAATCCTGGCAACTCATCTGGAAAAACATCTGGAAACTCAGCAACTGTGGCAATGCTATCAATGGGAGAACCCTTCACTCTAGTATCCACCACATGAGCAAGATAGGCTTCACACCCCTTCCTAATCAATCTCCTAGCTGCAACAGCTGAAACAAATAAGGAGGCTAGCTGTTCCTGCTCATTAGATACTAACACTTCTCTACCATCAACAGTCCTGAAAGAAACAATTTTCTTTTTACAATCCACCACAGCTCCATGTCGAGATAGCCAATCCATTCCTAAGATCACATCATATTCCTTAAATGGCATCTCAATCAAGTCTCCAAGGAACTCCTCACCTTGCAACCTTACTGCACTATCTCGGTGCACCTTACTCACAACCACACTATGCCCTAACGGATTTGTCACTAACACATCAAATCCTAGGGACTCAGCATGCACATCAAAAACAGGCAAAATAGATGCACTAATATAAGAATGGGTGGAACCCGGATCAATCAAAGCAAGTACTGGAGTATCAAATAAAGAAAAAGTACCAGCTATGACTGCCGATGCATCAGGCTGCCTCTGCATCACATAAATCCTCTGAGAAGATCCCACCTCCTCTGGAACTGAACCCAACTCTGCCTCCTCTGCCAAAGCCCCTGCTTCCTCGACCTCCCCTCACACTGGGCCGAGAAGCTGCAGTATCAACTGACACCTGCTCTTGCCTCTCAGGGTAATCTCTCACAAAGTGATCAGGTGACCCACACCTGAAACAAACTCCCGCTACCCCTGCTTTCCAACAAGGACCACCATGTGGCCTCCCACAATGAATGCAGATGGGGTAAGTAGATCTCTGAGTCATTGGAGTTGGAGCACTAGCCACTGAAGCTGCAGGTCTAAATCTCTGCCTCTGAGACTGCACTGACCTACCAGTAGGCCTCTGACTCCTACCAACCCGAGGAATAAAACTCCCTTTTCCTCTCTTCGCCGAAGAAGACCCTGCCTCAAACTGGGGCCTCCTAACTCTAGTCTCTTCCTCTGAAGCAGCTGCAATAACTTGAGCTCTCTCCACACTGCGAGCTGCTGCCACAAGCTGGGAAAAATCAGTATATCTGGATCCAGCCACATGACACATAAGAGAAGGCGGCAATCCCTCCTCAAATCTCCTGCATCTATCAATCTCATCAACTATAATTCCCCCAGCATACTCACTCAACCGGATAAATTCAACCTCATACTCTGTCACGGTCCGGTGATCCTGCCTCAAATCTAAAAACTCTCTTTTCTTCCCATCTTTATACTCCCTTGGAGTATACTTCAATTCAAATTCTCTCAAAAAGTCAGCATATGACAAAGTTGGTGGATCATCCATAGAATGGGGCACTGTTTTCCACCAACTATATGCATCCTTTTGTAGCAAAGATCTTGCATAGTCAAACTTTTCCTCAGGGGTGGCTTGCAACTGAACAAATACCCTCCGAACTCTATCAAGCCACTGTTCTGCCACAGCTGGATCAACTGTACCAAAGAAATCCTCTGCTCCATATTTCCTTAGCTTATCATAGTGCCTCACTGATACTGAAGGCTGAGGGGGTGGTGGCACTGGTTGCACAGGTGCTGGTCTCATAACTTCCATCATATTCCTGAACCAAGCTGGCGGAACATCCTCACCAACTGGTCTACCCGACACCGAAGCAGGTGCCTCCTCAACACTATCAATCCTAGCTCCCCCCTCAGGAGCAACACTCTCCGCACTTCCCTCAATTGACTGCCGTGAGTGGGGATCCATTACTACCTATATCTGCAAACACAGCAGATGATGTCTTATTAAAGATCAAAGACTGCCAATCATAAACATTTATGTTATTCAGAAATTCACTTTTTTTTTTAAGTAAAAATATTCTTTTCCTTACATTTTACCTAGGTTGAGAATCTCAAACCTAGGCTCTGATACCAAAACAATTGTAACACTCCCATATCCAATGCACACACACTACAACCACAACAATGTAGCATAAGTGCACCAAACATAGGGATGCTACGGTTTCCTTTATATTCAAAAACACTTTCAATTTGATTCAATACCCTTATCATTATTCATTATAGAAAAATAGGTCATTTACTTATAAAACAAAACATATTAGTTATATATATATATATACATTTAAATATTACACAGCGGAAGTTATAAAATAATTACATATTTACACATTAAACATTTCTTTACAAAATATAAAGAAGTATACATGATTGGCAAGTCTGCTTTGATCTTTAAGCTCCCAAAAATGGATTCCTCAAGGTCTACTCTCACTTGGTCTTGAAGAACTACCAGGTTCAACTCTATCAACTCTATTACCTGCACGATTAAACACAATCGCGCTAAGCCAACGGCTTAGTAAGATAAAACATGCTATTGATATGCTTTAATACAATACAATGTCAAATCTCAATTTATATTATACATGTAACCATTTAAATGCAAAGCTAACATCATACCTTTACATTTCATAATTCAACATATAAATATGTGCATATCACATTTCAACATCTTTTCTCATACTTCATTAACTAATCATTAAACAATCCATAAACAACACTAAACAAAGACAAGCATGGGCCCAAGACACACTAATATGCAATTCAATTTTCAGAGTTAATGCTTTGGTTTGTTATCACATTTATCAATATCATATACCCAACTAGGCTTCAAGGATCAAGTTCAACCAAGCTTCAAGGGGAGCAAAGCATGCTAAGCTTCTACCCAACTTGGCTTCAAGAACTAATCCAACCTAGCTTCAAGGGTGGTAACATCTCAATTAGGCTTCAAGGATCCAATCCAACCTAACTTCAAGAGATTGTTACACTTATTAGGCATGCCACCAACAACAAACTCTGAAAATGGAATAACACATTAGCCACACAATTCATTTAGATTTCATTCTCAATTCTCATTATCATTTAGGCAAACATGCCTCATTTATTTCCATTGAATCACATTAGCCAATAACAATGGCTTCACATTTCATTTCACAATATAACACTTCATTATTCAAGTGTATATTTATCTCATCCATGATCACATTATATCTCATATAGCATCATTCATCATAGCCAAACACAATGGCATTGTCTCATATCATGTCTTATTTGAATTATCATTTCATCTTTGATACAACATTTCAATATACATTACTCATGAAACACATTACCATTCAAAGTGCATAACAACATTGCTAAATCTCAACAATGCAATTAGGGCAAAACACAATTGATATGATTCATAGCTTTATGATCTTCCACATTCATTTGATTAGATCATTCTTGTGTTTGAAACATGTTTATAATGTTCATATTTAAGTTTAGAAACAATGGAACCTTTAAAGAATCAAAACAATGTAAAAAGAAACAAAGTAAAAAGCAATATGTAATTCATTTGTAGGACACGCCCAACCCATTTGATGAACACGCCCAGCCACTTGATGGAACACGCCCGTGTCACTAACAACAAAAGAGGCAGTAGCCAACCCAATCAATTGACACGCCCGTGTCTCTCCAATGCATATGGTCGTGTCACCCATCAACACAACCTTAACTAAAACCAACACTTTCTCAATTTCACTCAAACACAATATTCATCATATAACATGTTTCAAATGAACAAAATCAATGTTCTAACACATTTTCATCACAAGAATTACTTCACAACACATTAATATAACAATTAAACACATATCATCTCAAAAACCCTTAAATCAACACTCTTCTCCATTCTTCCAAATCAACATCTCCACCATTTCCAACAACAACCTCTAATTAAACTCATAACTTAAAATCAATTAAACACTTGAAAACACAACACAACACATCTCAAACCCACCAAATCACAAAATCACCAAACCCTTATTCACTTCCAACAAAACTTCCAAATAAACAAAGAAAACAAGAGAATACTTACATTAGAAGAAGAAATTCCACCAATCCTTTGTCAAAACCTTGGATTGCTTCTTCAATTCACTTCTAGCATCAAGAACACTTACCTTTCCCTTTTGTTAATGGAGAGCCGGCCACTTCATGAAGAAAGAAGAAAATGATGAAGACACAAAGTCAATTTTTGCTTTTAATCTCCACCAAGTATTCTTATCCAAGCAAATACCAAAATGCCCTCAATCATATAACTAACTTTTTGTCTTATCTAAGTCCTTATATGTAATTACACACTTAACACAAAAAATATCTTCTTCCACTTAACCAACACTTTGACTCTTCATTTGACCAATTTATATGTTATATATATCATCATATACACAACATATACCATTCTCTCTAAACCCTAAATCTTTCCCAATACACATATACACAAGCATTCTCCTCCCAATTTCTTTTCTTATCCCATCATATACATTCAATCCAATATATAACAATAACAACAACAATAACAACAACAACAATATGCAAAACTTCTAGGGCATAAATGAGGATATTACAGTCGTCTACTGTGAAGAGGATGATTGAGGAATCTAGCTTCGAGAATTTTGTTGTTAATTGCCAACCAGGGGTTTTCAAATTAACAGGGTTGTGGTCCAAGCACTTATAGAGTGTTGGATGGACACCAGTCATTCATCTGCCTGTCAGAGAAATGACCATTGGCCAGGTCGATTTTGCTGCTATAACGACCCTGAAGTGCCATGGGGTTCCAGTCCCTTTAACTGGTAGTATTTTAACGTCGACTAAAATCCAATAATTGATTGGCATGAGGCCCGAGTTTATGGGACCATGTAAGATCAAATACAAACCTATTCGGGAGTACTTGATGAACTACACAAGGCCTATAAAAGATGAACGAGCAGAGTAGTATACCCATGTGTTCTTGTTTTATTTTTTGGCATTGACTATTCTATTCAGTACAGAGGCTGCTATCCATCTGTCGGTGTTACGAGTCCTTTCCATCTTAGAGCGAGTACCATTTTATAATTAGGGAGAAGTCGGTCTTGCATGTCTTTATCATGGCCTTGAGAAACTATGCAGAAGAAAGATATCTTTTATTGGCTTCATGGTCATTGTCGAGGTATGAATCTCTACAGTTGATGGCATAAATAATGCATGCTTGCATATGAATATGATTTTGTCATTACTTCTGCAAGTTTGGGAGTACGAGCATAACCTTGTGAGGGTACCCTTACTTGATGGACCAATAGTCGGATACTCGAGACTTAATTTTTGGCTATCAGGACGTAGGGAAGTGCCGGGTAGCCACCATGTGCATACCCAGCGATATTGCATGAGTCATCTAACCCGGGTCAAGGTAAGAAACAAAATTAGTATTTAAAAATTTATGAAATGGATAACTTACCCTTTACGTGATTATATAGGTGGACATTGCTTGGTGGAGAGATGATGAAAGGGCTTAATGGGCCCCGATAATGAGCACCTCATTGATTTTGTAGAATTCTCGATGAGTCATTACGGGACCAATTTCCAATAGCTGGTATCTCGGTGAGTGAGTATACAATTGGTTCCTTGGTTCAAATCAGTGGAGAGTTCCTGCGAATATCCCAAGATACACCATGGACATCACTTCTATGCCGGATGATTCTTGGAGGCATGGGTGACATGGATACTAGTTTGACCCTTTATTATTTTCGTTAGATGTATCATATACCCAATTTATCCAAAATTAGCTTATGAATTTAGAAGTTTCTGCTACCAAGGTTAAGGGTGTGGAATAACAAGATTGAAAAATATGATGAGGAAGAAGAAGAAGAGATAGAAAGATAGTGAAGATGAGGGTGATGATAACGAGGAGGATGAAGGAGTAGGTGAGGGAGATAGTGAAGATGATGGTGATAATGATGGGAAGGATGAAGGCGAGGGTGGGGATGCCACCGTTGTTTCGTCGCAAGTTGATCAAATATGTTCTCTTGTTTATTCAGGATCACTATTCGTGGAACTTTTCTAATCTTGAATTTTTACAAGTGATCGAGCAATCAAGCAGTCCTCACCAGGACACTGCCAGTCCATCTCATGATGTCCTGATTCAACCATATGCTCTGTCTCTACCATATGTTTCGTCCATAATGCCCTATGTTGATCCATCTTTCGGGCTTTAAAACTTTAATCTGAATTACCTGGTTTGTACTTTTTTTAAATGATGTATGTTGTATGTATGCATGTGTGCATGAACTTACTTTCTCTTTATCTAGCTCACAACAAATGCTCGAAGAACAGAACATGAAGATGCAAGAAGAATTGACTGCCACCTGTTGTCATGCTACTTATCTTGCAGGTCTATACCGTCATTCAGAATAAAGTTTTCGAGACTTTCAATTTTAGGACATGAGAGATCCCAATGCTTCTTCCTCTAGGAGGCCCCGGACTGACGACAATGATACACCTCTCCCTTTTCATCCGATGACTGTTATAGACCCACCTTTCAGAGTGGCCAGGATTTAAATATACCACCTCCTCCCTCAGGTGATGATTTTTTCAAGGCTTTATTCGATCGTGGATCGCCTCCTCCTCCTCAATAATTAGCTTGTAATAATTTTAAACAAAAATTATGTACATTAACTCTCATTACAATAATACTAATAATACTAATAATAATAATAATAATAATAATAATAATAATAATAATAATAATAAAATTAACATTAGCAAGTTTCTGTAACTTTGACTTTTCAAATTTTTTTTACTTTTCTGTATTGTGTGTTTTTTTAATGATATGTACACAGAGAGAGTCCATGACGAATCCAATAATTTGGTTTCATCTTGGACTAAAGTTTCCAAGTCCTTAATGTATTCGGTGTTCCAATCAATCAAAAAAAACTTATTTCCTCACACGGCTTGGAAAAATCATCAACCATTCCTTTCATCATTCAGCATGCAAACCAGCAATTATATAAATCAGCTATAATTCTTCATTCAAAACATTCCATGCAATAATTCTTCGACAGAGAAAAACCCTTGTACAATCTTCAATTTGTTAGTGTATGTGCCCTAGGCCATTTATTTGGATCTTTATGTTATATATTCATTATTAATAAATGAGGTTTTATTATCATTATTGTTTGTTTGCATGTTACACAATTTTGATATTTGTCCCTGGTTTATTATTGTTATAGAGATAAAAAAAATAATTCTTAATCAGTATGAACATTGATTTGATAATCATCAGATGGTTATGTGTATAGTGATACAAATCAATTTCATAGATACTTGTTAGAGAACAATGTATTGGATAGACCCATCATGAGATTACTACATGGGTTAGTGTCATAAGTAAATCTCATGATAGTTATGTATTAATTCTTTGACTTGAGATTGTCATAGTTTCCAATATAAGGACTATTATATTTTGACATGATCAAACATTATCCGTAACTGGATAGTAATAAAGGTTATGATCATATATGATAGAAATTATGTAGAGGATAATGAACAATCAAGATAGAATTTGTCCCTCTCTTTGAGAGAGATATCTTTTGGGCCCCTCGATAAGTGAGACTGTGAAATGCATGGCCGTGCTCAAATGAATTGATAGTGTGATCAATTTCATTTGTTTTTATCAGTCTACTTGGAGATCGAGTAATCATAAGTTTGGAAAATATAAGTATGACGTTGACCATGACTTATGTTCAAGCTAGATATCTTGTGACAAAGGGATTAATGCATGTACTATTATTAGGCAAATTGGACATTCCTTATATTAATTGGGTAGTTGTAACGCCTTGCTAGAGGCCAATTATGACTTGTTGGTTTAATAGAGATTAAATTGACTGCCAATTAATATGGGCCTATCAGGTCACACACAAGAATGCACTTTGGGCTGGATATAATATTAATAATATTAATATTAGATATTAGATATTTATTATTATTATTATTTTCGTTTATATATATATTATTAGATAATATATTCAGAATCCTAATTAGATTTGGATTCTGAATTTGACTTACCTTATCCAATTTCGAATTGGATTCTGGAGTGATTATATTCACTCCAGACGTTAAGTCTTTATATAGGTAACTTTAGAAAATAAAAAGTGAATGAAAAAGAAACCCTAATACATTTTAGAGAAAACGTTTTTCAGCCTTCGCCGTTGTAGAGAGCTAGCACTCCAGACGGTAGCATTCGTATGGATACGCGATAGAGGGTGTTTCACGATCGAGGCATCTCTTCCAAACTGTGATTTCGATTCATCAACAGGTTAGTTCTTTGAACACTTTTGTCGAATTAAACGAACAGCATGGATCCTGATGGGAAATCAAAGATGAAAAATTTTTTTTCCGCTGCGTGTTTTGTTTGCAGTGATCTCCTTGATTTGCTAACAGTGGTATCAGAGCCACTTGTTTTTTTCATTTAAGTCGAAAATGCCATGTTGATAAGATTACATGAGATATATTGATTTTGTATGGCATGTTAATTATAAAACCTTAATTCTTTTTTTCATATAATGAGAAAGGATTGTTTTTGGTTTCATTTCTGTAAAACCCTAATTCGTTTTTCATATGATGAGAAAGGATTGGTGTTTTTAATTTCGTTTTCATGAGATGATCACGTATATATAATTGGTTTTCATATGATGAGAAAGGATTGTTTTTGGTTTCGTTTCTATAAAACCCTAATTTGTTTTTCATATGATGAGAAAGGATTGGTGTTTTTAATTTTGTTTTCATGAGATGATCACGTATATATGATTGGTTGATTAAAACGATTTTCATATGATGAAAACGATTAAGTTTATATGTGATATAAACATTTGGTAATGAATCTGTAATGGGTTGTACATATTCGAAATAAAACAGTAAGAAGGTTAATGAGATTAATGATTCTGTTTTAGGGTTTCGCCAAAGAAAAATGTTAATGAGATTAACGTTTCTGTTTGGCTTCGAGGGCGCTGCCCCTTCGGAACCCCGCCCGCTGACCGGCCAGCGGGACCGCCGTATGTTCGCGCCCTATAGTTCGTTACCGTGACATTAAGAATGTCAATATATTTGTTTCTATTTAACATGTTGGTGATGAATATGTTATGTTTGTTTGATGTCTTGGCATGGTGCATAGCATGGCCTTATGACCTATATGATTGGTTTATTCATATCTTAATTTTGGGTAAATACGGCCTGCGTGTCGTTTATTTTGTTGTAATTTATTTTACTAGTAGTTAGATTTTCTTTTATTGTAATAAATGAAGATTCAAGCTACAATGTTTATGATGGAGATTCATACCAAGGAGAAGATGGTTCCATGGTGATGGAAGCACAAGCTTAAGTTTTGAAGATATGTAACATTGCAAGTGTTGTAATAGATAGGTTTTTCACCTAGGGTTGCCTTTATGATCTTCATTTGGTCTCTTGAAGATCATATTTAGTTTGGCCATGCTATGTCACGTTTACATATTTTTTCATTTGGTATATGATGCTTATGTGATAAATTATATATATGCATATAGGATGCTAAAATATAATGATATGTAATGCAAGACATGATAATAATTTAGTTGAACCCTCATTAATAATTTAAGTCTAAATGCCATCCACATTTTGAACACCTATTAAAACTAAGATTGTATTAAAGTAGGTATTGCCAAAGCAATATGCTTTAAACATTCCTAGCTAAGTAGGATGAGTAATAGTGTTACTCATATGTTTTAAAATTGGTTAGACTTAATTAGGCTATCAAAATGGTTTTGGGCCTAAGGCATTAGATGGAATTCAACATGCTATGACATATGATGTCAATATTCCATAATTACTAAGAGTTACATGAGATGTAATTGGTAAAGATGTTACCTACCTAAATAACTTGATTTTAAGCGTCACGCCAAAGCTGAGTTTAGAATTAAGTGAAATACGGATCTTAGCCTACTAAAATTTTTCTTTAGAGGGTTATATTTTTAGTAGGAGTTTAAATAATTTTAACCTCATTATTAATTAAAATTTGACTTTGCATATTTATCAACAGATGGCTGCTAATAACAATTCCACCTTATCACTGTGATCTATCCTTGAGAAGGAAAAAATGAAAGAATGTGGGACTAATTTTGTTGACTGGTTTAAGAACCAGAGAATTGTTCTCAAACAAGAGAAAAAGTCATACGTGCTTGATGAAGCTATCCCTGACCCACCTCCTGCTGATGCTTCTAATGCTGCTAAGAGTAAGCATAAGAAGCATGTGGATGATTCAAATGACATAGGATTTCTTATGTTGGCTACTATATGTCCAGGACTTCAGAAGGATCTGGAACACTTAGAGGCTTATGAGATGAGTGTGCATCTCAAACAAGCTTTCCAACAACAGGCTAGGCAAGATAGGTTTAACACCGCTGTTGCATTATTTGACTGCAAAATGTCTGAAGGTGAATCTGTTAGTGCTCATGTTTTGAAGATGAAAGGCTATCTAGATCACCTTGCTAGACTTGGATATCCCCTGAGTTTAGAACTCTCCACGGATTTGATCCTACATTCATTGCCTAGCAGTTTCTCACAGTTTGTCATGAACTATAACATGAATGACATGGAGAAATCCATTCCTTAGCTACATGGTATGCTCAAAACTGCTGAGGGGAAAATCAAAAAGCCTACCCAAATATTGAATGTCAATATTAAACAAATGAAAAAGAAAGCTAAATATACTAAAGGCAAGGGTAAGGCAAAAGGTGCTAAAGGGTCCAAGGGACAAGCTAAACCAAAACCTGAACCTAATGCTAAAGTTCCTAAGGAAGGGACTTGTTTCCATTACAACAAGCCTGGGCATTGGAAGAGAAATTGTCAACTCTATTTGGATGAGTTAAAGAAGTTGAAGGGTAGTGCGACTACATCTTCAGGTATTTATATTATAGAAATTAATTTATCTATTCCTTCTTCCTAGGTATTAGATACCGGATGTGGATCTCATATTTGTACAAATATGCAGGGACTCAAAAGGAGTAGGATGCTGAAGAAGGGCGAAGTGGACCTACGTGTTGGCAATAGAGCAAGAGTTGCTGCTATAGCTGTAGGAACTTATGAACTTGTTATGCCCAATGGGTTTTTGTTAATTTTGAACAATTGCTTTTATGTTCCTACTATGAGTAGGAATCTTATTTCAGTATCTATTTTGGATGATGAAGGTTATTCATTTTTTATTAAGAATAAGAAATGTTCTATTTTTGATAAAAATTATTTGCTTTATGGTATTGCAAATTCTTATATTGGCCTTTATATCCTTAATCTTGATGATTCTAATGGTAATGATATCTATAACATAACTTCTAAGAGAACTAAGCCAAATGAGTTAAACCCTACTTATTTATGGCATTCTTGCCTTAGCCATATCAATGAGAAACGTATTTCTAAGCTCCATCAAGATGGATTATTAGATTCATTTGATTTTGAATCATTTGAAACATGTGAGTCTTGTTTGCTTGGTAAGATGACAAAGGATCCTTTTATTGGGCATAGTGAAAGGGCTAATGATTTATTGGGCTTGATACATACAGATGTATGTGGTCCTTTCAGCATTAGTGCCAGAGGAGGATTTTGATACTTCATTACTTTTACTGATGATTTCAGTAGGTATGGCTATGTCTACCTAATGAAACATAAGCATGAATCTTTTGAAATGTTTAGAACTTTTCAAAATGAAGTACAAAATCAACTTGGTAAAACAATTAAACAACTTCGATCAGATCGAGGTGGTGAATATTTGAGCCAAGAGTTTGATGATCATCTAAGGGATTGTGGAATTGTTTCACAACTGACTCCTCCAGGAACTCCACAGTGGAATGGAGTTTCTGAAAGGAGAAATCGAACTCTATTAGATATGGTTCGATTAATGATTAGTCAAGCTGATCTTCCTTTATCTTTTTGGGGTCATGCCTTGGAAACAGCTGCATTCATTCTGAACCGTGTACCATCTAAGGCGGTTGAAAAGACACCATATGAGATATGGACAGGTAAGACACCTAGTTTGTCTTTTCTTAAGATTTGGGGTTGTGAAGCTTATGTGAAAAGACCAGTTTCAGATAAGTTAGCTCCAAAGTCTATCAAATGTAATTTTGTGGGGTATCCTAAGGAAACTAAAGGATACTATTTCTATACTCCTTTAGAGAACAAAGTGTTTGTTGCTCGAAATGGGATCTTTTCGGAAAAGGAATTTCTTTCTAAGAGAACTAGTGGGAGTATAGTAGAACTTAAGGAAACTCAAGTACCACAAGAAATCATTGAGCCGTCTATAGAGCCTATTTCAGAACCACAAATAGTTGTGGAGTCTGAAGATGTAACACAAATCCCTCGCAGGTCTGATAGGACACGTCGTCAGCCAAAGAGATATGGATTTCTTATGACTGATGATAGTGAAGTAATGCTCATAGATCAAGATGAGCCTACTACCTATCAAGAAGCTATGTCAGGTCCAGATTCAGACAAATGGCTTGGAGCCATGAAATCTGAGATGCAATCTATGTTTGACAACCAAGTTTGGTCTTTAATTGATCCTCCAGAGGGTATTAAGACTATTGGTTGCAAATGGGTTTTCAAGAAGAAAACTGACATGGATGGGAATGTGCAGACCTATAAAGCAAGGCTTGTTGCAAAAGGTTTCAAGCAAACTCATGGTATAGACTATGATGAAACCTTTTCACCAGTTGCTATGCTTAAGTCTATTAGAATTCTCATTGCCATTGCAGCACACTATGATTATGAGATATGGCAAATGGATGTCAAAACTGCTTTCCTTAATGGAAACTTGCTTGAGGATGTGTATATGACACAACCTGAGGGTTTTGTAAATCCTGAGAATTCTACAAAGGTTTGCAAGCTTCAAAGATCCATTTATGGATTGAAGCAAGCATCTCGAAGCTGGAATCTTCATTTTGATGAAACAGTTAGGAACTTTGGTTTCATCAAGAATGAAGATGAACCTTGTGTTTACAAGATGGTTAGTGGGAGTGCAGTAGTGTTTTTAGTCTTATATGTGGATGACATATTACTCATTGGGAATGATATCCCTACCTTGCAAAAGGTTAAGACTTGGTTAGGGAATTCTTTCTCAATGAAAGACTTAGGTGAGGCTGCCTATATCCTTGGTACAAAGATTTATAGAGATAGATCTAGAAGGATAATTGGCCTGAGTCAAAGTACATACATAGATAAAGTGTTGAAGAGGTTCAACATGCAAGATTCCAAAAAGGGATTCTTGCCTATGTCTCATGGCATTCATCTCAGCAAGAGTCAATGTCCTATGACATCTGATGAGCGAGATCGAATGAATAAGATTCCTTATGCTTCTGCTATAGGATCTATTATGTATGCCATGTTATGTACTAGACCAGATGTCTCATATCCATTAAGCGCAACTAGTAGATTTCAAGCTGATCCTGGTGAAGGTCACTGGACAGTTGTCAAGAATATTCTTAAGTACCTTCGAAGGACTAAAGATGTATTCTTGGTTTATGGAGGTTTGGAAGATGTGCTAGTTGTAAATGGTTACACAGATGCTAGTTTCCAAACTGACATAGATGATTTTAGATCGCAGTCAGGTTTTGTATTCACATTGAATGGTGGAGCTGTTAGTTGGAAGAGTTCAAAACAAAGCACTGTGGCTGATTCTACAACAGAGGCTGAGTATATAGCAGCATCAGATGCAGCTAAGGAAGCAGTCTGGTTGAAGAAATTCAACACTGAGCTAGGAGTGGTGCCTAGCATTGCAAATCCTATGGACATTTATTGTGACAACAATGGTGCCATAGCACAGGCAAAAGAGCCTAGATCTCATCAAAGGTCTAAGCATATACTCAGGCGTTTTCACCTCATTCGAGACATTATCGATAGATGAGATATCAAGATATGCAAAGTTGACACAAATGATAACATAGCAGATCCATTAACAAAGCCTCTCTCACGGGTCAAGCATGATCAGCACACTAGATTTATGGGTCTTAGAAATTTGTAGGCCCAGTGCAAGTGGGAGATTATTAGTGTATGTGCCCTAGGCCATTTATTTAGATCTTTATGTTATATATTCATTATTAATAAATGAGGTTTTATTATCATTATTGTTTGTTTGCATGTTACACAATTTTGATATTTGTCCCTGGTTTATTATTGTTATAGAGATAAAAAAATAATTCTTAACCAGTATGAACATTGATTTGATAATCATCAGATGGGTATGTGTATAGTGATACAAATCAATTTCATAGATACTTGTTAGAGAACAATGTATTGGATAGACCCATCATGAGATTACTACATGGGTTAGTGTCATAAGTAAATCTCATGATAGTTATGTATTAATTCTTTGACTTGAGATTGTCATAGTTTCCAATATAAGGACTATTATATTTTGACATGATCAAACATTATCCGTAACTGGATAGTAATAAAGGTTATGATCATATATGATAGAAATTATGTAGAGGATAATGAATAATCAAGATAGAATTTGTCCCTCTCTTTGAGAGAGATATCTTTTGGGCCCCTCGATAAGTGAGACTGTGAAATGCATGGTCGTGCTCAAATGAATTGATAGTGTGATCAATTTCATTTGTTTTTATCAGTCTACTTGGAGATCGAGTAATCATAAGTTTGGACAATATAAGTATGACGTTGACCATGACTTATGTTCAAGCTAGATATCGTGTGACAAAGGGATTAATGCATGTACTATTATTAGGCAAATTGGACATTCCTTATATTAATTGGGTAGTTGTAACGCCTTGCTAGAGGCCAATTATGACTTGTTGGTTTAATAGAGATTAAATTGACTGCCAATTAATATGGGCCTATCGGGTCACACACAAGAATGCGCTTTGGGCTGGATATAATATTAATAATATTAATATTAGATATTAATATTGTAACACCCCGATACCTTATATAAGTACTATACATATACCTGGTATACATACGGTAAATATATAAAGTATAAGGATTCCACTTTTCGTTACCTTTTTAAAACTTGTAAAAGAATTCCAAACCATAATACGTTATTTTAAATAACATTTACCAAATCATTATCTTTATCAAAACTTCATTTATACATATACTTACTTTCTCAAGCAAAATACATCAATATAAAAGTTATACATGTATGCATTACTCTCTAGTTGGTCTCGACAAACTTTTACTCTTCTTGTGGCATAACGAAAGACTTCATATCTTCCACCTATTTACCTGCGCGAATACACACCCGCGCTAAGCCCGAGAGCTTAGTAGTCCAAATATAAAATATAAACATATAGTATAGAAGTATTAACATATAATGATATATCAATTCAATGTATAATTAGTTCTTATCATATTATCTTTTCTTTTTAATTTCATCTTTCATATATCCTAGCTAATTTCATAAATGATGTACATATATACATAATATTATCACCAACCCCAATGCATCACCAATACTCAAAACCAATATATTAATACACCCACATTATATATATCATACCAATCATTATTGCAATACACACATTACATATCATACCAATTATTATTGCAATACACACATTACATATCATACCACTCATTATTGCAATACACACATTACATATCATACCAATCATTATTGCAATACAACATTACATATCATACCAATCATTATTGTAATACAACATTACATATCATACCAATCATTATTGTAATACAACATTACATATCATACCAATCATGAATCACATTTCCAATGAAGACAACCTTTATCATCAACCACAATTCATTTACATATCACACTTAATAACATTATATTATTCACAATTCACCAATCATAATTCATTATTAATACTCAAAATCAATATTTCAATACTTGCATATCACATTGACAATAAAGACAGACTCGGGCCCAAAACACTAATATGCCATTTGACTTTCAGAGTTAATGCTTTGGTTTAATTATCACATTTATCATTATCCCAACTAGGCTTCAAGGATTAGGTTCAACCAAGCTTCAAGGGGAACAAAGCATGCTAAGTATCAACCCAACTTGGCTTCAAGAACCAATCCAACCTAGCTTCAAGGGTTGTAACATCTCAATTAGGCTTCAAGGGCTAGACCCAACCAAGCTTCAAGAGGAGTAAAACATGTTAAACTTCAACCCAACTTGGCTTCAAGGATCAAGTCCAACCTAACTTCAAGAGATTGTTACTATTAGGCATGTCACCAACAACAAAACTCTGAAAATGAATAACATATTAGACACATAATTCATTGATCAATTCATCATCAATATCATTCACAATTCCCATCATCATTTAGGCAAACATGCCTCACATGTCTCAATTGAATTGTCATAGCCAATCACAATGGCTTCACAACATATCATATCTCAATCCATATGATACATATAACATTATTGATATAACATTTCAAAATATATTATTCATATAATACATTGCCATTCACAATGCATATAACATAACATTTCATCATTTCTCAAAACACATTAACACCATTCATTATTAGAACATTTATCATAACAAATTGCACATACCTTAAGAATGATCCTCATTTCTTCCTACCTTTCCATTTCATATTTCATCCTTTATATATATATATATATAAAGTGATTTACATTCATAATATAATAGCTTATTTAACACTTTCATCCCAATGTGTAAATGTTCAAAGACATATTAGGATATACAATCAAATAGGGTTTATGCTTACCTTTTTAATGATCTTCACATCATTCAATCATCACCTTTGTCAAATTATATTAACAATATAGTAAACCCCTTAACACATTTGCAAACAAATGTGTTAAGCCTCAAATCATGTAAATAAATACAATCATATGTATTGGTACTTACCTCAAGAACTATTCCCATCAATCTATACATTTCCTTTCTCCAAGAATTCTCCACATTTAGGTTAATGCAACACAATCTCTTCAAAACCTAATCCAAAGATCATTATTCGTAGGTTTAGAATCATCCACACACATTTGATTAGGGCATTCTTTGTTTTAGACATGTTTAAAGTGTTTATGTTTAGGTTTAGGTACCAAAATACCTTTGAAGAATCAAAACCATACAAAAAGAACAAAGAATAGAAACATTAACCAACATATTTGAGGGACACGGGCAGCACCACTTGAGGGACATGGCCAAGCTTGTGGCCGTGTCTCTCAACCTCAATTAACAGTAGGCAACACGGGCAAGGGACACAGCCAAGCTTGTGGCCGTGTCTCTTAACTTAATTTTGGCAGTAACAAACACTGGCATGGGACACGGCCGTGTCTCTCAAAAATCAATCCAACACGTCCAAAATTTCCATGACATGGCCGTGTCTCTCCATACTTTTGAAACCCTAACATGCACAACTCTCCTCTAATTGCACTCAATCACAATATACACCATATAACATGTTTCAAATGAATATAATCAATGTTCTAAACACATATTCCTCACAAAAATCACTTCACAATACATTAATATTACATTTAAACACAAACCATCTCAAAATCCCAAAACCAAATTCCACTCTTAATCTTCCACTTAACTTACCATATTCAAAACCAAACCCACACCAATTCAATCTTATAACTCACAATCCATTTTAAAACTTATAAACACATCACAAACACATTTAATCATCAAATCAACAAACCCTAATTCACTTAAAACACCACTTCAAAAGAATAGAAGAAATCAAGGAAAAGAACTTACCAAAGTTGTTGAATTCCACAAATCTTCAACTTAATTCCTTGATTCTCCCTTCAATCTTGATGTTAGAACCCAAAACACTTCAATTGCTCTCTCTTCTCTTTGGATAGCCGGCCACCACTTCAAGCAAAGAAAAGAAATAACAAGTCAACCTTTCTTTCCTTCTTTTAATCTCCACCAAGAGATTTCCAAAAGAAAATTACCCCAATGCCCTTAACCATTTACTTTAGCTCTCTTTTAACTCACATGTCCTTTATAGTAATTTCACATATCATAAATGAAAATATCTTCTTGCATTGACTCTCCCTTTTGACCAACTTATATGTTATATATATTACCATATAAACTACATATACATTTCTCTCTAAACCCTCTTTTCTTTCCCAAAAACATATACATAAACATCCTTTTCAAATTTCTTTTCTTATCACATATCATATACATTCAATTAAATTTTAAACCAACATAATCAAAACTTCTAGGGCATACATTGGGGTATTACAAATATTTATTATTATTATTATTTTCGTTTATATATATATATATATATTATTAGATAATATATTCAGAATCCTAATTAGATTTGGATTCTGAATTTGACTTACCTTATCCAATTTCGAATTGGATTCTGGAGTGATTATATTCACTCCAGACGTTAAGTCTTTATATAGGTAACTTTAGAAAATAAAAAGTGAACGAAAAAGAAACCCTAATACGTTTTAGAGAAAACATTTTTCAGCCTTCACCGTTGCAGAGAGCTAGCACTCCAGATGGTAGCATTCGTGTGGATACGCGATAGAGGGTGTTTCACGATCGAGGCATCTCTTCCAAACTGTGATTTCAAATCATCAACAAGTTAGTTCTTTGAACACTTTTGTTAAATTAAACGAACAGCATGAATCCTGATGGGAAATCAAAGATAAAAAAAAAATTTTCCGCTGCGTGTTTTGTTTGCAGTGATCTCCTTGGTTTCCAAACACAATTTGCATTCAAAAATCATCGTAATAGATTCAAAACACTTACTTTCATTTTCTGTCATTATCATCTTGAATTAACTATGAGTATTGGGCACAATAATGATCGAGGCCAATTTGAGAAAAATGAATAATTTATTCAAAAGCATCAATGCAACACACTGGAAACAACTATCATGGTAGTAATTTAACATTTTGAAATGTTTTCAAAATGTCAGATTGGATCAACCATTCTTACATGCCATGGCTTCTTTTGGGGATATAAAAACTAGGACTTTCAAGATAAATAGCTTTGAGATATGTCATATGATTGAAGAATTTGAAGCTATCCTTGGATACCCAATCAATTAGCCAATATTGATCTCTAAAACTCAACAAAAGATGCAAATATTGTTTCGAATTTCAAAACCCAAAGTTCTGCAATTAATGAGAGGTGAGAAAATTTTGCTTGGTCCCTTGATTGACTTTTGCACTTTCCATATAGCTCCCATAAAAGCTTGGGGATGCATGTTCTACTTATGCTTGCTTGGTCAATTCTTACTTATTTCTGCTGATGGTGACATTGATCCGTGAGTACTAGACATCGTGGACCAAATGGGAGGAGGCTTGTCACCAATACCCATGATCTTGGCTGAAACCTTGGTTGGATTGGAATAATTTAAATCGAAATCTTTGAGGAGATTGGTTGGATTGGAACAATTTCCTCGCAGAATGAGTCCACTGTTTTTGGATCTAGTGAACTCGCCTAATTTTTTCTTAGGTCGCCCTTTCAGGTTTTCAACCCAATGATTTTTTTTAATTGCTGCTTGCCTTTACAATTTTGGTTACAGGAGCGCCTCTACTTACTTGACATCTCGTCAATAGATTTTACCAAATATCTACCATGACATCATTCTGCGAGGAAATTGCTTCGTCCTACTTCATCGTATGCTGACTGGATCGACTGTATTCGCTCATGAGTCGTGATTAACATCCATTGGTTGGTACCTTGGTGAAAGATTACCCATGTCACCATACGGACATATCTGATGTTTGTTCCTTTTGCTGCTCTTCATCAAGGTACCTGCTATGATCCTCATCATCTTGATTGCTAGTATGGAGCCAAGCCTCAAGGTTTTGAGTTTATTCCTAACTTGGACATGCCTCCTCTGACTGAAACTTTTCTGGATAGTTTGAAGCAAAGTTGGCCTGCACACTACACTTATCGTCTGCCATAGATTTTACATTTGTCAATTTCTCAGAAAAAATAATGTTAGGATAAATAATAATGGCAATAAAAAGATGTTTTCTTTCCTTTTATTATTTGTCATCATGTTTTGCTATTGAGGTATTTATTTTAACCCAGTGATCAAATAATAAAAAAAATGCACATAAAATGATTTTAACCTAAACTCTATTTTATTAAATTGGGGAACAACCAAAATATTAAGCCAACATACACAAGATCACTCATGTCACCAACCAGCCATGTTGGGTTTTCTAATTGACAATTTTCTCTCATTTAGCCCTAATTGTTGCCTAGCTCGCCCTCTCGGGTTTTTGAAACTAGTAGACTGCTCTAACTTTTTCCTAGGCTACCTTTTTGGGTTTTCAACCTAGCGAGCTCTCTTTTTTTTTAACATAAAACCTCTTCAACTTGTCAATGTTCACTAAACTTGTTCCCATCCATGTCTGACAACTTGACTGCTCCTTTGGTCATGACTTGTTTCACCTAAATAGGTCTAAACTTCCCTCTTGGATAAAAAAATGTTGGGCTTATACTGTTTCAACATGAAATCCCCATATTTAAGCTTTCTGAACTTAACTCTTCTATTATTGGCTAGACCAATTTTCCTTTGATACAGTTGGTGGTGATACAATGCTTTCAACATTCTTTCTTCTAACAAGGCCAGTTGTGCATATCTACTCGCTACCTACTCTACCTCAGGCAACTCAGCTTCTAGGACTACCCACAATGATTTGATCTCGATTTAATTTGGCAACACAGCTTCCATCCCATAAAATAAGAAAAACATCATCATTCCAGTCGGGGTTCACACACTCGTCCTTTACCTCAATAAAGCAAAAGGAAGCATTTTTGACCAATTCCTGCATGTCTTGGTCATTTTGGACAAAATCTACTTAATCATTTTGTTTGTTGCTTCCACTACACCATTAGCCTTTGGTCTATAAGGTGAAGATCAGTGATGATGAATATGGCACTTTGAGAATAAATACTTAACCTCTCCCTGAAACTGCACCCCATTATCGGATATCACACTATGCGGGACTCCATACCTGCATATAAGATTCTTTTCAATAAACCTAGCCATTTGCCTTACAAAGACTCAGACTCAACCCATTTTGAAAAATAATCCATTGCTATTACAATGAATTAATGATTGTTCAAAGCTATCAGATGTATCTCCCCAGTAATACCGATTCCCCAAGTTATAAAAGGTCAAGGAGAAGACATTGAATGTAGTTCTTCAAAAGGAAAATGGTTCAAGTTTCCATGCATCTTGCACTATTGGCATTTTCTCACAAAATCTATACAGAATCTTTCCATGGTCAACCAATAGTAGCCTTGTCGAATTATCTTCTTAAGTGGTTAATCTATTCATATAAGGTCCACAACTTCCTGCGTGTATCTCGAACATAATTTGCTGGACTTCAGATCTACTTCCTCAAGCATCTTAGGTGCACTCCATTGAGCCATCTTCCATACTATAAGGACCATCGCCTTATAGCTCTTCTCTCTTCCTTTGTTGCACCTTATGGATACTCCCTACTATCCAAAAACCTTATAATGATGTCATACCATGCATTATGGTTCGCATCGGTTTCCATGATTGTTTCATACTCATAACAAGGAGTCAATGAACTGGTCAAAATCAGAGGCTTAAGAAATAACTTAATAGGATCTTTCCATACCGAAGCCAGGGTGGTTAAGGCATCAACCATCTGGTTTTCTTCCCTTGGAAAATGTACAAATCTATACTCCTTGAAATTCTTCATCGTCATAGTCAAGTGATCATGGTATGGCTTCAATTTTTCTTCTTTCAACTCCCACTCACCATTTACTTGGGATACCACTAATAAAGAGTCACCAAAGACCTGTATCTTATCCACCTTCATGATCATCAGGGTTTCTAGGCCAAAAATACAAGCTTTGTATTCCACCATAATATTGGTTGCCCTAAACTTCAACTTCTTAGCTAGGGGAATGAGCACCCTTCGGGCGATTCCAAAATTACCCCTAGGCCTACTCCTTTCTATTTACTGCTCCATCAAAGTACATCTTCCATTCTTGTGCTTCTATGGCCTTTAAATGTTCATCGGGAAATTGTAGAATCTCTTCCTCACTGTCCAGTAATGGTTGTTAGGCCAGGAATTCTGCTACTGCTCTACCTTTAAATGGTTTTTCTTGTTATATACTCAATTTCAAAATCTTCCAAAATGATCAACCATCTGCTATATTTCCCAATCAACGAAGGTGTGGTGTTTCTCTTAGATATTTTACTGGATCCATCTTGGAAAAACGCTTGCACACTATAAGATTGAAAGTAATGCCGCAACTTCTTAGATGACCAAACCATGGCTATACATGTTTTTTCAATGATACTATACTTAATTTCATAAGGTAGGAGCTTTCTACTTAAATAGTAAATTACAAACTCGATGCCCGATTCATCAGCTTGTGCCAACATTGATCCTATTGACACTTCTTCAACTGTTAAGTATAGTAGTAATGGTCTGTCGGGTTTAGGTGGCTTTAAAACATGTGGATTCAATAAATATTCATTGATATGCTCAAAGGCCTTTTGACATTCATCGTTCCAATTAATTGGCTGGTTCTTTTTAAGCAGCTTAAAGATAGCTCACATATAGTTGCAAGCTTTGCTATGAATCTGCTAATGTACTAGATCCCGCCAATAAACCCCCGAACCTCCTTCTCTGTCTTAGGGCTGGCATATCATAGATTGCCTTAACTTTGTCGGGATCAATCCCAATGCCATTTGGGCCAATCACATGCCCTAAAAACTTATCTGAAGTAACCCCAAACACACACTTCTTTTGGTTCAACCTAAGTTGATACTTCACTGCCCTCTCAAAGAATAAGTCCAGGTTTTGGAAATGTTGCTTTCTTGTACTGACTTTACAATCATATCATCCACATATACCTCAACTTCTTTGTGCATCATGTCATGAAACAAAGTGATTGCCATTCTCTGGTAGGTTGCTCCAGCATTCTTCAACCCAAACGGCATCACCCTATAACAGAATATACCCCATGCAATAATGAAGGTGTAGACCCTTAATTTTTGACCCAGTCCAGTCCAATATATTTTATTTAGTCCAAAATAATTTTTGTGTTGTCTATTATATTTTAATTGGTCCAAAATAATTTTTGTTATCTTAATTAAATAATTTTTGCTTTATTATCTAATTTTTATTATTAAAAATAAAAATAAACAAAAAAATCAAAAAATAAAAATAAAAATAAAAATCGGCGACTGAAAAATTGGCGACGAAAAAATCGTCGCCGAAAATTCCAGCAGGCTTGGTCGTGGGCCATTTCGCCCGCAGGAGTTTCCTGCGGGCGAAATGGCCTGCAGGCCTATTCCTTGCCCCTTGCCGCAGCCAACTGTGGCAGATTTTTTTGCCAGCGTAATTTTTTCTGCGGTAAATTTTTTTTGCCAGCGCAATTTTTCCGCAGCAGTTTTTTTTTCCAGCAAAATTTTTCGACGCAAATTTTCCATGGGAAGAGCATGAATCAAGCAAGACATGGCCAAGCAAAATCAAGCTTGGCCGTGTCACCTCAAATGAAATATTGGCAGAATGTGACACGGGCAGGAGACACGACCAAGCCACTGGCCGTGTCTCACCTAAAGGGCAAAGCCAAGAAGGACCAAGCAAAGAAAGAAAAGAAACAGTAGGTGACACTGGCAGGCAACACGGCCAAGTCACTGGCCGTGTCACATAACACGGCCACAAGCTTGGCCATGTCCCGTCCTAAGCCAAGAACAAAGAAGAATCAAAGAAAAAACACAGAAGCTGACACACCTAGGAGACACGGCCAAGCCACTGGCCGTGTCACATTCAAAGAACAAAGAAGACTAGAGGAGAAACAGAAGATGATACACTCAGGTGACACAGCCGTTTACCTGAGAAGTACTGACCCTGAGATGTGGAACGGACTCTCCTGAAGCGCCGTGATGTTCTTCTCCATCTCTACCCTCATTTTCGTCAGAAATCTCCCGCACACCAACAGGAGATAAATCAAAGTTCAAGAGTCTTATCTGAATGAAATAGGCATAAAATGGACCCGGTAAATGGACAAATGACTCGGCATCATAACCATACCGAGCCGACCACCATGCATCCTTCGACATTGACATAATATTTAAAGTATATTTCGAGATTTGCATCGGAAACTTCCGCTGCTCTGGACCGAGAAACCATTCATAAACTCTCTCCCCGAGAAACCAGCCACTAGACACTGGGCCAGCAATAATTCGGCGAGAATGTTGGAAAGACAGTGTAGCCCTCATCAAAGGAGACCAATTTGCTCGCTCTTCTGGGCTCCACCGGGCCAAATTCACCTACAAAATAACATAAGGTAAATAAAACTTTCACATAAAATATAAATCATACTAATATTATTTTACCTGGTCCCAGGTTAAGCGGCTCAACACATAGCGGTGAGTATGCACATGATGAGAACCGGGAACATCCACACGATCGGATAACCAGTAATTTAATCTTGGATATCTGATTCTCTCTCGAGAAATGCCGGGTACCCTCACGAGGTTATGTTCGTATGCCCATACCTACAACAATAATAGTAAAGATCAAATTCATGCAAGAAAAGAGTGGAAATGACATTGGTGGAAGAATGAATACCTCGACAACCGCCATCAAGCTGACAAAAGACTTCTTGTTTCGGCAAAGCTTATCAAGACCATGATAAAGACATGCGAGACCAGCTTCACCCCAACCAGAAGATGGTACCATTCTGAGATAAGAAAGGGCACTCAACACTGACAAGTGAATGGAGGATTCAGTGCTGCCTAAGATGGTCGATCCGAGCAGATATAATAAAAATCCTCAAGCATACTGTTCGGCCATGTCTCTGCCAACTCGTTCTTCGTAGTTCATCCAATAACTATGAATTGGCTCGATTTTTATCTTAAAAGGCCCTTTATATGATGGTTCCATGCCAATTAATTCTTGAATTTCTTCAAATGTTAAAATATCGTTGGTCAGAGGGACCGGTTCACCATTATATCGAAGGCCGGTTATGGCAGTAAAATCGACCGGACCAATTGTCATCTCTCTAATAGGCAAGTGAAAAGTGTGGGTTGTATCCAACCATCGCACTGCAAGCGCCTGGACTATGCTCTGGTCTATCTGATATTCCTCGGATGACAATTGTAAGATGAACTGCTCAAAGCCGCAATCTCGGATAATCCGCCTTACCCGAGAAGGCACTACATCGTACCATTGTGGGGCTTTGTAAATACACCCTCCAGCCCGAACAACACAGCGATCATGCTAACACAGACCCAGGTAAGTTAATACCAGGTAAGTACATATTATTCTATCCACTTAAATTAATTTATTTTTCACAATAACAAATAATAACAAAATAAAATAAAATAAAAATATATAAAATAAATAAATAAATAATATAAAAACAACGAAAAAAAAATCAAGAAATAAAAAGGGAAAAATAATTACCTCGCTCTTTAGATTGGAACTGCGATGGAGTGGCATATCGGCTAGTATATCTAAATATCCATCTTCATGATGCCGAATAAACTCCAATAACTCGGCATTAGAATGAGTCCCTAACCTCGAAGCATGAATTGTTTTTGAAAAATATGTGCTAAAATTGAAAGAAATTTGAAAGAATTATGAAATTGAAATCGTGCTGTGAAATGAAATAAAGGAATGGTGGCTTTTTATAGAGAAACAGCAAGTAAAAAAACAAAATTCAAAACTGTTCATTAATAGTAAATTTTACTATTCATGAATATTAAACTCTACTATTGATGAATAGTATATTTTACTATTCCTAAATAATATTGCTATTGATGAACAATAAGTTTTACTATTTATAAATAGTATTACTATTGATGAATAGTGAAAATACTGTTTCTAATAGTAACTACTATTTGACACTATTTGTGAATAGTAAATTTACTATTTATGAATAGTAAATAATGTATGAAAAGTGACTACACAGTAAATAAACAGTAAATTCAATTATTCACTTTAATCATTCAAAAAATTGCAGGTATATAAATATTTTTACACCCAGGGGGCAATAAGAAGACATATGCATAAAAATTAGCCAAACTTTTTGAAATAAAAATTATTAGCTCGGGTCCAGAACCTAAATTTTCTTTAGGTCCAGAACCTAGAATTATCCTTGAGTCTAGAACTCGAATCGGGTCCAGAACCCAATTTTACCATTAGGTCCAGAACCTAGAATTATTTCTAAGTCTAGAACTTAGCTCAGGTCCAGAACCCAAATTACTATTAGGTCCAGAACCTAGAATTACTTCTAAGTCCAGAACTTAGCTCGGGTCCAGAACCCAAATTTATCATTAGGTCCAGAGCTTAACTATGAAATTGTGTTTTTTAAATAAAAACCTTAGAACTTTAATTTAGTTTTTCTAAAGATTAAAAACACTAATCCGTTGCTTTATTTTCCAAAAAGGCTTAAAATTGTTATTTTTACTTCTTCAAAATCTTAAAACCCTGATTGAACATGTTTTTCAACAAAACCAAAATTTGATTCTGTTTCGTTCAAAACTTTAAACTTGGTTCTAATTCTTTCAACAAACCTTAACAAATATCTTTTCTATTTATGTACATTTTAAATCTTTTGTTTATTTTCATAAAACCTCATAAAAGTATCAAATTGATTTTCAAACTCTAAAAATTAACTCATTTCCCGAAACCCTAATCCAAAAATCACTAAACCCTAATTCAACTCTAAAACTCAAAATAGTAAACACTAACCCCTTTAAAACTTTAAACCCTAATTTTTTTATGAACCCTAATCCTTTAAAACTTTAAAAATCATGTAAACACAAATATTTTAATTTTACACATTAAGCTTGAAACCATCATTTAAAACCACAAATCAAAAGTATTTTAAAGTGTCCAAAACCCTAGTTTCATGATTTCACCATTCAAACCTTAATTTGGTTAATCAAAGAGTTTCACCAACCTTTTAAAACATAAAATCCTTAATATATTTTAATTCTCTTAAAAAGTCACAGTAGCTTAAACTCATGAAAATCCAAAACCCTAAACACATGAAATAAATAACCCAAAATGGAAACAGTAGCTATGATTTAGATTTTTATTTGTCTTATTCAATTCTATATTTGATTATGCTTTGATTTATTTTATTTAATTTCAATGCTTAGTTTATTTAATTTATCATGGATGGATTTTTACTTTCTATTGATATTTAATACCTTTGATGAATGATTTATTTATGATGAATGATTATTTAGTTTTATCAATTTATTTAGACTTCCAAATGTTGTAAGAGGTATGTTTCCACTTGGTGGATACCTCATTAGTTAAATATCATGTAATTTAATTTGCTTTTCTATTTTAGAACCTATGTAAAGGACATGTTTCTACCGTTCGGTGGGTGTCTTATTTAGGCATGTGATGTAAGGACATGTTTCCATCTTCGGATGGGTGTCCATTTATTTGTTTTGTTTGGACCTTGCTTTGATTTTAATATATTGATGCTTTCTTTTTAATTATTGTGTGTAATATGGATAATGTTGTTATATTTAAGAATTTTATAATATTAAGACCTGTAAAGGAGGCCAGTTCCATTGAACTGAGCGTTGTGGGGGTGCTGGGCCATTTCTCACCTTCCCCACACGTACTTAACTTTTCAAACCCATTAGGGGGTTGGGAATTCCTTAGGAATCGAGTCATCCACCCCTTTCTTTTTTCTCGGCCCGTCCGAGTGGCGACTACATTTTCTCCAAACTTAGGTCCGTGTTTTCTAAGAACCCAAGCCTAAACAGTGCTGAAGTTGCAAGAACCATTCCACCGGGAGTGGGGGCAACAATCCCCGCTCACAGAAGGCGGTTTTTGCTTTATCATCTTGGGCCATTAATAGATTATTGTATTCGAAAAATCCATCTAAGAATGAATGTAGCACATTAGAGGCTGAACTATCAATAAGAACATCTATATGGGGTAGAGGAAAATCATCTTTAGGGGATGCTTTGTTCAAGTCTCTATAATCCACACAAACCCTAATCCTTCCATCTTTCTTTGGCACGGGAACTATATTAGCTAGCCAATCGGGATAGTCTATAACTTCAAGAAACTTAACTTATATTTGCTTAGTGACTTCTTCTTTGACTAGTTCTACCCATTATGGCCTTAACCGTCTAATCTTTTGTCTGTAGGTTTCATATGAGTGTAAGTTGGAATCCGATGCTTGGCTCTGTCTCAATCAATTATAGGCATATCTTCATAAGACCAAGCAAATATCTCTTCATATTTTTTAAATATTTTTTCAAATCTATCTCTCTTCCGGAGTAAGGTCAGATGCTATGCTAATGCTTTTAGGATTATTGGTTGTTCCCAAATTTAAAGATTGTGTGTCAACAAAGTTAATGTTTAAAATGCTCATGTAATCATTATTCAAATGTATACAACCATTAGGAAAAACATCACACAAGTAAGTAAAATTAGACTTTATTGCATTCATTTTAGAAAAGAAAACATTTTCATCCTCATACAAAGTAGAAAAATAAAAATAAAAATCATTGTTCTCAACATCATAAACTAAAACATCCTTAAATTTTTCTTCGACTAAGGCAATAATTTCCTCAGGAGTCTTCTGGACTTTCAGGATAGCTTCCTTCTTCTCTTCTGGGCTAGGCTCCTTGTCAGCTGGCAGGTTGAGCTCTTTATTCATCTGTTCTACCAGTTTATCAACATCAGCAAAAATCTCAAAGCCGAGATCAGCTTCCCCATGAACATGATCTACTCAGGCTTCCCTTGAAGTGGTCCCATATCTGGAGCTTCGATAAAGATTTGGCGAGTGATGGGAAACTCATCTTCTCATTCTTCTTTGGTTGAACAGCTTCAACATATTGCAACCCTTTCCTGGTAGTCTGAGTCTTGAAGTCTGGAAGCTCTGTTACACCTATCTTACCCTTTCCAGTACTAATACCAGGTAGGTAGTTCATGTTCTTCATCGTAGCTAGGACTTTGGAGTCCACCATTTCATCATAAAAAATTATAGCTACTCGAAAACCATTGAGAGGCCTCTCGATCATTAGGGCATTCACAACTTCATTATCTTTAGCCTCAATAACCATAGTTTCATTCCCATTTTGGAACTTGATCTTTTGATGGAGGGTGGAAGGAACTCCACCAAGAGGATGAAATCATGGTCGTCCCAACAACAGTGCAAAAGTAACAGGTATGTCCAAAACAACAAATTCTACCATGGACTCAATTGGGCTAGCTTTCACTATTGCTTTGAAGGTACCCTCAACATGCCTTTTAGTATTGTCATTAGCCCTAATCATCACTTTTGTTGGGCTTAGATCCCTTGTCGACATAGCAAGCTTGCACAGGATCTTGAGTGGACAGACAATTATGGCAGACCCATCATCAACCATCGCACATGGGGTCTATTTCCCTTTAACCTCAACTTTGATAAAAAGCGGGCGAACATGGTCTCTTCTCTCTTCTGGCAAGTCAGCATCTGAAAACAACACCATTTCCACATCAATCTTATTCTTCTTCTGATCATCTTCACATTTCATCACTCTTTCAACCTTGACAAAATTAACCAGCTCCTCTAATGCCATAAAAGTAGAAATTGTCATACTAGCCATAGCCTTGGCCATTGTCTCTTGATGCTTCTTTAATGTAGCCAGCAAATCCTATATGTTGATGCTAGCTTATGTTCTCTTCAATTGCTTAAGAACAACGTCGTCCTCTTCTTCTTTATTTCCAATTTCAACTTCCTTCCCCTTATCAGCTTCTACTTCCTTTGGTGGTGACCTTGCATAAAGCTTGCTAGAGCGAGTGTTCATTACTTCTTCTTCCTTGGGCTCAAACTAGGTCCATTCTTCCTTCTTGGGCTCAGAAACAACCTCGCTGTCGGTTGAGTCCCAAAACTTACTCACCATACAAACAACTACTTCCTTTTCAACCATAACTGGCTTCATTTTGCTGAACATCACTTCCTCTTTGACCATCTCTCCATCTACATTTTGGAAAGAAGACATGACAAACTCCTCACTTAAACTACCCCTAATCATGAAAGTCGTCAGTGATGGCACCCTATTGAACCTTGGCAACGGATTATCCTTCGTGTTTGGCTTGTTAGGTTCGGGCAACTTCCCACTATCAATCAAATTCTAAATTTCATATCTCAACCTTAAGCACTTATCCATCTCATGCCCTTGCATATGGTGAAACAGGCAAAATGCCTTTGCATCAAAATTAGGTGGAAAAAGACTTGGCAATGGATAAGGAGTTAATAACTGCAACAGTCCCTTATTTTGTAGCTTATTAAAACCAGGATAAGGGCTTTCCTAATTCTGAAAACTGCCTCCTACCCCCTTGGCCAGTTGCAGTGACACCAACTACCTTTTGTGTACCTTGATTTCCAGACTGGTAGTCCCATTTTTTATTTTTTCTTGCAAAAAACCAGTTCTTCTCCCTCTCCCATTCTTCAACTTTGAAACCAACTTAAAGATCCTTGAAATCACTAATAAGAGTGTGGGACACCCTCTCACATAGACTAGGTAGCACTTCTCTTACAATCATCCTAATCTGATTCTATTCATTGGGCCTCTTCTTGAGCAAAGCCACCTTGTTTCTCCATTTCTTCACATAGTCGACAAAGTTTTCATTCGATCTTTGCCTAATCGATTTGACTTCCATCAAGGAGACTTCCAATTCAGCATTATACCCATATTATTGGATGAAGGCCTTGTATAAGGAATCCCAGCTTCTTCAGTTTTCAACTTCTTTTCAAACTTCTTCTCCATATCCGTAATCATCTTTTCCATATCAAAAGTATATGTCTTTTCAACAGTTGCCTTCTCCACAACTGTCAGCTCCTTCTTCTTATTTTGAGGATCTTAAAAGTACTAAGCCTAGTATTCATCATCATCCATAATCATCTTGTCATCATCGAAGGCTACTTCACCTACCTCAGTCTTACCCTTGTCATTCTGCTTCTTGGTACTAGTAGATCCTTCAGTAACATTCCCAAACATCGCAACCAATTGGCCATTCATTGTCTCAGCCAGGACCCCCTTTAGTTCTTCCATCTTGACATTGAGTGCTTCATCCATCAATTTCTAAACTTGCTCAGGATTCATGGCTCTTGGCGAAAAGGTAACTGAATCATTGCTGGATTCTACATCGCTTGCATAGTTGGATTGTCGTAGGCTCTTGAACTGCTATGCTTCAGGGCTATGAGCTAGAAAAGATCAATGATACAAAAATGCAAATACATGTATGCATGTATGTATGGATAATAAACAAACAAACAATCAACATGAGTAAGGACATTCTTTCCAACCTTATAATATCCACACACGAATGGCGAGTCTCTTTTCCTAAGTAAATGGCCAACAAAATTCCAACATGGGGCATCATTTTTTTGAACAATTCTCTTGGATGGTTTAACCAATAGTTGTATTTCAAATTTAGAAGTTGGTCAATGATAATTCCCATTAATTAAGCTTCAATCCATGGAGTCAACAAAATATAGCTTTTATGCTATATTATATTAAAACCAAATTAAAAGGTTTATCATAAATGGATTTCTTATTTTGGAAAAACAACTATTGGTTCATGCTTCAAAATAATCCCATGATAAATAGGTCTTAATGTAAACTATGCCAATAATTAATTTTAAGGATTTCATAATTGGTCTAGCTAATTGTAAGCCCATTGAAAGATTTGTTAAAAATGGTTTTATTTCAAAGCCCATCAAAAGAGATTTATTGGAAAATAAACTTGGGCTTTGATTTCCGGCCATGAGATAAAAAAAATATTTTTGTTTCAAAGCCTATTGAAAATTTTGTTTGAAAAATAGATTTTGGTCTTTAAACTTGGGCCATGAGGTAAAAATAATTTTTGACCCATTTAAAGACCATCTTGAAAAGTTTTGAAAATAGTTTGGTCTTTTTGAATTTAAAAGAATAAATTTATTTTGGGCTTATAATATAACTAGGTCATATTAGGAAAATAAAAAACCAAACAAGGCATGAGCTTTAGTCTTTGTGTTGAGAAGTTTAGATTCTCATAGCAAGTATATACCAAAAGGTACAAGGCTATGAGTGGTTATGCCATGCTCGATCTCCATACCTTGAGTGAAAGTATGGTATCCCTTACATAACACAACATGGGTAACACGGGCATCCTAACTCACTCACACAATGCAAACTAAAATGATGCAATGGACAATATCGTAATAAAAAAGAATAAAATAATATAAAGACCAACAAAATCAACTTCTCTTATCCCTAGTGGAGTTGCAACTGTGAGCTGGGAGTTTCACCCCACTCCAATATGGAATGGTTCTTGCGACTTCGGCACTGTTAGGCTCAGGGCCTTAGAGAACACAAGCCTAAATCCAGAGAAAATAGAGTTGCTACCTGGAAGGGCTGGGGAAAATAAAGGTGGATGACTCAATTCCTGAGGAATCTTCAACCCACTAATGGGTTCAAAAAGTTGGGTACATGTGGGGAAGGTGAGAATGACCCAACACTCCCACAATGCCTAATCATTGGAACCGACCTCCTTTTCAGGTATAAATATTTTAGAATTCATAATTATTATGATAAAATCCATACTACATGCGATAATTAAAATTTGCATTAATAATCAAAATAATGTTCAAAAAAAGCAAATAAAATGGATACACATCCGAGGATGGAAACATGTCCTTACATCATCCAATGTCTAAAGCTAAATAGGACACCCACCAAAAGGTGAAAACATGTCCTTTACATTGATCCAAAAATATGAAATAATTTAAATTACATAAGGTTTAACAAATGAGCGACCTATTAAGTAGAAACATACCTCTTACATTACTAATACCAAAATAAATCAATAACAATAATAAAGAAAATATCCATCCATTCATTCATCATAAATTAAATAAATCAATTATCAAAATTCAAGTAAATCATCCATAAAAACATATAACAAATCATATAATCAAATCTAAAACTAAATAATGCCATAAATATAAAAATTTAGGGTTTATATCATAAATTATGGTTTTGGCATTAGGGTTTCAGAAATTAGGGTTTTGAAATTAAGGTTCAAGGAATTTAGGCTTTAAGAAATTAGGATTTTAGAATTGGGATTTAAGGAAATTTTTGGAATTTAGGTTTTAAGGAATTAGGGTTTTTGGAATTACGGTTTAAGGAATTACGGTTTTGGAATTAGGATTCAAGGAATTAGGGTTTTGAAATTTAGGGTTTAAGGACTTAGGGTTTTGGGAATTTAAGGTTTGGTTTAGGTTTAGTTAGGGTTTTTGGATGTTTAATAACTTTGGTTTAGGTTTTTGGGAATGAAGATATTGGATATCAAGAACTTTGGTTTAGCTTTTGGTATTTGAAATTGGCTTTATATTTATGGGGTTTTAGGCATTTTAATTTAAGGAATTTAGGATTTTGGAATTTTGGTTTAGGAACTTACTTACTGGATTAGGTTTTGTTAAATAGCTTGGAAGCTAGGGTTTCTGGATGTTTAAGATTAGTTTAGGTTTTGAGGATTAAGGTGGATGTTTGAATTATTGGATATTTAAACAAACTATTAAGGCAACTAGTGAAAATTGGGATCAAATCAATTATTCAATAAATAATCCTCCAAATCATTGATTAATTTTTAAACATAAGAAAACTTACTCATTACATGTTGAAACGAATTGCAAATTTGTAGATTAAGCTACTGTAAACTTAATTGAATTTAATAATTAAAGACAAATCATTGTTGTTGATTCCGCCAAAGTTAATGAATTAAAACAAGCCCTCTGCTTCTGCCTGCCTGGATCAATTGAAGTTCTTGGCCGGAAACTGCTTCATTGTTGCTTTCTGTGTTGTTCTTATTAAACCATGTTGGCTGCTCAATTTGTTCTTCGTAATTGTTACTGCCTATTTAAATGTTAAGCTTTAGTATTTATAGGCATAATTAGGTTTAACTAAAAACCTAAAAACTTGATTCGACCGTTTAAATGAAATCCATCTTAATTATGGAATTGATATATTAGATTAGGACCAGATTAACTGGACCATGGCAAATTGGAAATTGCCAATTCACCATGGATGGGTGCCATGGTCACCCTACCATGGCGAATTGACAAGCCAATTTGCCATTGTTGGCTACTCATGGCGAATTGGCTTACCAATTCTCCATGGTTTGCCTCCCATCATTATGTTTTACTGTTTTGTCTGGTCCAGCTCATTTTATGCTTTAAAATTTGATTCATGACTAGAACTAGGTTTAGGGTTTCAAAAAGCAAACATTTTATTTTTCGGACTAGGTTTAGGGTTTTAAATCAAACCAACTTATTTTAGGTCGAACTTGATTTATAAAAGCTATAAACTAGGTTTAAACCTTAATAAATCAGATCAACTTATTTTAAGGCCTTGTAGAACCAAACCGACACATAAAAAGCTATAAACTAGGTCTAAGATTTTTGGAATCAGATCAAATATTGTTTGGCCTTTGTTAATTAGGATCGAACTAGCTTAGGACCAAAAATACTACCACAACACTTCTCAATTTCTCCATATTTTCTCAAACATTTATACATATACATATATATTTATTAAAACACATATAAACCCACATTATATAATTTATCCAAAATATTCTTTATAATTTACGATAAATACTTTTAAAAAATAACATAATGTACATAATATAAAAATGTGCTGTATAATATAAAATATATACATGCCGGTAGTGTCTCTGATAGTGTCTCTAAAAAGCTACTCTATAATCCACTCAAGTCTAGACCCCACCCTGTCTAGAAGAACTCTCCAGCTCAATCGAATCACCCCTGTCACCTGTGTGATGAATCACAATCGTGCTAAGCTAAAAGCCTAGCGGTATAAACTTTGATAACAATAAAACTTAAATACAATGGCAATGCATAATACATTTGTATGCCATGTCACAATGTGGCATCTAAGCTCACTTTTAAACATATTCTTTCATCATTTACTAATAAACATAAACACATGCACAAGCATAGGCCCAAATAATCTAATACATTATTCGAATTCCAGCGTTATTATTTTGGTCCAAATTGACACCAAGTGTCTAGCCCCTAAGGTAAATCAAAGTAATGCTCAAAAGCTAGCCCCGAAGGCAAATCATATCACAGTGAAGCCAAGTGTCTAGCCCCGAAGGCAAATCATATCAAAGTGACACATAGCATCTAGCCTCAATGGAAAATAATGAAGGTAACCTCATAGGCATGCCACCAAATACAGAATTCTGAAAGTTGAATAACATACTAGGCACATAAATAATTTATAATTAACTTTTTCTCATTTTTTCATATCAATTAGGCACATTGCTTCATTTTCACATTTTTTGTCACATTCCATCATTTCATTTTTTTTTCTCATTCATATCAATCTAATTTCATTTTAATTCATCATTTCATCAAAATATATCACATTTCACATCAAAATCACATTACCCAAATAGTTTGGGTCATTTTCACTTAATTCACATAATTCACATTTTATGCAATTTAGCCATTGCCAATGGCTTCTCACAATGCATATAATGCATACACAACAAGTCACATATCACAGCACATTATTCATGCATGTTCAATGTATCAAGTGGTTTAACACATTTTCCAATAAAAATATGTTAAGCCCAAATTTATGACAACATAACCAATTCATGAAAAGTTTGTACTTACCTTAGGAAGCAATCAAAAGCAAGCTATAAAACTCCCTCCAACCTTCTCTTCCAAGTTGCCCTTCAACACTAGGGTTGGGCAAACTACTACCTCTCAATACCTATACACAATGTGATCAAATACAATCATTTAGTATCACTTTTTAAGGTATTTCCAACCTTAAACCTTAATTAAACATCATTCCAAACAAAACCTCAAAGTTAAGCCCCAACCTTACTTTAACTTTGGAAAACCATATTAAGTCATAGAAATTGGTGCTTTAAGTTTATTTATATCATTACAAGCATATTTTAACATGTTTAAACCAATTACCTTAATTAAATACATACCTTAGTACAAAACTCTAAAATGGCATAACCTTCACCATTGAAGGTTTTCCATTCCAACTCAATCCAATTATCAATCCAAGATTATTTCCATCACTAATATCCTTAAACAACATGCTTTAAAAATTAAAATCAAATAATTAACTATACTTTGAAAATTCACTTTTTCAAAACCCAAAATCAACACTACATCATCCAAACTCTATCCAAACTTAACCAAATTCAACATTTGACTTTAAAATCCTTGTTCATGCATCAAAACAACACATTTAGAAACAAATTGCACAATTAAAACCCATGATTTCACAAACCCAAAAATTACATAACCCTAAATTCTCTCTCTTCACCAAACTCAACTTAAATTCAACCATCTCTTCAATCCAATATTAAAATCATTATTAGCTACTGAAAAAAACTTCATTTATGCCCCCCATTAAGCAATTATAACATGCTGCTTCAAAACTACAAAGTCAACATAATCAAATCTTTATGAAAATTCAAGGAAAAAGTTGAAAACTTACTATTTTAAGTAGAAAAAACCAAAACTTCACTTAAAACCTTGAAAACCTTTCAATTTTGGAAGATTGGAAGAAGAAAATCTTAAGTTCTATAGTCATGGAGTTTTGGCCAAGAAGGAATGAGGAAGAAGAAGAAGAAGAAGATCAAACATGTTCTCTTTCCATCCACTAACTTATTAACCATGTATATATAATATTATATTATATTTTAAATTAATTAATTATTTATTTATTTAATAAAATTCAAAATTTAAGTCTTCCATACAAAAGTAAATTATTTTAAAATTATTTAAATAACTTTCAATTTTCAAAGTATTATTACAAAAATGCCACTTGACTTTGACTTTTCTTTTAAAAGAATTGACTTTTTGTTGACTTTTTTGTACGTTGTGTATATTTCATGTATGTTTCAGATATACCTTCCAATTTTTTATTTAAAATCTTTTTATTTTTTATTTAAATTATTTATTTAATTTATCTAATTTAATTTTAATTTATTTTATTTAATTTTTAAAAATTAAGGATATTACATGCAATTATACCTCATTTATCAAAAGTTTATACATGCCTTAATAAACACTCAAATGCAAGCTAAGAAACTCCCATAAACCTTCACTTTCAAGTTACCCTTCACACTAGGATTGGGCAATTCACCTCTCCTTAATGCCTATACAAAATGTGATCAAATACAATAATTTAATATTACATTTTAAGGCATTACCAACCTTAAACCTTAATTAGACATCACTCTAATCAAAACTCCAAAGTTAAGTCTAACATTGCTTTAACATTGAACTTCCATTATAATCCATTTAAATTAGTGTTTTTAAGTTTATTTATATTATTAAAAACGTAATATTACATGTTTTAATCATTCACATTCAACAAATATACATTCTTTAAACCAAACTCTAAAATGCCATAACCTTCACCAATAAAGCTTCTTCATTCAAACTCATTTCAATTATTAATCCAAGCTTAATTCCATCACTTATATCATTTAATAACATGATTTAAACATTAAAATCAAACAATTAACCATTCTTTGAAAATTCCCTTTCCAAAACCCTAAATCAACACTACCTCATCCAACCTCTATCCAAACTTAACCAAATCCATCATTTGACTTTAAAATTATTGTTTATGCATCAAAACAACACATTTGGAATCAAATTGCACAATCAAAACACATGAACTTAAAATTCCATATGTTCCATAACCCTAAATTCTCTCTCTTCACCCAACTCAACTTAAACTCAATCATTCTTTCAATCCAACTTAAAAATAATTAATAAATGCTCAAAATAACTTCATAGATACCCAATTAAGCAATTAAATCATGCTATCACAATAATCCAACTCAACATATTCATATATCCACGAAATTCCAAGGGAAAAGTTAGAAAACTTACTAATCCAAGAGGAAATCACTAAAACTTCACTTGAAACCTTGAATTCCTTTCAATTTTGGAAGCTTGAAAGAAGAAAAACCTTCTCTTGGACAACCATGGAGGTTTGACCTAGCTTAAGGAAGAAGAAGATGATGAAGACTTTAGATTTTTCTCTTTCTTTCCATTTTCTTTTAAGACAATATATATATATATTATTATATTATATTATATTATATTATTTATTTATTTATTTAATAAAAATCATAAATTACATCTTCCATTCAAAAATAAATTATTTTTAAATTATTTAAATAATTTTTATTTTTCAAAGTATATTTACAAAATTGCCACTTGACTTTAACTTTTCTTTTAAAAATGTTGACTTTTAGTTGACTTTGTATATGTTATATATATTTCATATATTTTTCACATATACATTCCACTTTTTCACATCTAAACCTTCCATTTTCCATTTAAATCATTTATTTAATTTATCCAATTTAATTTTAATTAATTAATTTATTTTTTAAAATTAGGGATGTTACATCATAATTGGGATTAAACTCAAAAGCATTCAGATAGGCAGATGACTTTTTAATTATATTAGGATTGATGAGCTAAAAGTCATCCTAATTAGTACTTAAAAATAAGAAGTTACAATTAATAGAGGGTAGCAATTATGGAGCTGGCTGTGAGGTTTTTATAATTAAAAAAAGCGAGCAATAATGAAACATAGAGCAAAACAAAAGCAAAACCAAAAGAGAGATAATAGCCTAAAGTGATCCTTGGGTCATTGAAGTCTAACAAAAACCACAGATTGATCCAAGCGGTACATCATCTAACTCCAACTTCTATAGGATTGAGGCGATAAACAATAGCTTGGTTCAACGAGTTAGTCTTGGCGGAGCTAACAATGCAGGTTTGATTTTGTTACCTATTTTAAATTAATCATCCTCGCAATTAGTTATTAGATGTTTGGTTTTGATTCCTCTTAAATTGCAATACTTGAGACCCATTTGTATAATTCAATCATCATTTAGCTTTATAGATTCATTAGTATATTCTAAGACATTAAACGATAACCTTAATCTTATATTTAAAACCCTAATTTATATAATAAACCATAGTTTTTATATCAAACCCTAATCATGCATGTTATAATCTTAGTTTGTATCTTAAATCCTAGTCTTGTATGCTCTAATTCTAGCTTAGGGCTAAACTGTAACACCCTTAGACTCTATATATGTACAATATATATTTTCAGCATATGTAAAATATGCATATACGGTATAAAAAAGTCACAGACAAATTTAATAAAAATATTCACATTTCTATTTTAAGATTTCAAATACTAATATATAAAATAAATAGTATATAAATATTCTTTGCTTGTTATAGGAATCCAAAATAAATATTTTATATGAAAATCTCTGGAAAAAATTCGCTAGAGTTTTGTTTGTAATTTGAACGTTCCCAAAATTCAGCAAAACACAACCTGCATAAAGTAAACACTACCAATAAAAATCAATTCACCATTTCACCAATACTTCTCAATTTCTCCATACTTTCTCAAAATACTTATATATAGATATATAAATTAACAATACATATAAAATTCCATCTGAGCAAATTATTCAAAACATTCTTTACAATTTACAGTATATATTTCCAAAAGCATATCATAACATATATAATATCAAAATACCGAAGCACATCTCTTTTTTCACCCGGAGAGTGCTTAGCTATGCCCTTCCTATCCATGAAAACTTGCAGAAATTTGGTATTTCGGGTCCTTCTGTTTGCCCATTGTGCTGCAATGCAGCTGAATCTTTTGATCACATTTTCCTGCTATGTTGTCATGTCCAGAAGATTTGGGAATACTATGAATATTTTTTCACTGAGCTTAGACCATCTCATAGTTCTCTTCGACAGCAACTGATAGCTTGGTGGCTGACTAGTAAGCAAACATCGTTGGCATTCTTCGTCGCTTCATTCCCCAGGTCATTTTATGGCATGTATGGAAGGTATATTGTTCAAAAATGTGGGGAGATGGCAGCTTCTGGGTAGGCATTTTACAGCAGCAGGTTGAAACCTTCATCTTCAATTGGGGAGTTGCAAAATCATCACCTAAGCTAAGTAGGTAGCTTCCTGCTGCTCTAAAAGACCTTATGCCTGCTGGTTTTGGTACTTTGCAGCGGAGACCAGTCCTGGTCAAATGGGTAAAGCCCTCTAGAGCCCGCTTCAAAATGAACATTGATGGTTCATTTTCTACACGTAATGCAGCTGGCGGGTTTGTTATAAGAGACAAGAATGGTGATTTTGTCACTGGCCACGGGTTCCTTCTTGAGGCTGGCAGTCCTTGGCAAGCTGAACTACAAGCATTATATGTGGCAGTTTTCTGGTTTTCAAATGTTTTTAACCGTGAAGTTGAGATTGAAATGGATTCACAAGAGGTTGTTTCTCTGGTTCATGCAGGACATGTTCATATATCTGATTTGAAGCTTCACTTTATTCGTCAATTTATGCTTCACACTGGATCATCACTTTCACATATTTATCGAGAGGCAAACCAAGTTTCTCATAATTTAGCTAACTTGAGTAGGCTTAATGCATGTAATTTTTGTTTCCGCACCTTTGCTTCCCTACCTTCTCTTATTAAAGGTTTGGTGAAAACTGAATGTATTGGTTTACCATTTATTCGCATTAAATAAAATTCCCTGGCGGTGACGCCCTCCTTTATATAAAAAATACATTGTAATATCAAATATCTACATGCTGGCAACTGGCTTTGATCTTGATGTACCCAAAAAAAACTCTTCAAGCTCAATAAATGCAAACCAAGACCCGACTAGGTCTAGTAGAACTCTCCAGCTCTACCAAATCATCCATGACACCCGTGCGACGAATTACAATCTTGCTAAGCCAAAGCCTAGTGGTACAAACTTTGATAATAATAATAAAACTCAATGCAATGTCAATGCACAATGTATATAGATGTCACATCATTCTACTTTCATATATTTTTCAAATATTTCATAATCACAACTCATGGCATTATATTGCTCAATTGTATCACAATTCATAATTCACATTAAAGCAAAGACAAGCATAGGCCCAAAAAGGATCTAATATACTATTCAAATTTCAGAGTTACTGCTTTGGTCCATAATGACACCATGTGTCTAGCCCCATAGGCAATATATCCATGGATAATGTAACAGGCCCAGTCTCTTGGACCTCAACCCGGCTAGACTCTTAGGCCCCAGTATCTTGGTCCTCAACCCAGCTAGACTGCTACAGTTTTTGAGGCTTACGACCTAGTCTTTTCACCCCAAAAACATCATATATCAGCTGGCCTGGCTTACGACCCAGTCTTTTTGCTATTCCAGCGCTTAGCCCGTAGGCAATCATAGGCATGCCACCAAATCCATAACTCTGAAAATTAAATAACATACTAGGCACACAATTTATTCATGTTTCTCATTATCAAATTCTTTCATAATTCCTTTATCAAAACTTTTCTCATTTTCTCATGATCAAACTAGGCACATTGCCTTATTATATCATCTTTTTCTCATTTTTTTTTCATTTTTTCATTTTTCTCATTATTAATCTCTTTCTCATTGTCACATATTCAATCTAGGCACATTGCCTTATTTTCACTTTTTTTTTTCTCATTTTTCTCATTTTTCACATCTTTCTCATTTTTCTCACTTTTCTCATTTTTATCAATATCAATTCATTTCATTATTCCACATGTCTCATTTTTGCATTCACAACACATTACCCAATTACTTTGGGTATTTTCACATGATATACATGTTCCAGATTCTACAAAATTTAGCCATTATCAATGGCTTTTCACAATGCATTTAACACATATATGACATTACAAATGTCATAGCACATTATTCATACTCAATCAATGAACCAAGTAACTTAACACATTTTTCAACCAAAATGTGTTAAGCCCAAATGTCATGCAAATATAAACAATATATTCAAAGTTTGCACATACCTCCACTAGCAACCCAAAGCAAGCTTAAAACAACCTCCAATCCTATCCTTCCAACTTGCCCTTCACCACTTGGAAGAAGCAAATCAACCTCCCTCAATGCCTATACCAAATGTGATCATACATAATCATTTAATATCACATTCTAAGGTATTCTTAATATCAAACCATAATTAAACATCACTCTAAACCAAATCTCAAAATTAAGCTTCACCTCACTTTAACTTTGAAAAACCATATCAAGCCATTTAAATTAGTGTTTTAAGTTTATTAATATCATTAGAAACATGTTTTAGCATGTTTAAACCAATTACATTAATTAACCACATGCTTATGCTCAAAACCCTAAAATGGCATAACCTTCACCATTCCAACTCAATCCAATTATCATTTCAATCTTATTTCCACCACTTATATCATTAAATAACATGATTTAAGCATTAAAATCAAACAATTAATCGTTCTTTGAAAATTCACTTTTCCAAAACCCTAAATCAATACTACCATCTTCAAACTCTATCCAAACTTAACTAAATACATCATTTGATTTTAAAATCCTTGTTTATGCATCAAAACAACACATTTGGAACTAATTTGCATAATTAAAACTCATGATTTCAAAAACTCAAATGTTCCATAACCCTAAATTCTCTCTCTTCACCAAACTCAACTTAAATTCAACCATTTCCTAAATCTAACTTTAAAATCATTGTTAATCACTTAAAATAACTTCATCCATATTCAAATAGATAATTAAATCTTAGAACTTCAAAAACCCAAAATACACATATTCAAAATGGAAATCCAAAAAAAAAAAGTGAGTAAACTTACTAATTAAAGAGGAAAACCGAAAAAATCCACTTGAAACTTTGTAGATATTTCAACTAAATGAGTTTGGAAGAAGCAAATCCCTCTCTTGAAGCCATGAAAGTCGGCCTTGAAGGAAAGAAGAAGAAGAAGATGAAAAAAAAATAATTTTCTCTTTCCTCCCACTCACATTTTCAACCTTATATATATTATTATTTTAATATATTTTTATTTATTTATTTATTTAATTAAAACCCCAAAATATTATCTTCCATCAAAAATTATTTATTTTTGAATTATTTTATTAATTTTAAATTTCTAAAAATTTAATTACCAAAATATCCTTTTACTTTGACTTTTCTTTTAAAAAATGTTGACTTTTATATGTTGTATATATTTTACATATATATCACATATATATTCTACTTTTTCATTTAAAATCCGTTCATTTTTCATTTAAAACCATTAATTTAATTTATCCATTTAAATTATAATTTATTTTATTAAATTTCCAAAAATTAGAACTTTTCAAGAAATTTGGGATAAGTAATATTTATCTTATATACACATCAAATACACCTTATATGTGTATTAAATATGTGTATCTTATAATTATGAAATCCTAATTTGCAAAATTAGAAAACCCTAATTTCACAACTAAATCCTAAATTAATGATAAAAACCCTAATTCCACATCAAACCTCAATTTTAGGTTAAAACCCTAGTTGTATTATTTCAAACCCTAATTTTAGGTTAAAACACTAGTTGTATATTTAAAAACCTAGAAAACCCTTGTTAGTCAAACCATTGGCCAAATTTACTCTATTTTTGATCTTAGGCCGTCAAATTGAATAGGAGTAATGATTGTACTAAGTTATAGTTTTTGTAAGAATTTAATTAATAAGCACTTTCCACATAGTCCGGCTAGACCACTGACATGCACGACTGGACTGGTCTAGATCGGAGTAAACATGATCTGAAGTACTAGCATGAGCAGAACAAGATAAGCTCGTAACCAAGCACTAAGCACCTATAGCCTGCGCTTGAGCCTACGTCATTGAACATCAGACAACCAATATCTTATTATGAAAAGCAAGCATAAGCTAAATAGACCGAGTTATTATCGTATAAACCAAGCCTAAACTATCAAGAACGAGGCCAAAGGATGACATGAGCCTGAATACTTGTAGCTCAGACCGAACCTTGGCTATTGAGGGAGAGCTAAAGCAAACTATAGGGACAAGCTCAAAACAGGATGAGACCAAACAACCGTAGCCTAAACCAACCCGAGCCATCAAGAAAGAACTTAAATTGATCAATCTGGAATTAGGTTCAAAGTCCTCAAAATGTCTATAGAAGATCATGGCTAGTGGTACTCTGAAAACTTCAGCATATTGAACCAAGACTGATAAATCCAATAATAGTCCGACCATACCGAGTTCAAGCCAAAAGATCAAAAATTTATAGAGAAGCTCACGGTCTATGGTACTCCTAAAAGCTTAGTGTACTATATATGGACCAACCGAACCATGTTATGGCTCGCCTGTACCAAGGTAGAGCTAAATCCTCAAAACTTCTAGTAGAGATCATGGTTAGTGGCACTTCGAGAATCTTAGCATACCTTAAGTTGACCTACCGGACTATGGTCATACTTACTGGCCTATAGAAAAATCTTTTAAATATTATAGCCATTACTTATCCACTCAATTAGTGGATGCCACGTGTGCTTGCCATTGAAGAATTTTTTATTTTTAGAAATTCAAAGATCACATCGGGAACACAGCTTGTCCGACTGAGCTAAGGCTTAGCTGACTAGACTAATCAGAGTCTGCCAGTGATCCTGCTCAGCACATTAATGATAGTGGGGGATAATGTCCAAACATGTAGGCACCCACTTCAAATGGCTAGTTCAAGTATTAAAGGCTATATATACCTCAAGAAATTTCATTTTTGCATGGGATAACAATTGTAATAGCAAAGACAAACATCTTTTATTTCCTTGCATTAAAATTTACATTTGTATTGATTGTGTGTTAAGTGTGAGCATTAAACACCATTGTAAGTTGAGTGTTGGCCTAGAAACACTTAGGGTTTAGAGTGAGCCTTGAAAAACTCTTATAAGGTTGTGAGAAAAATTCTCAAACCTTGTAAAAGTTTGGTTTGAGCTTATGAAAACACCAAGATAGAGTTGAGCTTGCAAAAACTAAAAATTAGTGGTGCCTTAACAAATTGTTAAGGAAGTGGACGTAGGATCAAGGTAATCTGAACTGCTATAAATCTCTCATGTTCATTCTTCTCTAATTGACTTCTTCTTCATCTTGTTATTCTTGTTGTTTAAGAATTTTAATTTACCATATCAGAGCCTTTAAATTTCAAGAAGCTTAATTCTGAAATTTGATCCACAATGGCAACCATTCCGCTAACAAACACTTCCTCTACCTCAACTTCTACATCCAACTCCATGGCTCCTTCACATGAAAATCTAAATTCCTATCTTAGACCTTATTTTGATGGAACCAATTATTCTTATTGGAAACATAAGATGTATTTGTTCCTTGATAGTGAATGAATTGAGTTTTGGGAATTTGTACAAAGTAAGTGGCAACCTCCTACTCATGAAGTTGATGGTGTTCAAGTTCCTCTTCCTAGAGAAAAATGGTCTAATGACAAGCCAAGTCCTCATTACAAGATCATTTGGGCAGCCTCAATCTTGATGAATTCAATTTCAAGAGAAGAAGGTGAAGAGTTCAACATCTCACTTGTCCATACAGTATTTGGAAAACCCTTAAAAACTATCATGAGGGTACTACTCAAGTGAGGTTCACCAAGACTCAAATGCTTATTCTTGAGTATGAGCTCTTTAAGATGAAGCCCAATGAGAAAATTACTGAAATAACAAATTGGTTGCTTGCCATCATCAATGACCTAAAGAAATATGGCAAAATCTATGATCAAGGTGAGGTCAATAGCAAGATATTAAGGGTACTTAGAGAAAAGAAGAATTTTGAATCTAAGGTTTCTTCAATTGAAGAAGCTCATGACCTTAGCACTCTAAGAACTAATGAGTTTATAGGGAAACTTCTTACCTTTGAATTACACACTGAGAAGGATGATGATCAAAGTGAGAAAGATAGGAGGAAAGCAATAGTTCTCCAAGCCATCAAAGAAGTTGAGAGCTTAGGTGAAGAAGATAGTGATGATGAAGAAGAAATGGCTATGCTATCTAGAAGAATAAGTGAATGAAAGAGAAAGAGAAAACTTCAAGCCAACAAAGGTAAATTTCTTAAGTCCTCTTTCAAATATAAGGAGAAAAGGAATGAAGTAAAATGCTATGAATGTGGAAAAACAAGTCACATTAAATCAAATTGTTTCAAATTGAAAAAATAAGTAAAAATGGGATAAAGAAAAGTAGAAATCTCTCAAAACAATATGGGATGATGAATCCTCAATTGAAGAAAAAGAAGAAGAGGAAGAGCAAGGAATTGCAAATTTGTGTCTCAGGGCTTTTGGAGATGATGATAACACTAATAAGGTACGTACTCAATTCTTGAACTTGAATGCACATAATGAAAATGATAATAGTACTTTAGATGATAGTAATCTAATTGAGCATATGAATCATAAGATAGAAAAAAAAATTTCTAAGATGAATTTTTATAAAGAAAAATACTCTAAGTTAGAAAAAGGACTTTGTCTTTTAAAAAAAATTCTACCTTAGATTTAAAAACTTCAAATGAACAATTGATGAAATTTTTAAATGAAGTTTTAATAAACTCATCTAGTTTGTATGATGTAGTTAAAGAAAATAAGATTTTGAAAGAAGAAATAAGTGAATTAAATAATTCAATTCTGAAATTTCAAAAAGGAAAGGAAGCTTTAGATATACTAATTAGTACTAAAAAATCACCCTCCTTTAAATATGGCTTAGGATTTAATGGCTCAACTATTACTACACTTAATACACCAACATTTATCAAAGCATCTACAACTCAAAATTCTAGTGTTGAAATTGTAAAGAATTTAAATGCATACTCTAGGTCTAAAAATCTAAAGATAATGAAATTGAAAACACAAGGTTCTAGAACTAAGGGTCCAAGAGAAAAGTATGCATACATGTACACAAAGCATAAACATAGGCATAAGAATCACACAATTGTAATAGCTCACATAGCACATTGAATTTTAATAGGAGAATGAAAAAATACAAAACTCTATATCAATGCCATTATTGCATGAAGTTTGGGCATAAAAGTACCTTTTGCTGTATTAGAAAGGCTCTTCTCAACATAGAGGACCCTTATACATCTAACCTCCAAGGACCCAAGTTTATTTGGGTACCTAAAAGAAGATGAATATTATTATCTTGTAGGTAGCCTAAAATCTACTATCAATGAGAGTGTTTGGCTTGTGGATAGTGGATGTTTAAGGCATATGACAGGTAATGCAAAACTCTTTTCAACTCTCACTTACAAATAAGGAGGTAATGTCACTTTTTGGAATAATGCCAAATGTAAATGTGAGCGGGGATTTTCACCCCCACTCCCGTGTGGAATGATTCTTGCGACTTCAGCATTATTAGGCTCAGGGCCTTAGAGAACATGGGCCTAAGCTTAGAGAGAATGGAGTCGCCACCCGGACGAGCTGGGAAAAAGAAAGGGGTGGATAACTCAATTCCTAAGGAATCCCCAACCCCCTATTGGGTTCGGAAAGTTGGGTACATGTGGGGAAGACGAGAAATGGCCCAGCAACCCCACAATGCCCGATTCATTAGAACCGACCTCCTTTTCAGGTCTTAATATTATAGAATTCTTAAATATAATGATATTATTCATACTAAATGCGATAATTAAAAAAAAAGCATCATTGTATTAAAATTAAAATAATTTTCAAACAAAACAAATAAATGGACACCCATCCAAGGATTGAAACATATCCTTACATCGTCCAACATCTAAAACTAAATAGAACACCCACCAAAAGGTTGAAACGTGTCCTTTACATTAATCCCAAAATATAAAAATAATTTAAATTACATAAAAATTAATTAATGACGTACCCAATCATGAAAATATACCTCTTACAATTTTAATAAACAAATAATAATTGAAAAAATATTCATCTATGATAAATTAAATAAACCAAACATCAAAATTAAATAAATCAATCATCAAAACATATAATAAGCTACATAATAGAATCTAAAATTAAATAAAGTAATAAATATATAAATTTTGGGTTTACATCTTAAATTAAGGTTTTTAGAATTTTAATAACTAAATTAGGATTTAAAATAAAGAAAGTTAAACACAAAGACTTATAATACATAAATAAATATTGACCCCTTAGTCGGTTAGCTAGCGGGAGTCAAGGAGGCAGCGCCCCTTGCTGGGTCAGGGGGCCATGCTTCGAAAGATTTTGAAAATTGGTCTTTAAGGTTATAGGTTTTGGTATTGAAAATTAAGATTTTGGGGTTTTAAAAATATATTTTTGTTACTATGATATTTGAGGGTTTAAAGAATAATTTAAACAATTTAAATAAAATAATGAATAAAAAAATAATGAAATGAAAATGAAAATAAATCAATGAAAAATAGTAATCGAATTACTATAATCTTAAAAACAATTTAAATAAAAGATTGCAAACCTCCGTTGTAGGTTCCACCAATATTTAAGCTTGTAAATCTTGGTTGAATTGAGTACAAGACAATATGCCTACTGCCTGTTGGTGTTTGATAGTTGCTCATCTTTTGTTTGATAATGGTTTAGAATTAATTTATTACTCTGTTGCTCTCTTTTGTTGATGAAAAATGCTAGGGTTTATGGGTTGATGAAGTTTGGCTACTCTTCTCCAACTCTCTCAGCTGAAAAAATAATATGAAAATCCCAAGTCTCAAAAGTCCTCTCTGTGTCAAATTGTAAAAATCCAAAATATTGCTAAAGCTCTACCTTTTTCTGTTTGTTTTTTCTGCCCGAAAACACAAGGAAAAACCATAATTCAATTGCTATTGCCTCCAAAATTTTCAGTCCAAAAAAATAGCTAAAAGTCCCTAAATAAAATCTTCTTGTGTTCCGTCCAAAGAAAAAGTCCCTCTCTGCCTCTAGAATTTCAAAAAGTCCAAAGAAAAAATCAAAGTCCCTGAATCCTTCCCTGTGTGTTTTTTTAATCGTTTTATTTATAAGAAAAAAAATCTAATACTAATTGGTTAAGAAAATAAAACTGTTTAGGAAAATATAATTAAAACCGAGTAAAATAATGATTCATCAAAAATTATGCGCGGGCCTGGGCTAGCAAGGCTACTGGGGCGAGCTGCTGCAAGGGGCTGGGCTGCTACGTGCTGCGCTGGCCAAAAACTACATGTTGGGGCGAGCTACCGCTGGGTGAAAATTGCGTGCTGGAGCTAGGCGCTGGGCGAGAATGGCAGCAATTTGCCACAGGCTGCAGTGCTTGCAGCGTATTGCTCGCCGATCCGTCCGATTTTTATTTTTTTATTTTTATTTTATTTTTTATTAAAAACAAATATTATTATATTATTAAAAATAAATAATAAAATAAAATAAATATTAAATATTAAAATAAATAAATAAATAATAAATATTGAAATAAATAATAAATACCATAAAAATTATTTTGGACTATTTTAAAATCTTTGGACTAGACCTGGTAAAAAATGAAGGGTCTATAGTAAAATTAAAGGCATTGGTTCCATTGGCATGCTTGATAAAAACTTGATTGATAATGTATAGCTTGTTAATGGTTTAAAACATAACTTACATAGTGTATCTCAATTGTGCAATAAAGGATATACTGTAAATTTTAATTCTAAATGATGCAAAATTACCTCTTCCAATGGTGAACTTGCATTCAATAGAGTTAGAATTGGTAATAATTAAAAAATTGACTTACATTCCAACAAAGCTTTTGAATGTATAGTTACTATTAGTAATAATGCTTTGCTTTGGCATAAAAGATTAGGACATAATAATATGGATTATTTGCATAGCATTAACAAACAAGAAAGTATAGATGGATCCCTAAAATAAAATTCAATAAAGTTAAAATATGTGAATCTTATCAATTTGGAAAACAACATAAGAGTTCCTTAAAGACCAAAAATGTTGTAAGCACATCTAGACCTTTGGAATTGATTCATTTGTATTTGTGCTTATTGATGACTACTCAAGGTTTAAATGGGTTAATTTCTTAGCTAAAAAGAATGAAGCTTTTAACAATTTTAAAATTTTTGCAAAAGGAGTTCAAAATGAAAAATGTTATATTATCACATCTACTAGAAGTGATCTTGGCAAAGAATTTGAAATAAAAATTTTGAAAATTTTTGCAATGAGCTTAGTATTTCACATAATTTTTTAGCTCCTAAACACCACAACAAAATTGTGTAGGTGAAAGAAAAAATAAAACATTGGTAGAAATGTCTAGAATAATGCTCAATGAGTGCAATTTACCTTCTTACTTTTGGACGAAAGTCGTTAATACTATATGTTATATTTCAAATTGAGTTTGCAAAAGACCTTTAATAAATAAAACTTCTTATGAGCTTTTGAATGGAAGAATACAAAAGATTTCATACTTTAGAGTATTTGGATGCAGATGCTTCATGTTGAATGCCAAAAGATAATCTTGGAAAATTCTCATTCAAATCGGATAAAGACATATTTTTAGGGTACTCATCTTCTAGTAAAGTATATAGGGTATTTAATAGGAGAATACTAGTAGTTGAAGAATTAATGCATGTTATCTTTGATGAATCCTCTAAACTTGATCAAAGGAAAGGTAGTGCTCTTGATGATTTTGTATGTACATTTGAAGAACTTGAGATAAAAATGTTCCAAAGGGCAGTCACAATGATGTAGAATCAATAATGGAACAAGAAGAAGAATCTCAAGAACTATCCAAAGATTTACAATATAAGAAGGATCATCCAAAAGAACTTGTCATTGGTGACACTTCAAAAGGAGTAGCTACTAGATCTAAATTTAGATACTCGGATGCTATATTGCCTTTTTTCTCAAATTGAGCCAAGGACCATTGAGGAGGCTCTTAGTGATGAATATTGGGTGATTTCAATGCAATATGAATTCAACCAATTTGAAAGAAACAAAGTAGGGGAACTTGTTCCTATTCCTAATGACCATCCAATTATTGGTTGCAAATGGGCATATCGGAATAAACTTGATAAAGATGGTCTAATCACTAGAAACAAAGATAGATTGGTTACCAAAGGCTATAACCAAGAGGAAGGCATTGACAATGATAAGACATTTTCCCTCGTTGATAGGCTAAAAATTATTAGAATCTTACTTGAATTTGCTTGTCATATGAATTACAAATTTTTCAAATGGATGTCAAAAGTGCATTTCTAAATGGATTCATAAAAGACGAAGTATATGTTAATCAACCCTCGGTTTTGAAGACTATAACTTTCCAAATCATGTTTTCAAACTTACCAAAGCACTGTATGGATTGAAATAGAATTCAAGAGCTTGGAATGATAGACTTAGTACTTAATTGTTAGAAAATGGTTTTTTAAAGGCAAAGTTGATATAACTCTCTTTGTCAAAAAGAAATTGCATATCATTTTGATTGTGCAAAACTATGTTGATGATATTATATTTGGTGCTACTAATGAATCTTTGTGCAAAGAATTTGCTTCTTGTATGACTAGGGAATTTGAAATAAGCATGATGAGTGAACTCAAATTCTTCATTGGTTTACAAATTAAGCAATTCAAGGATGGGATCTTCATCAACGAATCCAAATACATAAAGAAACATCTCAAAAAGTTTGGCATGGATGGTTGCAATGTAAGCAAAACTCTAATGAGCACCTCATTAGAGCTTGACAAAGATGAAAGTGGTAAAATAATAGATGAGAAGAAATATCGAGGTATTATCAGATCCCTACTTTACTTAACTGCTTCTAGGTTGGATATTATGTATAGCATTTGTTTGTGTGCTAGATTTCAATCATCCCCTAAAGATTCACATTTTTATGTCATTAAAAGAATTCAAAAATACTTGAATGGAATATTACATTTAGGACTTTGGTATCCTAGAAATATATCATTTGACATTTTAGGATTCTCGAATGTGGATTTTGCCAGTAGCCTATTTGATAGAAAAAGCACTAGCATGTCATTTTCTTGGTGATTGCTTAGTTTCTGTGTAATATCCCAAAATGTACCCTAGAAGTATTGGAGTATTTATTGTTATTATTGGATTAAGTATATTTGTATTTAATTGGAAAGAGAAAGGAAGTGAAGAGAGAGTTTATATGTTGTATATATGTGAATATATATAACATATATACAAGTCAAGAGAAAGTCAAAGAATGAAAGTGGAAGAAGATATTTTGTGTTTTGAATTTAATAATAAGGAATTATTTGAGTGGAAGAGATTAAATGGGATTTGTTTAATAATATATTGCTTGGTTGAGAGGGTTTTAAGGAAAAGAGGTTGACTTTGGGTTTTCTTTTCTTCTTTCTTTTCCTTTGCCGCGGGTCATCTTCTTCTCCTTCCTTTGTTTTTGTTTTGGCCGGCTAACAAAGAGACAAGAGAGCAAGATAGAGATTTGTCCTTCCAAGTTCAAGATTGAAGAGAGTTTTCAAGAGATCAAGTGGAAAGTTTAAGAGTTCTTCATCCTTGGTAAGTTCTCTCTTGATTTCTTGTGTTGTTTTGAGTTTATGATTGGGTTTGTGAGTTGGTATGGTGATGGATATATGTGTTTGGGTTGATTATGTTGTGTTTAAGAGTATTGGGTTTAAATGGTTTTGGATTTTGGGGTTGGATTGAAGAAAAGAGTAAGTGGTTGTGTTTAGAGTTTGGAAGATGTTTGTGATTTCGGTTTGATGCATGTGTTGGCTTGTTTTGGTGTTGTTGTAAGTTTGAGATGGTTTTTGGGTATGTTTTGTTAAGTTTGTTTGAGATGGATGTTGGTGGATAGAAGTGATTTGTTGGTTGTGGTGTTGTCTTGGCCGGAATCTGGGTTTTTGGCCTGACACGCCCAGGAGCACGTCCAGGTCCTTAGGCGTGTCGTTAGTTCTGTAAGGCAGTAGTTGTGACACGGCCATTAACACGCCCGTGTTGTTGAGCGTGTCGTAGCTACTGTGCCTTTGGAGGATTTACACGGCCATGAGCACGCTCATGATGTTGGACGTGTCGATGTTTTGTGTGAGGCAGTATATATTACACGCCCAGTGACACGCCCGTGTTGTTGAGCGTGTAATAGCTTCTGTGTTGTGGAGTTAGGGCACGGTCAGGGACACGCCCGTGTGTGTGAGCGTGTCAAGTTTAGAGTTTGCCCTAGTTGATTCTTAACCTTATGATCTTATAAGAGTTTCCTCATTTTGTTGGAATAGGTTGTGGAGAAGGTGATTTACCCTAACTCAAGTGGTGATAGATTCTTGAAAGGTAAGTGCTTAGAGTTTTGTGTAGGTCATGTTTGAAATAAGTTAAAATACATTATTGCATACACTCGTATGATATTGAGAATTGAGACATAATTGATTATATGTGAATGTTGTGATGAGTATGAAAAATATGTGTTGATACCATTAATTATATCCATGTGAATTATGAATTGATAAATGTGATGATGAAATGTAATGTGAAAGATATGATGTTATGAAGAGTTGCTTTGTTGTGATATGAGATCATATGAGATATGAGGCCATGATTGTTGGCTATGGTGATGCAAATGAGAAATGAATTGAGAAAGAAATTTATAAAGAGATAAATGAAAACATTGTGTATCTAATATGTCTATTCAATTTTCAGAGTTCTGTATTTGGCGGCATGCCTATGAATCACTGGATAGGCGAAATGGGAGGCCCGTAAGCCGATTCCAGTTGAAAAATGTGATTATGGAATGATGGTGAAATGGGTGGCCCGTAAACCAATTCCAATTGAAAAATGTGAAGTTTTTGAGGTGAAATGGGTGGTCCGTAAACCTCAAAAACAAGTAACAGTCTAGCCGGGTTGAGGATCTCCTCGATTAGTCGGGTTGATGGTCCAAGAGACTGGGTCTGTTACGCTATCCATGGATAGAGATATGATATATGTTGCCTACGGGGCTAGACACAAGGTGTCAATATGGACCAAAGCAGTAACTCTGAACATTGAATAATATATTAGTATGTCTTGGGCCCGTGTCTGTCTTAATTGTAAATATGATTTATGAATGAAGAAATAATTGAATCATAAGATCTAATGTTCAAATATGAAATGTGATAAGATTATGTATGGTTTATGAAATGCATAATGTTGATATGTGCATTGCATTAGAGCATCATGTTTGTATGAGTTGCATTACTGAGCTTTTAGCTCAGCGCGATTGTGGTTCATCGCGCAAGTAACAGAGTTGAACCCGAGAGTTCTTCGAGACCGAGTGAGAGTAGGCATTGAAGAATTGACTTTTGGACTTAAAGATCAGAGAAGAGCTGCCAATAATGTATATATTTTATATTTGAGTATTTGGATTTTGATGTATGAGTATTTGTAAATATTTGTTTTATTTTCCGCTGCGTCTAAATGAATTTTCTATTTTTTTTTGGTTTTATAAACTCTTTTAAAGATTTTTAATTGGTTTACCTTTTATATGGGTGATGACTTGAATGATTTGAAAACCGTGCATTTCTATATTCAGTATACGTATATTACGATCGTATTAGCATGCTGTGTACGTATACGGGGTATAGGGGTGTTACATTCTGGGTTGAGTAAGAAACAAGCGTCGATTGCTTTATCTACCACAAAAACCAAATATATTGTTGTTATTTTTGTCGCACACAAGATTTATGGATGAAATAATAATTACTAGATTATAACAAAACAGTTGATCTCATTCCTATTAAGTTTGACAATATAAGTGCAATTAATCTATCTAAAAAATCATATTCAACATTCTAGATCAAAACATATAAATATTAGACATCATTTTTTAAGAGACAATGTTAAAAACCAAAATGTGATTTTAGAATTTATTAACCTTTAAAATTAACTTGCTGACATTTTTAGAAAACCATTCAATGAAGAAAGGTTAAATTTCATCAAACAACACATAGGCATGATAGATAGAAGTACTTTGAATTGATGCATATACTCATAAATGCATAAATTTTATATAATCAAAATTCATCATTCACATCTATTTTGGTCATTCAGCAAAGCCACAAATTGAGATTTATACAAAATTTTTTTTATCAGTCCAACCCAAACTATAGCTCAGTTGCTCGGTATTCTTAGTTTCTATCTTTCCCGCTTGAACCAACTAGTGAATTTGATTGCACTATCTTAAATTGAGCATACAGCTTGCACCTATTGTAACACCCCATCTTAGTCTATGTTTATAGACCAAGATGGACTGTTATCTCATGGTGGTTGTGTCTTAATATTTTACTTAGCCAATTTTAAGTGCAGATTTTAAAAAAAATTTGCCATAACCTCCCCTAAAAATGGAGGTCCCAAGTGTCACCAAAACTGATTTTTTTGATTTTTGAAAACAATTTTGATTTCAATCAAACAATCGCAATACTCCTCAAACACTTCTATATTCATCACCCTTATATCCTCCACCAAATCATGCACTAAAACTTTACACTTCTATACTTGCATACATAAGTGCTAAATCCAAATAAGATTTATTAGATTACTAGCAGTGTACGTGTTCTAGCTTTTCAGTATAATACATTTATTTGCTAGATCATACAAGCTTATGTACATGCCATATTGCTACAATCAATCATATCCAAACTCCTACCCAAAATAGTAGTCAAGGCCAGTTGCGCAGGACATGCTGCAATCTCGTCTCCTCATTTAACCTACGAGTTTAGAGGGAAACTAAACTCGCTAAGCAATTGCTTAGTGGGTACTTAAATCATTGCAATAAATAAATAAAATGAAAGAATGATTTGAACATACATTTATATACTTTAAATAATTGAAAGGAATAAATACAAAACACAGAAGGTAAAAAGGCTTGACTGAATAATTTGAAATTAAATCATTTTTCTTGCTTTTATCATTTTGGTTGCTCTACTGGTTTAACAGAACAACAACGAATAAGGCACGAGTCATGATAAATATATCTCGTCATGGTGAGATATTACAGGATGATATGTGTCATGGTGCATATTTCATCATCCTTCATCATAATTCTTGCACATGTGCTAATAGCCAGTGTTCATTGAATCATTGATCATGTCATTGTAATCATTGGCCTTCAGCCGGAATATGATGTCATGTCATGAGCAGTACTGCAATAATAGTATGATGCATCATACCCTTATCTCAAGGGTTCTATCATAACCAAGTAGAGCATAAACAATTTATTAATTAATTTGATCGTGATATTCAATAAGCCATGATTTTTCCATAATGCATGTATTGTCGGAATAGCTTGTCATGATGCCTTTCTGATCATTTCCAATTCTCCTTCATGTCATTTTGTATGATTTAACATCAATCCATATCATAATATTCAAGTTTTAACACATTTACAAAAATGACCAAATGAATAGTGGCGCGGCGCGTAACTCAGTAACACAATGGCGCGTGACAACTAAATGGTAAAATCTGTTTTTACTGCTGAAAATCAGTCAACTTTGGCAACAGTTGTGACCAAGTAAACAAACTTATTTTTGGCTGAATTTTGCAGGAAAACACTTTCATAAGTTAACTAAATGCATGTAAAATTTCATCGGAAAATTCCTTCGTTTTCCCCTTCAACGGACTGTCCAAAATGAAAGCTGCAGAATGGTGCCCAAAAGGAACCATTCGGCCCAAATTTTCAAAACTTGAGGGAAATTCATTTTTTTCTTTCAAAATTGATTTTTAGACTCCTTTTGTGATACCATTGAAGGACTAAGGGTCCCTCTTTCAAAAATCAAACCAAAGGGATGATTAAAAGTTCATCAAAGTTTATGAATAATTGCGCAAATTTAGCTAGTTTGTTTTGTTTTCATTCTTTTCACAATCAATTGATTACAAATGGTTCAAGAGTACTTTTCCACATATTTACCACACATAATGGCGTCATTTCAAAGTAATTTCAAAAGTTCCATAATGCAAAACATATGAATTAATTGAAAAGGCAATGATTTAAGTACCAAACCTTGTTTATTTGCTTTATCCCTTGCTTGTCCTATTATTTCTTCCCTTCTTCTTCTTTATCCCTTTGATTTCCTATAATTTTCATAACTACCATAATAAGAACATTATAAAAACCATATATTCAAGCCTTGATTCTTGCTATCTAAGGCTACTAATTACCATTTATTCATCACTTATACATGTATGGATCATTTAATCTAATTTCTCTTCACTTTATTAACTTTTCCATATTCTTCCCAATCTTTCTTTTGATGATAACTTAAGAAACATCAACTAAATGAATAAATTGATACTAGAATTGAATTCCTTACCCTAAAATTAGGCTTTTCCCTTTGAAAATCCAAGTTGAAAGTGTGAAAAATCTTCCTCTTCTCCTTCTTTGGTGGTTCGGCCTAGCTCTTCTAAAATGGAGGAGTTCTTCTTCTTTTTTTTTTTGTTCATAAATGTTCATTCTCTCCCTTTTATACTTATGATTTTTTATTTATTTAATTAATTTCTTTTTGGAGGGTTAAGATTTAACCACCACAAAAGTGTCTTTAACTAGGATGGTTCCATGTGCCCCTCCTTGGAAAATTACCAAAATGGTCCTTAAATTATCATACATGTCCCACTTGGTGCTTGGGTGAAAGTGAAAAGACCAAAATACCCTTCAATTGAAGGTTTTGCCTTTTCTTCCTAACAGGGTGGTTTTACGACGCGTAAAATGTACCGTTCTCCTCCTTTCAACCTCTAGTTTTCATTTCCGACATTCATTCTTGATTTTGAACTAATTTATAAAAATTACGCTCATGCCCTTGACTTTTGTAAAAATTCCCTTTAGGTCCTTACGTGATTCGGGCCTCCGCTTAGGTTCGTTCTTCAACATCCATCACTGCGGAGTCCTTCCATTTACTTCGGATACCTTTACGTGTCTTGTTTTCCAGTGTATAAATTATTATCAAAGAATGACGAAAATACCCTTGGTCGAGAATCCACTGTATCTCTCAAACTGTGCGTTTTAGGGAAAAATCGTGGCGTTCCACTTCAACCCGATTTTTCTCTACTTTTCATCCTTAGAGTCTGTTATGGGCACTATTAAGGACCTTCAGAACAACTTTTGTTAATTACGGCCACCTCCACAAAACTTTACAATCTTTTCAGTTATGTCCTTTTTGTCCTATAAAGCTTCCTTTCACTTCGTGTTCTTTGGTGATTTCTCGGGATGGCTCCTCTTACTGTACGCGAATGTACTGTACATATGTATAAATTAGGTCATGACATTTCTTCCCCTCTAAAATTTAGGCTTCATCCCGAAGCCGATCGGGTGTAAAATTTAGGCTTCCATCCTCATTATTCCTTCTCTTTCCCAAATTATCTCTTCCATTCTATGGTTCCTTCGCCGCACTTTAACTGGAGGAATTCTCTTATTTCTTAATCCTTTGACTTTTCGTGCTAAAATTTCTATTGGTACTTCTTCATAATTTAGGTCAAATTGGACTCTGATGTTTTGTGTCTTTATATCGTGTGTGAAGTTCAAACAATATTGCCTTATCATTGAAATGTGAAAAACATTATGTATTTTGTTCAATTCTGGTAATAGAGTTAACTGATAGGCTATTGATCTATGTGTTCGATGATCTCGTATAGTCCAATAAGCCTAAGGCTTAACTTACTTTTCTGCTTAAATCTTAATACCTTCTTTCATGGGAAAATCTTAAGAAAAACCTTGTCTTCCACTTAGAGTTCTATGTCCCTTCGTTTCGAGTCCGCATATGATTTTGCTCCTACCTACCCGCACATGATTTTATCTTGTCTTTACTTAATTCCGTCCAACACTCTGGTGTTCCATGTTTTCTTTTGTATAATTCTTTATAGGGCATCACCGTATGCTGAATTAATAGTTGTTGTTATATGAATATTCAATTAAACTCAAATACCTATTCCAGCCACCCTTAAATTCTATAACACATACTCTTAATACGTCCTCCCAAAATTTGGATTACTCTTTCAAATCGTCCATCTGTTTACGGGTGAAAGGCAGTGCAATAATTTGTTTGGGTTTCAGAAGCTGTTTGCGACTTCTTCCATAAATTCATGGTGAACTGTGGACCTCTGCCTAAAATGATAGACGTTGGAATCCTGTGTAATTGTAAAATTTCCTTGGCGTACATTTCCACCAATTTATCTATTGAATAATCCATTTGTAAAAGTAGAAAATGAGCTAACTTAGTTAGGCAGTCAACGATTATCCGAACAACGTCATGCAGGCCTCGTGACATTGGTAGTTCTATGACGAAATCCATAGTGATATGTTCCCATTTCCATACCAGAGTGGGAATTAGTTGTAACAGTCCCGATAGCATTTGATGTTTCGCTTTTGCTTGTTGACATATTAAACATTTGGTCTTAAAATCAACAATATCTCTCTTCATTCTAGGCTACCATTAAAACTTCTTTAGATATTGATACATTTGTAACTCCTGTATGCATTACGTAGAGACTGCTATATGCTTTTCGAAAAAATTTTCTTTCTTATGTCTCCCATTGTTAGTATCATTACTCTATTGTCATAATACAAACTACCATTCTTAGAAATTTAGAATTTTATATCCTTTCCTCCTTGCAATTACTTGGTCCATTTTTTTATTTATTCATTTTCCTTTTGCACTTGATGAATTTCTTTGAAAAGAAACGTAGTTATGCTTGCATTTGTACTACTAGCACTTCTTCTTCCATTGGTCTTAAACTGATCTTTATAGCGCCTAAGGCTGGTATCAATTTTCCACCAAGCGCGTCGGCCACCATGTTAGCTTTTCCTAGATGATAATTTATAACTTAGCTGTTGTTTCCAAAACTTGGGTTTACTTTCCTTACCATAAATTGAGATCCTCTTGGGTTGGCGGAAATTTTAAACTTTTGCGTCTGTATAAATATAACACTTTTCTCCATATAAATCATATCTCCAAATCATGAAAACCAATACGATAACTGTTAATTCCAAACAGTGTGCCAGGTTATTATTATTATTATTTTTCATATGGTTTAAACTTATGCGACTATTTTATCCTTTTGCATAAGCATATAACCTTAACCGATGTGTGAAGCATCACTATATATCACAAAATTCTTTGCTGGACACGGGCCGTATGGGTATTGAAACATTCGTTAACTTTCCTTTAGTTTCTCAAAGTTCCTCTAACATTTATCAGTCCATTGGAGTTTGGCATTCCTTTGAAACAACCTTGTCATTGGGATGATAATAATGGAAAACCCTTTTATAAAACATTAATAGTACCCAGCCAGTCCTAAGAAGATTCTTACTTCTATTACTGTCTTTAGTATTTTCCATTCAAAAATGGCTTTTGTTTTCTTAAGACTTACTTTAATGCCTTATGCTAATATGGTGAGTTCTAAGAATGTCACTTTTTCCAATCAAAACTCGCATTTGTCATGTTTGACGTACAACTGCTTCTCTCGCAACATTTGTAATACTATGCAAAAGTATCAATCGTATTCTTCTTTGTTCCTTAAATAAATGAAGGTGTCATCTATGAATACCATTTACAAATTGGTCAAAGTATGGATGAAAGATATGATTCATTAAATCCATGAATACTACTGACACATTTGTGGGCTCAAAAGGCATTACAAGGAACTTATAACGTCCGTATCGAGTTTAGATGTACTCTTTGGAATGTCTTTTCCTTTGATCCGTAGCTGCTGATATCCCAGTCGGTGATCTATATTTTTTTTTGAAAAGACCTTGGTTCCTTTAAGTTGGTCGAATAAATCATCGATGGACGGTAATGGATATTTATCCTTAATCATAAGCTCATTTAACTACTTATAGTTCACATATGACCTTAAGGATTTATCTTTCTTCTTGAAGAAGAGTGCTGGCATGCCCCATGAAGAAATACTTGGCCGTATAAGACCCTTGTCAAATAGCTCCTATAATTGCGTTTTCATTTCTTTGGGTTCCGCTGGTACCATTCGGTATGAGGCAACCGACACCGGTGCAGTTCCCGGATATACCTTTATAGTGAATCCTACTTTTCTCTTAGGTGATAATTCGGGTAGCTCGTCTAAAGAAACATCGAGAAAAGCACGCATTGTTGATACCTCTTGAATCTTTATCACATTCTTCTTTACTTCCATAGTGCTTACCAAGTGTGCCTCACATCCGTTTGTATGGAACGCCTTGTTGTAACTGCTGTTGTTATGTTGGTTAGGTAATCGGCTCTCTTTCCTACTGCCGTCACTTCCTCCTTGTGGGGAGTATGAAGTGTTACTCTCTTTCTTCTTATAATCGACCACTATTTTATGCCTTGTTAGCCAATCCAATACCAACATTACATCAAAGTCTCGGAATGGTAACTCTATTAAATTTTCTGGAAATGCATTTTCATGTAACTCTATAGAACATTCTTTAATCACTTGTGTGTAACTACCTCGTCTCTTATCGGATTTATAACTAATGTTTCGAACTTAACATATCCTACTGGTAATTCTTCTAAGTTTTCATTGCGTAGGCTTTGGCTGGTGTACTTGAATTGAGCTAGTCAACGCTCTTTGATTGTGCTCTTTGAAAATTTGAATCACTTTCCTTTCCCCCGCTTCGGCCTCGGCCAAAAGCGGTCGTGATTTTTTTCTGTCGGTGCGAGTGCATTCACTTGTCTTTCTGACAGTTTACCCTAACATGATCTGGTGCCCTGCATTCCCAGCATCCATCTGTTAAATACCAGCATTCACTCTTATGTCTTCATCCACAGTGTTTGCATAGAGGAGTAATATATCCTTCAAATATATATTTCTTTCCAATCCTCCAGTAATTTTTCAATTGTTACTTTTTCCTTTTTCCTTTACCTAGTCCTTGGGTTGTTATTACTTTCATTCTTTCCTTTTTAATCTGATTTTAATTCTGCACTTTCTACCTCTTTGGTTCTTAATTTCTCTCTTTCTCTTCTCTCTCTCTTTTTTTTTCCCATCATTTCCTGAATTCATAAATCACATATATCTTCTTCTTATAATTTCTTAATTTTGATGATTACATTGGGGCATTTTCAGGAGGAATCACAATACAGTGTTTTGATTAGGTTTCGTCTAGTTTCTACTCATATGGTCCGTCACCTAACTTATTAAGACTTCATGGGATGGTCACCCATCATCATTGGTCGAGCACGTTTAACTCTGGTTTCCTGCTAAATTTCAACACGACGATGTCGGGTCAGCAGTATCTTCTTAGTGTGTTTACTTCATCTGCTTATGTGAATATTGTACATGGGGTTACTGTACATATTCTCTAGTGGTCGGACATGAGAATTTCTCATATACTTATTTCTGTTCACTCATCTTTGTTATCTAAGTTCTATCTATTTTATCTCTTATCGTCTGGTCTTAACATTTTACGTACTTTTCTTTTATCCTCTTATTCTGTTCCTCTTTTTATTCCATTATTCAAATTTCATTTTCTTATATACATTTTCATTTTTACATTCATATATGCCTATCTAACCTTCTCCTGGAACCCCTTTATAAGGACCCCGGTATACTAGCTACGGATGCCTGGCGCCTTGAACCTCGGCCGGATCCTTGGCTTTGCGATCGCCGGCTTTACTGCGCAAAACTATCTTCACTTCTAAACTTCTTCTCAACTTGTCGAAATCTTCCTAAGCTTTAAGTTTGTACTCTCTTTTGTTGCATACGTTGGTGTCTACTTCTCTAATCTATGTATACCCTCTTAATACCTAAAACTTTCACAACTAATCTTGAAAATTCAAACACGTCCATGACTACGAATTGTACTTTAATTCCATTATTTAATCCTTCCAAAACCTTTGACGTCTTTCTTGCTTTGTTTCTATCATTTTCTTTGCATACTTACTGAGGCGGGTGAACTCTCTATCATACTCAGATACTGTCATTTTTCCTTGCTGTAGATATATAAACTCATTTCTCCTTGCATTTAAGTATGTTTTACCAAGTGTATGTTTCTTCTACCCAGAGGGACATCGCATAAATAAATCTTTTATCTGGCGTGCATCTCAGTTGTTCCAATGCCCTACTGGTATTGTCCAAACAGTACTCAACTTCTTCAAATCCTTCTTCCCTACTAGCCTTAAATTCTTTAGCCCCATATTTCCTTAACTTCTCAATTGGGGACTTCCTTTCTCTTGATCTATAACTCTTTGTGATTCTGCCTCTTGCAACCCTATATCGTATACATATATCGTGATAAGGATTAGCAGCTGGCTTGACTCAACACATTAACTTTCCTATATGGCATGTACGTAATCAATATTAGATTTTCCTTCATCACATGTATCTCATATACTTATGTATTTATAATATTCTTTCTACTATATCGACATTTCGTACCTAAATGATATATGCACTCATTTCTTATCTATTATAGGATATCCCATTTTACATTGGTAATGGCCACTCCCAACATAAAATGTGTATCCTCCTATGTTGAATTTCCCAGGACCGTCTAAACCGGTGCTCTGATACCACTAAATGTAACACCCCATCTTAGCCTATGTTTATAGACCAAGATGGACTGTTATCTCATGGTGGTTGTGTCTTAATATTTTACTTGGCCAATTTTAAGTGCAGATTTTAAAAAAATTTTACCATAACCTCCCCTAAAAATGGAGGTCCCAAGTGTCGCCAAAACTGATTTTTTTATTTTTGAAAACAATTTTGATCTCAATCAAACAATCGCAATACTCCTCAAACACTTCTATATTCATCACCTTTATATCCTCCACCAAATCTTGCACTAAAACTTTCCACTTCTATACTTGCATACATAAGTGCTAAATCCAAATAAGATTTATTAGATTACTAGCAGTGTACGTGTTCTAGCTTTTCAGTATAATACATTTATTTGCTAGATCATACAAGCTTATGTACATGCCATATTGCTACAATCAATCATATCCAAACTCCTACCCAAAGTAGTAGTCAAGGCTAGTTGCGTAGGACATGCTGCAATCTCGTCTCCTCGTTTAACCTACGAGTTTAGAGGGAAACTAAACTCGCTAAGCAATTGCTTAGTGGGTACTTAAATAATTGCAATAAATAAATAAAATGAAAGAATGATTTGAACATACATTTATATACTTTAAATAATTGAAAGGAATAAATACAAAACACAGAAGGTAAAAAGGCTTGACTGAATAATTTGAATTTAAATCATTTTTCTTGCTTTTATTATTTTGGTTGCTCTACTGGTTTAACAGAACATCAAAGGATAAGGCACGGGTCATGATAAATATATCTCATCATGGTGAGATATTACAGGATGATATGCATCATGGTGCATATTTCCATATTCTTCCCAATCTTTCTTTTGATGTTAACTTAAGAAACATCAACTAAATGAATAAATTGATACTAGAATTGAATTCCTTACCCTAAAATTAGGCTTTTCCCTTTGAAAATCCAAGTTGAAAGTGTTAAAAATCTTCCTCTTCTCCTTCTTTGGTGGTTTGGCCTAGCTCTTCTAAAATGGAGGAGTTCTTCTTCTTCTTTTTTTTTTTTGTTCATAAATGTTCATTCTCTCCCTTTTATACTTATGATTTTTGATTTATTTAATTAATTTCATTTTGGAGGGTTAAGATTTAACCACCACAAAAGTGTCTTTAACTAGGATGGTGCCATGTGCCCCTCCTTGGAAAATTACCAAAATGGTCCTTAAATTATCATACATGTCCCACTTGGTTCTTGGGTGAAAGTGAAAAGACCAAAATACCCTTCAATTGAAGGTTTTGCCTTTTCTTCCTAACCGGTTGGTTTTACGACGCGTAAAACGTACCATTCTCCTCCTTTCAACCTCTAGTTTCCATTTTCGACATTCATTCTTGATTTTGAACTAATTTATAAAAAGTACGCTCATGCTCTTGACTTTTGTAAAAATTCCCTTTAGGTCCTTACGTGATTCGGGCCTCCACTTAAGTTCGTTCTTCAACATAGATCACTGCGGAGTCCTTCTGTTTACTTCGGATACCTTTACGTGTCTTGTTTTCCTGTGTATAAATTATTATCACAAGAATGACAAAAATACCCTTGATCGAGAATCCACTGTATCTCTCAAACTGTGCGTTTTCGGGAAAAATCGTGGCGTTCCGCATCGACCCGATTTTTATCTACTTTTCATCCTTAGAGTCTGTTATGGGCACTATTAAGGACCTTCAGAATAACTTTTGTTAATTACGGCCACCTCCACAAAACTTTACAATCTTTTCAGTTAGGTCCTTTTTGTCCTATAGAGCTTCCTTTCACTTCGTGTTCTTTGGTGATTTCTCGGGATGGCTCCTCTTACTATATGCGGATGTACTGTACATGGATGTACTGTACATATGTACAAATTGGGTCATGACACCTATCTTACATTATTTAACCATCCACTCGGATCTTTGTAAGCACGCTCGGTCAATCCAAATTTTGAATTAGTCTGACTTTACTAGCCGAGGTCCGATCATGCAGAGCAAATTTTTTTTATAGCCGTTGGAAAATTTCCAAATAATCTATTTTTGCCCTCCAACAGCTATAAAAATGACTAGTTTTGGACCAAAAAGACTATAAATACTCCCAAAATCAAATTTTACTAATTGACCAATTTCTAAACTATCCAAATACTCATATTTCATCAAATAACTCATAATACATTATATTTAAAATATTTCTCATCAATGGCTCCTAAAGAATCTAAAAAAAAAGCCTTTAGAAAGGAGAAAGGAAAAGGCTTAGCATCATCCTCCACTCCTATGGAAGAAGCAAGAATAAGAACTCATAAACCGAGGCACGTAAATGAAGAAGAGAAGTAAAGGTACAATCTTATCTTAAACAAGAAAGCTGAAACAAATAGAATTCCTTCTCTTTTCTCTGTAGAATATCTTTCCATAGAAAATGAGATTAGAGCTTATCTCTCTAATATTGGGTGGGAAACCTTTGTTTTCTTGAATAGGATTGTTTAAGATGGGAATCATTAACTAAGGAATTTCTTGCAAAATTGTTTGTTGAAAAAAAGGATGTTGAACCATTATGTTACTATGGACTAACATTCAAACTTTTCAATCAACCACACCAGATGGCCTTAGATGATTTTACTTCTATTTGGGGTTTAACACCGAAGGCATTCTTCATTCCTACAACCAAAAAATTTTCAATGAAATTGTTCTAAATTTTTGGAAAAGAAATATCCATTGAAACTGATTTTCACAAACTTTCCAATGTTAAACATCTTGGAACCCTAACCTCTTGGATATTGCATAGAATCAACACCTAAACCATTAATGCTAGGGGTGGAAGCAGTGAAAATGTTACTCTTAAGGATCTATGTAACACTCTTACATACATACACCCCGTATATGTATAATACGCATACAAAATATAAAAGTGACACAAAAATTCCACAATAAAAATTCTCATTTTAATCACAATATTTAATTAATAATTAATAATATATACTTAAGCATTAAATTCTTAAAATATAAATTTATGAGGAAAATCTCTGGAAAAAATTTTGCCAGAGTTTTGTCTGTAATTTCAATATTTTTAAAAATCAAGCATTCAACCTGCATTAGAAAAATACACTCCCAATATAAACAATTTCACAAATCCTCCACTCATAAAAAATCTTTCAGCTCACCGCTTAAAACCTTTTATATTACAATTAAATAATTACTTAAGTAAATGTACAACAACCATTTCAATCTTTAAAATAAATATGAAACCCAAATGTTATGCAGTAATATACATAAACCAAAATATTTAAAATCAACACGTGTATGCAATTGGCACAACTGGTCTTGCAGCACCCTAGATCACCAAGTAACAACCACACTTTAGATTTATCTGCTCTGTAATTCCCTTGCCTACGCGATTACACAACCGTGCTAACCCAAAAGCTTAATAATACATACTAAAACCATACAACAATTTAAATAACATACATGCATACTTTTCAATTCATATTTTATCATCATACTATCAATACATATACTATTATTTTTGCATTATCTTTACCTTATAATTGATATACACACAATTATTCATCACAAATTACTTATTATCCGTCCTCTAATTCTTCAAATATATTTATATATATATATATATGAGTCACACAACATCATCATCATCATAAAATTCATATACAAATATATATATATATATATTTACAACCACACACACATATATTCATCAACACAACATTTGGTAGCCACATTACCAACGTAGCACATTGTTTAACTAAACTTCTTTAATTCATCTCATCATTTCATTGCAATATTAGCAACACTTTATAAAACATGACACCACATCATATGTTGTCCCCACTACTCCCTACACAATAATCAAGTTCTATAACGATTGATTTGATCCACTGTGACACCCAGTGTCTAGTCCATAGGTAAAATCATTTCAATTTCTCGACCTAGCTCTGCTCGGTTCCTCAATCTCATGACCTAGCTCAGCTCAAGTGATGGCCTATCTTTGCTTGGGCTCATCATTATACAATCCCTAACATCACTTTTCCAGAACAAGTTATTATGCAGAGCAATACACATATCGCATAATTATTCATCTCATCAAATCATATTTCTATAATCTCATTTTTATTATCAAGACTTAGCTCTGCTCAAGTCTTTCCACAACTCATTTCTCATCATTTAGCATATTTCTCATTCACATTCCTTCTTAGGAATTTCCATATGTATTGTGATCACATCATTCCATGATCACCATTACATATCTCATAAATCATCACTTACATATTAATTTCACGTCTCAACACATCAGATTATATATATCCCATACTAGCACATATCTCATCAACATACTACAACACATTCATTCGTACATCGTTTATACACATCACAATCTATTACATTGTCATCATTCTCAATCACACATTATCAACATGTCACAACATGCGCACATATTCTTTATCTCATCATTTTCATTCTTATCATATTTTCATATCTTTACCAATTTTCACATATTTCAAAATTCTATATACTATTTATATTTTTTTCACATATTTCACATATTTCACATATTTCTTATTCACATTTTTCTCAATGTTAGCTATTTTCCACATGTCTTTGCATTATCTATCACAGTATGCATTTTCATATATTTAAACATATTTTATCATTTTCCATATTCCTTAATTATTTTTCCAAGTTTCCTATTCATATAAAATATGTTACTTAACCACATTCACTATGTGGTCAATTTCCTCATTTTATTCCATTCTTCACATTTTCATATTTATTTCCCCATTTCCATTATATTTAGCATAATATACATTTTTCACATCTTATGTACATCACAATTGCATTAGCCAAAATGCAATGGCTTAGTATTTCATATTCCATATTTTTAACTCACTTTTAAATGGTACAATACCATACATCATATCAAAACAAATATCAATATGGCATAACACATTCACAAAATCAGAATGTGTTATGCCAACTTAAATGCAATCCAAGAATAATTCATTAGATTATATACTAACCTTGGAAATGCTAACTCCAAGTCCAATTCACTCTTTCAACACCAACTTCACAAATGTCATTCTTCACTTTAATTTTACCATTTCACCTTCCTTAATCCTAAACCACATTATAAGCAAAAATGTTCCATTAGGAACACATTCCTTGTCATTTTAATCAACCAAACATAAATTATATTTATTCTACCCAAAATTGCTCCAAAACCCTGATTTTCCTCACTTTCTACCTTATTTAAACTTCAACATTTAAAATTCATTTCCATCATTTTACCATGGAATCATCATTTATATATCAATATAAAATCATTACAAACCATTTTAGCAATTATTGAAATCTCTTATAAAAAATCAAATTTAACATAATATTTCCATAACCCTAACTTCATCCTAACTTACCCGTCTTAAATTTTCAACCATCAAATCACCATACATATATTAAAAGAACACTAAAATTATCCATTACCATAATTATAACTATCCATATTAGAAACCCTAATTACACATTACCAAACCCTACTCCCATCATTTATGATCATTTCAAACAATCAACCAATAATTCATCATTTACTCATTATTTCAACATCATTTCTATCTATTTTAACAATTTAGAATCACTTTCTCTCTCTACCCAAATCTTACATAACCTTCAAACTAAAGAAAACAACTTGAAAGAGAAAATACTTACTTGAATCCATAGTAAATCTTCAAAATCACCTTAATTCCTTTGAATTCTTTAAGAAATTTGGTATAACAAATAATGGAGCTCTTCACTTCCCTTGGTTGTGATGGGCAAACCTGATGGAGAAGAAGAACAAGAAGACCCTTTTTTTGTGTCACTCTTCACTTATTAACCATATATAATAATATAATTAATTATTTAGTTATTTTACTTTTAATAACAACCACTTATTTTTCTCTCTTCTTTTGACTTTCTTTTCCTTTATTTATTTATTTAACAACTTTCCATTCATAATTATACATATATAATAATTAAATAAATAAATTCCCACTAATCACATTTCTTCCTTCTTTGACTTTCTTTTTTTCCTATTATTATTATTATTATTATTATTATTATTATTATTATTATTATTATTATTATTATTATTATCCACTTTTCCAACACCAAATTATACCTTACATATATGTGATGTATATGTATATGCCTTATATATGTTACTTATATTTTATATATACCATTATATACATATTAATGTAATGTATATAGTATGTATATGTAATGTATATTTAATGAATATAAATACCCATATACACTAATAATTTATATTGTATATACACATTAAATATACCTTATATGTATATTGAATATACCATGTATGTAATATATATATATATATATATATATCCAACATATACAATTAATATACAATATGTATACACTAGGTACACATTATGTATATACAACTTTTATACCTCTAAATACTTATTTAATTTCTCCAAAATCACGAATATAATAATCTTGTCTTCCTTTATTTTCAATCAAAGGAGAACAAATTCAAACCATAAAGTTCTTAATTGACTCATTTCTTATACTTAGAAATAAATCATTCAAAACTATCATGGTCACCTCCTACATTACTTAAATTACTAAATATGTAGGTGCACTCACTCCTACAAATAGAGTCACTCTCTCCAATCCCCTTGACCCATCTAAAAATCCAATAAACATTCAATATTTGAAATACTCAAATGTATAATTGAAGTTGATGGAATATACCATTATGCCTTTGGAGCATAAAGTATTAGAGCTCAACAAAGAAAAATACCAAGACTTGTTGATGAAAGGCAAGAGTCTTTCCAAGTCAAAATTCTTAGACCTCAAACTCCTAGAGGCCAAAGATCTATCTTCTCCATTCTTCAAGAAATTTAACGACATATCTCTTCTCAAACCATTGAGGTTGATACCATCTCAAATAGACTCTCCCATCTTCAGATGGACATTATGGTGCTATGCGATTTCCTCAATGTAAGATTTGGGATGAAAATGAAGAGGAAGATGAAGAAGCCACCCTTGGAGAAGGACAAGTTCAAAGAGGAATGAAAGAAGAAGAAGAAGGGGACAAAGATTAGGAAGATAGAAATAGCAATGGAAATGATGATGGTGAGTTTGACACCCCTCCTTACTCTCCTCTACTTTGATCTTATTTAATTCTTTCCTTGTATTAATGTGCGATCTCTTAATTTTGTTAGCTTTAACTTAAAAAAATGACCATACATGCATGGTTTGTTTGTCTTGAATAAAAGTACTTTACTTTCTTATTTTTTTTCCTTTTTTGTATGTCAAAGGGGGAGAATTTGAATAAACTATAGCATATGTTAATGGGGAGCATTTGTAAAGCTTAAATAAGTAACATTTGAAATCCTATTATCAATTAAATTTAATTGACAAATTTAAAAAGGGGTAGATTGTAAGCCAAACCCTTGGCCAAATTTACTTTATTTTGATCTTAGGCAATCAAATTGAATAGGACTAATGTAACACCCCCGTACCCCATATACGCACACCGTATAAACCCACACAACACGCGAAATATGTATACCGGATAAAGGGGTGCCACGGTTCATTTTAAACAACCCATATAATACTTTAATCTTTATCATATAAGCATCATAAGTCAGTACAAAAAAAAAACTTAAAAAATTTAAACTATATTATAATTAATAATAGAGAAAATATTTCTTCGTTAAAATACACATATATATATATAACATTAGTACCCAAAAACTTATCTAAAACAGTCTGTTCAAAACATTTGCTAATTAAGCAGCGGAAAATACATATGTTTACATCAAAATCAATAAGTACAAAAATATGAAGTTTATACATGCTGGTAGTTCGTCTTGATGTCCACAACTACATCTAATCTCAAGCCTAGACTCGACTCGGTCTAGACGAGCTCTCCAGCACAACCGGATCTACCCTGTCACCTGCGCGATGAACCACAATCGTGCTAAGCAGAAAGCTTAGTGGTACAAACTTTGATTCCATATAAATCAATGTGATGCTCATGCACAATATATATATATATGAATATATCAATTCATTGCATTATATCTCAACATATTAATCATTTGCATCATATTTCATAATTCACATTAAAGCAAAGACAAGCATGGGCCCAAAATGAAACTAATATGCTATTCAAAGTTCAGAGTTACTGCATTGTTCCATAATCACATTCATCAAGCCCATAGGCGATATATATATATCCATGGATAATGTAATAGACCCAGTCTCTTGGACCTCAACCCGGCTAGACCCTAGGGCCCCAGTATCTTGGTCCTCAACCTGACTAGACTGTTACAGTTTTTGAGGCTTACGACCCAGTTTTTCACCTTAAAAACATCACATTTCACATTTTTCAGCTGGACTCGGCTTACGACCCGATCTTTTCACCTGCCCAGCGATTGCTGCCAAACCCAGAACTCTGAAAATTGAATAACATACTAGGCACACAATTAATTCATTTATCTCATTATCAATTTCTTTCACAATTCATTTTTCATTTTATTTCTCATAATCAAATTAGGCGGATTGCCCTAATATATCATCTTTTCTCATTCTTCTATTTAATCTCAATATCGATTGGTTACATTATGTTTTCACATCTAATATCACATATTTCCACAATTCTTTTCATATAAAATACTCAATTGCATTGATACATCAACATAATTCACATTATGCATATCATAACATATAACTCATTCATCAACAATGTATCAAGTAACTTAACACATTTCTCAACTAAATGTGTTAAGTCCCAATGTCATATAAATGTATGCAATCAATCAAAGTTTGCACTTACCTCTAAGAGCAGCAACACCACTCTATCAACTCCTCTTCCAAGATAACTCTCAACACTTGAATAAAGGTAGCTCAACTCTCTTCAAAACCTAATCCAAAGGTGATCATACACACTCACTTAGAGATACACAAGAAGAAAATAAGAAAGAGAACTATCTAGGGAAAACTCTACACTTGACACTCTCAACAACACGGGCGTGTCCCTGACCATGCCTAAAACCCACAACACAGAAGCTTTGACACGCTCAGTGACATGGGCATGTCACTGGCCTTGTCAATCCTCCAACAACACAGTAGCTATGACACGCTCAGTGACATGGGTGTGTCAATGCTACAACAACACAGTAGCTATGATACGCTTAGTGACATGGGCGTGTCACTGCTCATGTCGCCAACCTAGAATACAGAACCAACGACACGCCCAATGACATGGTCGTGCTCCTGACCGTGTCAGGTCAAAAACCCAGAAATCGACACCAACAAAGCCACAACCAACAATTATCTTCCAATAGCCATATCAACAACACATAACTCAACCAAAACCATCAACAACTCAAAAATTCTTGAGTAAACCTTAAAACAACTCAATTACAAACATCAAACACAAACACCACCATATTTACAACTCAAAAATCGCACAATCCACACACTTGTCTCTTTCACCAAACTCATCCCTTTTCTCTCTTCAATCCAACCCCAAAATCAAAGTTAACAAAACAACAGAACCCTCAAATATACCAAAACAACCATCCAACAAACCCAAGAACACAAACTCAAAAGAAAACCAAGAAACAAGTTGGAAACTTACCAAAAGTGAAGAAAATTCTTAAAACTCCAACTTGATCTCTTGAAAACCTTCAATCTTTTGAGCTTGGAAGCAACAAAACCTCTTTTCCTTTGGTTGCTAAGGGTGGCCAGCCAAAGAGAAGAAAAGAAGAAGATGAAGATGAACGAAGAAGAAGAAAGAAAGAAACAAAGAAAGAGAGAAAGAAAGTCAACCACTACAACTGCTCTCTCCTCAAAACACTCTGAACTAAGCAATAAAACAATATAATATTAAATCCACTACATCATCTTCCACTAACATTAAACAAATCCATTTAATTAATCAACATATCTCTTTTGATTTATAAAGCCCATTGACTTGTATATATTGTTTTTATCTCCATATACATAACATATACACTTTAAATTATTTAATCCAATACAATAATTAACACTTCAAAATTTTAGGGTATAGTTTGGGATATTATAATTCTCCCCCTCTACAAAATAATTTCATCCTCAAAATTACATGTTCTCAAGTCTTTAATAATTGAGGATGCTGATCTCGCATTGCTTGCTCACTCTTCCAAAATAGTATTTCTCAGTCTTGCATCATTAGGAGCACACAATCTATCTTTGTACCAAAGACTGCCATCACCTCTTACATGGAAATCTCAGTTCTCTCCTTTTCGGCAATCTGACACAACTTTTTGAATTTTTTCATCAGCCAATTGAGCCTCTTTAATCTGATCCAAGAACACCGGTCTCAACTGCAAATGAGCTAACAAAGCACCATCATCACAAGACTCAAAACTAGCATGCAACGCTCTCAATTCAATAAGCAAAAAGAGCGAATAAGTAGTCAAACCTGCCAAAGACTTCTGACTCAAGGCATCAGCAACAACATTTGCCTTACCAGGATGATAATCAATCAAACAGTCATAGTCTTTGATTAACTCCAACCGTCTCTGCTGAAGATTCAGCTCTCTCTGAACACCCAAGTATTTTAAACTCTTAAGATCCATATAGATGAAACACTTCTCCCCATATAAGTAGTGTCACCAAATCTTCAAAACAAACACTATGGCTGCTAACTCAAAATCATGTGTCGGGTAATTCAACTCATTTGACTTCAACTGCCGAGAAGCATAAGCTATAACTCTCCCTTCTTGCATCAAAACACATCCTAAACCATTATGTGAAGCATCAGTGTAAATCACATATGATTTATCTTCCACAGGCAAGGTAAGAACAGGAGCTTGAGTCAACATCTCTTTCAACTGCTCAAAGCTTGCTTGACACTGATCTGTCCACACAAATCTAATTCCCTTCCGAAGCAATCTGTGAGTGGAGTAGCTATCCAAGAAAAACCCTTCGCAAACCGTCGATAATAGCCTGCCAAACCTAGAAAACTTCTAACTTTAGTCACTGACTTAGATGGACTCCAATTCAAAATGGCTTCAACTTTACTCGGATCAACTCTAATACCATCTGCTGAAACCACATGACCCAGAAAAGTCACTTGATCAAGCCAAAACTCACACTTCGACAGCTTAGCATACAATTGCTTCTCTCTCAAGGTTTGCAATACAATTCGCAAATGCTCATCATGCTCCTCCATATTACGCTAATACACCAAAATATCATCAATAAAGACCACCACAAACTGATCTAGATAGGGTCTAAACACGCTGTTCATCAAATCCATAAAAGCTGCAGGTGCATTCATCAATCCAAAAGGCATTACCAAAAACTCATAATGCCCATACCTTATGCGGAAAGCTGTCTTAGGAACATCTTCCTCTCTGATTCTCAACTGATGGTACCCTGATCTCAAATCAATCTTGAAGAAAATTGCTACTCCCTTCAACTGATCAAAGAGATCATCTATCCTAGGCAAAGGGTACTTATTCTTGATGGTCACCTTATTCAACTGCCTATAATCAATGCACAATCTTAAAGTACCATCCTTCTTCTTTACAAACAAAATAGGTGCTCCCCACAGAGACACACTAGGATGAACAAACCCTTTATCCAACAACTCCTGAAACTGCACCTTTAACTATCTCAACTCAGCAGGTGCCATTTGATAGGGAGTAATAGAGATGAGAGTGGTACCAGGAAACAAATCGATACCAAACTCAACCTCTCTCTCAGGGGGTATCTCTGGCAACTCCTCGGGAAACACATCTTGGAATTCAGCAACAGTGGGTATACTATCAAGCTGGGAACCCACCACTCTGGTATCTACAACATGAGCAAGATAAGCATCACACCCTTTCTGAATCATCCTCCTAGCTGCAACAGCTGAAACAAACATGGATGCAAGTTGTCTCTGCTCACTAGATACCATAACACTTCTACCATCATCGGTTCTCAGGATAACACACTTATTCTGACAATCTACTACAGCCCCGTGCTTAGACAACCAATCCATGCCTAAGATCAAATCATACTCCTTAAAAGGAATTTCAATCAATTCACTAAGAAACTCCTCATCTTGAACAACCACTGGACTATCTCGGTGCACCTTACTCACCACAACACTATGCCCTAAAGGATTTGTCACCAAAACATCAAATCCTAGGGACTCAGAATGCAATTCAGACATAGGCAAGATGGATGCACTTATATATGAATGAGTAGATCCTGGATCAATGAAAGCAAGAACTGAAATGCCAAATAAAGAGAATGTACCCACAATGACGGCTGAAGCATCCGGCTACCTTTGTATATCATACACTCGCTGAGATGGCCCAGCCTCATCTGGCCTACTACCTCCAGATGTAGAGCCTCCTCTCTGACTGAACTCAGGTCTACCACCTCTACTGAAACCTCTGCCACTTCGACCTCCTCTCACACTAGGTCAAGAAAACTGCAGAATCTATCTGCCTATCCTTCTGCAGCTCTGGACAATCTCTGATGAAATGGTCAGACGATCCGCATATAAAACACACAACTGGTCCACTAATTTTCCAACAAACACCCCCATGTATCCTACCACAATGGATACATGTAGGTGGAGTAGACCTCTGAGCCACTGGGATCGGTGCACTAGCCACAGAAACTATAAGTCTCGGTCTCTGCCTCTGATACTGAACTAACCTACCAGACTGTCTTTGGCTTCTACTAATCCTTGAAATAAAACTTCCTCTGCCTCTCTTCATAGATGAAGACCCTGCCTCAAACTGGGGTCTCCTAACTCTGATCTCTTCCTCAGTAGCAGCTGCTGTAATAGCCTGCGCTTTCTCAACTCTCCGGGCCGCTGCAACAAGCTGGGAAAGATCATTATACCGGGAACCAACAATAATACACATAATAGAGGGCCTCAACCCCTCCTCAAGTCTCCTACACCGGTCTATCTCATCCGAAATAATTCCACCTGCATAATGACTCAACCAGATGAACTCTATCTCATACTCTGTCACCGTCCGGTTATCCTGCCTCATATTCAAAAACTCCATCTTCTTAGCATCCTTATACTCCCTCAGAGTATACTTCTGCTCAAACTCCCACAAAAAAATCACCATAAGACAAAGTAGGTGGATCATCCATGGCATGGGGAACCATCTTCCACCAATCATAAGCATCTTTCTGCAGAAGAGATCTAGCATAATCAAATTTCTCTTCAGGAGTGGCTTTCAACTGGATAAATACCCTCTGAACTCTATCCAACCACTGCTCAGCTACAGCAGGATCTGTAGTACCAAAGAAGTCCTTAGGTCCGAACTTCCTTAATTTATCATACTGCCTCAACGGCACTTGCGGCTGCGGTTGTGGTAGCGGCTGCTGCACTGGAGCCTACCTCAACAAATCTACCACATGCCGTAACCAAACTGGCAGCATCTCATCAGCAACTGGTCTCTCTGGCACAGGGTCAGGTGCCTCACCAGTTAACTCGACCCTAGCTCCATCTCTACCCCCTTCAGGAGCTATAGTCTCAGCACTACCTTCTATAGACTGACGTGACTGAGACGCCATCACTACCTATATCTGTAAACACAACAGAATATACCTCATCAAATATCAGAGACTGCCAATGCCGAAGCATGTATCTTATTCAAAAACCATATTTTAAAATCAAGATTTTCTTTTTCTTATGATTTACCTAGGTTCAGAATCTCAAACCTAGGCTCTATTACCAAAACAGTTGTAACAACCCCGTACCCCATATATGCACACTGCATACACCCACACAACACGCGATATATGTATACCAAATAAAGGGGTGCCATGGTTCATTTTAAACAACCCATATAATACTTTAATCTTTAACATATAAGCATCATAACCCAGTTCGAAAAAAAAAAACTTAAAACATTTACCCTATATTTTAATTAGTAATAGAGAAAATATTTCTTTGTTAAAATACATATATATATATAACATTAGTACCCAAAAACTTATCTAAAACAGTCAGTTCAAAATATTTGTTAATTAAGCAACGGAAAATACATATGTTTACATCAAAATCAATAAGTACAAAAATATGAAGTTTATACATGCTGGCAGTTCGTCTCTGATCTTGATGTCCATAACTACATCTAATCTCAAGCCTAGACTTGACTCAGTCTAGATGAGCTCTCCGGCACAACCGGATCTACCCTGTCACCTGCGCGATGAACCACAATCGCGCTAACCAGAAAGCTTAGTGGTACAAACTTTGATTCCATATAAATCAATGCGATGCTCATGCACAATATATATATATATATATATATAAATATATCAATTCATTGCATTATATCTCAACATATTAATCATTTGCATCATATTTCATAATTCACATTAAAGTAAAGACAAGCATGGGCCCAAAATGAAACTAATATGCTATTCAAAGTTCAGAGTTACTGCTTTGGTCCATAATCACATTCATCAAGCCCGTAGGCGATATATATATCCATGGATAATGTAACAGACCCAGTCTCTTGGACCTCAACCCGGCTAGACCCTAGGGCCCCAGTATCTTGGTCCTCAACCCGACTTGACTATTACAGTTTTTGAGGCTTACGACCCGGTCTTTTCACCTCAAAAACATCACATTTCACATTTTTCAGCTGGGCTCGGCTTATGACCCAGTCTTTTCACCTGCCCAGCGATTCATAGGCATGTCGTCAAACCCAGAACTCTGAAAATTGAATAACATACTAGGCACACAATTAATTCATTTATCTCATTATCGTTTTCTTTCACAAGTCATTTTTCATTTTATTTCTCATAATCAAATTAGACTCATTGCCCTAATATATCATCTTTTCTCATTCTTCTATTTAATTTCAATATCGATTGGTTACATTATGTTTTCACATCTCATATCACATATTTCCACAATTCTTTTCATATACAATACTCAATTGCATTGATACATCAACATAATTCACATTTTGCATATCATAGTATATAACTCATTCATCAACAATGTATCAAGTAACTTAATACATTTCTCAACTAAATGTGTTAAGTCCCAATGTCATATAAATGTATGCAATCAATCAAAGTTTGCACTTACCTCTAAGAGCAGCAACACCACTCTATAAACTCCTCTTCCAAGATAACTCTCAACACTTGAATAAAGGTAGCTCAACTCTCTTCAAAACCTAATCCAAAGGTGATCATACACACTCACTTAGAGATACACAAGAAGAAAATAAGAAAGAGAACTATCTAGGGCAAACTCTACACTTGACACGCTAAACAACATGGGCATGTCCCTAACTATGCCTAAAACCCACAACACAGAAGCTTTGACACGCTCAGTGACATGGGCGTGTCACAGGCCATGTCAATCCTCCAACAACACAGTAGCTATGACACGCTCAGTGACATGGGCGTGTCAATACTACAACAACACAGTAGCTATGACATGCTCAGTGACATGGCGTGTCACTGCTCATGTCGCCAACCTAGAGTACATAACCAATGACACACCCAAAGACATGGCCGTGGTCCTGAGCATGTCAGGCCAAAAACCCTGAAATCGACACCAATAGCCATATCAACAACACATAACTCAACCAAAACCATCAACAACTCAAAAATTCTTGAGTAAACCTTAAAACAACTCAATTACAAACATCAAACACAAACACCACCATATTCACAACTCAAAAATCACACAATCCACATACTTGTCTTTTTCACAAAACTCATCCCTTTTCTCTCTTCAATCCAACCCCAAAATCAAAGTTAACAAAACAACAGAACCCTCAAATATACCAAAACAACCATCCAACAAACCCAAGAACACAAACTCAAAAGAAAACCAAGAAACAAGTTGGAAACTTACCAAAAGTGAAGAAAATCCTTAAAACTCCAACTTGATCTCTTGAAAACCTTCAATCTTTTGAGCTTGGAAGCAACAAAACCTCTTTTCCTTTGGTTGCTAAGGGTGGCCGGCCAAAGAGAAGAAAAGAAGAAGATGAAGATGAACGAAGAAGAAGAAAGAAAGAAACAAAGAAAGAGAGAAAGAAAGTCAACCACTACAACTACTCTCTCCTCAAAACACTCTCCACTGATGCAAGAAAGGATCCCTTGAAGCTAGCAAGTGGACCAATCACTAGGAGAAAGGCAAAGAGATATCATGCTAGTATGGCTTTGCATATTCAAGAAGAGATTTCCAAAGAGCTTCAAGAATTATCATTCAAGAAGATGGAGATAGAGCTTGAAGAAGGCACACCAAAGCTGATTATGATGCTTAGTGTGGAAGCTAAAGGCTAGCTAAAGAAAGGTCCAACGTGCAAGAAAGGTCCATGGGGGTTCATATAAAGCCTTGGGAAGTAATTTAAGGCCCATGGACAGCCCAAATAGTGTGGGGCGTTTCTTATGTTGAAGGAATTAGTTTGGTTGTTTCCATACTTTATATTTTCCTTAGTGGATTAGGATTTTGTTTATATTTTCCTTAGTGGATTAGGATTTTGTTTCCATACTTAATGTTTTCCTTATGCAATTAGGAATGTTTTCCTTATGCAATTAGGAATGTTTTCCTTATGCAATCAGGAATGTTTTCCTTATGCAATCAGGAAAAATGTTTTCCTTATGCAATTAGGAATGTTTTAGTCTTAATTTTCCATAGGCAATTAGGAATTTTGTAACCCTTATTTAAGGGCACTATTAGGCCGAATTTGAGACAACAACAATTAATAAAAAATTTTGAATTCTTCTACAAGTTCTTCTTGTGAATTTTCGTGTGAGAGAGATTAGAGTGGATTCTTTAATTCTTTCTTTGCATCAAGAATTAGGTTTACTTATCAATAAGAGTTGTGGCATTTTCCTTCTTCTTACCAACTAAATCCTTCAATCATAGCGAGTTCACGTCTCTTTATAGGCGTTGGGTTCCTTAGGAGGTGATTATCAAGTTTCAAGGAGTTCTCTACCATTGTTATACATTGGGTTTGCTGCCATCATTGCTAAGGATCCGCATCATCAACCAAGCAATAAAACAATATAATATTAAATCCACTACATCATCTTCCACTAACATTAAACAAATCCATTTAATTAATCAACATTTCTCTTTTGACTTATAAAGCCCATTGACTTGTATATATTGTTTTTATCTCCATATACATAACATATACACTTTAAATTATTTAATCCAATACAACAATTAACACTCCAAAATTTTAGGGTATAGTTTGGGATATTACAACTAATGTTTGTACCAAGTTACAATTTTTGCAGGAATTTAATTAATAAGCACTTTACAAATAGTCCGACCAGACCACTAACATGCATGACCAGACTGGTCTAGATTGCAATAAACATGAGCTGATGTACTAGCACAAGTTGAATAAGATAAGCTTGGAACTAAGCACCAAGCACCTGTAGCTCGAGCTTAGCCTATAACATGGAACACTGGATAGCCAATCTCTTATTGTGAAAAGCAAGCATAAGCTAAATATACCGAGTTGTTACAGCAAAAATGGAGCCTAAACTATCAAGAAAGATCTCAAAGTATGACTTGAGCTCGGACACATGTAGCTTCAACCGAACAATTTCTATTGAGGAAGAGCTAAAGCAAACTACAAGGGACAAGCTCAAAACAAGATGAGACCAAACACCTGCAGCCTGGACCGATCCCGATCCATTAAGGAATAACTTAAATTGATCAATCTGGACTTAGGCTCAAATAATCAAAATGTCTAGAGAAGCTCACGGCCAGTGGTACTCCAAAAACTTTAGCATATTGAACCAAGACTGATAAATCCAAAAATAGTTTGACCATGCCAAGCTCAAGCCAAAAGATCCAAAATTTCTTAAGAAGCTCACAATCTATGGTACTCCCGAAAGCTTAGTATACTATACATGGACCGATTGGACTATGTCATAGACCACTCGTACCAGGGTTGAGCTTAATCCTCAAAACTTCCAATAAAGATCATTGTTAGTGGCACTCTGGGAATCTCAGTATACCTCAAGTCAACCGACCGGACCATTATCATACTGATTGGGCTATAGAAAAAGCTTTTAAAGATTGTAGTCATTAATTATACACTCAATTAATAGACGCCGTGTGTACTAGCCGTTGAAGAAAATTTTTTTAGAAATTTAAAAATCACAACTTGGCCACAGCTCGTCTTACCAGGCTAAGGCCGAGCCAACTGGACTATTTGGTACGGTCCTGATTAAAGAATGCCAAAATAAATTTGATTCGACTTTAAAAGATTTAAACCTAGTTTACAACTTTTAATTAAGTCAGTCTTGTTTTGAAAGGCAAAAATTCAATTATAAAACCCTAAATTAAGTTTTTTCAACCCAAATTAAGAATGCCTAGCTGAGAAAATAAAAAAAATACAATAATAAATTTAGTCGGGGCTGCCTGAGCCATTGTTCATGTCGACCTGGCACACCAGATCAACATGGACCCAACATATTTTAAATTTTAGCCGGCAATTTATTTTTTTAATCAAACTAGGCTTCGGTTGAAGCACGGATGAGCAGATTAGGTTTAGAGTTAAGCGTTGATTTACCTATAAATATATGATTAAAAGGCAGAAGAGGAGGGGCAGCATTGAGTAACTAGAATAAAAAAAATAATATGAAACAATCAATGTTCATCAATAATCAACAAAGGCAGTAATCACTATCTTTAATATTTACTCAGCCAAAACCAATAATTGCAGGCAGTAGCTTGGAATCCAGAAATAATTTGGTGGTACCTTCAAATGCATGTTTGGTTGCCTGAACATAATTTGGTAAAACACACAATAGCTAGGTTTTCATGTCATTTAAACATTTTAATTTTTTGTTTTTTGTTTAATCTGTTTTATATTGCTAAACCCTAATCTACTTTACAAATTCCAAAAGCCATAATATCTTTTATAAATTCAAAACCCTAAAACTATTTCCAACTTATAAAACCCTAATTTATTTTACAATTTACAAAACCCTAAATTGTTTCCAATTTATAAACCCTAAAGCTATTTTTAAAGTTCCAAACCTTAATTTATAAAATATATTTTCCAAAGTCAAAACACCAAAACCAGTTTCCTAATTCCAAAATATCAAAACCCTAATATCCAATGAGCCTAAAACCCTTGAACTCTAATCCAATAAACCCTTAAACCCTAATCTAGTAAACCCTTAAACCCTAATCCAGTAAATCCTAATTCAAACAATTTAATACCCAAACTCTAATCCAATTAATCCAAGCCCTAATTCCAGTAAATCCTAATTTCATAAACAATGATCCAAAAACCTTAATTTCCCAAAAAAAAACTTATTATATAATCCAATATAGAATAAAAGATATTTTTTTATTGATCCAATGTATTAAAGATTAATTTATGAAAATTATCATGCACTGACTTCTAAAGTTTTAAAATGTAACTATTAGTTAAAATGTCTGAGGGAATTATTTGAAAATAATATACCTCATATTTTGATGACCACATGCCCAGAAAAAGAGACTTGACATTCGTGTGTGGAAGTTATAAGGTTGAAAGGTTCATTCCTACTATGTTGAGTTTGATTGTTTGCAACTTGTGCATCCATGCATACATGTATACATGCATACATTTGCATTTCATATCATTGATCCTTTCTAGCTCATAGCCCTAGATTACATTAGTTCAAGAGCCTAGGACAATCTGACATACACTGATGATGTAGAATCCATTAATGACTCAGTCACTTTTTCACCAAAAGCAATGGTACCAGAGCAGATTTAAGAGATGAAAGAACTAAATGGGGCCCTGGCTGAGATCATGAAAAGCCAAATGGCTGCAATGTTTAGGAACACTGTTGAAGCATCTGCTAGTACCAAGAAGTAAAAATAAAAGGAAAAGGCTAAGGTTGGTGAAGTAGCCTTTATTAACGACAAGATGGTTATGGATGATGATGAATACTGGGCTCAATACTTTAAAGATCCTCAAGATAAGATGAAGGAGTCGAAGGTTGTGGAGAAGGAAACTGTTGAAAAGACTAAGACTTCTAATGTGGAAAAGTGATTGCATACATGGAGAAGAAGTTTGAAAAGAAGTTGAAAACCGAAGAGATGTCAGATGTGGATAAGCTGTTTAACCAAGATTATGAGGTCCCTTATGAGTTCAAGATGCCATCATTTGCTAGGTACAATGGAATTGGCAACCCTCATCTTCATGTCAAGCAATACAACACTTCTATGCAGTTTGCTCGAGCTGCCAAGGCTCAAACTCTAATGTACTTCATGCTTTTATTGGATCCGGTTGTGCTAATTTGGTTCAACAACTTAGAGGATAGTGCTCAAAAGAGTTGTGATTTGTTTTATAAGGCCTTCAGCCAACAATATGGGTACAATGCTAAGCTGGAGGTCACTCTGATGGATATTGAGGAGATAAGATAGAAACAGAATGAAAACTTTGTTGACTACATGAAAAGGTGGAGGAATAGGCTGCATTACTCAAGAAGAGGCCCTTGAGTCTGACAAGATCATAATGATAGTGAGAGGTGTCATGCCAAACCTTCATAAGAGACTATATCATACCCTTATCAGAGATTTCAAATATCTTCTTCAAGCTGGCATACACATAAAAGAATGGGAACAAGAGGAGAGCCATTTTCTAGAAGAAAGAATGAGAGGGGGAATTATCAATCTGGCAGCTAGAGTACACAGAATGTAGTAGATGTCAATACAACTAGTTAAGCAAATAGAAGATAGTTTTCAGATCTTGTGAAACCTTTGTCTTGAGTCTTCAATAAGTTGCAAAAGAAAGGGATGTTACAACCATTGGCCCCTCAGCTTTTGCTGAATCTTTTATCGCCAAAATTTGATATTAAAGCCTTTTGTCAATTTCATCATACACAATGACATGAGAAAGACAAATGCCTGAGATTAGAACATATGATCCAAAATTTGATTGACAGTGGAAAGTTGCCTAAACCTAAGAAGCCCAACACCAAAAGGAATCCTTTGCTTGAATTTGGAAGGGTGCCATCGCCATCGACCATGATGACAGAGGGAGGATTTATGGAAAGTTTTGTCTTGTCGTTATTTCAAGATGAGGATAGAGGAATTGTGGATGAGCAGGTGATGAACATTTCCCTTGACATGTCTGAGTAGATGAAGTACCATCGATTATAATTCAACAAACTTCCTTAGGCTGGAATGCTACTAATTTTATTTCTGCTTTCTTTAATACTTTTGGAACACTTATGTTTTTTAAAACTGTTTGAATAAATTATTTTCATTAAATTTTGTTGGTTTTTATTGATTTTGGTGCTCCATAGATGATGAGTCTATCTTGATATTTATAAATTAGTGCCTCTATGTATCATGATCTGAATGACCTTACTAGGTGAGGGAATTATTTTGTTGCATTGAGTTGTGTATGGTTACTTAGAGAGGGTGTGAGTAGGGATTTTCGCCCCACTCCCGGTGGAATGGTTCTTGCGACTTCGACACTTTTTAGGCTCGGGGCCTTAGAGAACACGGACCTAAGTTCGGAGAAAATGGAGTTGCCATCCGAACGGGCAGAAAAAAAAGAAAGGGGTGGATGACTCGATTCCTAAGGAATCCCCAACCCCCTAATGGGTTCGAAAAGTTGGGTACGTGTGAGGAAGGTGAGAAATGGACCAGCACCCCCACAACGCCTGGTTCATTGGAACCGGCCTCCTTTATAGGTCTTAATATTATAAAATTCTTAAATATAATAATATTATCCATATTACACACAACAACTGAAATAAAGCATCGTTATATTAAAATCAAAGCAATGTCCAAGCAAAATAAATAAATGGACACACATCCGAGGATGGAAACATGTCCTTACATCATCCATGTCTAAGCTAAATAGGACACCCACCAAAAAATAGAAACATGTCCTTTGCATTGGTCTAAAATATAAAAGCAATTTAAATTACATAGAACTTGATTAATGAGGTACCCACAAAGGGGAAACATACCTCTTACAACATTTGGAAATCAAAATAAATCGATAGAAATAAATAACCATTCATCATAAATAAATCATTCATCAAAGTTATTAAACATCAATAGAATGTAAACATTCATCCATGATAAACTAAATAAACCAAGTATTGAACTTAAATAAATTAAAGCATATAAAATAAATCAAAGCATATAATGAACTACACAATCAAATATAAGAATAAAGCAAGTAAAAAAATACAAATTAAGGCTACTATTTCTATTTTAGATTCTTTATTTAATATGTTTAGGGTTTTGGAACTTATGTGTAACACCCCCATACTCTATATAAGTACTATACATATACCTGGTATACATACAATACGTATATAAAGTATTAGAATGTCACTTTTCGTTTTACTTTAAAACCCTTTATTCAAGTTCAAGCGATATTACATTAAATTAAAGAACATTTACATAAAATCATTATTCTTATAAAAATACAACATAATTAAAATCACATATGTATGCATCACCTTCTAGTTGGTCTCGAGACACTCTTACCCTTCTCGTGGCATCACAGCTAGACTTCCAGATCAACCGCATAAATACCTGCGCGATTAAACATCCGCGCTAAGCCCGAAAGCTTAGTAGTACAACTAAATAATAAAATACATTTTACCAAAATTATCATACCTCATATGTTTAGCATTATGTTTTAATGTTCTCTTACCACGTTTTCCTTTCTCAATGCATTCTTCATAAGTTCCCACTAATCTCATATACATAAACATATACATTAATTCAACCAATTACCATTCAAAGACCTATTCAACACTTTTACGAAAGCAATTCTCACAAATTCCATATTCATATATATATATATACTTTACACATCATACTTTATTTTTTTATAAAATCATATATCAAGAAAGTCCCTCAAAACATATTCACCTTCAATACATCAATGCACATATTACAAAAGCATACTTCATAACATTATTTTATCCACAATTCATCAAACATGAATCATACTTCCAATAAAGGCAATTGTAGATCTCATTACTCATTTATTTCAACATTTAATATCACATTGACAACAAAGACAAACTCGGGCCCAAACAACATCCTGATATGTTATTCCAAGTTCAGAGTTACTGCTTTGGTCCATAATCATAATCATCAAGCCCGCAGACATCATCTATATATATCTCTATCCATGGATAGTGTAACAGACCCAGTCTCTTGGACCATCAACTCGGCAAATCTCGAGGAGATCCTCAACCCGGCAAGACTGTTACTATAATTCACATTTCACATTTCACATTTATCAAGTAACAGACCTATTCTCTTGGACCATCAACCCGACTAAATCGAGGAGATCCTCAACCCGGCAAGACTGTTACAAACCATATATCTCATAATCACAATTAGCAGAGTGTAACAGACCCAGTCTCTTGGATCTCAATTCGTCTCAAATTAAAGAGATCCTCAACCCGGCAAGACTGTTACCTTTCATTTTATAGACATGCCTCCAAACTCAGAACTCTGAAAATGAATAACATATCAGACACACAATTCATCTATTATTTCATTATCAATTCTCATCATCATCTAGGCAAACATGCCCCACTTAATTCAATTGAATCATCACAGCCAATCACAATGGCTTCATATCACATTATATCTCAAACCACATTTCAAGTTTCATCATTGATATATGCAACATCAATTACATTACTAAACAAACATATCATGAATCAATCATACCATATAGGCATGCTTCAATCATAAAATTAAAGTAATTCATCATCAATGATCTCATGATATTCCACATTATACACAACATGCCATTATTCATATGCATCATCAATCTACATATAGTACAATACAATTCATGAGATTGACAATGCATAAAACCTAACATGGTTCATATAATATCAACGTTATCATCAAATCATATTGATCAATTCAATTCATCACTCAAGTATACATAATCAATGACATTGCATATACTTTTTCATTGATCATTATATCTTCCACATTTCCTATATTATCATTGATATATTCATACATAACAATTTACCTTATTCAAGAACTTAGAATCCTCCATATACATTTGGTTGGATCATTATCATTTTAAGTGTGTTTAGGTACAAAAGACATTTGAAGATCCAACAATGTTTGAAGACCAAATAACAAACACATTTGCAAACACCCTCAAGGGACACGGCCAAGCTTGTGGCCGTGTCTCCCAATATAAACATCCAGTAGCCAACACGCCCAAGGGACACGGCCAAGCTTGTGGCCGTGTCACTCAACACCAATTCAAGCAGTAGCAAACACGGGCAATGGACACGGCCAAGCCAGTGGCCGTGTCTCTCAACACAACAATCCAGTACCAGACACGGGCAAGGGACACGGCCGTGTCTCTCCACAAAAATCTGACAGTAAGAAACACGGGCAGAGGACACGGCTGAGACTGTGACCGTGTCTCCCCCAAAACCAATCCAACACATATAATTTTCCTTGACTTGGCCGTGTCTCTCCTTGCTTTTGGCCGTGTCACTCACAAAATTCAACCCAAACCTAACCAAGCCTCTTCTTTTCTCATTAATTCACAACACAATACCAATACACACCAACCATGCACTAAATTCATTAACACAAGTATTAATAAATGTGTTTTAAGTTTGAATATCATATCAAAACATTAATTAAGGTAGTTTGTTCTTACCTTAAGAATCACTCACAAATCTACACACTTTACCTTCCAAGAACTCTTCACCACTTAGCAATCCACTATCTTCACAACCTAATTCAAATCAAATAATAAGATACATGAATTTCAATACAAATATTTTATGTTTTCAACTCCCTTAAACACAATCATATATCAATTACTCAAATCCCCACTCCTATATTAAATCCTTATTAAACAATTTCAATAATCCTTCATCATCTTCTCAAATAACCATTTGAGTCTATACACATCTTTCAATCTTTCACTATCATCATCTTACCATATTAACTACCTCAAAACTCAACTCAATTAATGAAAATCAACTCAAAGAAATGAATACTTACTTGAATATGTTGCCAAATCTTCATCTCTATCTTCAATTCTCTTAGAATCCTTAAGAACTTTGATGTGAAAAGCAACAAAATCACATCTCTCTCTCTTCTCTCTCTCTCTCTCTCTCTCTCTCTCTCTCTCTCTCTCTCTCTCTCTCTCTCTCTCTCGTCCAAGCAGCAAGAAGAAGACGAAGAAGAAGGAGCAGAAGATGAAAGAAGTTTCTACTTCTTTCCTTCGTTCTTATCATATATATATATATATAATAATAATAATAATAATAATAATAACAATAACAATAACAATAATAATAATAATAATAATAATAATAATAATAACACTTTAAATTTCCACCACATAATCTTTCTTTGACTTTCCTCTTCTCTTCTTTTTTTTGTCCTTATTATTATTATTATTAATTAATTACACAAATATATATATATATATATACCATTCACTTATCCTACACCATTTTATATCCCATGTATATGTCTTATATATATTATATTTATATTTCCCCTATATACATATACATTAAATCCAAATACAACAACAATAACTCCAAAACTCTTAGGGTCTATTCCAGGATATTACATTATGGATTTAAGCTACTGTAAATTTTAAAAGAATTGAAATGGATCAAAGTTTTATAATTTAAGAGGTTGATAAAATTCATTGATTAACCAAATTAGTGTTTGGGAAGTGAAATCATGAAACTAGGGTTTGAATACTTTAAAACATTAGATTATGTGATTATTAGCTATTGACTGTGTTGAATTTTAGGCTTTCTGTGTTTGAATTTTAACATTTAGATTTATAAGGTTTTAGAGTTTAAAGGATTAGGGTTTAGAAAAATTATGGTTTAAGGTTTTAAGGGAATTAGGGTTTAAGAAAACTAGGGTTTACGTATTAGTTTTGAGAGAATTATGGTTTAGGAAAACTTAAGTTTTAGATTAATTGGTTTTGGGTTTACTGTTTACATTTTGAATAATCATAATAATGGAAGTAAAACATAAAGATTTATAATACATAAATAAATAATGACCAGAACCCATACGTCGGTCCTGCTAGCCGATTAGCGGGCGGGGGTTAAGAATTGGCTTATAGGATTGTAGGTTTCGGTGTTAAAAATTAAGATTTTAGGGTTTAAGATTAAAAAAAAATAGGATTTTGAAATTGGAAGAAACTAGTGTTATTTTTAAAAGAATAATACTTACTGTGATTTTGGAAAGAAGGATTAATTAGGGTTTTAGAATTTTAGAATCAATTGATAATTTTATGAAGTTTTATGAAAATAAACAAAATGATTTAAGGTTTATAGGAACAAAAAAGATGTTTTTTTTGGAAAGAAATAGATTTAATTTATGGTTTTGGAAAGTTGGAAGCAGATTAGGTTTTTAGAATTTGAAGAACCAAAAACAACAATTTTAAGATTTTTTTTAAAACAAAGAAACGAATTAAGGTTTTTAAGCTTTAGAAAAGGTAAATTAATGTTCTAGGGTTTTTTGAATCAAAATAAACAGAAATAATAATTTTTAATCTTGAGTGATGAAGCTACTGTAAATTAATGAAACAAATAAAGAAATTCGTACCTTCGTTTGTTGGTTCCACCAAAAATAAAAGACAAGCTTTGCTGCCTTTGATGGATTGAATTGTTTGTTTGCTCTCTCAAAAAAGTACGATTGATTCAAAGTTTTCCTCCTCAGTTTCTGTCTTAATTTCTCCTCCAAAAATCCGATCCCTTTTTGTGTTGTTTTTTGTCTTATTTATGGAAGATTTTTTTTTATTAATTCTAGTTTTTCACGGAATATAACATTAATTATGAAAAGGAAACCAAAACCTAATTGTATTTGGTTTCAGAAAAATTTGCGTCGAAAAAATTTCGCTTGCGAAAAAAAAAAACTGCTGCAAAAAAATTGCGCTGGCAAAAATGCTGCCGCAGGTGGCTGCGGGCTGCGGGCCATTTTGCCGCACGCTGATTTTCGGCGATGATTTTTTCGTCGTCGATTTTTTCGTCTCCGATTTTTATTTTTATTATTTTTTTTGTTTATTTTTATTATTTTTTATTTTTTATTAATAAAAATTAGATACTAAAGCAAATATTATTTAATTAAGATAACAAAAATATTTTTGGACTAATTAAAATATATTGGACAACACAAAAATTATCTTGGACTAATTAAAATATATTGGACCGGATTGGGTCAAAAATTAAGGGTCTGCAGAGGGCTCCTGCATACTTATCTTTGTCTAGGTCCTAGTCAATCTTAGAACATCTTTTGACAAATGTTTGAGGCAAAATTGAACTTTGGTTATTTAAGGGAGAAATGATCTAGGCATTGTTTGGTTAGCCAACAACTAGTATCCACCCATGATAATATCAATCCTTAATTTTTCCCCTTGAGCCTTCATGATATTTTAGCTTGATTTTATTGGCTTGTAAACCATAACAACCGACCCTGAGATGTTGTACTTATGGCAAGTCTGATGATCACTAAGGTACCAAAGACTAAAGAAGATTAAGGAAGAGTGTATAGTCAATATCATAAAGATAATTGAAGTTTACTTGAATTTGACTTAATATCTCAGATCTATCAAGGCACTAAAGGGTCTATCTTCACTGAAATAAGCTCACTTTAATCAAACCCACTCCAATCCACTCAACCATAGTTAGAAGCATAGAATGGTGTAAACAAGATAACTCTCTTGGAGTTATGAAAAATAGTAAAAAAGAGAAAAAGGAAAAAAAGAAAAAAAAATAATGAAGAGGAAAAAAAAGAAAAAAAAAAGATTTGAAAAAATGAAAATAGAGCCCCAAAAGAACAATTTAGAAAGTCAACCAAGTTCTTCTTACCTAAAGCAAGTAGTCGACTCCCACTTAGTTTATGAGGATAGACTGACTTGAATTGGTCCAATCCAACTAGAGTTTCAACAAAAATTAGAGAAAGACAATCTAGTTCATGAGACCCATCACAACTTTTAATATCCCAATGTGTTCCCTAGAAGTTTGGATAAATGTTGTTTGTTTGAATTAAATGTATATATGTTTTTGCAAAGGAAATGATTATGTTAATGGAATGTATATGTTGTATATATGTTAATATATATATAACATATATGTTGGTCAAATGGAGAGTCAAGGTAAGAAGATATTTTTAATTGGGATGTGTGAAATTACTAAAGAGGGCAAGAGTTTTTAAGGAAGTGAGAACAAATAGAAAAGGGCATTTAAGTAATTTTGTTTTGTTAGAATTGCTTGGTGGAGATTTAAAGAAGAAGAGAAGTTGACTTGTATTCATTTTCTTTTCCTCTTCTTCTCTTTTCCATATGTTGGCCGGCCATTCCCAAAGCAAGAGAGCAAAGTGAGATTTGTTTATTCCAAGTTTCAATTTGAAGGAGGAATCAAAAGATTGAGTTGAAGATTTGTGAAATTTCTTCAATATAGGTAAGTACTCTCTTGTTTTCTTTTGTTATTTTTGAAGTTGTGTTTGAAGTGAGTTTTGGGTTTGTTGAGATTGTGATTTGGTGTGTTTGAGATGAGTTTATAAGTGTTGAAATTGATTGTAAATTAACAAGTTAAATTAGTATTTGTTTGGTTTTGGTTTGAAGATGGTAAGTTAAAAGTGATGTTGGTTTCTTTTTAGGGTTTTGAAGTGGAAGGTGATTAAATGTGTTGATGATGTGTTGTTAAGGTGAATATTGTGGTAAACATGTGAAATATATGTTTAGAACATGGATTACATTCATTTGAGTTATGCTATATTGTGTATAATGTAATTGAGTGCAACCAAAGAGGACTTGGACATGTTTAGGGTTTCAATTCATGCTATATTGTCCCATGCCCGTGTTTGTTACTGCCAAAATTGTGTTGAGAGACACGGCCACAAGCTTGGCCGTGTCCCTCAAATGTGTTAGTTAATATTTCTATTTTGTGTTCTTCTTGCATTGTTTTGATTCTCCAAAGGTATTTTTGTACCTAAACCTAAACATAAACACTTTAAACACACTTAAAACAAAGAATGACCTAAACAAATGTATGAGAAAGATCCTAAAGCTATGAATAATGTAAATTGTTATATATATATATATCAATAATGATGTATGAAATGTGAAGGATATGATGAGGTAATTGATTATGTATACTTGAATAAGGAAATAGTATAATATGAATTGAGATATGATATAATATGAGGCCATTGTGGTTGGCTATGATAACTCAAATGTGATGTGAAGCCATTGTGATTGGCTGTGATGATTCAATTGAAAGATATAAGGCATGTTTGCCTAATTGATGATGAGAATTGAGAATGAAATAATAAATGAATTGTGTGGCTAATGTGTTATTCCATTTTCAGAGTTAGTTGTTGGCGGCATGCCTAATTGTAACACTCTCTTGAAGTTTGGTTGGGCTTGATCCTTGAAGCCAAGTTGGGTAGAAGTTTAACATGTTTTACTCCCCTTGAAGCTTGGTTGGGTCTAGTCCTTGAAGCCTAATTGAGATGTTACAACCCTTGAAGCTAGGTTGGGTTGGTTCTTGAAGCCAAGTTGGGTTGAGACTTAGCATGCTTTGTTCCCCTTGAAGCTTGGTTGAACCTAATCCTTGAAGCCTAGTTGGGTATATGATAATGATAAATGTGATAATAAAACCAAAGCATTAACTCTGAAAATTGAATGGCATATTAGTGTGTTTTGGGCCCATGCTTGTCTTTGTATATAATGTGATTCTTGAATGGTGAAATTAATGGAACTATAAAGAGGTAATATGAATGTTGTTATGACATTGAGCAAAGTATGATGTGGAAATGTGATATGCTTATATGTGTATGGGTTATTAAATATAAAGGTGTGATGTTAGTTTTCCACCTATGATGTTATCTTTATGATTAAATGTGTGACATTGCATTGCATTAAAGTATAATGTTAATATACTTTGTACTACTAAGCCGTTGGCTTAGCGCGATAGTGTTTGATCGCACAGGTGACAGAGTTGACCCTGAAATCTCCTCGAGACGAAGTGAGACTAGACGTTGAGGATTTTCTTTTGGGACTTAAAGATCAGAGAAGAGCTGCCAATCATGTATATATTCTATGTTTTGTAAACTTTGATTTATAACATATTTGTAATAACTTCCGCTGTGAATTAATAAATGTGTTTATATATGGTGTCTTTTGGATTTCTTTTAAATGATTGAGATTGTTTTCACTTATTTACAAAGGTATTTGTTGTGTCTTTTTAAACTGTGGCATTTTCTATATTCAGTATACGTATATTACGATCGTTTAAGCATGCTTGGTACGTATACGGGATATAGGGGTGTTACAATTGTTTTGGTATCAGAGCCTAGGTTTGAGATTCTCAACCTAGGTCAAGTGTAAGAAAAAGAATGTTTTGATTTTTAAAAAAAAAGTGAGTTTTTGAATAACATACATGTTTGGTATTGGCAGTCTCTGATCTTTAATTAGAGGTATTCTGTTGTGTTTGCAGATATAGGTTGTGATGGATTCTCACGTACGTCAGTCTGTTAAGGGGAGTGCGGAGAGTGTAGCTCCTGAGGATGGAGCTAGAGTGGATAGTGCTGGGGAGATACCTGCTTCTGGGTCGGGGAGACCAGCTGGTGAGGAGGTTCCACCAATTTGGGTTAGGCATGTGGTTGATTTGTTGAGACAAGCACCAGTGCAACCGCCGCCACCCCCACAGCCTTTGGTATCAATGAGACAGTATGATAAACTAAGGAAGTATGGAGCAGAGGATTTTCTAGGCACTATTGATCCAGCTGTAGCTGAGCAGTGGCTAGATAAAGTACAGAGAATATTTGTTCAGTTACAGGCCACTCAAGAGGAAAAATTTGATTATGCAAGATCATTGTTGCAGAAGGATGCATACGACTGGTGGAAGACAGTGCCCCATGCTATGGATGATCCACCAACATTGTCCTATGCTGATTTTCTAAGAGAGTTTGAATTGAAGTATACTCCAAGGGAGTATAAAGATGTAAAAAAATAGAGTTTCTAAGTTTGAAGCAAGATCACCGGACTGTGACGGAATATGAGCTAGAGTTTATCCGGTTGAGCCAGTATGCTGGGGGTATTATATCTGATGAGATAGATAGATGCAGGAGATTTGATGTAACACCCCCACATCCATTACATGCACACTACAACACCATAATGTAGCATACATGCAATAAACATAGGAATGCTACGGATTTTCTTAACATTCAAAACATTTTATATAATACCATCATCTTTCTCAATATAATTATAAGTAATAAGTAATCAACTTGTAATATAAAACAATTTAGATATATATAAATACATTTAATTAATACGCAGCGGAATTTATAAAATAGATTTACATATATAAAAAAATTTAAATCCATATTTACAAATTTACATATATTTACATTATAAACAATACTTTACAAAATATAAAGAAGTAGTACATGATTGGCAAATCTCTTCTGATCTTTAAGTTCCCAAAATCAACTTTTCAAGGTCTACTCTCACTTGGTCTCAATGAACTCTCGGGTTCAACTCTATTACCTATGCGATCAAACACTATCGCGCTAAGCCAACGGCTTAGTAAGACAAATCATGCTAATGTTGTGTTTTAGTGCAATGCAATGCCACACACCTTATTAATGAAATCAACATCATAGATATAAAGCTAACAACATTATTTTTGCATATCACAAATCAATATCATATAAGCACACCACATTTCAACATCTTTTCACATTCTTCATTAATTAATCAAGTTATCATTCATGACTCACATTAAACAAAGACAAGCATGGGCCCAAAACACACTAATATGTCATTCAATTTTCAGAGTTAATGCTTTGGTTTTGTTATCACATTTATCAATATCATATACCTAACTAGGCTTCAAGGATTAGGTTCAACCAAGCTTCAAGGGGAGCAAAGCATGCTAAGCTTCAACCCAACTTGGCTTCAAGAACCAAACCCAACCTAGCTTCAAGGGTTGTAACATCTCAATTAGGCTTCAAGGATTCAATCCAACCTAACTTCAAGAGATTGTTACTATCATTAGGCATGCCACCAACAACATACTCTGAAAATGGAATAACACATTAGCCACACAATTCATTTATTATTCAATTATCATTTCCATTCTTAATTCTCATCATCATTTAGGCAAACATGCCTTATTTCTTTCAATAGAATCATCATAGCCAATCACAATGGCTTTACATTTTAATTCACAATATAACTCTTCATTAGTCAAGTACACATAACCAAATCCATTACACAACATCACATAGGCATACATGCCTCAATTTACATTATGCAATTTCATCTTTCAAATACACAATCATTTACATCATATCCTTCATTCCATGCATATGGCATCATTGATAAACATATAACACATTACATGTCACAAGAGCCACAATGTGCACCCATAACATTACTCATATACATCAACACTGCAATATCAATTAACTATATGCAACAATACAATATCAATATGAGCAAATGTAGGTTAAATCTCCACATCATATGAATGTATGCAATTATGTACTTTGTACTTACCTCAATCACACTTCACACAACTCTAAACACCTTCCTTCTTCCAAAGTTCTTCACGTCCCAAATTAGGGCAAATCACCTTCTATCAAACCCTAATCCAAAGAATGATACAATCCATCAATTCCAATACCATATAATCACTTAACAACCTTATCTAAGACCTTTAGATTGAAATTAACAATCCCATAACACACATTATAGCCCACGGCCGTGGCCAACTCAACCCCCACGGGCGTGGGGTATAGAACACTTCTGCCCAAAAATGTTCACTTCCTCCCACGGCCATGGCACCAAAAGCCTACCAATCACCACGGCCATGGGCAATCAAGGCCACGGGCGTGGCATCCAGAAGGCTACTGCCCTCGGCCAAATTCCCATTTCCAAGCCCAAAATTCCAACAAACACCAACCACAAGCAACTTTATGAAAATAATGAAGTAAACTCAAGTAAAACATCAATAATCACTTCAAAACCCTAAAACAACATCCACTCTAACACTTCCAACAACAACACCAATCTAACCCCTTCACTTAAAATCAAAAATAACATTTGAAAACACATCACAAACACATTTAATCATCATCTCAACAAACCAAAGTTTATTTCAAACTCCACTTCAAAAGAATAAAGGAAATCAAGAAAAAGAGCTTACCAAAATTGTAGAATTCCACAAATCTTCCACTTAATTCCTTTAATCTCCTTTCAATTTGAGTTTAGAACTTCAAGCACCTCTCTAGCTCTTTCTCTTCTTCAATGGCCGGCCTCTTCAAGAAAAGAAAGAAAAATAACAAGTCAACCACTTCTTCTTCTTTAAATCTCCACCAAGAGATTTTATCCAAGCAATTACTAAAATGCCCTCAACCAATTAATTAACCTTTTGTCTCATATGTACCCATTATAGTCACTACACATGTCACACAAAAATATCCTCTTGCATTGACTCCCCCCTTGACTTATGTATATGTTAATTATACAACCATATAAACAACATATACACTTCTCTCTACACCCTCTTTTCTTTCCCAAAACACATATACATAACCATTCTCTTCTCAATTTCTTTTCTCTTGCAATTTGACACATATATATTCAATCCAATTTATAACAACAACAACAATAACAACAACATCAATAACATAATCAAGACTTCTAGGGCATATATGAGGATATTACAATTCTCCCCCTCTAAAAAGAAATTTCGTCCTCGAAATTACCTGGTATTAACTCTGAAACAACTGAGGATATTGCTCTCGCATCGTTTGTTCACTTTCCCAAGTTGCTTCTTCTTTCCCATGATTCTTCCATAGAACCTTCACCAATAGCACTTTCTTGTTTCTCAACTCTTTCACTTCCCGTGCCAAGATAGCAACTGGTTCCTCTTCATATGACATATCTGGACTCACTTCAATTGATTCAATTGACAACACATGAGATGGATCCGATCTGTACTTCCTCAACATAGAAACATGGAATACATTATGAATACGATCCAACTCAGGTGGTAAAGCAAGTCGATACGCAACTGGCCCAACTCTTTCCAACACTTCATACGGTCCAATGAAACGAGGACTCAATTTCCCTTTCCGACCGAACTTCAATATCTTCTTCCAAGGAGATACCTTCAAGAATACCTTATCTCCAACATCAAACTCTATGTCTCTCCTTTTCAGATCTGCATAAGACTTCTGTCAGTCTGAAGCTGCTTTCAACCTGCCTCGAATCAACTTCACTTTCTCTTCAGTTTCTTGAATCACATCAGGACCAATCATCTTATTTTCACCAATTTCAATCCAACAAAGAGGTGTCCTACACCGTCTGCCATACAATGCTTCAAATGGTGCCATACCAATGCTAGATTGGTGACTGTTGTTGTAAGCAAACTCCACAAGAGGTAGAAATCTGTCCCAACTTCCAGAGAAATCGATGACACAGCTCCTCAACATGTCCTCAATAACCTGTATCACCCTCTCTGACTGTCCATCCATTTGTGGATGAAAAGCAGTGCTGAAGTGTAATCGAGAACCCAAAGCACTATGCAAACTCTTCCAAAATCTTGAAGTAAACCGAGGATCTCGATCAGACACTATAGAAGTTGGAACACCATGCAACTTCACAATCTCATGGATATACAGTTCAGCCAACCTCTCCAAAGAGTAATCCATCCGAACTGGAAGGAAATGGGCTGTCTTAGTCAATCTATCCACAATTACCCAAATAGCATCATGTTTCCTTTGTGTCATTGGCAAACTAGACACAAAATCCATTGTTACTTTTTCCCACTTCCATTCTGGCACTGACAAAGGTTGAAGCAACCCGGTTGGAACTTGATGCTCAGCTTTTACCTTCTGACATGTGAGACATTTTGATACAAACTCAGCAATGTCTCTCTTCAAACCAAACCACCAGTAATGCTGTCTCAAATCATGATACATCTTTGTATTGCCCGGATGCATAGTAAACACTGACTAATGTGCTTCTTCCAAAATGATCCTTTTCAAATCAGCATCATCGGGTACATACAATCTGTTCTTAAACCAGAGGCTCCCATTACTTTTCACAACAAAATCTCTACTCTTTCCATTCTGACAATCTGAAATAATCTTCTGAATCTTCTTATCAGCCAACTGAGCCTCTTTAATCTGATCCAATAAAACTGGTTTCACATGCAACTATGCTAACAATGCACCATCATCACAAGATATAAAACTAGCACACAATGCTCTCAACTCAACAAGCAACGAGAGCGAGTAAACAACTAAACCAGCTAAAGACTTCCGACTCAAGGCATCAGCAACAACATTTGCTTTACCTGGATGATAATCAATCAAGCAGTCGTAGTCTTTAATCAATTCCAACCATCTCCTCTGTCGAAGATTGAGCTCCTTCTGAACCCCCAAATACTTCAAACTCTTGTGATCAGTGTAAATGAAACATTTCTCCCCAAACAGATAGTGGCGCCAAATCTTCAATGCAAACACATTGGCTGCCAATTCCAAATCATGGGTTGGATAGTTAAGCTCATGCGGTTTCAACTGTCTAGATGCATAAGCTATAACTTTACCTTCCTGCATCAGCACACAACCCAAACCATTATGTGAAGCATCACTGAAAATCACATATGGTTTGCCTTCCACAGGTAAAGTAAGAACAGGCGCTTGAGTCAGCATATCTCTCAACTGTTCAAAGCTAGCCTGACACTGATCCGTCCACACAAATCTCACTCCCTTACGAATCAATCTGGTGAGTGGAGTAGCTATCAAAGAAAATCCTTTCATAAACCATCGGTAATAGCCTGCCAAACCCAGAAAACTTCTAACCTCTGTCACAGACTTAGGTGGACTCCAATTCAAAATAGCTTCAACTTTACTCGGATCAACTCTAATGCCTTCTGCTGAAACTATATGACCGAGAAAAGCGACTTGATCCAACCAGAACTCACACTTCGACAGTTTGGCAAACAACTGCTTCTCTCTCAAAATCTGCAACACAATCCGCAGATGCATGTCATGTTCCTCCTCATTCCGCGAATACACCAATATATCATCGATGAAGACCACTACAAACTGATCCAGATAGGGCCTAAACACCCTATTCATCAAATCCATAAAAGCTGCAGGTGCATTCGTCAGACCAAAAGGCATAACTAGAAATTCATAATGCCCATACCTGGTCTGAAAAGCTGTCTTAGGAACATCATCAGCTCTGACCCTCAACTGATGGTACCCTGATCTCAGATCAATTTTAGAAAATACTGACGCTCCCTTCAATTGATCAAAGAGATCATCAATTCTAGGCAAAGGATATTTATTTTTAATGGTCACCTTGTTCAATTGCCTATAATCGATGCACAATCTCATAGTACCATCTTTCTTCTTCACAAATAGCACAGGAGCTCCCCACGGAGAAACACTGGGGCTAATAAATCCTTTATCCAACAACTCCTGTAATTGCACTTTTAACTCCCTCAACTCTGCTGGTGCCATTCTATACAGAGTAATAGAGATAGGAGTGGTACCAGGCAACAATTCAATACCAAACTCCACTTCTCTCTCAGGAGGCAATCCTGGCAACTCCTCTGGGAATACATCTGGGAACTCTGCAACTGTGGCAATGCTATCAATAGGAGAACCTCTTACTCTAGTATCTACCACATGAGCAAGATAGGCTTCACACCCCTTTCTAATCAACCTCCTAGCTGCAACAGCTGAAACAAATAAGGAGGCTAGCTATCCTTGCTCATTAGATACTATCACCTCTCTACCATCACCAGTTCTCAAAGAAACAATTTTCTTTTTACAATCCACCACAGCTCCATGTCGAGATAGCCAGTCCATGCCCAAAATCACATCATATTCCTTAAAAGGCATCTCAATTAAATCCCCAAGGAACTCCTCACCCTGCACCACTACTGCACTATCTTTGTGCACTTTACTAACAATCACACTATGCCCTAACAGATTTGTCACCAACACATCAAACCCTAGGGACTCAGCATGCACATCAGATACAGATAAAACAGATGCACTAATATATGAATGTGTGGATCCGGGATCAATCAAAGCAAGTACTGGAGTATCAAATAAAGAAAAAGTACCAGCTATGATTGCCGAAGCATCTGGCTGCCTCTGCATAACATACATCCTCTGGGAAGATCCAACCTCCTCTGGTCTACTCTCCCTGGATGTAGCACCTCCTCTAGAACTGAACCCTGGTCTGCCTCCTCTGCTAACACCTCTGCCTCCTCGGCCTCCTCTCACATTAGATCGAGAAGCTGCAGTATCGACTGACATCTGCTCCTGCCTCTCAGGACAATCTCTCACAAAGTGATCAGGAGATCCACATCTGAAGCAAACCCCTGCTACACCAGCCTTCCAACAAGGACCACCATTTGGCCTACCACAATGGATGCAGATGGGTAAGGTGGATCTCTGAATCATAGGGGTCGGAGCGCTTGCCACTGAAGCTGCAGGTCTAAGTCTCTGCCTCTGTAACTGCACTGACCTACCAGCTGTTCTTTGACTCCTACTGACCCGAGGAGCAAAACTTCCCTTACCTCTTTTAGCAAAAGAAGACCCTGTCTCAAACTGGGGCCTCCTCATCCTAACCTCTTCCTCTGAAGCAGCTGCAATAACTTGAGCCCTTTCTACACTTCGAGCTGCTGCCACAAGCTGAGAAAAATCTTGATATCTAGATCCAGCCACTAAGCACATGATAGAGGGCCTCAATCCTTCCTCAAATCTCCTGCATCTATCTATCTCATCTGATATTATGCCCCCAGCATACTGACTTAATCAAATAAACTCAATCTCATATTCAGTTACGGTCCGGTGATCTTGCTTCAAATCTAGAAACTCTCTTTTCTTCCCATCTTTATACTCCCTTAGAGTATACTTCGATTCAAACTCTCTCAGAAAATCTGTATAGGATAAGGTAGGTGGATCATCCATAGAATGGGGCACTGTCTTCCACCAACTATATGCATCCTTCTGCAACAAGGATCTTGCATAATCAAACTTTTCCTCTGGAGTGGCTTGCAACTGAACAAATATTCTCTGTACTTTATCTAACCATTGCTCAGCCACTGCTGGATCAGTAGTACCTATAAAATCTTCAGCTCCATACTTCCTCAGTTTGTCATAGTGCCTCACAGATACCAAAGGCTGAGGGGGTGGTGGCTGTGGTTGCACTGGTGCTTGCCTCAAAGCTTCTACCACATGCCTAAGCCAAGCTGGCGGAACCTCCTCCCCAGCTGGTCTACCCGACACCGAAGCAGGTGCCTCTCCAGCACTATCAACTCTAGCTCCATCCTCAGGAGCAACACTCTCCGAACTTCCCTCAACTGACTGACGCGAATGAGGATCCATCACAACCTAAATCTTCAAACACAGCAGATTACATCTTATTAAAGATCAGAGATTGCCAATCCCAAACATATGTTATAAAAAAAACTCACTTTTTAAGTAAAAATATTCTTTTTCTTACATTTGACCTAGGTTGAGAATCTCAAACCTAGGCTCTGATACCAAAACAATTGTAACACCCCCACATCCATTACATGCACACTACAACACCACAATGTAGCATACATGCAATAAACATAGGAATGCTACGGATTTTCTTAACATTCAAAACATTTTATATAATACCATCATCTTTCTCAATATACATTATAAGTAATAAGTAATCAACTTGTAATATAAAACAATTTAGATATATATAAATACATTTAATTAATACGCAGCGGAATTTATAAAATAGATTTACATATATAAAAACATTTAAATCCATATTTACAAATTTACATATATTTACATTATAAACAATACTTTACAAAATATAAAGAAGTAGTACATGATTGGCAAATCTCTTCTGATCTTTAAGTTCCCAAAATCAACTTTTCAAGGTCTACTCTCACTCGGTCTCAATGAACTCTCGGGTTCAACTCTATTACCTGCGCGATCAAACACTATCGCGCTAAGCCAACGACTTAGTAAGACAAATCATGCTAATGTTGTGTTTTAGTGCAATGCAATGCCACACACCTTATTAATGAAATCAACATCATAGATATAAAGCTAACAGCATTATTTTTGCATATCACAAATCAATATCATATAAGCACACCACATTTCAACATCTTTTCACATTCTTCATTAATTAATCAAGTTATCATTCATGACTCACATTAAACAAAGACAAGCATGGGCCCAAAACACACTAATATGTCATTCAATTTTCAGAGTTAATGCTTTGGTTTTGTTATCACATTTATCAATATCATATACCCAACTAGGCTTCAAGGATTAGGTTCAACCAAGCTTCAAGGGGAGCAAAGCATGCTAAGCTTCAACCCAACTTGGCTTCAAGAACCAAACCCAACCTAGCTTCAAGGGTTGTAACATCTCAATTAGGCTTCAAGGATTCAATCCAACCTAACTTCAAGAGATTGTTACTATCATTAGGCATGCCACCAACAACATACTCTGAAAATGGAATAACACATTAGCCACACAATTCATTTATTATTCAATTATCATTTCCATTCTTAATTCTCATCATCATTTAGGCAAACATGCCTTATTTCTTTCAATAGAATCATCATAGCCAATCACAATGGCTTTACATTTTAATTCACAATATAACTCTTCATTATTCAAGTACACATAACCAAATCCATTACACAACATCACATAGGCATACATGCCTCAATTTACATTATGCAATTTCATCTTTCAAATACACAATCATTTACATCATATCCTTCATTCCATGCATATGGCATCATTGATAAACATATAACACATTACATGTCAAAAGAGCCACAATGTGCACCCATAACATTACTCATATACATCAACACTGCAATATCAATTAACTATATGCAACAATACAATATCAATATGAGCAAATGTAGGTTAAATCTCCACATCATATGAATGTATGCAATTATGTACTTTGTACTTACCTCAATCACACTTCACACAACTCTAAACACCTTCCTTCTTCCAAAGTTCTTCACTTCCCAAATTAGGGCAAATCACCTTCTATCAAACCCTAATCCAAAGAATGATACAATCCATCAATTCCAATACCATTTAATCACTTAACAACCTTATCTAAGACCTTTAGATCGAAATTAACAATCCCATAACACACATTATAGCCCACGGCCGTGGCCAACTCAACCCCCACAGGCGTGGGGTACAGAACACTTCTGCCCAAAAATGTTCACTTCCTCCCACGGCCATGGTACCAAAAGCCTACCAATGACCACGGCCATGGGCAATCAAGGCCACGGGCGTGGCATCCAGAAGGCTACTGCCCTCGGCCAAATTCCCATTTCCAAGCCCAAAATTCCAACAAACACCAACCACAAGCAACTCTATGAAAATAATGAAGTAAACTCAAGTAAAACATCAATAATCACTTCAAAACCCTAAAACAACATCCACTCCAACACTTCCAACAACAACACCAATCTAACCCCTTCACTTAAAATCAAAAATAACATTTGAAAACACATCACAAACACATTTAATCATCATCTCAACAAACCAAAGTTTATTTCAAACTCCACTTCAAAAGAATAAAGGAAATCAAGAAAAAGAGCTTACCAAAATTGTAGAATTCCATAAATCTTCCACTTAATTCCTTGAATCTCCTTTCAATTTGAGTTTAGAACTTTAAGCACCTCTCTAGCTCTTTCTCTTCTTCAATGGCCGGCCTCTTCAAGAAAAGAAAGAAAAATAACAAGTCAACCACTTCTTCTTCTTTAAATCTCCACCAAGAGATTTTATCCAAGCAATTACTAAAATGCCCTCAACCAATTAATTAACCTTTTGTCTCATATGTACCCATTATAGTCACTACACATGTCACACAAAAATATCCTCTTGCATTGACTCCCCCTTTGACTTATGTATATGTTAATTATACAACCATATAAACAACATATACACTTCTCTCTACACCCTCTTTTCTTTCCCAAAACACATATACATAACCATTCTCTTCTCAATTTCTTTTCTCTTGCAATTTGACACATATATATTCAATCCAATTTATAACAACAACAACAATAACAACAACATCAATAACATAATCAAGACTTCTAGGGCATATATGATGATATTACATTTGAGGAGGGATTGAGGCCCTCTATTATGTGTCTGGTAGCTGGATCTAGATATCATAATTTTTCCCAGCTTGTGGCAGCAGCTCGGAGTGTGGATAGAGCTCAGATTATTGTAGCTGCTTCAGAGGAAGAGATCAGGGTTAGAAGGCCCCAGTTTGAGGCAGGGTCTTCGTCTATGAAAAGAGGTGAAGGAAGTTTTATTCCTCGGGTTAGTAGGAGTCAGAGGCCAGTTGGTAGGTTAGTACAGTTTCAGAGGCAGAGATCTAGATCTACAGTTTCAGTGGTGAGTGCTCCAACCCCAGTGATGCAGAGATCCACCTTACCCATATGCATTCATTGTGGTAGGCCACATGGTGGTCCTTGTTGGAAGACTGGTGTAACAGGGGTATGTTTCAGATGTGGATCTCCTGATCATTTTGTGAGAGATTATCCTGAGAGACAGGAGCAGATGTCGGTTGATACTGCAGCTTCTCGACCTAGTGTGAGGGGAGGTCGAGGAGGCAGAGGTTTCAGCAGAGGAGGCAGATCTGGGTTCAGTTCTAGAGGAGGTTCTACATCCAGGGAGAGTAGACCAGAGGAGGCTGGATCTTCTCAGAGGATTTATGTGATGCAGAGACAACCAGATGCTACTGTAGTCATTGCTGGTACTTTCTCTTTATTTGATATCTTAGTACTTGCTTTGATTGATCCCGGATCCAAACATTCATATATTAGTGCATCTGTTTTGCCTGTGTCTGATATGCATGCTGAATCCCTAGGATTTGATGTATTGGTGACAAATCCTTTAGGGCATAGTGTGATTGTTAGCAAAGTGCACCGAGATAGTGCAGTAGTGGTTCAAGGTGAGGAGTTCCTTGGAGATTTGATTGAGATGCCTTTTAAAGAATATGATGTGATCCTAGGCATGGACTGGTTATCTAGACATGGAGCTGTGGTTGACTGCCAAAAGAAATTTGTTACCCTGAGAACCAGTGATGATAGAGAGGTGATAGTATCTAGTGAGCAGGGACAGCTAGCATCCTTGTTTGTTTCAGCTATTGCAGCTAGAAGATTGATTAGAAAAAGGTGTGATGCTTACCTTGCTTATGTTGTGGATACTAGAGTAAAGGGTTCTCAACTTGATAGTATACCCACCGTTGCAGAGTTTACAGATGTGTTTCCAAATGAGTTGCCAGGGTTGCCTCCTGAGAGAGAGGTGGAGTTTGGTATTGACTTATTGCCTGGTACCACTCCTATCTCTATTACTCCTTATAGAATGGCACCTGCTGAACTGAGAGAACTGAAGGTGCAATTGCAGGAGTTGCTGGATAAAGGGTTTGTTCGCCCTAGTGTTTCACCGTGGGGAGCTCCTGTATTGTTTGTGAAGAAGAAGGATGGTACTATGAGATAGTGTATCGATTATAGGCAATGGAACAAGGTGACTATTAAAAATAAATATCCTTTGCCTAGAATTGATGACCTCTTCGATCAATTGAAGGGTGCAGCTGTGTTTTCTAAAATTGATTTGAGATCAGGGTACCATCAGTTAAGGGTCAGAGCTGAAGATGTTCCTAAGACAGCCTTTCGGACCAGGTATGGGCATTATGAGTTTCTAGTTATGCCTTTTGGTTTGACGAATGCACCTGCAGCTTTTATGGACTTGATGAATAGGGTGTTTAGGCCCTATTTGGATCAGTTTGTAGTGGTCTTTATAGATGATATTTTGGTGTATTTGCGTAATGAGGAGGAGCATGACATGCATCTACGGATTGTGTTGCAGATTTTGATAGAGAAACAATTGTTTGCTAAACTGTCGAAGTGTGAGTTTTGGCTTGACCAAGTAACCTTTCTTGGTCATATAGTTTCAGCAGAAGGCATTAGAGTTGATCCGAGCAAAGTTGAAGCTATTTTGAATTGGAGTCCACCAAAGTCTTTGACTGAAGTTAGAAGTTTTCTGGGTTTGGTAGGCTATTACCGATGGTTTGTGAAAGGATTTTCTTTGATAGCTACTCCACTTACCAGATTGCTTCGAAAGGGAGTTAGATTTGTGTGGACAGATCAGTGTCAGGCTAGTTTTGATCAGTTGCGAGCAATGTTGACTAGAGCGCCTATTCTTACTTTACCTGTGGAAGATAAACCATACGTGATTTACAGTGATGCTTCACATAGTGGTTTGGGTTGTGTTCTGATGCAAGAAGGTAAAGTTATAGCTTATGCTTCTCGACAGTTGAAACCGCATGAGCTCAATTATCCGACCCATGATTTAGAGTTAGCAGCCATTGTGTTTGCATTGAAGATTTGGCGGCACTATTTGTTTGGAGAGAAATGTTTCATATACACTGATCATAAGAGTTTGAAATATTTGGGTGTCCAAAGAGAGCTCAATCTTTGACAGAGGAGATGGTTGGAGTTGATTAAAGACTACGACTGTTTGATTGATTATCATCCTGGCAAAGCAAATGTTGTTGCTGATGCCTTCAGTCGGAAGTCTTTAGCAGGTTTAACTATTTATTCGCTCTCGTTGCTTGTTGAGTTGAGAGCATTGCATGCTAGATTTGTATCTTGTGATGATGGTGCATTGTTGGCACATTTGCAGTTGAAACCAGTGTTGTTGGATCAGATTAGAGAAGCTCAAGTGGCTGATGAGAAGATTCAAAAGATTGTTTCAGATTGCCAGAATGGAAAGAGTCGAGATTTTATTGTGAGAAATGATGGGAGTCTTTGGTTTAAGAACAGATTGTGTGTACCTGATGATGCTAATTTGAGAAAGATTATTTTACAAGAAGCACATCAGTCAGTGTTTGCTATGCATCCGGGCAATACAAAGATGTATCATGATTTGAAACAGTATTACTGGTGGTCTGGTTTGAAGAGAGACATTGCAGATTTTGTGTCAAAATGTCTCACATGTCAGAGGGTAAAAGCTGAGCATCAAGTTCCAACAGGGTTACTTCAATCCTTATCAGTGCCTGAGTGGAAATGGGCTAGAGTAACCATGGATTTTGTATCTGGTCTACCATTGACACAAAGGAAGCATGATGCCATTTGGGTTATTGTTGATAGGTTGACTAAGACAGCTCATTTTCTTCCAATTCGGATGGATTACTCTTTGGTGAGGTTAGCTGAGCTGTATATTCATGAGATTGTGAAGTTGCATGGTGTCCCAATTTCTATAGTGTCTGATCGAGATCCCCGATTTACTTCCAGGTTTTGGAAGAGTTTACATGGTGCTTTGGGTTCTCGACTGCACTTCAGCACTGCTTTTCATCCGCAGACAGATGGGCAGTCAGAGAGAGTGATACAGATTATCGAGGACATGTTGAGAAGCTGTGTCATTGATTTCTCGGGAGGTTGGGATGGATTCTTACCACTTATGGAATTTGCTTACAACAACAGTCACCAATCCAGCATTGGTATGGCCCCATTCGAAGCATTGTATGGTAGACGGTGTAGGACACCTCTATGTTGGAATGAACTTGGTGAAGGTAAGTTAATTGGTCCTGATTTGGTTAAAGAAACGGAAGAGAAAGTGAAGATGATTCGAGATAGGTTGAAAATAGCTGCAGACCGACAGAAATCCTATTCAGATTTGAAGAGGAGAGACATTGAGTTTAATGTGGGAGATAAAGTATTTTTGAAAGTGTCTCCTTGGAAGAAGATCTTGAGGTTTGGTAGGAAAGGGAAATTGAATCCTCGGTTTATTGGGCCGTATGAAGTTTTGGAAAGAGTTGGGCCAGTCGCTTATCAGCTTGCTTTGCCACCAGAGTTGGATAGGATCCATAATGTATTCCATGCTTCTATGTTGAGGAGGTACAGGTTGGATCCATCTCATGTGTTGCCAATTGAATCTATCGAAGTGAGTCCAGATTTGACATTTGAAGAGGAACCAGTTGCTATCTTGGCACGTGATGTGAAAGAGTTGAGAAATAAGAAAGTGCCACTTGTGAAGATTTTGTGGAAGAATCATGCAAAGGAAGAGGCAACTTGGGAGAGTGAACAAACAATGCGAGATCAATATCCTCAACTATTCCAGACTTGATATCAAGTAATTTCGAGGACGAAATTTCTTTTTAGTGGGGGAGAATTGTAATATCCCAATGTGTTCCCTAGAAGTTTGGATAAATGTTGTTTGATTGAATTAAATGTATATATGTTTTTGCAAAGGAAATGATTGTGTTAATGGAATGTATATGTTGTATATATGTTAATATATATATAACATATATGTTGGTCAAATGGAGAGTCAAGGTAAGAAGATATTTTTAATTGGGATGTGTGAAATTACTAAAGAGGGCAAGAGTTTTTAAGGAAGTGAGAACAAATAGAAAAGGGCATTTAAGTAATTTTGTTTTGTTAGAATTGCTTGGTGGAGATTTAAAGAAGAAGAGAAGTTGACTTGTATTCATTTTCTTTTCCTCTTCTTCTCTTTTCCATATGTTGGCCGGCCATTCCCAAAGCAAGAGAGCAAAGTGAGATTTGTTTATTCCAAGTTTCAATTTGAAGGAGGAATCAAAAGATTGAGTTGAAGATTTGTGAAATTTCTTTAATATAGGTAAGTACTCTCTTGTTTTCTTTTGTTATTTTTGAAGTTGTGATTGAAGTGAGTTTTGGGTTTGTTGAGATTGTGATTTGGTGAGTTTGAGATGAGTTTATAAGTGTTGAAATTGATTGTAAATTAACAAGTTAAATTAGTATTTGTTTGGTTTTGGTTTGAAGATGGTAAGTTAAAAGTGATGTTGGTTTCTTTTTAGGGTTTTGAAGTGGAAGGTGATTAAATGTGTTGATGATGTGTTGTTAAGGTGAATATTGTGGTAAACATGTGAAATATATGTTTAGAACATGGATTACATTCATTTGAGTTATGCTATATTGTGTATAATGTAATTGAGTGCAACCAAAGAGGACTTGGACATGTTTAGGGTTTCAATTCATGAGTGACACGGCCAAAAGCAAGGAGAGACACGGCCAAGCCAAGGAAATTTGGCCGTGTTGGATTGATTTTGGAGAGACACGGCCGTGTCCCATGCCCGTGCTTGTTACTGCCAAAATTGTGTTGAGAGACACGGCCACAAGCTTGGCCGTGTCCCTCAAATGTGTTAGTTAATGTTTCTATTTTGTGTTCTTCTTGCATTGTTTTGATTCTCCAAAGGTATTTTTGTACCTAAACCTAAACATAAACACTTTAAACACACTTAAAACAAAGAATGACCTAAACAAATGTATGAGAAAGATCCTAAAGCTATGAATAATGTAAATTGTTATATATATATATATCAATAATGATGTATGAAATGTGAAGGATATGATGAGGTAATTGATTATGTATACTTGAATAAGGAAATAGTATAATATGAATTGAGATATGATATAATATGAGGCCATTGTGGTTGGATATGATAACTCAAATGTGATGTGAAGCCATTGTGATTGGCTGTGATGATTCAATTGAAAGATATAAGGCATGTTTGCCTAATTGATGATGAGAATTGAGAATGAAATAATAAATGAATTGTGTGGCTAATGTGTTATTCCATTTTCAGAGTTTGTTGTTGGTGGCATGCCTAATTGTAACACTCTCTTGAAGTTAGGTTGGGCTTGATCCTTGAAGCCAAGTTGGGTAGAAGTTTAACATGTTTTACTCCCCTTGAAGCTTGGTTGGGTCTAGTCCTTGAAGCCTAATTGAGATGTTACAACCCTTGAAGCTAGGTTGGGTTGGTTCTTGAAGCCAAGTTGGGTTGGGACTTAGCATGCTTTGTTCCCCTTGAAGCTTGGTTGAACCTAATCCTTGAAGCCTAGTTGGGTATATGATAATGATAAATGTGATAATAAAACCAAAGCATTAACTCTGAAAATTGAATGGCATATTAGTGTGTTTTGGGCCCATGCTTGTCTTTGTATATAATGTGATTCTTGAATGGTGAAATTAATGGAACTATGAAGAGGTAATATGAATGTTGTTATGACATTGAGCAAAGTTTGATGTGGAAATGTGATATGCTTATATGAGTATGGGTTATTAAATATAAAGGTGTGATGTTAGTTTTCCACCTATGATGTTATCTTTATGATTAAATGTGTGACATTGCATTGCATTAAAGTATAATGTTAATATACTTTGTACTACTAAGCCGTTGGCTTAGCGCGATAGTGTTTGATCGCGCAGGTGATAGAGTTGACCCTGAAAGCTCCTCGAGACCAAGTGAGACTAGACGTTGAGGATTTTCTTTTGGGACTTAAAGATCAGAGAAGAGCTGCCAATCATGTATATATTCTATGTTTTGTAAACTTTGATTTATAACATATTTGTAATAACTTCCGCTGTGAATTAATAAATGTGTTTATATATGGTGTCTTTTGGATTTCTTTTAAATGATTGAGATTGTTTTCACTTATTTACAAAGGTATTTGTTGTGTCTTTTTAAACTGTGGCATTTTCTATATTCAGTATACGTATATTACGATCGTTTAAGCATGCTTGGTACGTATACAGGATATAGGGGTGTTACACAACTCCTAGTCAGTAATCTTGAAAGTCCTATACTTGTCAATCCTACAGAGAAAAAGGATAAAATGATAAAATGCTAAAAGAGAGAAAAAAAAAGAGGAAGAAAGAAGAAAAAAATGAAAAAAGAAGAAAAGTGAAAGGAATGTGTAACACCCTTATACCTAATATACGTACACTATATACTCCCAACATATGTAATATATGAATATAGGATACAATAATCTTACAACACATTTAAACAAAACAAAATTTCACTTTTAAAAACATGTATAAACTTAAAACATTCAATTGATATCATATAAATAGTAAATGAAACAAAACTTGTTAAAACATATATATATTACTTCATTACCAAAGAATAATCCAAAATATTTTTAATAGTTTGCGAAATATACATATTCATATACATCAAAATCAATATGTCCAAAAATAATACGAAATATATACATGCTGGCAGTTTGTCTCTGATCTTGATGTCTAAACCAACACTCCTCTCACAATCTCAAGCCTAGACTCGACTCGGTCTAGTTGAACTCTTCGGCTCAACCGGATCTACTATGTCATCTGCTCGATGAATCACAATTGCGCAAAGCCAGAAGCTTAGTAGTACAAACTTTGATAACATTATAGTTCAAATGTATTGGCAATACACAATACATAAGGATATCATATCATATAACATTATATCATTATCTTGATAATTTGCTCAAATGTTCCACAATTTATAATTCACATAAAAGCAAACATAAGCATGGGCCCAAAAGGATCTAATAGTCCAATATAACAACATTTGTCTAGCCCGAAGGTGAATCATAATCACAATGAGGATTACCTCATACGTAACTTCCCTACTAGGCTTCATGGACTAGGTCCAACCCAGCTTCAAGGGTCTTCTACATCATGTAACACCCAACTAGGCTTCAAAGACCAAGCCCAACCCAGCTTCAAGGGATTATTACTTTTTAGGCATGCCACCAAACACAAAACTCTGAAAATTGAATAACATACTGAGCACACAATTCTTTCATAATTTCATTATCAAATCCTTTCTCATTTTCTCATGATCAACTCAGCACAATGCCTCAAATATCTCATTTATATCAATATAGCCATCACCAATGGCTTCACATACTATCATTAGTGTATACATAAAAAATTGCATTATCCATACATTTTGAGTCATCATCTTATTTTTCACATAGTTCACAATGTACAAGTCATAGCATTTTATTCATGCATCAACAACGTAGTAAGTAACTTAACACATTTTCCAACCAAATGTGTAAGTCCCAATGTCATGTAAATACGAACAATTATTCAAAGTTTGTACTTACTTCTAAAAGCAATATACACCACTTCCAATCTCCTCTTCCAAGATATCCCTCAACATTTGGATTAGGGTAGCTCAAATCTCTTTCAAGCCTAAACCAAATGTGATTATAATTAATCACTAAGTGATACACAAAGAAAAATATGGAAAAGAACCATCTAGGGCAAACTCTACACATGACACACTCAACAACACAGGCGTGTCCATGACCGTGCCCTAAACCATAATACATAAGCTTTGACATGCTCAGAAACATTGGCGTGTCAATGGAAGTGTAAGTACTCCAACAACACAGTAGCTATGAGACGCTCAGTGACATGGGCATGTCACTTCACATGTCAATTCTCTCCTAACACAGTAGCTATGAGACGCTCAGTGACATGGGTGTGTCATTTCACGTGTCAATTCTACAATAACATAGCAGCTATGGCACGCTAAGAAACATGGGTGTGTCATTGATCATGTCACCAACACTGAAAATAGAACCATCGACATGCCCAAAGACATGGCCGTGCCACTGGGCGTGTCAGGCCAAAAACCTGATATCGACACTTAATGCCGCATCCAACTATCATCTTTCATTAACCTTTTCAACTCCATACAAACTCAACCAATTCCACCATAATACCACATGATACTTATGTAAACATCAAAATAACTCAAACGCAATCAACAGTACACAATCACAACAAATACTTCTCAACCCAAAAGTCACACAATCCACAACTCTTATTCTTTTCACCAAACTTAACATTTTCTTCATCCAACCCAAAATTCATAGTTAACTAAACAAAATAACTTCAAACATACCAAAATCAACCATTAACATAAATCACACCAAACATCCCATTCACACATACAAACTTTCAAAGGAAAAATCAAAGAAACAAGTTGAAAACTCACCAAATATGAAGAAAATCCTTAAAACTCCAACTTGAACACTTGAAATCCTTCAATTATTTGAGTTAGCAAGAAGTTAAAATCTCTTTCCCTTTGATGGAGATGATGGTCGGCTACCATGGAGAAGGAAGAAGAAGAAGATAACATCAAAACAATTACTTCACTTTTAACCATACAAATCCCCGCTTTTCCCTCTTTTAATCTTTGCCGAGCAATATATTATTATAATACTTAATCCCAAATATGTCATCTTCCACTATCAAAATTAATATCTATTTTAATAATTAAAAAATCTTTTGACCTTATTAATATGTTGACTTGTATATAACATGTATATCTTCTTATATACAGCATATACACACTTCCCTTTTTCCTTTCTTTTCACTTAATCAAATATATACACTTTTAAATCCTTTAATTAATTTTCAAAAATTAATATTTATTTTAAAATTTTAGGAAATTACAATTCTCCCCCTTACAAATAAATTTCATCCTCGAAATTACCTGCTCTCAAGTCTGGAACAACTGAGGATACTGATCCCGCATCATCTGCTCACTCTCCCATGTTGCCTCTTCAGTAGCATGATTCTTCCAAAGAACTTTCAATAGTGGCACATTCTTATTTCTCAACTCCTTCACTTCACGTGCCAGAATAGCCACTGGTTCTTCCTCATAAGTCAGATTTGGACTCACCTCAATTGATTCTACTGACAAATATGAGATGGGTCTGACTTGCACCTCAAAAACATAGAAACATGGAAGACATTGTGAATTCGATCCAATTTAGGAGGCAAAGCTAATCTATAGGCCATTGGTCCAACTCTCTCCAATACCTCATAAGGTCTAATGAAACAAGGACTCAACTTCCCTTTGCGGCCAAATCTCAAAATTCTCTTCCAAGGAGACACTTTCAAAAATACTTTATCTCCTACACTGAACTCTATGTCTCTTCTCTTTAAATTTGAATATGGTTTATGTTGGTTTGAAGTTGCTTTCAAACGATCCCGAATTAACTTCACTTTCTCTTCTGTTTCCTTAATCAAATCGAGACCGACCAACTTGCCTTCTCCAACCTCATCCCAACATAGAGGCGTCCTGCATCTTCTACCATGCAATGCCTCATAAGGTGCCATACTAATACTAGATTGATGACTGTTGTTATAAGCAAACTCAATCAATGGTAAGAATCTATCCCAACTCCCAGAGAAATCGATGATGCAACTTCTCAACATGTCCTCTAAAATCTGTATCACTCTCTCTGACTACCCATTTGTCTGAGGATAAAAATCAGTGCTAAAATGTAATCGGAAACCCAAAGCATCATGCAAACTTTTCTAAAACCTCGAAGTAAACCGGGGATCTCGATCAGATACCAACGAAATTAGGACCCCATGTAACCTCACTATCTCACTGATATATAGCTCAGCCAACTTCTCATGAGAATAATCCATTCGAACTGGAAGAAAATGAGTTGTCTTTGTCATCCGATCAACAATCACCCAAATTGCATCATGCTTCTTCCGAGTCAAAGGCAAACCAGTCACAAAATCCATCGTCACTCGCTACCATTCCACTCTGGCACTGATAATGGCTGAAGTAATCTCGAAGGAACTTGGTGCTTAGCCTTCACTCTCTGACAAGTGAGACATATAGATACAAACTCTGCTATGTCCCTCTTCATACTTGACCACCAATAATATTGTTTTAAGTCCTGGTACATCTTGGTACTCCCAGGGTGCATAGCATAAGATGACTGATGTGCTTCTTCAAAAATTACCTTTTTCAATCTTGCATCATCAGAAAAACACAACCTATTTTTGTACCACAAACTGCCATCACTTCTCACATGAAATTCTCGATTCTCCCCCTTTTGGCAATCCAATACAGCTTTCTGGATTTTCTCATCTGCCAATTGAGTTCCCTAATCTAATCCAATAACACCGACCTCAATTGCAATTGAGCCATCAATGCACCATCATCACAAGACTCAAATCTAGCATGCAACACTCTAAATTCAACAAGCAACAAGAGCGAATAAGCAGTCAAACCTATAAAAGACTTCTGACTCAAGGCATCAACAATAATATTTGCCTTACCAGGATGATAATCAATTAAACAATCGTAGTCTTCAATCAACTCTAACCACCGTCTTCGCCAAAGATTCAGCTCTCTCTGAACACCCAGGTATTTCAAACTCTTGTGATCCATATAAATGAAACGCTTCTCCCCATACAAGTAATGTCGCCAAATCTCTAAAGCAAAAACTATAGCTACTAATTCCAAATCATGCATTGGATAATTTAGCTCTTGCAGCTTCAACTGTCTAGAGGCGTAAGCAATGACTCTACCCTCCTGCATTAGAACACAACCTAAACCACTATGTGAAGCATCACTATAAATCACATATGGTTTACCTTCCACAAGCAAAGTAAAGACTGGAGCCTGAGTTAACATCTCCTTCAACTGCTGAATGCTCGCCTCACACTAATCTGTCCGCATGAATCTAACTCCCTTCCGAAGTAATCTGGTGAGTGGAGTAGCTATCATAGAAAAACCTTTCACAAATCATCGATAATAGCCTGCCAATCCTATAAAACTTCTAACCTCTGTCACAGCCTTCGGTGGACTTCAATTCAAAATAGCCTCAACTTTACTCGGATCCACTCTAATACCTTGTGCTGAAACCACATGACCGAGAAAAGTCACTTGATTAAGCCAAAACTCACATTTAGACAACTTAGCATACAATTGCTTCTCTCTCAGAGTCTATAATACAATCCATAAATGCTTGTCATGATCCTCCTCATTACGTGGATACACCAAAATATCATCAATAAAAACCACCACAAATTGATCTAGATAGGGTCTGAATACCCTGTTCATCAAATTAATAAATGCCGCTGGTGAATTCGTCAACCTGAAAGGCATCACCAAGAACTCATAATGCCCATACCTCATACAGAAAGCTGTCTTAGGTACATCTTCATCTCTGACTCTCAACTAATGGTACCCTGATCTCAAATCAATCTTAGAGAAAATTGCTACTCCTTTCAGCTGATCAAAGAGATCATTTATCTTAGGTAATGGATACTTGTTCTTGATGGTCACTTTATTCAAGTGCCTATAATCAATGCACAATCTTAAGGTACCATCCTTTTTCTTTACAAATAAAATAGGTGCTCCCCACTGTAATATCCCAATGTGTGCCCTAGAAGTTTGGATATAGTTGTTGTTTGTTTGAATTATGTGTATATGTTATGTTGATAAGAAATTGAAAAGAGAATGTTTATATATGGTTTAATAAGGAAATAATGTGTAGAAAGAAAGTGTATATGTTAGGTATATTGTAATATATATAACATATATGTTGGTCAAATGAATTGTCAAGGGAAGAAGATATTTATTTGTGATATGTGAAATTACTTAAATGGGCATATAAGTTATAAGAGTTAAGTTAAATGGATGAGGGCATTTAAGTAATTGTGTTGTTAGCATTGCTTGGTGGAGATTTAAAGAAGAAGAGAAGTTGACTTGTCTTCATTTTCTTTTCTTCTTCTTCTCTTTCTCTTATGTTGGCCGACCCTCCATAGCAAAGGAGCAAGAGTGAGATTTGTTTATTTCAAAAATCAAATTGAAGGAAGAATCAAAGGATTAAGTTGGAGATTTGTGAAATTTCTTCAATTGTGGTAAGTACTCTCTTATTTCTTTGTTATTTTGAGGTTGTGTTTGAAGTGAGTTATGAATTGTTGATTTTATGATTTGGTGTGTTTGAGATGTGTTTATAAGTGTTGAGATTGATTGTAAGTTATAAAGTTAAATTGGGATTGGTTTTGGTTTGAAAATGGTAAGTTAAATGGATGTGGATATTGAAAGAACAAGAGTGAGATTGGTTTAGGGTTTTGAAGTGTTGAGTGATCAAATGTGTTGTTAATGTGAATATTGTGATGAGCATGCAAGATATGTGTTAATGATATTGTTTATATTCATTTGAATGAGGTTATGTTGTGGATAATGTGTTTAAATTCAATTAAAAGAGATTTGGCCATGTTTAGGGTTTTTAATCATGAGAGACACGGCCAAACCAAGGAAGAGACACGGCCAACCTATAGAATTTTGGAGACATGACCAAGTCTAAGGAAAATGTGGCCGTGTTGGATTATTTTTGGAGAGACACGGCCGTGTCCCTTGCCCATGTCTGCCACTGCCAATTCGTTTTGAGAGACACGGCCACAAGCTTGGCCGTGTCCCTTGAATGTGTTGGCTACTGTGATTATTTCTTTGCTCTTCTTACATTGTTGAGATTCAATATACATTTGAAGATAATGATAATGCATATGATACTATATGAACAAGGTTATGTTTTATGCATTGTGAATCTTGTGAATGGTAATGTGTTATATGAATAATATACTTTGAAATGTTATATCAATGATGCTTTATGTATAATATGAATTGAGATATGATATGATATGAAGCCATTGTGATTGGCTATGGTAACTCAAATGTGATGTGAAGCCATTGTGATTGGCTATGATGATTCAATTGAAAGATATAAGGCATGTTTGCCTAATTGATGATGAGAATTTAGAATGAAATAATAAATGAATTGTGTGGCTAATGTGTTATTCAATTTTCAGAGTTTGTTGTTGGTGGCATGCCTAATGATAGTAACACTCTCTTGAAGTTAGGTTGGGCTTGATCCTTGAAGCCAAGTTGGGTAGAAGTTTAACATGTTTTACTCCCCTTGAAGCTTGGTTGGGTCTAGTCCTTGAAGCCTAATTGAGATGTTACAACCCTTGAAGCTAGGTTGGGTTGGTTCTTGAAGCCAAGTTGGGTTGAGACTTAGCATGCTTTGTTCCCCTTGAAGCTTGGTTGAACCTAATCCTTGAAGCCTAGTTGGGTTTATGATAATGATAAATGTGATGATTGAACCAAAGCATTTACTCTGAAAATTGAATGGTATATTAGTTGTTTTGGGCCCATGTTTGTCTTTGTTTAATGTGATTCATGAATGGTAAGATGATTGATTAATGAGTTATATTGAAGGATGTTGAAATGTGATATGTATATATATATATGTGTAGTTTATGAAATATAAAGATATGTTGTTAGCCTTTCATCTATGATGTTGATTTATTACTAAAATGTGTGACATGGCATTGCACTAAAGCATAATGCTAGCATACTTTGTACTACTAAGCCATTGGCTTAGCGCGATAGTGTTTGATCGCGCAGGTGACAGAGTTGAACCTGAGAGCTCCTCGAGGCCAAGTGAGACTAGACATTGAGGATTTTTCTTTTGGGACTCAAAGATCAGAGAAGAGCTGCCAATCATGTATTTATTCTATGTTTTGTAAACTTTGATTTATAAAATATTTGTAATAACTTCCGCTATGAATTGATAAATGTTTTTATATATGGTGTCTTTTGGATTTCTTTTAAAATGTTTGAGATTGGTTTCACTTATTTACAAAGATATTGTTGTGTCTTTTTAAACCGTGGCATTTTCTATATTCAGTATACGTATATTACGATCGTTTAAGCATGCTTGGTACGTATACAGGATATAGGGGTGTTACACCCACAGTGACACACTAGGTCGAACGAACCCTTTATCCAATAATTTCAGCAACTGCACCTTCAACTCTCTCAACTCAGCAGGTGCCATATGGTAAGGAGTAATAGAGATGGGGGTGGTACCAGGCAATAAATCGATAGCAAACTCAACCTCTCTCTCTCAGGGGGTATTCTTGGAAACTCCTTAGGAAAAATATCAGGAAACTCAACAACTGTGGGTATACTGTCAAGCTAGAAACCCGCTACTCTGGTATCTACAACATGAGTAAGATAAGCATCACATCCTTTACAAATCATCCTCCTAGCTGAAACAGCTGAAAAAAACATAGATGAAAGATGTCTTTGTTCACTAGATACCATCACATTCCTACCATCACAGGTTCTCAAAGTAACACATTTTTGCTGATAATTTACCACAGCCCATGCTTAGATAACCAATCCATGCCTAAAATTAAATCATACTCCCTGAAAGGCATCTCAATCAAGTCACCAAGGAACTCCTCATCCTGAACCACAACTGGACTATCTCGGTGCACCTTGCTAACTAAAACAATATGCCCTAAATGATTTGTCACCAAAACATCAAATCCTAGGGACTCAGAATGCAAATTAGTCACAAGCAAGATGGATGCACTAATGTATGAATGAGTCGATCCAGGGTTAATCAAAGCAAGATCTGAAGTACCAAATAAAGAAAATGTACCAGTAATAATGACTGAAGCATCCGACTATCTCTCCATCACATAAGCCCACTGTGATGGTCCAGCCTCATCTGGTCTACTACCTGTGGCAGAACCTCCTCTCCGACTAGACCATGTCTAACCTCCTATGCTAGAACTTCTACCACCACGACCTCCTCTAGCATTGGGTTAAGAAATTACAATATCTGTCTATCTATCCGCTGGTGGCTTAGGGCAATCTTTGATGAAATGATCTGGTGACCCATATCTATAACACACTGCAGGTCTACTAGTCTTCCAGCATGCACCCCCATGTGCCCTATCACAATGGACACAGTATATGAAATTGGCCTCTGAACTACTAGAGTCGAAGCATTAGCCACAGAAACTGTATGTCTCCATTTCTGCCTCTACTACTGTACTAACCTACAAGACTGTCTCTGGCTCCTACTAAACCATAGAAAATATCCTCCTAGGCCTCTCTTCACAGATGAAGATGTTGCCTCACTCTAAGGTCTCCTAGCTTTTGTCTCCTCATCTCTATCAGCTACTGCAAGACCCTGTGCTCTCCCAATACTCTTGGCAGCAGCAACCAACTGGAAAAAATTCTAATATCAGGAGCCTGCTATGATGCACATAATAGAGGGTCTCAAGCCCTCCTCAAATCTTTGACACCGGTCAATCTCATCAGAAATAATCCCGCCAGCATAATGACTCAACCGGGTAAACTCTGTCTCATACTCCGACACAGTTCTAGTATCTTGCTTCAAATTCAAAAACTCTATTTTCTTCGCATCCTTATACTCTCTCGGAGTATATTTTTGCTCAAACTCTCCAGAAAATCATCATAGGTCAAGATTGGTGGATCATCCAGGGCATGTGGAACCATCTTCCACCACTCATATGCATCCCTCTGCAGAAGTGATATGGTATAATCAAACGTTTCCTCTGGAGTAGCCTGCAGCTGGATGAACACTCTCTTGACTCTATCTAGCCACTGCTCAGCTACAGCAGGATCTGTAGTACCCACAAAGTCCTCAGCTTCGAACTTCCTCAACTTATAATATTGCCTCGTCAGCACTTGCGGCTGCGATTGCTGTGGCGGCGGCTGCTAAACTAGAGCCTACCTCAACAACTCCACCATATGCCGTACCAAGACCAGTGGAATTCATTCAACTGCTGGTCTCTCTGTCACAGGAGCAGGTGCCCCTGCAACTAACTCAACTCTAGATCCATCTCTACCCTCAATATGAGCTACACTCTCTACACTACCCTCAGCAAACTGACATGTCTGAGATGCCATAACTACCTATATCTGCAAACACAACATAATTTACTACATCAAAGATCATAAACTGCCAGTGCAAATGCATGTATCTTATTTAAAAACTATAATTTTAAATCAAAATTTTTCTTATTCTTACAACCCACCTAGGTTGAGAACCTCAAACCTAGGCTCTGATACCAAAACAAATGTAATACCCTTATACCTAATATATGTACTACATACTCGCAACATATGTAATATACAAATATAGGATACAAGAATGTCACAACCCATTTATACAAAACAAAACTTCACTTTTAAAAACATGTATAAACTTAAAACATTCAATTGATATCATATAAATAGTAAAATGAAACAATACTTGTTAAAACATATATATATATATATATTACTTCATTACCTAAGATTAATCAAAAATATTTTTGATAGTTTACGAAATATACATATTCGTATACATCAAAATCAATATGTCCAAAAATAATACGAAATATATACATGCTAGCAGTTTGTCTCTGATCTTGTCTAAACCAACACTCCTCTCACAATCTCAAGCCTAGACTGGACTCGGTCTAGCTGAACTCTTCGGCTCAACCTGTAGATGACAAAAAGTCAGTAGAATCCATTAAAGAATAGGACTATATGCTAGAAGAAAGCTGCAACTCTCAAGTGACAAAAAGGTCAAACAATCTAGAAGAGCTGAATTTGATCTTTTTTTATTGAAGTATCCAACATCGGATCGAGAACCCAAATATTTTTCCAGTCTATAACTCAAATCGGGTCCAAAACCCAAACCAGCTCGGGTCTTGTAGACCCTTAATTTTGGCCCTGGCTAGTCCGGTGCTAATTTCAAACCTTTGATTGGACTAATATATTGCAATAGAACCTAAAATAAGCTAATTAAACTTTTAAAAGCCTAAATGGGTATGTTTTTAGAAGATTTGGTTGGTTTTTACATGATACCAGTGCATTAAACCCTAAAATGGGTTCGATTCGAAGGTTTGGGTGCTTTTTCGCTTAATCTGGATGGTTTTTGGGTAATAGGGGTGTCTCATGTCTAATTAGGGCATCCAATCTGACATGGGAAACCCCATATCAAATTAGGGGTCTCCCAATTTGATACCCCTAATTTGATATGGGGCTCTCCATATCCAATTCGATATGCCCAATTCGATATGCCCAATTCAATATGGGGGTTGTCCCATATCAAAATGGAGTCCCATTTCGATATGGGATAGCCCTATATTGAAATGGGGAATCCCCATTTTGATATGGGGCAGCCCCATATAGAAATGGGGCTCTCCCAGTTTGATATGGACAATTGTTTTTCAATTCCATGTCGAATCCGGATACCTACTTCTATATGTGTTCAATTTCTGTCGAAGCAAAGTCATTTTAATTCGAGATAAGACTCGGTCTATATCAAATTCAAGTAATTGTAATTCGATATGGAATGGGTTTATGTCGAACCCATGAATTTGACATGCATCAAAATAAATTGTTCTCAGATAAGAAAATTTTTAGGATTAACCTAAGAGAGTGATTATAAATACAGGTTTTAAAAATCTGAGATAGATCTTTAAGGGATTTTTCTTTTAGACCTTTGGCTTTTGGTTGGCGGCTGGAAATCTGAAAAATTCCATAATCAATCAATGAATAAACCCTAGCAAGCTTGAGAAATAAAAGAGACAACAAGAATAGATGAGGAAGATCAACAACACAAAACTCTACAAAGGCAGCGTACTCATTGTCTTTTCCAAAGTTCATCCAGAATCTTGTTCAAACAATTTTAGTGGAGCCAACAAATGATGGTATGGTTTAAATTAAATAAATACTATATGTTTTGATTGTTTTAAACATTGAATGAGTTTGCTCTTCATATAACTAGAGTCATAGTATGCAATTTCTTATTAAATTAGTATATGCTAGTTTGCCTGGAGTGCATATTATTGTTTTACTAAATCATAACCTTTAGAACTAGTAAACTTGTTTGGCTTAGGATGTTTATTTGTTTTCTTTATCTTGTAGCTATTTAATTAATGAATTACTTGGATATCGCATTAGGGTTTTTTATATAAAAACTCACAGTAGTCTTCAAATCTTTTTAAAAATATTCACAGTTCACATAATCTATACACTTTCATTGGTTTTTCAAAAACAGTAAACCTAATTCATTTAAAACCTTAACATCTAAACATTATTTTTTATAAATACCAAACTCTAAATTATTCTTTCTAAAAACCCTAATTCCATGATGTTAGCCCTAAACCCTAATTTGATTAACCAAAAACCCTACTACTTTCCTAAAATTATAAAACCCCAATCAATTTCATTTTTCCAAAAACCTCTACAGTAGCCTAAAGAATAATAATAATTGTATTAATTCCAAAATTCCAAAACCCTAAATGTTAATTAAAAAACCCTAAATTGAGATATAAACCTAAACTTGTATCTTTATTTGCTTTATTTAAGTTTTAGATTCGATTATGTAGTTTTTTGCTATATGTTTTGATGATTGATTTAGTTAATTTCAATGTTTAATTTGTTTAATTTATCATGGATGGATGGTTTCTTTATTATTATTATTTGTTTATTAAAATTGTAAGAGGTATGTTTTCATGATTGGGCACTTCATTTAATTTATTTTCGTATTTTGGAATTAATGTAAAGGACACGTTTCCACCTTTCGGTGGGTGTCCTATTTAGTTTTAGATATGGATGATGCAAGGACATGTTTCCATCCTTGGATGGGTGTCCATTTATTTATTTTGTTTGGACATTGTTGTGATTTTAATAAAGTATTTATTTATTCTTATGATCGCATGTAGTATGGATAATATCGTTATATTTAAGAATTTTATAATATTAAGACCTAAAAAGAAGGTCAATTCCAATGAATCGGGCGTTGTAGGGGTGCTGGGCTATTTCTCACCTTCCCCACACGCACCCAACTTTTTGAACCCATTAGGGGGGTTGGGGATTCCTTATGAATCGAGTCATCCACCCCTTTCTTTTTCCCAGCATGTCCGGGTGGCGACTCCATTTTCTCTGGGATTAGGCCCTTATTCTCTAAGGCCTCGAGCCTAACAGTGTCAAAGTCGCAAGAACCATTCCACCGAGAGTGGGGGCAAAAATCCCTGCTCACAGTGGAATGAAGAGTGTCAAAAGAATTAGCCAGTCATGTGGAATGAAGAGTGTCAAAAGGCCTTTGAGCACATAAAGGAGTATATACTAAATCTACCTATTTTAAAACCACCTAAACCCTTGTTACTATACGTAGCAGTAGAAGAAAAGTCAATAGGAGCCATGCTAGCCCAAGCAGATGAGTCGGGGGTTGAGCGCGCAGTCTTCTATTTGAGTAAAAAGCTTCTACCTTATGAAATTATGCATATTATCATTGAAAAGACCTGTATAGCTATGGTTTGGTCTTCTAAGAAGTTGCAGCATTACTTTCAATCTTATAGTATGTAAGCAATTTTCAAGTTGGATCCGGTGAAGTACTTAAGGGAGACACCCTCTTTGATCTGGAAGTATGGGTGATGGTTGATAATATTGGAAGAATTTGAGATTGAGTATGTAACTAGGAAAACAATCAAAGGTAGAGCGGTGGCATAATTCTTGGCCCAACAACCATTACCAGATAATGAAGAGATAGTCTTGGAATTTTCAGATGAACATTTAGAGGCCATAGAAGTACAAGGATGGAAAATATATTTTGACGGGGCAGTGAATAGGAAAGGAGCAGGTTTGAGAGTCATTCTGGAATCGCCCGAAGGGGAGCTTATCCCTTTAGCTAAGAAGTTGAAGTTAAGGGCAACCAATAATATAGTGGAGTATGAAGCATGTATTTTTGGTTTGGAAGCCCTGATGATTACGAAGGTGGATAAGGTGCAAGTCTTTGGCGATTCATTACTAGTAGTATCCCAATTAAATGGAGAGTGGGAGTTAAAAGAAGAGAAGCTAAAGCCATACCACCATTACTTGACCTTGATGAAGAAAAATTTTAACGAGTGCAGGTTTATACACCTACCAAGAAAAGAAAACCAGATGGCTAATGCCCTAGCCACGTTGGCTTCGATATGGGAAAATCCTGTCAACTTATTCCTTAAGCCTCTGATTTTGGCCAGTTCATCAACTCCTTGCTATGAATATGAGACAATCATGGAAACTGATACAGACCATGATGTGTGGTATGAAACTATAAGACGGTTTTTGGAGGAGAAGGAATATCCGTTGGGGGCAACAAAGAAGGAAACAAGAACTATAAGGCAATGGTCCTTACAATACATCACCTTTCATGGAGAGTTGTATCAAAGATGGCCTGATGGGGTGCACTTAAGATGCTTGAGGAAGCCTGAAGTGGAGAATATCATGTCTAAAATACAAGCGAGAAGTTGCGGTCCACACATGAGTGGTTTAGCATTAGTTAAGAAGATAATTCGACAAGGTTACTACTTGTTGACCATGGAGAGAGATTGACCACAAATGATTACCCCCACAACGCCTAGTTCATTGTAATTGACCTCCTTTTCAGGTCTTGATATTATTAAATTCTTAAGTATTACAAAATCATCCATATTACATATGAATATTAAAATAAATAAGCATTTTATTCAACATCAAATCAAGCCAAAGTAAAATAAATAAGCACCCATTCATAGATGGAAATATGCCTTTACAAATATCTAGTGTCCAAAAAAAATAAGGTAAATAAATAAAATGGACACCTACTATAAGTGAAAATGTATCCCTTATAATAGTCCCAAAATTCTTAAAAGATAAATTAAATTACATTAAAAAAAAACCAAGGTACCCAAAAGTAGAAATGTACCTTTTACAATTTTAGAATCCAAATATACAAATAACCAAATAAATTAAACCATTTAAATATGATAACTAAAAGTAAGTAATCCATAAAATAAACCATCCATCATAAAAGCATGTAACAAATCAAATAATCAAAATTGTGTTTTAAAACATTAAATAGACAAAATTAGGTTTTTGAGCTTTAAATTAGGGTTTTGGTTTGACAGGTTGAGGATTAGGGTTTTGCTTTTCTGAAAAATACGGTTATAGCTACTGTATGAATTTAGGGTTTTGGAATTTGGGAAACTAAGGTTCTAGGCATTTGAAAAGAAAATAGGATTAGGGTTTTTAGCAACTGGGGTTTTGGACTTTTGGTTTTAAGTTTAAGATTTGGAAAATTAGTGTTTTGAATTAGGGTTTAGAACTAGGATTTTGGAATTAGGGTTTTAGGATTACAGGATATTAGGGTTTTGGTGATTAGGGTTTGGAATTAAGGTTTTTATGGATTATGGTTACAAATATTAGGGTTTGGAATTGATGAACTAAGGTTTAGATTATTAAGGTTTTGGATATTAGGTTTTAATACATTAGGGTTTTTGGAATTGAGGCAGGGTGATTATGATTTATGCTTGAGGATTTAGGATTTTGACTAAAGGCCAAGGTTGAATATTTGCTACTTGATGCACAACATTATCTTGAAAAATAGATATTGCTATTGGATTGTTAAAAAACTTATAAATTACTACATGAAATTATTATTATTATTATTATTATTATTATTATTATTATTATTATTATTATTATAACTTGAATGAATTTACATGAAACAAACCTCTGTTTGTAGGCTTCACCAAATTAAAAGAGTTGAAGCAATATTGACATTTGCTACTGCCTGAAATCAACCTAGTACTTTGGTCGAGCTTTGGAAATTTGGCAATTGCCTAAACACTACATTAGTTATGGTTACTGATTTGCTCTTGCTTTTCTCTTTGTTACTACCTGTTTTATTCTTGCTGCCAATTGCTTATAATTGTTAATTGTTACTGAACATTCATACCTGTTATTAGCATTAAATGTTGTTATTTATAGGCAAAGAAAAACTTAACCCTAATCCTAATCTGCCTAATTTCAAACTTAAAAGGATTCTATCTTGATTAGGAAATTAAATTGACAGTCAATTTTTTTTTTATAATTTTGGTCATGTCAATTTGGCATGTCCAAATCAACATGGAGCTAGCCCATGTTGATTTGGTGCGCCAAAATCGACATGAGCCTTTTCTCATGTCGATTTGTCCATCCAAATTAATATGAGCCTTTTCTCATGTCAATTTGGCCATCCAAATCGACATGAGCAAAGCTTTGTCGACTTGGACCCTCCAAGACAATATAAGCATTAGCTCAGGTCATCTTAGGTAGTCTTGACTTAAATCAGTCTATAATTTTTAATCCATGGGCCAAACAGATTTAATTTGGGCCTTCATAAGTTGATTAAATTGAAGTTATACCTTTCAAAATCGGACCGAACTATTTAAAAGTTATAAACTAGGTTTAAGCCTTTCATAGTCGGATCAAATTTATTTTGTCATTCTTTAATTAGGACCACATCAACTTAGGGCTAAAATTAAGGGTCTATAGTTCGCCCTATGCTTGAATGATCTTGAATTGATTCAGATAGTGAAAAGAAACATGACTTTTGAACTAATTTTGGGAGAGAATGGGTTCTCGACCCGGAATGGTTAAGGTTCTAGACCAAAGACTAAATTTGAGTTCTAGATCAGGATCGAGTTTTGAACTCAAGAAAAGTTTAGGCTCTAGACCCGGATCTAGTTCTGGACTCAAAAAAAAGTTTGAATTATGGACCGGAGGTGGTTTGGGTTCTAGACCCAGATTGTAACATCCATAATTTTTAAAAATTAAATAAAATAAATTAAAATTAAATTGGATAAATTAAATAAATTGTTTGAAAGGAAAATTGAATGATTTTAAGTGAAAAAGTGAAATATGTATGTGAAATATAAATAAAATATACAAAGTCAACAAAAGTCAACCTTTAAAAGTAAAAGTCAAAGGTCCAAGGGTATTTTTATAATTAAACTTTAGAGATTGAAATTTATTTTAATATTTCAAAAATAAATTATTTTTTTATGGAAGAAGTAATTTTGGAGTTTTAATTAATTAATTAATTAAAAATATAATTAAATATTATATATATGGATATATAGAAAGTGGAAAGAGAGAAAAATTAAATTTAGTCTTTTTCTTCTTCATCTTCTTCTTCTTCTTCATCTTAGTGTGTGTCGAACCTCCATTGATTCCAAGCCAAGGTTTTTACTTCTTCTGTGCTCCATGAATTGAAGGATTTAACAAGTTTCAAGTGGATTTTTAGGGTTTTTCTCCATAGTTAGTAAGTTCTCTATCCTTTTTCCTTGAAAATCCATGATTTTATGATTATGTTGATTTTGGATTTTTAAAGTGATGCGTTTTAATTGTCTGTTTGTGTATGAATGATGTTGTTTTGAGTAGTGAACAATGATTTTAAGGTTGGATTGAAGAAATGCTTAAGTTTGAGTAAGGTTTGTTGAAGAGAGAGAAATTAGGGTTATGGGAGAATTGGACTTTTGAATTGATGTGATTTAATTGTGCAATTTGGTTCCAAATATATTATTTTGATGCATAAACATGTATTTTAAAGTCAAATGATATATTTAGTTAAGTTTGGATAGAGTTTGAGAATGGAAGTGTTGATTTAGGGTTTTAGAAAAGTGAATTTTCAAAGATGGTGAATTGATTGGTTTTAATGTTTAAAGCATGTTGTTTAATGATATAAGTGATGAATATAAGCTTGGATTGATGACTGGAATGAGTTGGAATATAAAACCTTCAATGGTGAAGGTTATGCCATTTTATGGTTTTGAGCTAAGGCATGTGTTTAATTAATGTAATTGGTTAAAACATGTTAAAATACATTTTTAATGATATTAATAAACTTAAAACACCAATTTATATGGCTTATCATGGTTTTTCAAAGTTAAAGTGAGGTTTGGCTTAAGTTTGGGGTTTTAATTTGAATCATGTTTAATTATGGTTTAAGATTGAAAATGCCTTTAAATGTGATACTGAATGATTATTTATGATCACATTTAGTATAGGCATTGAGAGGAAGTAGTTTGGCCAACCCAAGTGTTGAAGGGTAACTTGAAAGAGGAGATTGGAGTTTGAATTTGAGCTTGCTTTTGAGAGCTTGTAGAGGTATGTACAAACTCTTAATAAATGTGGCATAATTGATTTACATTGATTATTCAAGAACAATGAGCTATGACATGTGTAATGTTTATATATGCATTAAGTGCATTGTGAAAAGCCATTATTAATGGCTAAATTGCATAAAATGTGAATTATGTGAAAATAGCCCAAAGTGTTTGGGTAATTTGATTTTGATGTGGAATGTGATACATTGTGGTGATATATTGAGATATGATGAAATGTGATAAATTGAAATGAAATAAGATTGAGAAAAAAGAAAAAAAATGAGGCAATGTGCCTTATTGATAATAAGAAAAGAAGCAATGTGCCTAGTTGATTATGAAAAAATGAAAAATAAATTGATAATGGAAAATATGAAATAATTGTGTGCCTAATATGTTATTCAATTTCTAGAGTTATGTATTTGGCGGCATGCCTATGAGGTTATCCTCAGCATTTGCCTTCAGGGCTAGCTTTTGATCAATTACTTTATTTTCCTTCATGGCTAGACGGTTGGCTTCACTGTGATATGATTTGCCTCCAAGGCTAGCTTTTAAGCATTATGATGATTTGCCTTCGGGGCTAGACACGTGGTGTCAATTTGGACCAAAATAGTAACTCTGGGATTTGAATGGCATATTAGATCTTTTTGGGCCCATGCTTGTATTTTTTCTTGTGTGAATTATTGAATGATGAAAGAATATGTTTAAGAGTGAGCTTGGATGCCACCTTGTGTTTAAGTTTTATTATCACCTCTAGGCTTCTAGCTTAGTGCGATTGTAACTATCAAGCAGGTGGCATGGGTGATCTGATAGAGCCAATGAGTTCTTCTAGACCGGGTCGGGTCTATATTTGAGATTTTACTTGTAGAGTTGGTTTTGGGCATCAAGATCAGAGACACTGCCAGCTTGTACATGTTTTATAGTACATTTTAATATTATGTATATTATATTATGTTTTGATGTATATATATTATAAATCATAAAGAATGTGTTGAAAAATATATAATGTGGGTTTAATATACGTGTTTTATATAAATATATATGTATATGTATAAATATTTTGAGAAACTTGGAGAAATTGAGGAGTGTGGGTGAAATGGTGATTTGATATCATTGGGAGTGTTTTTTTATGCAGGTCGTGGTTTGTTGAAATCTAAGAGTGTCCAAATTATAGATAAAATTCTGGTGAATTTTTCTTAGAAATTTTTATAAATAGTAATATTTGGAACTTTTAGTTAATAATAAATATTTTATTTATTACTTAAATATACATTTTAAAGTGTTTTGGATTTCAAATAAGAAATGTGAAATTTTTTTATTAAACCAGATTGAGACATTTTTATATCATATACATGTATTATATATATATGGGCTATGTGCATTATATATATAGGGTATAAGGGTATTACATTTATTTTGGTATCAGAACTTAGGTTTGAGGTTCTTGACCAAGATGGGTTATTAGAGAGATAAAATGGGGATTTCAAATAGATTCAATTGTCATACATGCATTGACGTTGACAGTTTCTGATCTTTGATGTGATAATTTTTGTTGTGTTTGCAAATATAGATAGTTATGGCATCTCAGATGCACCAGTCTGCAGAGGGTAGTGCAGAGAGTGTAGCTCATGATGAAAGTAGAGTTGGAGATGGTGTTGTGTTTGATGGAGAGGCGTTTGTGAGTGGGTATTTTTGCCCCCACTCCCGTTAGAATGGTTCTTGCGACTTCAGCACAGTTTAGGCTCGGGGACTTAGAGAACATAGACCTAAGTCTGAAGAAAATGGAGTCGCCACTCGGATGAGCCAGAAAAAAGAAAGGGGTGGATGACTCGATTCCTAAGGAATCCAAAACCCCCTAATGGGTTCGGAAAGTTGGGTATGTGTGGGGAAGGTGAGAAATAGCCCAGCACCCCCACAATGCCCGGTTCATTTGAACCGGCCTCCTTTACATGTCTTAATATTATAAAATTCTTAAATATAACAATATTATCCATATTACATGCAACAATTGAAATAAAGCATCGTTATATTAAAATCAAAGCAATGTCCAAGCAAAACAAATAAATGGACATCCATCCAAGGATGGAAACGTGTCCTTACATCATCCATGTCTGAACTAATAGGACACCCACCAAAAGGTAGAAACATGTCCTTTACATTGGTCTAAAATATAAAAACAATTTAAATTACATGATATTTAACTAATGAGGTAACCACAAAGTGGAAACATACCTCTTACAACATATGGAAAAAAAATCAATGAAAGTAAATAACCATTCATCATAAATAAATCATTCATCAAAGATATTAAACATCAATCAAAATATATAATAAATATTCATTCATGATAAATTAAATAAATCAAGCATTGAAATTAAATAAATCAACCACCAAAGCATATAATAGACTACATAATTAAATCTAAAAATAAAGCAAGTAAAGGCACAAATTAGGGTTTACCATTTCTATTTAAAGTACTTTACTTAATATTTAGGGTTTTGGAATCCTAAGAAATTATTATTGTTATTTGTTTAGGCTACTGTAAGTTTTAGGAGAATTAAAATGGATTAGGGTTTCATGAATCAAATTAGGGTTTAGGGGTAACATTATGAAATTAGGATTTTAGAATAATTAAAACATTAGGTTTATAATTCTTGGTTACTAGATTGTTGTTTTGGGTTTACTGTATTGAGTTTGAATGTTTAGGTTTATAAGGTTTTAAAGTTTTAAGGATTAGGGTTTAGGGAAACTAGGGTTTATGTATTAGTTTTAAGGGAATTAGGGTTTAGAAAAACTTAGAGTTTAGAAAATTTTGCATAAAGCTACTGTATTTTGAATAATCATAATAAAGGAAGGTAAACGTAAAGATTTATAATACATAAACAAATATTAACCCGAGCCCACACGGAGGTCCCGTTAGCTGGTTAGTGGGTGGGGGTCGAGGGGACAATGCCCCTTGCGGGGTCGGGGCCCAGGCCCCCAAAATTTTGAAAACTGGCTTTTAGGATTGTAGGTTTCAGTGTTGAAAATTAAGATTTTAAGGTTTAAGATTTAGAAAATAGGGTTTTGAAATTGGAAGAAACTAATGTTATTTTTAAAAGAATAATGCTTACTGTGTGATTTTGGAAAGAATGATTAATTAGGGTTAAAGCTTTTGATGCTTAAAAAAATAAGGCTACTGACTTTTTGGAATAGAGATAAGGGTTTTGGGAATTAATAAAATGATTTAGGGCTTTTGAAGTTTTTGGAAACAAAAGGATGATTTAAGGTTTTTGGAAATTAAAGAAACGAATTAGGATTTTTAAGGTATTTGGAAAAACATTTTAGGATTTTAATGTTTAGAAGAAACAGAAGAAATAATTTGTTAATTTTCAGTGATTGAAGCTACTGTAAAAAAAGAAAATAGAGATTCAAATCTCCGTTCGTTGGTTCCACCGAAAGTTGCTTTCTGGATGAACAAAGACAAAGGCAAGGTTGCTACCTTTGATGGCTTGATTGCTTGCTTGCTTATTCCTCTCAAATATGAAGTTCCACTATCTGATCCAAGTCCAAAGTTCTCTCCTCTAAAAATCCTCCTGTTAATCCTTTTTCTCCATCCCCCTTTTCTGGTCCTTTAAAGTGTTATTTATAGGAAAATTTATATGCCTAGTTATAATTGTTTAAGGAAACTCAAATTAATTAGGAAAAGAAACCGAAACCAAATAGAATTTGATTTAAAAAAAATAACATTGGAAAATTTTGCTGGCGAAAAAACTGCTGCGGAAATTTGCGAGAAACTGCGTGGAAAATTGCGAGCGGGGCACGGCTAGCCAATTTCACCGTAAATTGGCCTTGGCCAATTACTTTCGGCTATTAATTTTTCATTGCCGATTTTTTCGTCGTCGATTTTTATTTTTATTTATTTATTTATTATTATTTTATTTTTTAAAAATTATAAAAAATAAATACTAAAATAAAAATTATTTAATTAAAATAACATAAAATTATTTTGGACTATATAAAATATATTGGACCGGACTGGGTAAAAAATTAAGGGGTCTACAGTTTGCCCCCTGCTTGAACAATCTGAGACTTTAGTGAAAGAGAGTGAAAAGCAATAAGACTTAATTTTTTTTTCAGATGGTTGAGGTTTTGGGTTCTGGACCCGGTTCGAGTTCTGGACTCAAGGATAATTTTAGGTTCTGGACCTAAGGGTAATTTTGGGTTCTGGACCCAAACTAAGAGATTTTTTGTTCTGGACCTACGGATAATTTGGGTTTTGGACCCGAGCTAAGTTCTGGACTTAAAATAGATTTTAGGTTCTGGACCAAATGATAATTTGGGTTCTAGACCAAAGGATAATTTGGGTTCTAGACCCGAGCTAAGTTCTGGACTTAAAAGAGATTTTAGGTTCTGGACCTAAGGATAATTCAGGTTCTGGACCCTAGCTAAGTTCTATACTTAGGAGAAATTTTAGGTTCTGGACCTAATGATAATTTGGGTTCTGGACCCGAGCTAAGATCTGGACTTAAAAGAGATTTTAGGTTTTGGACTTAAGGATAATTTGGGTTCTGGACCCGAGCTAAGTCTTGGACGCAAAAGAGATTTTAGGTTCTGGACCTAAGGGTAATTTGGGTTCTGGACCCCAGACCGAGTTTGACTGACCTTTTATCAGTTGAGAATTTTTACTGCTCCAGCTGTTCTATTCTTTAACGCATTGTGGGTCTTCACCCTCAAAATGAATCTTCATCGTTGGACCTTGGATCTACATCCTTAGCATTGGATCTTCACCTTTGAAAACGGATCTTAAATCTTGGAGATCGGGTCTTCATCCTTGGAGATAGGGTCTTCACCCTTGTAAATGGATCTTCATCCTTGGAGATCGGGTCTTCACCCTTGTAAATAGATCTTCATCCTTGGAAATCGGGTCTTCACCCTTGAAAATGGATCTTCATCCTTGTAAATCGAGTCTTCATCCTTGAAAATGGATCTTCATCCTTTAAGCTGGATCTTCATCCTTAGAAATCGGGTCTTCACCCTTGAAAGTGAATCTTCATCCTTAGAGATTTGTCCTATATTGGCTTCAGCTCTTCTAGCTGGACTGATCTTTTATCTTTTGCGTCTTCATTCTTTTGATAGTTATAATGTTCCATTCTTTTGTTCTTCCTTTTTGCAAAAATTTAGCTATTTTTAGTTGGCCCTCATATCTTCTCCTGCCCCCTGCGTGGTGAAATATTTGCAAGTGAGTTTGAAAATATTTTGTATATAAACTCAAAAAATCGAAAAGGAGAAACTTTGCCCCCTGTATTGGCTCAAACCCATGATTTTTCTATGCGGGCTCTGATTGATGTTTTTGTCGTCTAGTTCTTTACACAAGCACATATTTCTTCTTTTGCAAAATGACTGGAACTTCCATAAGCAAATAGGCTTTCCATACCCCCCTTGATTCAATATCTTCTTTTGATTCTTTACTTCGCAGGGTGTATGCTGTTCATTTTGATAAGGAATAGACAATACAAGACAAGAAAGTGTGATGTGATATGCTCATGTACGCATGATATGGATGAATAATACTTATAGTCGTTCCATTGACTCACAAACCGAGGTGATCAGCAGAAGTGTTCTCATTGGTTCCTTTCAAATGCTTGTTCAGGTCTTCATTGGAATGACAGAATGCTTCACATTTATGGCTTTTATCTTTGAGATATTGAAGACATGAATAATGGAGGCTCCCAAGTAGCAGAGTCAGGGATTCATCCATTTTGAACTATGTTTCAGCATGTCAGTTGGTAGCTTTTTCATGACTTTGCCAGTAATCATAACCTTTACCAATGTGCCCTTCGAAGTTCGATAGTTCAACATACTCCCCTTAACTTGAAGGCTTTGTAATTTTTTCTTTTTTGAATTTTCAATTTTGAATTTTGATTTTGAAATCAAATGTTGGCTTTGCCAAATTAATGTCAATGTACCTCAGGACTTGATTTTTCAAATTAACATATCTATAACATGAAAACCCTAGTTACCATACTAATCTCGGGAATCATTTCTATTTAAGCAAGAATTGTTGCACTTCAGATAGACATATACACATTACTTGGCCAAAGCTTTCATTGAGTTTAAATATTGTCTATCTCATATGCATGCTTATTCAAACTATCTCCACTAATAGACTCTACCTACCAAGAGAGATCAACAGGTCTTTGATAGGCTTGAAATGGGGTCTATAAGGGACATGGGTTAAATGAAGGCCATTTGTAAGTTGGAGCCGATGTGACACAATGGACAAACCTTCACACTACAAATTTCTTGTTTGAACTTTAGGCAGCTGGGAGCAATCTTGGCAGACTCTAAATTCTTTCTATCTTCTTGTCATTAATCTAGATCTTGATTAGGACAGTCTTTGCACTCACAAAAAGTTTGTTACCCAAATTTGTTTCTTTTCTTCTTCTCCCTTTTCTTTCTTTTTTCTTTTTCTTACTCTTCCCTTTCTTTGAGCATTTTATCATTTTGTCCTTCTCCCTTGTAGGACTGTCAAGTACAAAACTTTCAAGAACTGGATGGTCTTTCTTCTTTTTTCTGATTTTGATCGATTCTTTGGTTGGGTTGGACCAATTCAAGTCAAACTGTCCTTATAAACCAAATAGAAGCCTTTCGCTACTTTAGGTAAAAGAGAACTCAGTTGGCTTTCTTAACCGTTTTTTTAGGTTTTATTTTTCTTCTTCTTTTTTCTCTTTTTTTCCTTTTCTTTTTTATTTGTCCTCTTTTCTTTTCTCTCTTTTTTTTCTTTTTTCCTTTTTCTTTTTTTTTAGCTCTAAAAGAGTTGTCTTGTTTGTACCAAATTGGGTTTCCAATAATGGATGAGTGGAGTGACATAAATCTTCTTTAATAAGGATAAATCATTTGTTACTCTGATGTTGTCTTGATATATTGGAGATATTAGAAAAAATTCAACCACCCTTATGGTCTTGAGAACTTCAACTGCCCTTATGGTCTTGAGAACTTCAAGAGAACTTCAACTATCTTCATGGTATTCATTTCTTTCTTTGATCTTCTTGCCTCTTCATCTTAGTGATCATAAGACTTGTCAAAAGTATCACAAATGGTCGGGGTAGGTTGTTGGGGTTATATGCCAATGAAAAGAAAGCTAAAATTTTATGAAGGCTCAAAGGGACAACTAGGGATTGATATCTAATTGGGTAGATACCAGTTGTTGGCTAACCAAATAATGCCTAGATCATCTCTCCCTTAAATAAGTAGAGTTCAATTTCTCCTCAAAAATTTGTCAAAGCATGTTCTAAGACTGACTAGGACCTAGACAAAGGTAATTATGCAGGAGCCCTCTCTAAGTAAGCATACACAACTCAATGCTATAGAACGATTCCCTCACCTAGTAAAGTCATTCGAGTCATGATGCATAAATATATTAATTCATGAATTATCAAGCTAGATTCCTCATTGGTTGAGCATCAAAATGAACAAAGACCAACAAAATTTTTGATAAAAGTATATTATTCAAACAAATTTAAATTTGAAAAACATGATTGTTTTAATTAAATATTAAAGCAAAATTTGAAAAGTAACATTCAAGCTAAGGAAAGTTTGTTGAGTTTAAACTTCTTTTCCTTTCACATCTTTAATATTTCCATCTTGAAAGGATGATAAAATAAAATCTTCTTCTAATCCTTTTCCTACCATGAAGGTTGCTGGTGGTGGCACCCTGTTGAACCTTGGAAATGGATTACCTTTGGTATTGAGCTTATCCAGCTCAGGCAACTTGCCATTATCAATTAAATTCTGGATCTCATGCCTCAACTTCATACAATTGTCCGTTTCATGTCCATGCCTTTGATGGAATTGGCAAAATGCATTAGTATCAAAGTTAGGTGGAAGAGGATTAGGCAAAGGACAAGGAGTCAAGGGTTGTAACAATCCCTTCTTTTGTATCTTATTGAGAACCCAAGACAGCGACTTCCCCAAATCTGAAAATTGCCTTCTATTTGCTTGACCAGTTGCATTAACATCAACTTCTTTTTGCATGCTTTGATTGCCCGACTGGTAGTTCCCTTTCTCATTCATTTTTTTTGAAAATTGATTCTTCTCCCTTTCCCATTCTTCAATTTGCAGACCAGCTTGGAGAAGATCTTTGAAATCACGGATGAGTGTATGAGACATCCTTTCATGAAGACTAGGCAACACCCCCCTCACGATCATTCTTATTTGATTAGATTCATCGGGCCTCTTCTTTAGCAAAGCAGCCTTATTTCTCCATCTTTTGACATAGTCCAAAAAATTCTCATTTGGCCTTTGTCTAATGGACTCCACTTCCATTAAGGTAACTTCTATTTCAACATTGTATCCATATTGTTGGATGAAAGCCTTATACAACATGTTCCAATCTTTTTTAGTACTTTCCTCTAAAGTGTTAAACTAATTTTGGACAACAAGGTCCAATGAGAGCATGAAGTACCTTAGAGTTTGAGCTTTAGTAGCTCGGGCAGACTGCATAGCAGTAATGTATTGCTTCACATGGAGATGAAGGTTTCCAGTACCATTGTATCTAGCAAAGGATGGCATCTTGAATTTGTAGGGAACTTATTCGTCTAGCTCAAATAATTTATCAACTTCAGACATTTCTTCGATTTTCAACTTCTTCTCAAATTTCTTTTCTAAATCAGCAATCATCTTCTCACATCAGACGTCTCGGTCTTTTCAATAGTTGCCTTCTCAACAACCTTTGGATCCTTTTTGTCTTGAGGATCTTGGAAGTATTGAGCCCAATTATCATCATTATCAATGATCACCTTATCCTCATCAAAAACTACTTCACCAACTTTAGTCTTCCCCTTATCTTTCTTGGTGCTAGCAAATGCTTCGGCATTGTTTCTTAAAATTGTAGCCAGTTATTTATTTATGGTCTCGGCCATGGCCTCTTTTATTTCTTCCATCTTGGCATTGAGGGCATCATCCACCATTCTTTGAATTTGTTTAGGATCCATTACTTTTGGTGAGCAAGTGATTGAGTCGTTGCTAGATTCTTCGCTTTCGGCGTAGGTCGGATTGTCGTAAGCTTTTGAACTATCGTAATCCAGGGCTGTGAGCCAGAAAGGATCAATGATATGAGATGCAAATGTATGCATGTATGCATCTATGCACAAACAATCAATGAAGAAAGATAATTAGGATGTTCCTTTCAACCTTATAACATCCACACACGAATGACGAGTCTCTTTTCCTAGGTATATGGTTAACAAAATACCAACATGGGGTATCTTGTTTTTGAATATTTCCCTCAGAATTTTCAACCAATAGTTATATTTTCAAAATGGAAATAAGTTCATAATAATTCCCATTAATTAGGCTTTAATCCATCTAACCAACTAAAGTAGCTTTTATGCTATATTGGATTAAAATTAAATTAAGAGGTTTATTATAGATAGAATTCTCACTTGAAAAAGTAACTAATGATTCATGCCAAAAACAAGCCCATGATTAATTATTCTTAGTATAAACTAGGCTCACAATTGATTTTTGGTATTTTGTAATTGACCTAAATAATTTGTAAGCTCTTTGTAAGAAAGGATTGGATGAAAATAATTTTGTTTCTAAGCCCATTGTAAAAAGATTTTAGAAAAAATGGATTTTGGGCTTAGTATTTGGATCATGAGAAAAGTATTTTTGATTTGTTTTTAGAAAAGTTTTATGTCCAGAGACCATCTTGAAATTTGAAAATAGTTTTGGTCTTTTGTACTTTAAAGAAAAAATTTATTTTGAGCTAACAATGTACTTAGGTCATATTAGAAAAAGAACAAACCAAATAAGCCATGATTTAAGCCAAGACAAATTAATCATAGTCAAACAACATGCATTTGGGGTAAAAACCTAAGGAAAGTAACTAGGCGAATTACATGAGCTTTAGTCTTTGGGTTAAAAGGCTTAGGTTCCCATAGCAAGTATATACCAAATGGTACGAGGCTATGAGTGGTTATGCCATGCTCAATCTCCATAACTTGAGTGAAAGTATGGTATCCCTTACATAACACAACAAGGGTAACACGAGCATCCTAACTCACGCACACGATGCAATCTAATATGATGCAATGGATAATATCATTATAAGAAAGAATAGAATAATATAAAGACCAACGGAATCAACTTCTCTTATCGCCACTGTGAGTGGGGATTTTTGCTCCACTCCCGGTGGAATGGTTCTTATGACTTCAGCACTGTTTAGGCTCGGGCCTTAGAGAACACGGACCTAATTTCGGAGAAAATTGAGTCGCCACCCGGACAGGCCAGGAAAAAGAAAGGGGTGGATGACTCAATTCCTAAGGAATCTCCAACCCCCTAATGGGTTCGGAAAGTTGGGTACGTGTGGGGAAGGTGAGAAATGGCCCAGCACCCCCACAACGCCCGGTTCATTGGAAACGGCCTCCTTTACAGGTCTTCATATTATAAAATTCTTAAATATAACAATATTATCCATATTACATGCAACAATTGAAATAAAGCATCGTTATATTAAAATTAAAGCAATATCCAAGCAAAATAAATAAATGGACATCCATCCGAGGATGGAAATGTGTCCTTACATCATACATGTCTAAACTAATAGGACACCTGCCAAAAGGTAGAAACATGTCCTTTACATTGGTCTAAAATATAAAAGAAATTTAAATTACATGATATTTAACTAATGAGGTAAACACAAAGTGGAAACATACCTCTTACAACATTTGGAAAAAAATAAATCAATAAAAGTAAATAACCATTCATCATAAATAAATCATTCATCAAAGATATTAAACATCAATCAAAATATATAATAAACATTCATTCATGATAAATTCAATAAATCAAGCATTGAAATTAAATAAATCAACCACCAAAGCATATAATAGACTACATAATTAAATCTAAAATTAAAGCAAGTAAAGGTATAAATTAGGGTTTATTGTTTCTATTTAAAGTACTTTAATTAATATTTAGGTTTTGGAATCTTAAGATATTATTATTGTTATTTGTTTAGGCTATTGTAACTTTTAGGAGAATTAAAATGGATTAGGGTTTCATGAATCAAATTAGGGTTTAAGTGTAACATTATGAAATTAGGGTTTTAGAATAATTAAAACATTAGGTTTATAATTCTTGGTTACTGGATTGTTGTTTTGGGTTTACTGTATTGAGTTTGAATGTTTAGGTTTATAAGGTTTTAAGATTTTAAGGATTAGGGTTTAGGAAAACTAGGGTTTACGTATTAGTTTTGAGGGAATTAGGGTTTAGGAAAACTTAGGGTTTAGAAAAATTTGAATAAAGCTACTGTATTTTGAATAATCATAATAAAGGAAGTTAAACATAAAGATTTATAAATACGTAAATAAATATTGACCCGAGCCCACACGGCGGTCTCGCTAGCCAGTTAGTGGGCGGGGATCAAGGGGGCAGTGCCCCTTGCGGGGTCGGGGCCCGGACCCCGAATATTTTGAAAACTGGCTTTTAGGATTGTAGGTTTCGGTATTGAAAATTAAGATTTTAGGGTTTAAGATTTAGAAAATTTTGAAATTGGAAGAAACTAGTGTTATTTATAAAAGAATAATGCTTACTGTGTGATTTTGGAAAGAATGATTAATTAGGGTTAAAGCTTTTGATGCTTAAAAAAATAAGGCTACTGACTTTTTGGAATAGAGATAAGGGTTTTGGGAATTAATAAAATGATTTAGGGTTTTTGAAGTTTTTGGAAACATAAGGATGATTTAAGTTTTTTGGAAACAAAAGAAACAAATTAAGATTTTTAAGGTATTTGGATAAACGTTTTAGGGTTTTAAGGTTTAGAAGAAACAGAAGAAATAATTTGTTAATTTTCAGTGATTGAAGCTACTGTAAAAAAAAGAAAATAGAGATTCAAATCTCTGTTCGTTGGTTCCACCAAAAGTTGCTTTCTGGATGAACAAAGACAAAGACAAGGATGCAGCCTTTGATGGCTTGATTGCTTGCTTGCTTATTCCTCTCAAATCTGAAGTTCCACTATCCGATCCAAGTCCAAAGTTCTCTCCTCTAAAAATCCTCCTGTTAATCCTTTTTCTCCGTCCCCCTTTCTTGTCCTTTAAAGTGTTATTTATAGGAATATTTATATGCCTAGTTCAAATTGTTTAAGGAAACTGAAATTAATTAGGAAAAGAAACAAAACCAAATAGAATTTGGTTTCGAAAAAAATTGCATTGAAAAATTTCGCTGGCAAAAAAACTGCTGCAGAAATTTGTGAGAAACTGCGTGGAAAATTGCGAGTGGGGCGCGGCCAGCCAATTTCGCCGCAGGAAATTCCTGTGGGGAAATTGGCCTTGGCGAATTACTTTCAACGACAAATTTTTTGTCGCCGATTTTTTCGTCGTCGATTTTTATTTATTTATTTATTATTATTTTATTTTTTAAAAATTATAAAAAATAAATATTATTTAATTAAAATAATATAAATTTATTTTGGACTATATAAAATATATTGGACCGGACTGGGTCAAAAATTAAGGTCTACAGCGTTTAATTTTGTGACTATTAGACTAGCAGTTGAGGAGATTCTACCAGGCTAGGTACAACATATGGCGGAGCTGTTGAGACAGGTTTTAGTTTAGCAGCCGCAGCCACCACCACAGTCGCAGTCATAGCCGCAGTTGCTGACACGAAAATATGACAAGTTGAAGAAGTTTGGAGCCGAAGATTTTGTTGATACTACATACCCTGTTATAGCAGAGCAATGGCTAGACAGGGTCTAGAGGGTATTCAGCCAGCTTTAGGCTAGCCCAGAGAAGAAGTTTGATTATGCTAGATCTCTGTTGCAGAGGGTTGCATATGAGTGGTGGAAGACTATTCCCCATGCTATAGTTTATCCACTAGTGTTATCTTATGATGATTTCCTATGGGAATTTGAGAAGAAGTATACTCCAAGGGAGTATAAGGATGCGAAGAAGATAGAGTTCCTAAGTTTGGGACTAGACACCAAGTCAATAACTGAGTATGATATTGAGTTTATCTAGCTGAGTTAGTATGCCGGAGAGATCATTTATTATGAGTTGACCGGTGTCAGAGGTTTGAGGAGGGCCTGAGACCCTCTATCACGTGTCTTATGGCAGGATCTCGGTATCAAGACTTTTCTCAGTTGGTGTCAGCTTCCAGCAGTGTTGAGAGAGCATAGGGTCTTACAGCAGCTGTCGAAGCAGAGGAGAGCAGAGTTAGGAGACCCCAGGGTGAGGCAGGGTCTTCATCAATGAAGAGAGGTCGAGGGGGAAATCCTAAGAGGTTTAGTAGGAGCCAAATGTAGTCTGGTAGGTTAGTACAATAGCAGAGGCAAAGATGGAGAACTGTAGCCTCAGTGGCTAGTGCTCCGACCCCAGTGGCTTAGAGGCCTACTCCACCTACCTATGTTTATTGTGGTTGGGCTCACATGGGTGTCTTTTGGAGGATAGATGCACCAACAGTATGTTACAGATGTGGATCGCCAGACCATTTTATCAGAGATTATTCAGAGACACCAGATGACAGACAGGCAAATTCAATAGCTTCTAGTCCCAGTGTTAGAGGGGTCGTAGTGGCAAAAGTTTTGGTAGATGTGGTAGATCTGGAACTGGTCAGAGAGGAGGTTCTACAGTTAGGAGTTGATCAGATGAGGCAGGGCGATCACAGTGGGTCTATGTGATGCAAAGGCAGCCGGATACTTTAGCTGTCATAGCTAGTATTTTTATTTTATTTTGTACTTCAGTTCTTGCATTGATAGACCCTAGGTCGACTCATTTATACATCAGTGCATCCATACTTCCTGTGAGTGATTTGCATTTTGAGTCCCTGAGATTTAATGTGTTAGTCACAAATCCTTTAGGGCATAGTGTTGTGGTTAGCAGGGTGTACCGAGACAGTCCTGTTGTGGTTTAGGATGAGGAGTTTCTCAGTGACCTGATTGAGATGCCTTTTAGGGAATGTGATTTGATTATGGGCATGGATTGATTATCAAGGCATAGGGCTGTGGTAGACTATCAGTGAAAAATTGTTACCCTGAGAACACATGATGGTAGAGATGTGATGGTATATAGTGAGTAGAGACATCTTGCATCCATTTTTATTTCTATTGTTTTAGCTAGGAGGATGATTTGAAAGGGATGTGAGGCATATCTTGCTCATACTGTAGATACTACAATAGTAGGATCATAGCTTGATAGTATACCCATAGTTATAGAATTTCCAGATATTTTCCCTAATGAGTTGCTAGGGGTACCTCCTGAGAGTGAGATGGAGTTTGGTATTGATTTGATGCCTGATACCACTCCCATATCTATTACCCCTTATCAAATGGCACCTGCCGAATTGAAAGAGTAGAAGGTGCAGTTGCAGTTACAGGAGTTGTAATATATATAACATATATGTTGGTCAAATGAGGAGTCAAGGGAAGAAGATATTTATTTGAGATATGTGAAATTATTTAAATGGGCATATAAGTTATAAGAGTTAAGTTAAATGGATGAGGGCATTTAAGTAATTGTGTTGTTAGAATTGCTTGGTGGAGATTTAAAGAAGAAGAGAAGTTGACTTGTCTTCATTTTCTTTTCAATTTCTTTTCTTATCAACATAACATATACACATAATTCAAACAAACAACAATTATATCCAAACTTCTAGGGCACACATTGGGATATTACAGGAGTTGCTTGATAAAGGGTTTATCTGCCCTCGTATGTCTCCGAAGGGAGCGCCTGTTTTGTTTGTGAAGAAGAAGGATGGTTCCTTGAGATTATGTATTGATTATAGGTAGATGAATAAGGTGACCATCAAGAACAAGTATCCATTGCCTCGGATAGATGATCTCTTTTATCAGTTAAAGGGAGCAACAATATTCTATAAGATTGATCTGAGATTAGTGCACCACCATTTGAGAGTCAGAGATGTAGATGTACCCAAGATAGCTTTCCACGTGAACTATAGGCATTATGAGTTTCTGGTGATGCCTTTTGGATTGGCGAATGCACCAGCAGCTTTTATGGATTTGATGAACATGGTGTTTGGACCATACATAGATCAATTTGTAGTAGTCTTCATTGATGATATTCCGGTGTATTCGCATATTGAGGAGGATCATGATAGGCATTTATGGATTGTATTATAAACTCTGAAAGAGAAGCAGTTGTATGCTAAGTTATCTAAGTGTGAGTTCTGACTCAATCAGGATACTTTTATCGGTCATATGGTTTCAGCAGAGGGTATTAAAGTTGATTCAAGTAAAGTCGAGGCCATCTTAAATTGGAGTCCACCAAAGACTATGACAGAGGTTAGAAGTTTTTTGGGTTTGGCAGGCTATTATCGTCAGTTTATGAAGGGTTTTTCTATGATAGCCATACCACTTACAAGATTGCTTTGAAAAGGGGTTAGATTTGTGTGGACAGATTGATGTCAGGCGAGTTTTGAGCAGATGAAAGAGATGTTGACTCAATCTTCTGTTCTTACACTGCCTGTGGAAAGTAAACCTTATGTGATATACAGTGATGCTTCACATAGTGGTTTAGGTTGTGTTATGTTGTAGGAGGATAGAGTCATTGCTTATGCTTCTCGACAATTGAATCCACATGAGCTAAATAACCCGACTCATGATTTAAAGTTAGAAGCCATACTTTCTGCATTGAAGATTTGGTGGCATTACTTGTATGGAGAGAAAAGTTTCATTTATACTGATCACAAAAGTTTGAAGTACCTAGGTGTTCAGAGAGAGTTGAATCTTTAGTACAAATGGTGGTTAGAGTTGATTAAAGACTATGACTGTTTGATTGATTATCATCCTGGCAAGGCAAATGTTGTTGTTGATGCCTTGAGTTGGAAGTCTTTAGATGGTTTGGCTACTTATTCACTCTAATTGCTTGTTGAGTTGAGATCATTGCATGCCAAATTTGAGTCTTGTGATGGCAGTGCATTGTTGGCTCAGTTGCAATTGATACCAGTTTTGTTGGAACAGATTAGGGAGGCCTAGTTGGCAAATGAGAAAATCCAGAAGATTATGATGGATTGCCAAAAGGGGAAGAGTCGAGACTTTCTTGTGAGATATGATGGCAGTCTATGGTACAAATATACATTGTGTATTCCTAATGATGCCGGATTAAAGAAGTTGATATTAAAGGAAGCACATCAGTCACTCTATGCTATGTACCCTGGTAGTACCAAGATGTATCAAGATTTAAAGCAAAATTATTAGTGGTCAGCTATGAAGAGGGATATAGCATAATTTGTATCAGATGTCTTACTTGCCAGAGAGTGAAGACTGAGCACCAAGTTCCTTTATGATTGCTCCAGCCATTATCTATGCCAGAGTGGAAATGGGAGCAAGTGACGATGGATTTTGTAACTAGACTACCTTTGACCCAGAAGAAACATGATGTAATCTAGGTGATAGTTGATCAGATGATGAAGATAGCTCATTTTCTTCCTATTTGAATGGATTATTCACTTGAGAGTTTGGATGAGCTATATACCAGTGAGATAGTGAGGTTGCATGGAGTCTCAATTTCTTTGGTGTTAGATCGAGATCTTTAGTTTACATAAAGATTTTGGAGGAGTTTGCAGGATGCATTGGGTTCCTAGATTCATTTTAGTATTACTTTCTATCCTTAGACAGATAGACAGTCAGAGAGAGTGATACAAATTCTAGAGAATATGTTGAAGAGCTGTGTCATTGATTTTACTGGGAGCTAGAACATATTTTTGCTACTAATTAAGTTTGCTTATAACAACAGTCATCAATCTAGTATTGGGATGGCACCTTATGTGGCCTTGTATGGCAGAAAGTGCAGGACACCTTTATGTTGGAATGAGATTGGAGAAGGTAAATTGGTCGGTCCCGATTTGATTAAGGAAATGGAAAAGAAAGTGAAGTTGATTCGGGATCATTTGAAAGCAGCTTTAGACCGATAGAAATTCTATACATATTTGAAGAGGAAAGACACAAAGTTCAATGTAGGAGATAAAGTGTTCCTAAATGTGTCTCCATGGAAGAAGATTTTGAGATTCGGTCACAAAGGGAAGTTGAACCCTTGCTTCATAGGATCATATGAGGTACTGGAGAGAGTTGATCCAGAACCTTATAGAGTGGCTCTACCGCTTGGGTTAGAGTGAATACTTAATGTCTTCCATGTAAATATACTTTAGAGATACAGGTTAGACTCATCTGATATCTTGTCAGTGGAGTCCATGGAGGTGAGTCCGGATATGACTTACGAAGAAGAACCAGTGGCGATTTTGGCATAAGAGTTGAAAGAGTTAAGGAACAAGAAAGTGCCACTTGTTAAGGTTCTTTGGAGGAATCATGCAACTGAGGAGACGACATGGGAGAGTGAGTAGATGATACGAAACCAGTATCCTCAATTGTTTCAAAGTGGATAGCAAGTAATTTCGCAGACGAAATTCTCTTTCGGAGAGAGAATTGTAACATCTAAAATTTTAGAAATTAAATTAAATTGGATAAATTAAATAAATTATTTAAATGGAAAATTGAATGATTTTACATGAAAAAATGGGATGTATAAGTGAAATATACATAAAATATACAAATTCAACAAAAGTCAACTTTTCAAAGTCAAAAGTCAAAGGTCCAAGGGTATTTTTGTAATTAAACTTTAGAAATTGAAAATTATTTAAATAATTCAAAAATAAATTATTTTTGCATGGAAGAAGTAATTTTGGAGTTTTAATTAATTAAATAATTAATTAATTAATTATAAATATAATTAAATATTATAAATATATGGATATAAAGAAAGTGGAAAGAGAGAGAAATTAAATTTAGTCTTCTTCTTCTTCTTCTTCTTCTTCTTCCTAGTGTGTGCCGAACCTCCATTGATGCCAAGCCAAGGTTTTTGCTTCTTCTTCTTCTTAGCTCCATGAATTGAAGGATTTAACAAGGTTAATGTGGACTTTTAGGGTTTTTCTCCATAATTAGTAGGTTCTCTACCCCTTTTCCTTGAAAATCCATGATTTTTATGATTATGTTTGTAACACCCCCATATCCAATGCACACACACTACAACCACAACAATGTAGCATAAGTGCACCAAACATAGGGAAGCTACGGTTCTTTTAACATTCAAAACACTTTAAACTTGATACAATACCCTTATCATTATACATTATAGAAAAGTAGATCATTTACTTATAAAACAAAACATATTAGTTATATATATATATTTAAATATTACACAGCGGAAGTTATAAAATATTTACATATTTATATATTAAACATTTCTTTACAAAATATAAAGAAGTATACATGATTGGCAAGTTTGCTCTGATCTTTAAGCTCCCAAAATGGATTCTTCAAGGTCTACTCTCACTTGGTCTTGATGAACTCTCGGGTTCAACTCTATCAACTCTATTACCTGCGTGATTAAACACTATCGCGCTAAGCCAACGGCTTAGTAAGATAATCATGCAAATGATATGACTTAGTGCAATGCAATGTCATTTCTCAATCCATATTATACATATAACATCATATATGCAAAACTAACAACATATTTTCACATTACATATCACATTTCAATATCTTTTCATATACCTCATTAGTATTCATTTAACCATTCATAATCAACACTAAACAAAGACAAGCATGGGCCCAAGACACACTAATATGCCATTCAATTTTCAGAGTTAAAGCTTTGGTTTTGTTATCACATTTATCAATATCATATACCCAACTAGGCTTCAAGGATTAAGTTCAACCAAGCTTCAAGGGGAGCAAAGCATGCTAAGCTTCTACCCAACTTGGCTTCAAGAACTAACCCAACCTAGCTTCAAGGGTGGTAACATCTCAATTAGGCTTCAAGGATTCAATCCAACCTAACTTCAAGAGATTGTTACACTTATTAGGCATGCCACCAACAACCAACTCTGAAAATGGAATAACACATTAGCCACACAATTCATTTATTATTCAATTATCATTTTCATTCTCAATTCTCAACAACATTTAGGCAAACATGCCTTATTTCTTTCAATTGCATCATCATAGCCAAACACAATGGCATTGTCTCATATCATGTCTTATTTGAATTATCATTGCATCTTTGATATACATTTCAATGTATATTACTTATGAAACACATTACCATTCACAATGCATAACATAACATTGTTCAATCTCAACAATGCAATTAGGGCAAAGAAAAATTGATATAATTCATAGCTTTAGGACCTTACACATGCATTTGATTATATCATTCATTGATTCAAGTGTGTTTAAAGTGTTTAGGGTTAGGTTTAGGGACCAACCTACCCTCGGAGAACCAAAAAAATGCAATTAGAACAAAGAATAAAAACCCCAACCCATACAATTGAGGGACACGGGCAGCCACTTGAGGGACACGGCCAAGCTTGTGGCCGTGTCTCTTAAACCAAAACTCACAGTAGCTAACACGGCTTGGGAACACGGCCATGTCACCCAAAAACTAATCCAACACGCCCAAAATCCCTTGGCTTGGCCGTGTCTCACATTGCTTTTGGCCGTGTCTCCCAAAACACAAACCCTAATATGCACAACTCTCCTCCAATTGCACTCAAACTCATCAAACACCATATAACATGTTTCAAATGAATGGAATCAATGTTCTAAACACAAATTCTACATGTTTAACACAATATTCCTTATTAAAACACATCAACCAAAACATTTAAACACATACCATCTCAAACCCTAAAACCAACTTTACACTTGAACTTCCACTATCAAAATCCATTTAAACTTACAACCTTCACAACCAAACCAACCTCAATTCAATCTTTTAACTAACAATCAACTTTAACACTTGTAAACACATATCAAACACACCAAATCATCAACTCAACAATTCACAATACACCTTAGCCACAACTTCAAAATTAATAAAAGAAAACAAGAAATTACTTACTTTAAATGAAGAATTTCCACAAATCTCTAACCAACACCCTTGATTCCTTCTTCAATTTACTTCTTGCCTCAAGAACACCTCCCTTTCTCTTTGCTATTTGGAGAGCTGGCCACTTCAAGAAAGAAAGAAGAAAATGCACAAGTCAAACACCTTTTCTTCTTTTAATCTCCACCATGCATTTCATTTCAAGCAATTACTCATATACCCCTCATCACTTAACTTAGCTTTTGTCTCTTATAAACCCAATTAAGTAATTTCACATGCCATATAAAAATCTCCTCTTGCATTGACTCTCTCTCTCTTTGACCATTTTATATGTTATATATATCACCATATACACAACATATAAACTTGTCTCTAAACCCTATTTCTTCCCAAAACACATATACATATATTTTTTTTTCTCAATTTAAACCACCAACAACAACAACATACAAAACTTCTAGGGCATGCATAGGGATATTACAATTCTCCCCCTCTAAAAAGAAAATTTCGTCCTCTAAATTACCTGATATCAAAGCTGAAACAACAGCGGATACTGTTCTTGCATAGATTGTTCACTTTCCCAAGTTGCTTCTTCTTTTCCATGATTCTTCCATAGAACTTTCACCAATGGCACACTCTTGTTCCTCAACTCTTTCACTTCTCGTGCCAAGATAGCAACTGGTTCCTCTTCAAATGTCAAGTCTGGGCTCACTTCAATAGATTCAAATGGCAACACATGAGATGGATCCGACCTATATCTCCTCAACATAGAAACATGGAATACATTATGAATACGATCCAACTCAGGTGGCAAAGCAAGTCGATGCGCCACTGGCCCAACTCTTTCCAAAACTTCATACGGTCCAATGAAACGAGGACTCAATTTTCCTTTCCGACCGAACCTCAAAATCTTCTTCCAAGGAGATACTTTCAAAAACACCTTATCTCCAACATCAAACTGAATGTCTCTCCTTTTCAGATCTGCATAAGACTTCTGTCGGTCTGAAGCTGCTTTTAACCTGCCTCGAATCAACTTTACTTTCTCTTCAGTTTCTTGAATCAAATCAGGCCCAATTAACTTACCTTCACCAATCTCATTCCAACACAAAGGTGTCCTACACCGTCTGCCATACAATGCTTCAAACGGCGCCATACCAATGCTGGATTGGTGACTGTTGTTATATGCAAACTCCACAAGAGGTAAAAACCTATCCCAACTTCCAGAGAAATCGATGACACAGCTTCTCAACATATCCTCAATAATATGTATCACCCTCTCTGACTGTCCATCCGTCTGTGGATGAAAAGCAGTACTGAAGTGTAATCGAGAACCCAAAGCATTATGCAAACTCTTCCAAAATCTTGAAGTAAACCTGGGATCTCGATCAGATACTAAAGAAGTTGGAACACCATGCAACTTCACAATCTCATGGATATACAGCTCAGCAAATCTCTCCAAAGAGTAATCCATCCGCACCGGAAGGAAATGAGCTGTCTTAGTCAATCTATCCACAATCACCCATATGGCATCATGTTTCCTTTGTGTCAATGGCAATCCAGACACAAAGTCCATTGTCACTCTTTCCCACTTCCATTCTGGCACTGACAACGGTTGAAGCAACCCGGTTGGAACTTGATGCTCTGCTTTAACCTTCTGACAAGTGAGACATTTCGATACAAACTCAGCAATGTCTCTCTTCAACCCCATCCACCAATAATGCTGTCTCAAATCATGATACATCTTCGTATTACCCGGATGCATAGCAAACATCGACTGATGAGCTTCAAATCAGCATCATCGGGTACACACAATCGGTTTTTAAACCATAGGCTCCCATCACTCTTCACAATAAAATCTCTACCCTTTCCACTCTGACAATCCGAAACAATCTTCTGTATCTTCTTATCGGCCAACTGAGCTTCTTTGATCTGATCTAACAAAACCGGTTTCAATTGCAACTGTGCCAATAATGCACCATCAACACAAGGTACAAAACTGGCATGCAATGCTCTCAACTCAACAAGCAACGAGAGTGAGTAAACTGTTAAACCAGCTAAAGACTTCCGACTCAAGGCATCAGCAACAACATTTGCTTTACCTGGATGATAGTCAATCAAGCAGTCGTAGTCTTTAATCAATTCTAACCATCTCCTCTGACGAAGATTGAGTTCTTTCTGGACACCCAAATACTTCAAACTCTTGTGATCAGTGTAGATGAAACATTTCTCCCCAAACAGATAGTGGCGCCAAATCTTCAATGCAAACACAATGGCAGCCAATTCCAAATCATGGGTCGGATAATTAAGCTCATGCGGTTTCAACTGTCTAGATGCATAAGCTATAACTTTACCTTCTTGCATTAGCACACACCCCAAACCACTATGTGAAGCATCACTGTAAATCACATATGGTTTGCCTTCAACAGGTAAAGTAAGAACAGGCGCTTGAGTTAACATTTCTCTCAACTGTTCAAAGCTCGCCTGACACTGATCTGTCCACAAAAACCTCACTCCCTTACGAAGCAATCTGGTGAGTGGAGTAGCTATCAAAGAAAATCCTTTCACAAACCGCCGGTAATAGCCTGCCAAACCCAGAAAACTTCTAATCTCTGTCACAGACTTGGGTGGACTCCAATTCAAAATTGCTTCAACTTTGCTCGGATCAACTCTGATGCCTTCTGCAGAAACAATATGTCCGAGAAAAGCTACTTGATCCAACCAGAACTCACACTTCGACAATTTAGCAAACAACTGCTTCTCTCTCAAAATCTGCAACACAATCCGCAGATGCATATCATGTTCCTCTTCATTCCTTGAATACACTAGAATGTCATCGATGAAGACCACTACAAACTGATCCAAATAGGGCCTAAACACCCTATTCATCAAATCCATGAAAGCTACAGGTGCATTCGTCAGACCAAAAGGCATAACTAAAAATTCATAATGCCCATACCTGGTCCGAAAAGCTGTCTTCGGAACATCTTCAGCTCTGACTCTCAGCTGATGGTACCCTGATCTCAGATCAATTTTAGAAAACACAGCTGCACCCTTCAACTGATCAAAGAGATCATCGATTCTAGGCAAAGGATATTTATTTTTAATAGTCACCTTGTTCAATTGCCTATAATCGATACATAATCTCATAGTACCATCTTTCTTCTTCACAAATAATACAGGAGCTCCCCAAGGAGAAACACTGGGGCGAATAAATCCTTTGTCCAATAACTCCTGTAATTGCACTTTCAACTCCCTTAATTCTGCTGGTGCCATTCTGTAAGGAGTAATCGAGATAGGAGTGGTACCAGGCAACAATTCGATACCAAACTCCACCTCTCCCTCAGGAGGCAATCCTGGCAACTCCTCTGGAAATACATCTGGGAACTCAGCAACTGTGGCAATGCTATCAATTTGAGAACCCTTTACTCTAGTATCTACCACATGAGCAAGATAGGCTTCACACCCCTTTCTAATCAACCTCCTGGCTGCAACAGCTGAAACAAATAAGGAGGCTAGCTGTTCCTGCTCATTAGATACTATCACCTCTCTACCATCAGTAGTTCTCAAAGAAACAATTTTTCTTTTACAGTCTACCACAGCTCCATGTCGAGATAACCAATCCATACCTAAGATCACATCATATTCCTTAAATGGCATCTCAATCAAGTCTCCAAGGAACTCCTCACCTTGCACCCTCACTGCACTATCTCGGTGCACCTTACTCACAACCACACTATGCCCTAACGGATTTGTCACCAACACATCAAATCCTAGGGACTCAGCATGCACATCAAATACAGGCAAAATAGATGCACTAATATAAGAATGGGTGGAACCCGGATCAATCAAAGCAAGTACTGGAGTATTAAATAAAGAAAAAGTACCAGCTATGACTGCCGATGCATCAGGCTGCCTCTGCATAACATACATCCTCTGGGAAGAACCAACCTCCTCTGGTCTACTCTCCCTGGAGGTAGCACCTCCTCTAGAACTGTACCCCGGTCTACCTCCTCGGCTGACACCTCTGCCTCCTCGGCCTCCCCTCGCACTAGGTCGAGAAGTTGCTGTATCAACTGACATCTGCTCTTGCCTCTCAGGGCAATCTCTCACAAAGTGATCAGGTGACCCACACCTGAAACATACCCCTGCAACACCAGCCTTCCAACAAGGACCACCATGCGGCCTACCACAATGGATGCAGATGGGTAAGGTAGATCTCTGAACCATAGGGGTCGGAGCACTCGCCACTGAAGCTGCAGGTCTAAATCTCTGCCTCTGTAACTGCACTGACCTACCCGCTGGTCTCTGGCTCCTACTACTCCGAGGAACAAAACTTCCTCTACCCCTCTTCGCAGAAGAAGACCCTGCCTCGAACTGGGGCCTTCTAACCCTAACCTCTTCTTCTGAAGCAACCGCAATACCCTGAGCTCGCTCTACACTTCGAGCTGCTGCCACAAGCTGTGAGAAATCCTGATATCTGGATCCAGCCACTAAGCACATGATCGAGGGCCTCAATCCCTCCTCAAATCGCCGACATCTATCAATCTCATCAGCAATGATACCCCTAGCATACTGACTCAGTCAAATAAACTCAACTTCATACTCAGTAACAGTCTTGCTGTCTTGCTTCAAGCTCAAGAACTCCATCTTCTTCATGTCCTTATACTCCCTAGGAGTATACTTCAACTCAAATTCCCTCAGAAAATCGGCATATGACAAGGTTGGTGGATCTTCCATAGAATGTGGCACTGTCTTCCACCAGTCGTAGGCGTCCTTCTGTAGCAAAGATCTTGCATAGTCAAACTTTTCCTCAGGGGTGGCTTGCAACTGAATAAAGATCCTCTGAACTTTGTCAAGCCACTGCTCTGCTATAGCTGGGTCAGTAGTACCAAGGAAATCCTCCGCTCCATACTTCCTTAGTTTGTCATAGTGCCTCACTGGTACCACAGGCTGAGGGGGTGGTGGCACTGGTTGCACTGGTGCTTGCCTCATAACTTCCATCATATGCCTAAACCAGGCTGGCGAAACCTCCTCACCAACTGGTCTACCCGACACCGAAGCAGGTGCCTCCTCAACACTATCAATCCTAGCTCCCTCAGCAGGAGCAATGCTCTCCTCACTACACTCAACCGACTGTCTCAAATGAGGATCCATCAACACCTAACACTGCAAGCACAAAAGGACACACCTTATTAAAGATCAGAGATTGCCAATCCCAAACATGTATTTTTATTCAAAACCAACTTTTTAAGTAAAAATATTCTTTTTGTTACATTTTACCTAGGTTGAGAATCTCAAACCTAGGCTCTGATACCAAAACAATTGTAACACCCCCATATCCAATGCACACACACTACAACCACAACAATGTAGCATAAGTGCACCAAACATAAGGATGCTACGGTTCTTTTAACATTCAAAACACTTTAAACTTGATACAATACCCTTATCATTATACATTATAGAAAAGTAGATCATTTACTTATAAAACAAAACATATTAGTTATATATATATATATATTTAAATATTACACAGCGGAAGTTATAAAATATTTACATATTTATATATTAAACATTTCTTTAAAAAATATAAAGAAGTATACATGATTGGCAAGTTTGCTCTGATCTTTAAGCTCCCAAAATGGATTCTTCAAGGTCTACTCTCACTTGGTCTTGATGAACTCTCGGGTTCAACTCTATCAACTCTATTACCTGCGCGATTAAACACTATCGCGCTAAGCCAACGGCTTAGTAAGATAATCATGCAAATGATATGACTTAGTGCAATGCAATGTCATTTCTCAATCCATATTATACATATAACATCATATATGCAAAACTAACAACATATTTTCACATTACATATCACATTTCAATATCTTTTCATATACCTCATTAGTATTCATTTAACCATTCATAATCAACACTAAACAAAGACAAGAATGGGCCCAAGACACACTAATATGCCATTCAATTTTCAGAGTTAAAGCTTTGGTTTTGTTATCACATTTATCAATATCATATACCCAACTAGGCTTCAAGGATTAAGTTCAACCAAGCTTCAAGGGGAGCAAAGCATGCTAAGCTTCTACCCAACTTGGCTTCAAGAACTAACCCAACCTAGCTTCAAGGGTGGTAACATCTCAATTAGGCTTCAAGGATTCAATCCAACCTAACTTCAAGAGATTGTTACACTTATTAGGCATGCCACCAACAACCAACTCTGAAAATGGAATAACACATTAGCCACACAATTCATTTATTATTCAATTATCATTTTCATTCTCAATTCTCAACAACATTTAGGCAAACATGCCTTATTTCTTTCAATTGCATCATCATAGCCAAACACAATGGCATTGTCTCATATCATGTCTTATTTGAATTATCATTGCATCTTTGATATACATTTCAATGTATATTACTTATGAAACACATTACCATTCACAATGCATAACATAACATTGTTCAATCTCAACAATGCAATTAGGGCAAAGAAAAATTGATATAATTCATAGCTTTAGGACCTTACACATGCATTTGATTATATCATTCATTGATTCAAGTGTGTTTAAAGTGTTTAGGGTTAGGTTTAGGGACCAACCTACCCTTGGAGAACCAAAACAATGCAATTAGAACAAAGAATAAAAACCCCAACCCATACAATTGAGGGACACGGGCAGCCACTTGAGGGACACGGCCAAGCTTGTGGCCGTGTCTCTTAAACCAAAACTCACAGTAGCTAACACGGCTTGGGAACACGGCCATGTCACCCAAAAACTAATCCAACACGCCCAAAATCCCTTGGCTTGGCCGTGTCTCACATTGCTTTTGGCCGTGTCTCCCAAAACACAAACCCTAATATGCACAACTCTCCTCCAATTGCACTCAAACTCATCAAACACCATATAACATGTTTCAAATGAATGGAATCAATGTTCTAAACACAAATTCTACATGTTTAACACAATATTCCTTATTAAAACACATCAACCAAAACATTTAAACACATACCATCTCAAACCCTAAAACCAACTTTACACTTGAACTTCCACTATCAAAATCCATTTAAACTTACAACCTTCACAACCAAACCAACCTCAATTCAATCTTTTAACTAACAATCAACTTTAACACTTGTAAACACATATCAAACACACCAAATCATCAACTCAACAATTCACAATACACCTTAGCCACAACTTCAAAATTAATAAAAGAAAACAAGAAATTACTTACTTTAAATGAAGAATTTCCACAAATCTCTAACCAACACCCTTGATTCCTTCTTCAATTTACTTCTTGCCTCAAGAACACCTCCCTTTCTCTTTGCTATTTGGAGAGCCGGCCACTTCAAGAAAGAAAGAAGAAAATGCACAAGTCAAACACCTTTTCTTCTTTTAATCTCCACCATGCATTTCATTTCAAGCAATTACTCATATACCCCTCATCACTTAACTTAGCTTTTGTCTCTTATAAACCCAATTAAGTAATTTCACATGCCATATAAAAATCTCCTCTTGCATTGACTCTCTCTCTCTTTGACCATTTTATATGTTATATATATCACCATATACACAACATATAAACTTGTCTCTAAACCCTATTTCTTCCCAAAACACATATACATATATATATTTTTTTCTCAATTTAAACCAACAACAACAACAACAACAACATACAAAACTTCTAGGGCATGCATAGGGATATTACAATGTTGATTTTGGGTTTTTTAAGTGGTGTGTTTTAATTGTTTATTTGGATATGAATGAAATTGTTTTAAGTAGTTAACAATGATTTTAAGGTTGGATTGAGGAAATGGTTAAGTTTGAGTAAGGTTTGTCGAAGAGAGAGAATTTAGGGTTATGGAACATATGGACTTTTGAAATCATGAGTTTTAATTGTGCAATTTTGGTTCCAAATGTGTGATTTTGATGCATAAACAAGTAATTTAAAGTCAAATAATTAAATTACTTATTTATGCATCAAAACAACACATTTAGAACCAAAATTGCTGTCACATCCGCCCACCGCATTTATTCATAATAGTCACGTGCACAGTGAGAGAAGGGGAAAGGAGAAGATAATTCCTGACAACGGCCCCGGATAAGGCTATAGGATCAGTGGGACCTAATTGAAGAAAAATGCAAAGTTTTTAGGAGGTGACTGTAATTTCAAAAAGTTTTGAGGAGGTGACTGTAATTTCAAAAAATTTTAGGGAGGTGACTGTAATTTCCAAAAGTTGTACTGGATGTTCTTAATAGTGCACATAACAGATTCCAAAAATGGAGAGTCGAGAAAAATCGGGTCGAAATGACGCGTAACGGTTTTTCCAGGAAACGCCTCGTTAAAGAGAAACGAAGACATGTAGATTAGGGGCATTTTGGTCATTTTAATTAAATTTATACATGAATCTAAAGTAGGAAATAAACATAAGAGTGAGTAGAGGACATCAAGGGGTTGAATATGAAACAATCGTCAGAAGAAACGGAGCCGGGCAAAACCCAAGCAAAGAAAGGACCTAAAGGGAATTTTGTAAAAAGTCAAGGGCTTATTGGTAATTTTTCAAAATAACTTGGAAACCTAAAATAGACTTCAAAAATAGAAAGTAGAGGTCGAGAGGATCAAAACCATATGTAGTTTGCCTCGTGCGACTGTACGGTTTAAAAGTTACGATCGATTAATCGCTTGAGGGTATTTTGGTCTTTTCACACCTTAGACCATAAAATTTCAGCACAAGGAGGTTGAGGGACCAAAATATAATTAAAATAAAGTCTAAGGGCTTGGGTTTTAAATAAATAAAAGAAAGGGACATATGGACTAATGAAAATTAGCCATTTAGAGTTTATAAAAAGAAGAAAAGAAAAAGGTGTGGACAAATGGTCATAAACCATTCATCCAACCCAAAAATGGACATCATTTCCACTATATATATATTATAGCATGAAGAGCAAAATCTCTCTCTCAACTCTCCCAAAATTTCGGCCACCATAGGAAGAACACCAAAGAGTTTCCAATTTTTGTCAAGTTTGATTCAAGTTCAAGGTGAGTTTTAAGGTTTTAAAACATGTAGATTTCAATTTTAGTATCAATTTTAAGTATTTATATATCTATTGGAAGATTGAAAATTAGGGTTCTTATGGTGGATTTGGGAAAAAATTTAAGTAGTGATGATATTGATTAATTAAATGGAAGAATCAAGGTTTCTAAGGTTTAATAAGGTTAGATTAGGATTTAGTTTGAAAAGAAATGGAGGATAGCTTATTGTTCTAAATTGCTAAGGTTTATGTTTAAGGTTGTGTTCTTGAATTTTTTGAAGGAAAACAAAGATTAAGGAAGGAGAAGAAGGAAAAGCAAAAGGGAATTAAAAGAACAAGGTTTGGTACTTTACCATAAAAGAAATTTTATTTTTCTTACAAACTTTGGTTTATGGAATTTTTGATGTTGATGCTTAAATGTATTGATTGAGTTTAAATTAAATGTTTGAGTTATGTTCTTGGGTTCTTATGACAATTGAGTTGTTTAAATTTAATTTAAACCAAAGGTTTTGAGAAAAATTTGGCAAGTTGATTTGATGAACTTTAATTAGTTTGATTTAAGTTAAACATGCAAAAGTTGTCAAAGGGAAGTGTTTGAATCTTCACTTTATCATTAAATACGCACTCATATTGATTTTGAAAAGAAAAATAAACTATTTCATGTATTTCATATGTTTGGGCCGAAATGGTTCCAAAGTGGCAGATTTCTGGACTCTTTTTGTAGCAGTTGTTTGAGGTAGCAAATGAATGAATTTTTCAACGAAATTTTACATGCAATTAGTCAACATATGAAATGAGTTTCCTGTAAAATTTCAGCCAAAAATAAGATCATTTACTTGGTCAAATACATGACTGAAACGGACTGAAATTTTGACAAAAATCCAGATTTTACTATTCATTTGGTCATGCCATTTTGCGTTGCCGATTTTACGTGCCGCGACACTATTCATTTGGTCAATTTGTGACCTTTTGAGGAATGCTTTGAAATGTTTGAAATGTTTATTGTGGATGTTAAATAAGTGAAAAAGAGTAATGGTTTGAATAAAGAATGTGGCGCGCGGCGTAAATGGCAAAGCACGACGGGAATTAAAATGATTTCTCGAGTCATTCTAAAATGAAGTTTGAGACTTAAATTGAATCATTTTAACCTTTATGCTCTACTGGGTAGTTGGGAGTGGTAGATAAGGGTATGGTGCACTATACTAACTTATGCAGTACTGCTTGATATTGTGATTGAATTGTTATGATCTGAACTCAATGGTGAGGGCCATTGGTTATAACCAGGATGGTGAGGGCCATTCCTGTGATATGATAAATGGTGGTGAGGGCCACCTATGTTACAGTGGTGAGGGCCACTGCCTTATCGCTATGGTTCCCTATATACCAGTAGAGCCAAAGTCTTGTTTCTTTTTAAACTACGTAATGCAAAATGAGTTTGAATTATGGTGTTTACATTTGTTGAAAGCATATTTACATTGAATGCACAATAACTTCCATTGGTTTAATGTTGGTTGATTTTTGATTTACTTATTTCCTTTTCTTTCAAATGCTTTCATGTTTTACTTTTATCTCCATTGGTAAAGTACCCACTGAGTGACATTGCTCAACGATTTAAGTTTTCCTTGACTCATAGGTTTGGAGCAGTAGATAACTTTTGGGAAGCGATGACCAGACCCACAGCATCTCAGGGTAGATCTCCTAGTTTCCATTATGAGTTAGCTAGTTGTGGCATGTATATGTATATATAAGATTGAGAATTTCTATGTTATATTGTACGTTAGTAGTATGTAATAATAATAAACCTCTACCTTATTTTGTATTAGAAGTGTGAACTCTTCTTGCAGGTTTGTAGTTGAGGTTATAAGGTGGATTCATTGGGAGTGTATTGAAAATTGATTGTGGTTGCGTTGGTTTGTGTAAAAATGTTTTCAAAAATCATAAAAACTAGTTTTGTCGACACTTGGGATCCAATTTCTAGGCGAACCTCTAGCAAAATTTCTGTGAAAACCGGAACTAAATTTTGACTAAGTAAAATGGATAGCAACATTAGGTTTGTGTGACGCCTCTACTCAGCTTATACACATAGGCCGGGAAGGGGTGTTACAATTGCACAATTAAAACTCATGATTTCAAAAGTTCGTATGTTCCATAACCCTAAATTCTCTCTCTTTAACCAACTCATCCCAAACTTAATCATTTCTTCAATCCAACTTAAAAATCATTAATAAATACTCAAAATAACTTCATACATACCCAATTAAGCAATTAAATCATGCTAATAGAAAATCCCAAACTCAACATAATCTCAATTTCATGGAAATCCAATGAAATAAGTTAGAGAACTTACTAATTCAAGAGGAAATCACCAAAACTTCACTTGAAACCTTGAATTCCTTTCAATTATGGAAGCTTGGAAGATGAAGAAATCTCTCTCTTGGTGGTTATGGATGTTCGACCAAACATGAAAAAGAAGAAGATGAAGATCACTTTTTGTTTTCTCTTTCTTTCCACTTTGAAATTTAACCATATATATAATATTATTTTATTATATTTTAATTAATTAATTATTTTTTATTTTCTTAATAAAAATCATAAATTACATCTTTTGTAACACCCTTATACCCTATATATATATAATACATACACTCTGTATATATAAAATGTAATGGTCAAGATGTTAAACAGGGACGTTTTGACTAATAATGAAAACTTGATAGTGTACAGTGACCAAAGTCTTGTGGATAAATGCTATATGTAGAGAGGAGTAAATTGTGTATCTTAAAACTTTACTGAAAAGAGTATTTTTACTATTTTACGAGATGAAAACTCGATTTAAAATCAACGGTTAAGAATGAGGGTGCACCATAGTTATTATGAGCATTCCCTCACTAGATTAAAAATATTATATATATATATGTGTATATGTGTAAGTGTGTGGAAATTTTTGATTTCCTTCTTCTCTCCACGCCATCATCACCATCTTCACTTCTTTCTTCTTCCTTCTATCCATGATTTGGATCAAAACTTAAGATTAAGTTGGAAAAGTGGTGATTATCAACAAGGTATGTGCTTTTGATTTCTACTTTGCAAAAATATGAATTTTTATTAGTTTAAATGATTTAATTGATTGATTGAGTTATGTATAATGATATATTTATGAGAAGTGAAGGGTTTGATCACGTTTTTATCCATATGAAATGGTTAAAAGTTTAATTAAGTGAAGGTATTTGATATGAATTCTTTTTATATCAAAATATTGAGTTTGATACATTATTATCTTAGATCTTCAATATGTTTGTGTTTACTGAAGTTAAAAGTACATAATACATGAGTTTACTCCGAAATAGACCCAAAATGAATGCCATGATCATGGAAAAATGTGTGCCACAATTGTGGCAAATGGGTGCCACGGTCGTGGCAAAGGAGGGCCACGACCGTGGGATTAGAAGTGACACTGTGTCTTCAAAAATTTCTATAAAACAGAGCAGTTCTAAATGCCACGACCGTGGGGACCTAAATAGTATTTTTGGCTTGTAATTTGTGATCTATGGACTTAGTATGAGACTAATATGTGAATAATTGTATTGAAAATTCATGTGTATGTGTTAAATGTATGAAAAAGAGTGACAAACTTTAGATAAGTGACAAATATATATTATACTAAATGTTGCTAAGAGTAATGTACCAAGGTCATGGTATAAACAAGTGAAATGATATAAACAAGTGCTTATATAAACAAGTGTTAATCAATGACATGAGACTAATATGTGTATAGTCCATACTTTTGTGTTAATGTGTTAAATGTATGAAAACGAGTGATAAACTTTAGACAAGTGACACACATATATATCCTACCAAATGTTGACAAGAGTATAGTACCAATGAAATGAAATAAACAATGTAGTGTTCATCAAAATTAATGAATTGCCCAAATCATACTAAGTTTATATCTAGATTTGGATTGAATGGCTAACCAGAGGATGGATAGCCATAGTGATAGTGGGCACCTCGTGCCTTTAATGGACATAATGTGTTATCAATGATAGTGGGCATAATTGCCATTATAAATTCTTGAGATCTGGCATTCAGACTGCTACACTAACATGTTATCCAAACCTATGATCTAAGTTTAGTATTTATGGGCATAATTAATGAAAAGATATGGGAACATGATAGTTGTGACTAATGAAAAAATGTAAAATAATAATATAAGTCAATTACTTGAAATTGAAGTATTGTGTTCTAGTGTAAAAGTGATTGTTAATATATATATTAATGCTTACACATGAAAGTTCTAATGAACATAATGGAAATGTTATGCTCAATGTATTGAATTAATCAAATGATTGAAAGTGTATATAATGTGGTGAGATACAAAGTGCTCCAAAGTATATCAAATGATTGAAAGTGTATATCATGATATGAGATACAAAGTGCTCTAAAGTATAGTACTAGATATAAGTGCTGAAAAGTATAGATTGAATGAAATAATCCTATATGTGAATTTGAAAAGGAAGACTTATTAAAAAACAAAATAAGCGTATTGTGAACAATATTATCAAATGAGAAAACAAGTCTTGAATAAAATGATTCTTAATGAGACAAGTTGCAATATCAAAAGTATTGTATTATATGATAACTTTTATACAGAGATAATTATTATTTTGTGTAATCAACATGGTATGTTGATTTGATACTGAAATTAGTTCATATATTGAATTACTTCTTAAAACTAAGTGTTATTACTATATTTTCATAAGTATATTTCGTTAATATTAAGTGTTAAAATTTGTGTATACAAGCACCACTAAGCTTTGCTTAGCGTGTTAGAATTGTTTTCTGACACGCAGGTATTAGGACATCAGAGCAAGATATGAACAGATGAAGATCTTGTGTATGTTGTATTCATGAGTTATAAAATGTATATAGATACTTTAGTTTGGCCTTTTGAGAGACTGTATAAATTTGTAAACATGAAAGAAATACATGTATTTCAGGAATAAAGTGTAATATCCCTATGCATGCCCTAGAAGTTTTGTTGTTGTTGTTGTTGGTTTGAATTGAGAAATGGGAAGAGAATGTTTTTGTATGGTGGTTGGGAAAGAAAAGAGGGTTTAGAGATAATTGTATATGTTGCTTATATGGTGATATATATAACATATAAAGTGGTCAAAATGGAAAGTCAAGGAAAGAGGATATTTTTGTGTTGGTTGTGAATTACTTAAATGGGTATAGATATGACAAAAGCTTAGTTAAATGGATGAGGGTATTATAGTAATTTTCTTTTGGATGGGTATTTAATGCCTATTGACTTTGTGTTTCTTCATCATTTCTTCTTCTTCTTGTTGTTGTGTGGCCGGCTCACCAAAGAGACAAGAGAGCAAGAGAACAAGTGATGGTTTTGATGATTTCAAGTTCAAAGTGAAGGAAGTTTTCAAAGTTACAAGTTGGAGTTTCAAGGAATTTCATTATTTGGTAAGTTTGCTCTTGTTTACCCTTGTTATTTTTGAAGTTATGCTTGAGTTGAGTTGTGATTTGATGATGGTATGATTAAGTTGCTTATGGTGTGATTTTAAGTATTGATTTTGCTTGATAGATGAGAAGTTGGGTTGGTGTTGGTGATGGAAGAGTAAGAGTTGTGTTTAGTGAAATTGTTTCTGTTTTACAATTAGTAAAGGCTGTGATTTGTATGATTTTTAATTAATTATAGAAAAATGTTTTTGAAGTGAATTTTTGATATGTTGTGTCTCTATGAGTCTAGAATGACTGAAAAATATGTTGATTCGATTTTGGAATGGTTATGAGTTTAGAAAGATTATTTTTATTAGACCTGTTCCAGCAGGTACCTTAACTGAGACAGCTGTATTTCGGGATTTTTAATAAAATGTAGAAAAATCATATCCAATTTAATTTTGGATATGTTGTTGCTTAGTGAGTCTAGTATTTTAGAAAAATAATTTGGAACCACGTTGATTGAATTTGATTTATGGAATTCACAAAGTTCAGAACTGCTGCCAGGATGCAGGGCAATTGGGGCAGTCTGGTTAGGTGAACTATTTGACCAAGATTTTGTGTTCAGTTTGATCTGAAATTTTAAAGGAATGATTTTAAGATACAAAAATAAATTCTGTAAAAATTTTAGAATTTTTAGTCAAGTAGATTATTTTATAAAATTTTTCAAAATAAGGATAAAATGGAGTCTAAAACCAGAATGTACTATTCATATGGTCATTTTGCTAATATTCCTTTTGGATTAGGTTGTGAAGAGGTTGAATTGCCCTAATTGCATTGTTGAGATTGAATAATGTTATGTTATGCATTGTGAATGGTAATGTGTTTCATGAGTAATGCACATTGAAATGTTATACCAAAGATGTTATAGTGATTCAAATGAAATATGATTGAAGCATGCATTGATGATAGGATTGAATAATAATGTGAGTGTTTAGATAATGTAATGAATATTGTATATAATGATTGCTTAACTTGCTTGTGAAAAAGAAATGAATTGAAAAGGTATTGATAAGTTTAATGAACGGACCTATCCGTCTCCTGCGGAACCATGCGGACCCAGTGGGTTGGGCAACCGATCTTGGACTACCGATCTGGTAGGAGGAAGGTTCGATATAGTCAGTATTATACGTACCTATTTGCCTCCTGCAGAACCATGCGGACCCATTGGAATGGGCAACCGAACTTGGACAACCGACCTGGATGGGGAAAGGTATGTTACTGATAATGTTATACGTGCCTATTTGCCTCCTGCGGACCCTTGGGATTGGAAGGCAACCGACCTGGTTGGGAAAGGGTACGTATATAAAGTCATAGTTGTTGGCTATAATGATAAATTTAAATGAGTATAATGAATGGTGCTATTATATGAATATTGATGTGACATTGAACAAAGCAACATATTGAATAAATAATATGCTTTTGATTGATATATGTAATTAATTTGTGACATTGCATTTTAGCATGAATTATCTTACTAAGCCCCTGGCTTAGCGCGATAGTGTTTAATCGCGCAGGTAATAGAGCTGATAGAGTCAAACCCGAGAGTTCATCAAGACCAAGTGAGAGTAGACCTTGAAGAGTTGATTTTGGGAACTTAAAGATCAGAAGAGAATTGCCAATCATGTATACTTCTTTATATTTTGTAAAGTAATGTTTATAATGTAAAAGTATGGATATATTTAAATATGTAATCAAGTGTTTGTAAATATGTACATATTTTATAACTTCCGCTGGGTAATATTTAAATGTATATATATATATAACTAATATGTTTTGTTTTATAAGTAAATAATCTACTTTTCTATAATGTATAATGATAAGGGTATTGTATCAAGTTTAAAGTGTTTTGAATATTAAGAAAACCGTAGCATCCCTATGTTTGATGCACTTATGCTACATTGTTGTGGTTGTAGTGTGTGGGCATTGGATATGGGGGTGTTACAAGAAGTGTAAATCCTTTTTGCAGGTTGTAGTTGAGGTTATAAGGGGGATTTATTGGAAGTGTACTGAGAATGATTTTGGTTGCATTGGTTTGTGTAAAAATATTTTCAAAAATCAGAAAAAAAAAAAACCAGTTTTGTCGACACTTGGGACTCAATTTTTAAGTGAAACTATGGCAAAATTTCTATAAAAATTGGAACTAAAATTTGACTAAGTAAAATTGGTAGCAACATTAGGTTAGTGTGGCGCCTCTACTCAGCTTACACACGTAGGTCGGGAAGGGGTGTTACATAAAGGATGAAGTGTGAGAATTCAAGTGAATGATTATAAAAGAAAGGAATGTATTATTGAATCATTTGATTTGACAAATGTATGATAGTTATCTGATTTGTAATGGATTATTGAAAATTGGTCTAAATGTTGGACCTATAAGTGTTGTGATATGCAGATTGTATTATTATTTGAAAATTTTTATTTATGATGAGAATTTTATAAGAATTGATTGGAGCGTGGACAGTATATCGAATAATGTTCTCTGATAGTTTTTATATAAGAATTGTCAGAGGATGTTACATAAAATATGCATATACGGTATAAGAATGCCACAATCCATTTTAATAAAAACTTTCACATCACCAATTTAAATCTCAAACACATTAAAATATATATATATAGTAATAAAATATTCTTTATTTATTATAATTTTCAAAATAACCATTTTACATAAAAATCTCTGAAAAAAATTTGCCAGAATTTTGTCTATAATTTGGATATCCCCAAATTTCAACAAAACACAACCTGCAAAAGAAGAACACTCCCAATATACACTATAACTCACATTTCACCCCATACTCCTTAATTTCTTCAAGTTTCTCAAAATATTTATTCATATTCATATATATATTTATCAAAAACACAAATATAAAATGCACATTATAAAATTTTTCAACACATTCTTCATAATTTACAATATATGCATCAAAACTAATATAATATACATAATATCAAAATGTAATATAAAACATATATATATTGGCGGTGTCTCTGATATTGATGCCCAAAACTAACGCTGCTAGCAAAATCTCAAATCTAAACCCAACCAAGTCTAGAATAACTCTCTAGCTCAACGCGGATCATTCCTATCACCTGTGCGATGAATTACAATCGTGCTAAGCTAAAAGCCTAGTGGTACAAACTTTGATAATGAATAAACTTAAATACAATGCCAATGCTTTCGTGTTATGTCACAATGTGGCATCCAAGCTTTTAGCCCCGAAGATAAATCAAAGTAATTGCTCAAAAGCTAGCCCCGAAGGCAAATAACGAGGATAACATCATAGGCATGCCGCCAAACACAAAACTCTGGAAATTGAAAAACATACTAGGTGCACAATTATTTCATATTTTCCATATTCAACTTTTTCTTATTTTTCCATAATCAACTAGGCTCATTACCTCATTTCTCATTATCAATTAGGCACATTGCCTTATTTTTCTCATTTTTCATCATATTGCATCATTTTCATTTTTTCCTCATTCATATCATTGTCATTCAATTTTAATTCATCATTTCATCACAATGTATCAAATTTCACATCAAAATTACATTCTATTTCACATAATTCACATTTTATGCAATTTAGCCATTAACAATTGCTTGTCACAATGCATTTAATGCATATATAACATTACACATGTCATAGCACATTGTTCATGAATAATCAATGCATCAAGTTGCTTAACACATTTTCCAACAAAAATGTGTTAAGCCCAAATGTAATTAAATTTTGCCACATTTATGAAGAGTTTGTATGTACCTCTATAAGCTCTCAAAAGCAAGCTCAAAATCAAACTCCAACCTCCTCTTTCAAGTTACCCTTCAACACTAGTGTTAGGCAAATAACCTCTCCTTAATGCCTATACCAAATGTGATCAAATACAATCATTTAATATCACATTCTAAGGCATTTCAAGCATCAAACCATAATTATAAACCACTTAAATCTGTCACATCCGCCTACCGCATTTATGTAGAGTAGTCACGTGCATAGCAAGAGAAGGGGAAAGGAGAAGATAATTCTTGATAACAGCCCTAGATAAGGTTGTATGACCAAAGGGACCTAATTGTAATTTTCAAAAGTTTGGGAACGTAGATGTAATTTCAAAAAAAGTTGCACCGGATGTTCTTAATAGTGCATATAATAGATTCCAAAAATGGAGTGTAGAGAAAAATCAGATCGCAACGACGTGTAACGATTTTTCCAAGAAATGTTCCGTTAAAGAAAAACGAAGACATGTTGATTAGGGGCATTTTGGTCATTATCAATTAAAGTTATACATGAATTTAAATTAGGAAATAAAAACATGAGTACGTAGAGGATGACGAGGGGTTAAATATGAAACGATCGTCAGTAGAAACGGAGCCGGAGAAAACCCGAGCAAAGAAAGGACCTAAAGGGAATTTTGTAAAAAGTTCTGAGCTTATCGGTAATTTTTTAAAATGACTTGGAAACCTAAAATAGACCTTATAAATAGAAAGTAGAGGTCGAGAGGATCAAAACTATATGTAGTTTGACTCGTGTAACTATACGGTTTAAAAGATATGATCGATTAATCGCCGGAACGTAAAGTGGGCCCGGTTTCATGTCGGGACCGGATGGGTAACCCGTGACAACTTTATGATATCCTATGGGAAGAGGGACAAGTGGAAAGAAGTAAAGGAAAAGAAAACTATAAAAATCTAATGTTGGCCAATCAAAAGCAACCATTTAGCATGTGTAATAAATGAAGAAAGAGAAAGGTGGACAAGTGGTCTTAAAGGGTTCAACCAACACATAAGGTGATCATCATTTCCTTTGTATATAAATATATGTGAAATGAAGAACAAACTCTCTCTTTTTCCACTTACAAATTTCGGCCAACAAAGGGAAACACCAAAGGACTTCCAAGTTTCTCCAAATTTGATTTTTAAGGTAAGTTTTTAAGGTTTTCTAGTAAGTAGACTTTAATTTTAGTATTAATTTTAGGTAGTTATATATTTATTGGAAGATTGGAGATTAGAATCTTTATGTGGAATTGGAAAAAAAGATTAAGTGATGAGATTAATTGATTAAATGGAAGAATAAAGATGTATAAAGATTAATAAGGTTGGATTAGGGTTTCGGTTGGAAAAGAAATGGAGGATAACTTATTATTTTGAATTTCTAAGGTTTATGTTGTATCTTGAATTGATTGAAGGAGAAATAAAGAATTAAGGAAGAAGAAGAAGGAAAAGCTAAGGGGAAGTACAAGAATAAGGTTTGGTACTTTACCTTTGAATAATTACTTTTGATTTGGTGCTTTACCATAAAAGAAATTATATTTGCTTACAAACTTTGGTTTGTGGAAGTTTTGAAGTTGATGTTTAAATATATTGATTGAGTTTAAATTAAATATTTGAGTTATATTCTTGTTTTCTTATGGAAATTGGGTTGTTAAATTTAATTGAAACCAAATGTTTTGAGAAAATTTGGCAAGTTGATTTGGTAAGTTGTTTGGACTTTAATTAGTTTAATTTGAGTTAAACATGCAAAAATTGTTAAAAGGAAGTGTTTGAATCTTCACTTTACTATTAAAGAAGCCTTAATATTGATTTGCAAAAGAAAATTAAACTATCCTATGCATTTCAAATGTTTGGGCCGAAATGGTCCCAAAGTGTCAGCTTCTGGACTATTTTTGTGGCAATTGTTTGTGGCAGCAAACGAATGAATTTTTCAACGAAATTTTACATGCAATTAGTCAACATAATAAATAAGTTTTCTGTAAAATTTCAGCCAAAAATAAGATCATTTACTTGGTCAAATGCATAACTGAAGTGGACTGAAATTTTGACGAAAACCCAGATTTTACTATTCATGTGGTCATGCCATTTTGCGTAGCCGATTTTTCTCGCCGCAACACTATTCATTTGGTCAATTTGTAATCTTTTGAGGAATGCTTTGAAATGTTTGATGTGTTTATTGTGAATTTTAAATATGTGAAAAAGAGTAACGGTTTGACCAAAGAAAGTGGTGTCCGGCATAAATGGCAAAGCGCAATGAGAATTTAAATTGATTTCTTGAATCATTCTAAAATGAAGTTGAGACTTAAATTGAATCATTTTAATCTTTTTGCTCTACTGGATAGTGGGAGTGGTAGATAAGGGTATGGTGCACTATACTAACTTATGCAGTACTGCCACTTATTGTGTTTGATACGCCCCGGCGGTTACCTTCGGGTATAGGCCGTGGAGCGTAGATGTTATGAAATTGTGATTGAAATGCTCTGGCGGTTACCTACGGGTATAGGCCGTAGAGCGGAATTGGTTACAACCAGGATGGGGAGGCCCATTCCTATGATCTGATATCGGTGGTGAGGGCCACCTATGTTACAGTGGGGAGGCCCACTGCCTTATCACTATGGTTCCCTATATACCAGTAGAGCCTGAATCAAAGACATTATTTTTCGTTAAACTATATAATGCCAATGAGTTTGAATTATGATTTTACATTATTGAAAGCATATCACACTAAATGTATCACGATTTCTATTGGTATAAAGTTGTTTGATTGTGGATTTAATTATTTCCTTTGATTTCGAATACTTTCATATACTACTTTTATTTTTCTTGGTAAAGTACCCACTGAGCGACAACGCTCAGCGAGTTGAGTTTTCTTGACTCGTAGGTTTGGAGCAGTAGATTTCGGTGATTAGCATCAAGCAGCACAACACAGCGCAGCACCTCAGAGTAGCCTTTAGTTTCCATTATGAGTTAACTAGTTGTGGCATGTATATGTATATAAGATTGAGAGTCAGTATGTGATACTGTACGTTATTGGTATGTAATAATAATAAATCTCTACTTTATTCTGGATTAGAAGTGTGAATTTTTCTTGCAGGTTGTACTTGAGGGTATAAGGTGGATTCATTGGGAGTGTATTGGAAACTGATTGTATTCACATTGGTCTGTGTAAAACGTTTTCAAAAATCAGAAAAACAAGTTTTGTCGACACTTGGGATTCAAATTTCTAGGTGAACCTCTGGCAAAATTTCTGTAAAATCAGAACAAAAATTTGACTAAGTAAAATTGGTAGCAACATTTGGATAGTGTGGCGCCTCTACTCAGCTTACACATGTAGGTCAGGAATGGGTGTTACAAAATCAAAACCCCAAAATATAGCATAACCTTCCTTTAACATAGGAAAACCATATTAAACAATTCAAATTAGTGTTTTAAGTTCATTAATATCATTAAAAACATATTTTAACATGTTTAAACCAATTGCATTAGTTAAACACATGCTTATGTTCAAAACCCTAAAATGGCATAACCTTCACCATTGAAGTTTTCCATTCTAACTCATTCCAATCATCAATCCAAGCTTATTTCCATCCTTAATATCATTAAACAACATGCTTTAAACATTAAAATCAAACAATTCACCATTTTTGAAAATTCACTTTTCTAAAACCCTAAATCAACACTTTCATTCTCAAACTTTAATCAAACTTAGCCAAATCCATCGTTTGACTTTAAATACATTTTTATACATCAAAATAACACATTTAGAACCAAATTGCAAAATTAAATCACATCAATTCAAAAGTCCAATTCTCCCAAAACCCTAAATTCTCTCTCTTCACCAAACCTCACTCAAACTTAACCATTTCTTCAATCCAACCTTAAAATCATTGTTAACTACTAAAAAAAACTTCATTCATGCCTAAATAGACAATTAAAATATACTACTTTTAGAACTCCAAAATCAACATATTCATATCTTTATGAAAATTCAAGGAAACAAGTTGGAAACTTACTTTTTCAAGAAGAAATCAACAAAACCACCTTTGAATCCTTGAAATCCTTTCATTTTTCGAAGCTTGGAAGAAGCAAAATCTTCTATTGGATGGCTATGGAAAATCACCACAGGGAAGAAGAAGAAGTCCACATTTCAAATTCTCTTTCTTAACACTTTAATTTTTAACCGTATATATAATATAATATTATATTATAATTTTAATTAATTAATTATTAATAGTACCTCAAAATTACATTTTCCATTAAAAATAATTTATTTTTGAATTATTTAAACAATTTTCAATTTCTAAAGTTTAATTACAAAAATGCCCTTGGACCTTTGACTTTAGACTTTTAAAAGTTGACTTTTATTGACTTTTATATACTTTATGCATATTTCATGTATATTTCACATATATATTCCACTTTTATCACTTAAAATCATCAATTTTCCATTTAAATTATTTATTTAATTTGTTCAATTTAATTTTAATTTATTTTATTTAATTTTAAAAAATTTCGAATGTTACATCATCCATTCAAAAAGAATTTATTTTTAATTTATTTAAATCATTTTAATTTTTCAAAGTATATTCATAATTATGTCACTTGACTTTTGACTTTTCTTTTAAAGATTTGACTTTGAGTTGACTTTTCTATATGTTGTCTGTATTTAATATATATTTCACATATACATCCCACTTTTTCACTTAAAATCCTTCAATTTTCCATTTAAATTATTTATTTTACTTAATTTGAATTTATTTTATTTAATTTAAAAAATTAGGGATTTTACATTCTGATTCCTCAGTCCCAATCAGCAAAGAGTACGAACTGATATTTCATCCTTCATGTTGAACACCATATCTATGTCAAAACCTTATTGGAGCCATGCTTGTAATGGCTTCGATATTGGCGAAATTATGCTTTCACTAGATTTTCCATATGTACAATTTATCAGGGATCGGCTGCTAAATTTTTAAGTTTCATCTGCTGCCATTCGAGGGCTTCCCGGAGGTGAAGAAGAGGAAATAGAAGTGGAGGAAGGAAAAGAAGAAGAATACTGTGAGTAGGGATTTTTGCCTCCATTCTCATGTGGAATGGTTCTTGTGACTTCGACATTGTCAGGCTCAAGACCTTAGAGAACACGGGAACACGGGCCTAAACCCATAGAAAATGAAGTTGCCACTCGGATGGGCCGAGAAGAAAAGGGGTGGATGACTCGATTCCTATGGAATCTCCAACCCCCTAATGGGTTTTTAAAGTTGGATACTCATGGGGAAGGTGAGAATGACCCAGCACCCGCACAGCGCCCGGTTCATTAGAATCGACCTCCTTTTCAGGTCTATATATGAACACAACTTGGTGAGGATTACCAATATTATGCAGTCGCGGGTTGGGTATCCAAGACTAGGAGTCTGGCTATCAGGCCATAGGGAGATGCATGGTAGCCACCACGTTCACACCCACTGCTTCCATGTCAGTCACCTAACCTGGGACAAAGTAAGAAAAAAAATTAATATTATTATCAAACTTATGATAAAAAAAAAGAACTTAATTGTTTGCTTTTTGTAGGTGGACATGTCCTTGTGGAACGCTGAAGAGAGAAACAGTTGGATTAGATGCATGAATGATGCATTGCCCTTGCAAGACTTCGGTCAAATTATTGTTGGTCTAGTTTCTTATGGCTAATTTCTTAGGAAAAGGGTACATAACTAGTTCCTCGAACATATCGAGCGGAGAGTACTAGCTGATATTCCAGGATTTGCACTGAATACTATATTTATATTGGAGCCTTACTGGAACCATGCCTGTAATGGCTTCGATACTAGAGACTTCCTACTTTCACCAGATTTTCCATATGCTCAATTTATTCGGGATCAACTATTAAATTTTCAAGTGTCACCTGCTGGCATTTGCGGGCTTCTCGGAGGTGAAAACGAAGAAATATAAGCGGAAGGAGAAGAAGAAGAGTATGAAGAAGAAGATGAAGACGAGAAGGGTAAGCCTTCTTCCCATTCTCACTGGGATCCCGAAGCTGACACTTCTTAGGTAGCTATCATTTTGTTATTGCAGTTGTTTCTTCATAATTTGTTCTTACTATTTGCATGACTATAGCAGGCTACTAGTTCCCATGGCTATAGAGTTGTCCTCCATATGATACTTTGATACATCAGTAGTTTTCTTCGTTATTGTGAGCGGGCATTTTTATCCCTACTCCATTGAGGAATGGTTCTTGCAACTTTTGGCACTGTTAAGCTCAGGACCTTAGAGAACACGGGCCTAAACTTGGAGAAAATGGAGTCGCCACCTGGACGAGCCAAAAAAAAATAAATGGGTGGATGACTGAATTCCTAAGGAATCCTCAACCCCCTAATGGGTTCGAAAAATTAGGTATACATAGGGAAGGTGAGAATAACAAAGTACCCCCACATTGTCCGATTTCTTGAAATCGGCCTATTTTTCAGGTCTAAATATTATTAAATTCTTAAATATTATAAAATCATCCATACTACATGTGAACCTTAAAATAAATAATTATTTGTATTAAAATCAAAATAAGTCCAAACAAAATAATAAATAGGCACCCACCATGGATGGAAACATGCCTTTATAATTGTCTAATTTTCAAAAGAAAAATAAATAAAATGGGACACCCGGCATAAGTGAAAATGTGTCCCTTACAATTGTCCCAAAATGTAAAAACAATTATATTTTACTTAATTAATAATGTACCCATAAAGTGAAAAACATGCCTCTTACATCATTGAAACTAAAGTAAACCAATAATAATAATAAAGAAAATATTCATTCATCATAAATTAAATAAAATATCCATCATAAATTTAAATAAATTGCCCATCAAGACATATAATAAGTTGCATAATTAAATCTAGGGGCTTAAAGCTTTAAATATACAAAATTGGCTCTTACATATTGTGAGTGGGGATTTTTGTCCCCACTTCCGGTGTAATGGTTCTTGCGACTTCGGCACTGTTTAGGCTTGAGGCCTTAGAGAACAAGGACCTAACTCTGGAAAAAATGGAGTCGCCACCCGGATGGGTCGGGGAAAAGAAAGGGGTGGATGACTCGATTCCTAAGGAATCCCAACCCCCTAATGAGTTCGGAAAGTTGGGTACATGTGGGGAAGGTGAAAAATGGCCCAGCACCCCCACAACGCCCGGTTCATTGAAACCGACCTCCTTTACAAGTCTTAATATTATAAAATTCTTAAATATAACAATATTATCCATATTACATGCAACAATTGAAATAAAGCATCGTTATATTAAAATCAAAGTAATGTCCAAGCAAAACAAATAAATGGACACCTATCCGAGAATGAAAATGTGTCCTTATATCATCCATGTCTAAACTAATAGGACACCCACCAAAAGGTAGAAACATGTCCTTTACATTGGTCTAAAATATAAAAGCAATTTAAATTACATGATATTTAACTAATGAGGTACCCACAAAGTGGAAACATACCCTTTACACTTTTAATGCTAAAACAAGCAAATAATAACAATAAAGAAAACATCCATCCATGTTAAATTAAATAAATCAAACATTGAAATCAAATAAATCAACCACCAAAGCATATAATAGATTGCATAATCAAATCTAAAAATAAAGCAAGTAAAGATACAAATTGAGGTTTACTGTTTCTATTTAAAGTTCTTTAATTAATATTTAGGGTTTTGGAATCTTAAGATATTATTATTCTTATTTGTTTAGGCTATTGTAAGTTTTAAGAGAATTGAAATGGATTAGGGTTTTATAATTTAAGAAATTAGTAAGGTTCTTTGATTGATCAAATTAGGGTTTGACTTTTTAAGATATTAGGTTTATAATTCATGTTAATTGGATTATTAATTTAGTTTTATTTGATTATGGCTTTGGGGGTTTAAATTAACTAGTTTGGGGTTTTAAATTCAATAAATTAGGGTTTAGGAAAATTTAGGGTTTATTGTTTTGGTTTTGAGAGAATTAGGGTTTTTGGTGTTTCGAAAAATATATTTGGTTTTAGGATTTGAGAAAAAAGTGTAGAGTTTTATAAAGTTTTTGGAAATAGGCAAAACGATTTAAGGTTTTTGGAAATAGAAAAGTATTTTTTAGGATTTTTGTAAATAGAAGGAACAATTTTGGGTTTTAAGGTTTAGAAGAAAGAGATTAGGGTTCTTAATGTTTTTGGAAACAAAAAGTATTTTTTTTAGGGTTTTTGTAAATAGAAGGATCTATTTAGGGTTTAAAAGTTTTGAAGAAACAGAAGAAACAATTTTCAATTTGAGTGATAAAGCTACTGTAAAGAAAATAAATAAAGAAATTAGAGATTCAAACTCTGTTCGTTGGTTCCACCAAAAATTATTTTCTGGATGAACAAGGATAAAGACAAGCTTGCTGCCTTTGATGAATTGTTGATTGCTTGCTTATTGCTAGGGTTTTTTGAGTTTTAACCACTTAATCAAAAGTCTCCCAAAGTTCTAAGTTCCACCACCAAAGTCCCCTTTTTCTGTGTTTTCAGGTGTTATTTATAGGAAAATTTATAAAATTAATTCTAATTGTTTAAGAAAACTAAAATTATTTAAGAAAAGAAACCGAAAGCGAATAGAGTTTGGTTTCAGAAAAAATTTTGTTGGAAAATTTTGCTGGCGAAATTGTGAGCTTTGGCAAGAAACTGAGAGGCGAGGTGCAAAATTGCGAGAGTTAGGCGCGAGGATTATTGCGGCCAGCCAATTTTGGCCTTGGCCAATTACTTTCAGCGACGAATTTTCATCTCCAACTTTTCCTGCGGGCTAAATTGGCCTTGGCCAATTACTTTCGGCTATGAATTTTTCATCGCCGATTTTTTCGTCGTCAATTTTTATTTTTATTTATTATTTATTTATTTATTATTATTTTTATTTTATTAAAAATTATAAAAAAAATAAATACTTAAATAAATATTATTTAATTAAAATACCATAAAAATTATTCTGAACTATATAAAAAATAACGGACCGGACTAGGTCAAAAATTAAGGGTCTACAGTTTGCCCCCTGCTTGAACGATCTGAGATTTTAGTAAAAGAGAGTGAAAAGCAATACGACTTAATTTTTGTGAGATGGTTGAGGTTTTGGGTTCTGGACTCAAAGATAATTTTAGGTTCTAAACGTAAGGGTGATTTTGGGTTCTGGACCCGAACTAAGTTCTAACTTAAAAGAGATTTTAGGTTCTGAACCTAAGGATAATTTGGGTTCGGACCCGAGCTAAGTTCTGGACTTAAAAAAGATTTTAGGTTCTGGACCTAATGGCAATTTGGGTTCTGGACCCGAGCTAAGTTCTGGACATAAAAGAGATTTTAGGTTCTAGACCTAAGGGTAATTTCGGTTCTGGACCTGAGCTAAGTTCTAGACTTAAAAGCGATTTTAGGTTTTGGACCTAATGGCAATTTGGGTTCTGGACCCGAGCTAAGTTCTGGACTTAAAAGCGATTTTAGGTTCTGGACCTAATGGCAATTTGGGTTCTGGACCCGAGCTAAGTTTTGGACTTAAAAGAGATTTTAGATTATGGACCTAAGGATAATTTGGGTTCTGGACCCGAGCTAAGTTCTGGACTTAAAAGATATTTTAGGTTCTGGACCTAAGGATAATTTGATAAAAATATTGTAAAAAGGCAAAAATATTTATATACACATAAGTATTTGAATGATTAAATTGAATAATTGAGTTTCCTATTTATTTACTGTGTAGTCACTATTCATACACTATTTACTATGCGTAAATAGTTACCTACTATTTATAAATAGTATCCTACTATTGTAAATAGTAACCTACTATTTATAAATAGTATCATACTATTTGTAAATAGTAACCTACTATTCATCAATAGTAAAACTTACTATTCATTAATAGTAAAAATTACTTTTTGAATTTACTTTTTTTCCTTTGCTGTTCCTTTATATAAACTATCGATTTCTTCATTTCATTCACAGCAAGTTTGTTAATTTCGTTCATTCATTAATTTCGTTAATTCATAGCTATAAGCATTTCAAGTTTAGTATACAGTTTTGAAAAAAAATGCATGCTTTGAGATTAGGAACTCATTCTAATGCTGAGTTATTGGAGTTTATTCAGCATTATGAAAATGAAAATATAAGTCTACTAGTCGGGATGCCGCTTCATCGTAGTACAAATCAAATGAGCAAGGTAATTATTTCTTTTTTCTTTTTTTTGTTTTTTCCCTTTATTATTTTATTTATTATTTTATTTGTTTTATTTGTTTTATTTGTTATTATTTTTTATATATTTATTCTTTTTTTTTATTATTTTTTCATTTTCATTTTCTTTTTATTCTTTTTATTTGCTTTCTTTTCTTCATATTTTTTGTTTTTTTTTATAGAAAATTTAGGAAAAATATATTAATTTAAGTAGATAGACTAATGATATACTTACCTGGTGTTAACTTACCTGGCTCCGTGTTAGCGTAATCGTTGCGTTATTCGGGACGGAGGGAGTATCTACAAAGCCCGACAATGGTATGATGTAGCGACTTCTCGGGTAAGGTAGATTATCCGAGATTGCAGTTTTGAGAGCTTCATCTTACAATTACCATCCAAGGAGTATCTAATAGATCGGAGCGTAGTCCAAACGCTTGTAGAATGATGGTTGGACACAACTCATACTTTTAACTTGCCCATTGGAGAGATGACAATTGGTTCGATCGATTTTGTTGCTATAACCGACATTCGGTATGATGGTGTTCCGGTTCCTCTTACCAACGATATTTTGACATTTGAAGAAATTCAACAATTAATTGGTATGGAACCATCATATAAAGGGCCTTTTAAGATAAAAATCAAGCCAATTCGTTGTTATTGGATGAACTACGAAGGATGGGTTCACAGAGACACAGCCCAACAGTATGCTCTAGATTTTTGTTATATTTGCTCGGGTCTACCATTTTAGGCAGCACTGAATCCGCCTTCCATTTGTCAGTGTTGAGGGCCCTTTCTTATTTTAGGACGGTACCACTTTATGGCTGGGGTGAACCTGGCCTTGCCTGTCTTTACCATGGTCTTGACAAAATTTGCCGAAATAAGAAGTCTTTTGTTGGCTTTATGGCGGTTGTCGAGGTACTCTTCTTCCACCAATGTCAATTATATTCTTATTCTTGCATGAATTTGATATTTATTGTTGTAGACATGGGCATATGAGCACAACCTTGTGACGGTGCCTGGTATTTCACTAGAGAGAGTCAGGTATCCGAGATTAAATTTCTAGTTGTCAGAGCATATAGAAGTTCCCGGCTCTCACCATGTGCATACCCAACGCTTTGTGTTGAGCCACTTAACTTGGGACCAAGTAAAATAACATTAGTATTCTTTAAATTTTATGTGAAAGTTTACTTACCTTATGTTATTTTGTAGGTGAATTTGGCCTAGTGGAACCCAGAAGAGCTGACAAACTGGACTTCCTCCATGAATGTTGCACTGCCTTTTCAACATACTCCCCGAGTCATCGTTGGCCCTGTGTCTAGTAGTTGGTTTCTCGGAGAGAGAGTATATGAGTGGTTTCTTGGTCCCGAGCAGTGGAGGATTCCGATGTGTTGCCCAGAATATACTTTGAATATCACACCAATGCCGGAGAATGCATGGTGGTTGACCCAGCATGGTTATGATGTTGAAACATTTCTCTATCCACCGGATGCATCTTATACCTATTTTATTCAAATAGGGCTCTTGAACTTTGATGTATCTCCTGTTGGTGTATGGGAAATTTCTGAAGAAAATGAGGATAGAGATGAAGAGGGAGGAGAATTTTTGACAAAGGCTCCCTTAAGTTTGAAAATTTACTCTTCTTTGTAGGCTCAGTTGTTGCATTTTCCTCAACACCTCCTTTTTCTCTTTGACATTGCACACTAGGGTGATAGCCTCTCTTATTGCTCCACTTAGATAGCACATGGTTCGGTTGGTCTTGTAGAATAGGGATTGATCTCTCATTTTTCATTCGATCTCTATCAGTAGATATGCTCCTTGTTAATGCTGCCTTTTCCTTCTTTCTTATATCAATGGGAGATGCCTCATTAGCATTGTTGATGATTTCTAGAATTTGAATCAAATGGGTCTTCATAATTCTAACCAATTGATCTTGTAGCTCGGCCATCCTAGCTTTGACAACTTCATTGATTATATCCCTTAGCTGGTTTGCATCCATCCTTCGAATGAAGCACTTGAATCAAAAATCAATGATGTAGGTGATATCATTGTATGCTCTTGAATTGTTGTACCTCAGGTCTATGAGCCAGAAAGGATCAATGAGATGCAAATGTATGCATGTATGTATGCACAAACCACAAACAAGGATAATTAGGATGTTCCTTCCAACCTTATATCATCCACACACGAATGGCGAGTCTCTTTTCCTAGGTATATGGTTAACAAAATACCAACATGGGGTATCTTGCTTTCGAATAATTCCCTTAGACGTTTCAACCAATAGTTATATTTTTGAAAATGGAAATCAATCCATGATAATTCCCATTAATTAAGTTTTAATCCATTCAACCAACTAAAGTAGCTTTTATGCTATGTTGGATTAAAACGAAATTAAGAGGTTTATTATAAATAGATTTCTCACTTGAAAAAGTAACTAATGATTCATGCCAAAAACAAGCCCATGGTTAATTTGTTCTTAGTGTAAACTAGGCCCACAATTGATTTTTGGTATTTCATAATTGACCTAAATATTTTTGCAAGCTCTTTGTAAAAAATGGTTGGGTGAAAATAGTTTTGTTTCTAAGCCCATTGTAAAAGATTTTAGAAAAATGGATTTTGGGCTTAGTATTTGGGCCATGAGCCAAAAGAACTTTTTATTTATTTTTAGAAAAGTCTTATGTCCAAAGACCATCTTAAAAAGTTTTGAAAATAGTTTTGGTCTTTTGAATTTTAAAGAAAAATTTATTTTGAGCTTGCAAATATACTTGGGTCATATTAGAAAAAGAACAAACCAAATAAGCCATGATTTAAACCAAGATAAATTATCCATAGTCAAACAACATGCATTTGGGGTAAAACCTAAGGAAAGTAACTAGGCCAATTACATGAGCTTTAGTCTTTGGGTAGAAAGGCTTAGGTTCCCATAGCAAGTATATACCAAATGGTACGAGGCTATGAGTGGTTATGCCATGCTCGATCTCCATACCTTGAGTGAAAGTATGATATCCCTTACATAACATAACACGGGTAACACGGGCGTCCTAACTCACGCACACAATGCAATCTAATATAATGCAATGGATAATATCATTATAAGAAAGAATAGAATAATATAAAGACCAACGGAATCAACTTCACTTATCCCCAGTGGAGTCGCCACTGTGAGCGGGGATTTTCGCCCCCACTCCCGGTGGAATGGTTCTTGCGACTTCGGCACTGTTTAGGCTCGGGGCCTTAGAGAATACGGACCTAAGTCCGGAGAAAATGGAGTTGCCACCTGGACGGGCTGGGAAAAAGAAAGGGGTGGATGACTCGATTCCTAAGGAATCCCCAACCCCTTAATGGGTTCGGAAAGTTAGGTACGTGTGGGGAAGGTGAGAAATGGCCCAGCACCCCCACAACGCTCGGTTCGTTGGAACCGGCCTCCTTTACAGGTCTTAATATTATAAAATTCTTAAATATAACAATATTATCCATACTACACACAATATAAAGAAAGCATCATTATATTAAAATCAAAGCAATGTCCAAACAAAACAAAACAAATAAATGGACACCCATCCAAGGATGGAAACATGTCCTTACATCACATTCCTAGATAGGACACCCACCACAAGGTAGAAACATGCCCTTTACATAAGTTCTAAAATAGAAAAGAAAATTAAATTACATGATGTTTAACTAATGAGGTACCCACCAAGTGGAAAACATACCTCTTACAACTTTTGGAAGTCTAAATTAATTGAAAAAGTAAATAATCATTCATCTTAAATAAATCATTCATCAAAAGTATTTAAAAATCAATAAAATAAACATCCATCCATGATAAATTAAATAAATTAAAGCATAAGAAATAAATCAAGGTATAAATAAATATGGAATTGAATAAAACAAATAAAAGTTCAAGTATAGCTACTATTTCTATTTAGGGTTATTTATCTCATGTGTTAAGGCTTTGAAAATTCTAAAGTTTAAGCTACTATGACTTTTTAGGTAATTAAAATATATTAGGTTTTATGTTTTTTAAAGGTTGGCAAGACACTTTGATTAAACAAATTAAGATTTGAATGATGAAATAATAAAACTTGAGTTTTGGACACTTTTGAAATATTTTTAATTCATGTTTTTAAAATAGTAAATTGAGCTACTGTAGCTTTTTAGAGTTTTTTATGTTTTTATGTTTTTTATGTTTTAAAGGGTTTAAAGTTTAGAAAAAGTTAGGGTTTAAGGTTTTAAAAGGTTAGGGTTTATTACTTCAGGTTTAAAAGATTATTTTTGGATTTTAGGCTTTGAAATTTAGGATTCTCGGCCATAAATTATTTTTAGGGTTTTAAATAGTAATTTGATATTTTATGAGATTTTATGAATTTAAACACATGAATTGAAGTTTTTATAAGTAGAAAAGATGTTTTTTAAGGTTTTTTGAATGAAAAAGAACCTAATTTAAAATTTTAATAGAAACAGAATTTTATTTTGGTTTTGTAGAAAAATATGTTAAATGAGTGTTTTAAGGTTTTTAAGAAGAAAAAATAACAATTTTGAATCCTTTTAGAAAAGAAAGTCACGTTTTTAATGTTCTAAACTTGGAAAAATAAAATTAAAACTCTAAGATTTTTTATTTAAAAAACTTAAATTTTATAGATTTGGCTATTGTAAAATATAAATCAAAAGAATTAAAACATACCTTCTTTTGTTGATTCTCCAAAAAAATAACTCTTCTTGGATGAACTAGCTCCAAAGACAAGCTTTGATTGCCTCTTTTCTTCTCCCTTTTTCGTGCTACTGCTGCTATAAATATCAATTGAATTGAGTTTTCCCTTTCCTTCATTGATTTGGTTTCAAAACCTAAAGCTATCATGAAAAGTTTTTCCTCCTCTGATTTGGTTTAATTGGTCCTTATTTATAGTGGTTTTTATGTTGTTTATTCCTAATTAATTAAGGTAAGTAATAATAATAAATAAATAAGAAATTAAAACCTAATTGGATTAGAATTCTAAAAATTGCAGCTGAAAAATTTGCGCTGGCGAAAATTCTGGCGACGGGCGGCGTGCCAGCCCGCAGGAGCCTGCGGGCGAGCCACTGTTGGCCCGACGGGCCCGCGCAACCACTTTTTCTGCCGATTTTTTTTTCCGACTCCGATTTTTATTTTTATTTTTATTTGTTTATTTTCATTTTTTACTACTAAAAATTAGATACTAAGGTAAAAAATTATTTAATTAAAATTATTTTGGACCAATTAAACAACAAAAATCATTTTGGACTAAATAAAGTATGTTGGATCGGATTGGGTAAAAAATTAAGGGTCTACAGCTAGACCTTCTTTTACTGCTCCTTCATTTGCTCATTCTAGTCCACCAGATATGCCATCTAATCCACAGGATATTGATATAAATTACCTGGTAAATTTTCTTGTTTCATGGTAATTTATGCTATATGTATGCATGATTATGTATGCTCTTACTTTTTTCTTTCTGGTTCACAGAGGATGCTTGAAGAACAAAATAAGAAACTTCAAGAAGAGTTGGCCGTGTCATCAATAGCTTTCCCATTTTGAAAATTTGTATCATCAATCAGAATAAAATTTCTAAGACTTTCGATTTTAGGGGATGAGGGATCCTGGTGCTTCTTCATCTAGAGGCCCCCAAACTGATGACCATGAGATCCTTTTGTCTACTTCTGATGAGGACCGTGATAGATCAAAATTCCAAGGTAATAGAAATTCTGGTGCTCTTGCTTTGGGCGGACTCAGGACGGGTGATGTGCCTCCTCCAACAGGCGATGATTTTTTCAGAGCTTTATTTGATGACCTACCACCTCCTTCTTAGTGATGTATGAATATTGTATCAATTGAGGAAATATTGTATAATAAGTACAATGATAAAAAAAATGACAATATATAATTTTTATCTTTACTGCAACTCTTTTTTCTTCTTCTTTTTATTTAGCCTTCATATCTTCTCCTTGCCCCTTGCTCAAGCCCATGATTTTTTCTTTGCGACTTTGGTTGATGTTTGTATATTGTCTAGCTCATCAAACAAGCATGCATTTCTTCCTTTCTTTTGCAAAATGATTGGAGTTTCCTCAAGCAATGGGTCTTCTATGCCCCCTGATTCAATATCTTCTTTTGATTCTTTGCTTCATCGGATATTTGAATGGTTTCATCGACTCATAGACCAAGGTGATCATCGAAAGTTTTTTCATTGACTCCTTTCAGATACCCATTCAAGTTTTGCTTTGGAATGACAGGATGCTTCAATTTTATGGCTTTTATCTTTGAGATATTAAGAACATGAATAATGGAGGCCCTAAGCAGCAAAGAAACATCCTTTCCAAGCTATGTTTTGCATGTCAGTTGTTAGCTTCTTCATAACCTTACCAATAATCATTTCCTTCGCCCAATGTGTCCTTTGAGGTTTGATAGTTCAACATACTCCCCTTAACTTGAAGGTTTTGTATGACAAAAACATTTTTGAATTTTTGAATTTTTAATTTTGATTTTGAATTTTGCAATCAAATGTTGGCTTTGCCAAGTTAATGTCAATTTACCTCAAGACTTGATTTTTCCAAATTAACATATCTATAACATGAAAACCCTAGTTACTTGGGAATTATTTCTATTTAAGCAAGAATTGTTGAACTTCATATAGGCACATACACATTACTTGGCTAAAGGTCTCATTGAGTTTAAATATTGTCTATCTCATATGCATGCTTATTCAAACTATCTCCACTAATTGACTCTACCTACAAAGAGAGATCAACAGGTCTTTGATAGGCTTGAAATGGGGTCTATAAGGGACACGGGTTTAAGTGAAGGCCATTTTGAGATAGGAGCTGATGTGACACAATGGACAAACCCTCACACTACAAATTTCTTGTTGGAACTTTAGACAGTTGGGAGCAATCTTGCTAGACTCCAAATTCCTTATATCTTCTTGGCATTAATCTAGATATTGATTGGGACAATCTTTGTTTCTTTGCATAAAGTTTGGTACCCAAATTTTTTCTTTTCTTCTTTTCCCTTTTCATTCTCTTTATTTTTCTTACTCTTCCCTTTTCTTTCTATTTATTTTCCTTACTCTTCCCTTTCTTTGAGCATTTTATCATTTTGTCCTTCTTCCTTGTAGGATTGTCAAGTATAGAACTTTCAAGAACTGGATGGTCTTTCTCCTTTTCCTCTGATTTTGATCGAAACTTTGGTTGGGTTATACCAATTCAAGTCAAACTGTCCTCATAAACCAAATGGAAGCCTTTTGCTGCTTTAAGTAAAAGAGAACTCAGTTGGATTTCTGTACCGTCTTTTTAGGTTCCCTTTTTTTCTTTTTTTTTTCTTTTGTCTTTTTTTCTTTTCTTTTGTCTTTTTTTCCTCTTTTTTCTTCTTTTTTCTTTTTTTTTCTTCTTTTCTTTCTTCTTCTTTTCTTTTCTCTTTTTTTTTTTGGTTCTAGCTCTAAAAGAGTTGTCTTATTTGTACCAACTTGGGTCTCCAATAATAGATGAGTGGAGTGACATAAATCTTCTTTAACATGGATAAATCATTTGTTACTCTGATGTTGTCTTGATATATTGGAGATATTAGGAAAACTTCAACTACCCTTATGGTCTTGAGAACATCCACTATCCTTACAGTCTTGGCTATTCATTCCATTCTTTGATCTTCTTGTCTCTTCATCTTAGTGATCATAAGACTTGTCAAAAGTATCGCAATAGCTTAGGGTAGGTTTCTGGGTTTGTAAGCCAATGAAAAGAAAGCTAAATTTTATGAAGGCTCAAAGGGACAACTAGAGATTGATATTTAATTGGTGGATACTAGTTGTTGGCTAACCAAACAGTGCCTAGATCATTTCTCCCTTAAATAAGCAGAGTTCAATTTCGCCTTGAAAGTTTGTCAAAGCATGTTCTAAGACTGACTAGGACCTAGACAAAGGTAATTATGCAGGAGCCCTCTCTAAGTAAGCATACACAATTCAATACTATAGAGTAATTCCCTCATATGGTAAAGTCATTCAAATCATGATGCCTAGATACATTAATTTATGAATATCAAGCTAGATTCCTCATTGGTTGAGCACCAAAATGAACAAAGACCAACAAATTTTTTGATAAAAGTAATTTATTCAAACAACTTTAAAATTTGAAACACAATTGTTCCAATTAAATATTAAAGAAAGCAAAAAAAATTGAGAAATATTCAAGCTAAGGAAAATTTGTTGAGTTAAGCTTCTTTTCCTTTCACATCTTCAATATCTTCTTCTTAAAAGGATGATAAAACAAAATCTTCTTCCAATCCTTTTCCTACCATGAAGGTTGCCGGTGGAGGTACTCTTCCAAACTTAGGCAAAGGGTTGTTCTTGGTATTGGGCTTGTCTGGCTCAGGTAGCTTACCACTGTCGATTAAATTTTGGATCTCATGCCTCATATTCATACAATTGTCCATTTCGTGTCCAGGCCTTTGATGGAATTGGAAAAATGCATTAGTATCAAAGTTAGGTGAAAGAGGATTAGGCAAAGGACGAAGAGTCAAGGGTTGTAACAATCCCTTCTTTTGTTGCTTATTGAGAACCCAAGACAGTGGCTTCCCTAATTCTGAAAAACTGCCTCATTCCTCCTTGACTAGTGGCATTAACATTAGCTTCCTTTTGTGTACTTTGATTGCTAGGCTGATAATTCCCTTTCTCATTCCTTCTTGCTAAAAAGTGGTTCTTCTCCCTTTCCCACTCTTCAATTTGTAGACCAGCTTGGAGAAGATCTTTGAAGTTCCTTATAAGGGTGTGAGACAGCCCTTCACGGAGGTTGGGCAGGATGCCTCTGACAATCATCCTTATTTGATCAGATTCATCGGGCCTCTTCTTGAGCAAAGCAGCCTTATTTCTCCATCTTTTCATATAGTCCACAAAATTTTCATTTGGCCTTTGTCTAATGGATTCCACTTCCATTAAGGTAACTTCCAGCTCGACATTGTACCCATATTACTGAATGAAAGCCTTGTATAACATGTCCCAATCTTTTTGAGTACTTTCCTCTAAGGTGTTAAACCAATTTTGGATAACAGGCTCTAATGAGAGCATGAAGTACCTTAGAGTTTAAGCCTTAGTAGCTCGGGCATACTGCATAGCAGTGATATACTACTTCACATGGAGATGGGGGTTTCCAGTACCATTGTACCTAGCAAAGGAAGGCATCTTAAACTTATAAGGGACCTCCTCATCTTGTTCAAATAGTTTGTCGATCTCGGACACCTCTTCGGTTTTCAGTTTCTTCTCAAATTTCTTTTCTAGGTCAGCAATCATCTTCTCAACATTAGAATTTTCAGTCTTTTCAAAAGTTGTCTTCTCAACAACCTTTGGCTCCTTCTTCTTGTCTTGATGATCTTGGAAGTATTGAGCCCAATCATCATCATCATCAATGATCACCTTGCCATCATCAAAAGCCACTTCACCAACTTTAGCCTTCCCCTTGTCCTTTGGCTTTTTAGTGCTAGTAGATACTTCGGCATTGTTCCCTAAAATTGCAGCTAATTGATTCTTCACGATCTCAGCTAGGGTCTCTTTTATTTCTTCCATTTTAGCATTGAGGGCATCATCCACCATTCTTTGAATTTGTTTGGGCTCCATTACTTTTGGTGAGCAAGTGATTGAGTTGCTACTAGATTCTTTGTCTCCAGCGTAGGTCAGATTGTCGTAAGCTTTTGAACTATAGTAATCCAGAGCTGTGAGCCAGAAAGGATTAATGATATGAGATGCAAATGTATGCATGTATGCATGTATGCACAAACAATCAACAAAGAAAGATAATTAGGACGTTCCTTCCAACCTTATAACATCCACACACGAATGGTGAGTCTCTTTTCCTAGGTAATATGGTTAACAAAATACCAATATGGGGCATCTTGTTTTCAAATAATTCCCTCGGACGTTTAAATCAATAGTTATATTTTCAAAAATGGAAATCAATTCATGATAATTCCCATTAATTAGGTTTTAATCCATTAAATCTTAACTAAAATAGCTTTTATGCTATATTGGATTAAAACTAAATTAAGAGGTTTATTATAAATAGATTTCTCACATGAAAAAGTAACTAATGATTCATGCAAAAAACAAGCCCATGATTAATTATTCTTAGTATAAACTAGGCTCACAATTGATTTTTGGTAGTTCGTAATTGACCTAAATAATTTGCAAGCTCTTTGTGAGAAAAGGTTGGATTTTAGAAAAAAATAGATTTTGGGCTTAGTATTTGGGTTATGAGCAAAAGAATTTTTGATTTGTTTTTAGAAAAGTTTTATGTCCAAAGACCATCTTGAAAAGTTTTAAAAATTGCTTTGGTCTTTTTTATTTTAAGGAAAAATTTATTTTGAGCTTACAATGTACTTAGGTCATATTAGAAAAAGAACAAACCAAATAAGCCATGATTTAAGCCAAAATTAGTTAACCATAGTCAAACAACAAGCATTTGGGGTAAAACCTAAGGAAAGTAACTAGGCTAATTACATGAGCTTTAGTCTTTGGGTTAAAAGGCTTAGGTTCCCATAGCAAGTATATACCAAATGGTACGAGGCTATGAGTGGTTATGCCTTGCTCGATCTCCATACCTTGAGTGAAAGTATGGTATCCCTTACATAACACAACAAGGGTAACACGGGCATCCAAACTCACGCACACAATGCAATCTAATATGATGCAATGGATAATATCATTATAAGAAAGAATAGAATAATATAAAGACCAGTGGAATCAACTTCACTTATCTCCAGTGGAGTCGCCACTGTGAGCGGGGATTTTCACGCCCCACTCCCGGTGGAATGGTTCTTGCGACTTCGGCACTGTTTAGCCTCGGGGCCTTAGAGAACACGGACCTAAGTCCGAAAAAACTGGAGTCGCCACCCAAATGGGCTTAAAAAAAGAAAAGGGTGGATGACTCGATTCCTAAGGAATCCCCAACCCCCTAATGGGTTCGAAAAGTTGGGTACGTGTGGGGAAGGTGAAAAATGGCCCAACACCCCCACAACGCCTGGTTCATTGAAACTGACCTCCTTTACAGGTCTTAATATTATAAAATTCTGAAATATAACAATATTATCCATATTACATGCAACAATTGAAATAAAGCATCGTTATGTTAAAATCAAAGCAATGTCCAAGCAAAACAAATAAATGGACATCCATCCGAGGATGGAAATGTGTCCTTACATCATCCATGTCTAAACTAATAGGACACCCACCAACAGGTAGAAACATGTCCTTTACATTGGTATAAAATATAAAAGCAGTTTAAATTACATGATATTTAACTAATGAGGTACCCACAAAGTGGAAACATACCTCTTACACTTTTAATACTAAAACAAGCAAATAATAACAATAAAGAAAACATCCATCCATGATAAATTAAATAAATGAAGCAGTGAAATCAAATAAATCAACCATTAAAGCATATAATAGACTGCATAATCAAATCTAAAAATAAAGCAAGTAAAGATACAAATTGAGGTTTACTGTTTCTATTTGAAGTTCTTTAATTAATATTTAGGTTTTTGGAATCTTAAGATATTATTATTCTTATTTGTTTAGGCTACTGTAAGATTTAAGAGAATTGAAATTGATTAGGGTTTTATAATTTAAGAAATTAGTAAGGTTCTTTGATTGATCAAATTAGGGTTTGACTTTTTAAGATATTAGGTTTATAATTCATGTTAACTGGATTGTTATTTTAGTTTTATTTGATTATGGCTTTGGGGTTTAAATTAACTAGTTTAGGGTTTTAAATTCAATGAATTAGGGTTTAGGAAAATTTAGGGTTTACTGTTTTGGTTTTGAGAGAATTAGGTTTTTGGTGTTTCGAAAAATATGTTTGGTTTTAGGATTTGAGAAAACAGTTTAGAGTTTTATAAATATTTTGGAAATAGGCAAAACGATTTAAGGTTTTGGGAAAAAGAAAAGTATTTTTTAGGGTTTTTGGAAATAGAAGGAACAATTTTGGGTTTTAAGGTTTAGAAGAAATAGATTAGGGTTCTTAAGGTTTTTGGAAACAGAAAGTATTTTTATAGGGGTTTTGGGAATAGAAGGATCAATTTAGGGTTTTAAGGTTTTGAAGAAACAGAAGAAACAATTTTCAATTTGAGTGATGAAGCTACTGTAAAGAAAATAAATAAAGAAATTAGAGATTCAAACCTCCGTTCGTTGGTTCCACCAAAAATTATTTTCTGGATGAACAAGGATAAAGATAAGCTTGCTTCCTTTGATGAATTGTTGATTGCTTGCTTATTGCTAGGGTTTTCTGAGTTTCGACCACTTAATCAAAAGTCTCCCAAAGTTCTAAGTTCTACCACCAAAGTCCCCTTTTTTGTGTTTTCAGGTGTTATTTATAGGAAAATTTATAAGTTTAATTCTAATTGTTTAAGGAATCTAAAATTAATTAGGAAAAGAAACCGAAACCAAATAGAGTTTGGTTTCGGAAAAAATTGTGTTGAAAAATTTCGCTGGCGAAATTGCGAGCGTTGGCAAGAAACTGCGAGGCGAGGTGCGAAATTGCAAGAGCTAGGTGCGAGGATTGGTGCAGCCAGCCAATTTTGCCGCAGGAATTTCCTGCGGTGAAATGGCCCAAGGCCATTTCGCCCACAAGAAAATTCCTGCGGGTGAAATTGGCGTTGGCTAATTACTTTCGGAGACGAAAAATTCATCGCTGATTTTCGCCGATTTTTATTTTTATTTATTTATTTATTTATTATTATTATTTTATTTTATTAAAAATTATAAAAAAAATAAATACTAAAATAAATATTATTTAATTAAAATACCACAAAAAATTATTCTAGACTATATAAAAAATAACAGACCGGACTGGGTAAACAATTAAGGGTCTACACATATTAAATTTTAGATTTGTAAAGTTAACAATGTGGTTTTAGGGTCATAATTTGAGAGTATGGCTTTGTTTTGAAAACTAAGGTTTTAGGGCTTTGGATATGAAAATTAGGGTTTTTTTTTATGAATTATGGTTTAGGTGTTTAAGGCTTAATAGTTATAGATTAGGGTTTTTAGAAGTTGGTTTTACATATTAGGGCTTACAAAATAATTTTAGGTTTCTAGGATAATGATTAGGGTTTTGGTTTTAAGAGAAATAGAGTTGGAATTTTGGTATTTAAAAATTAGGTTAATGGATTAGATTTTGGATTAAGATATAGAAATTAGGCTACTGGATTTAGTGTTTTTAGGTCTAGTAGATTATGGTTTTGATATTTTATTGGATTAGAGTTTTTTAGGTTTACTGGATTAGGGTTTTGATATTTTACTAGATTAGAGTTTTGATATTTTGGAATTAAGGTTAGGGTTTTTGATATTCTGGATTTAGGGTTTTAGGCTTACTGGAGTAGGGTTTTGATATTTAGGAATTAGGGTTAGAGTTTTGGTATTCTAGAAAATAGGTTAGGGTTTTGGTTAAAGAAAATAGGTCAGGGTTTTTTGGTTAAAGAAAATAGAATTAGGGTTTTATACATTAAGTTTTAAGATTTTGATATGTACTATGATTAGATGAACATGGATCTCAAATTATAGTATCTAAATCAAATAATCAAAACATTTAGAGCTGTGAGGTTTAAGTTAACTACTAGATAAAATAACTTTACAATCCTCAAACCCTTAATGATGTTTATAAAAAGGAATGCATGTATTGGACAAACAAATTGTAACTCAAGTATGAAACCACTGTGAATTCAAACAAATTAAAGAATTTAGCAAAACCTACATTTGTTGGTTCCACCAAAGTTGATTCTGGCCAAATAAAGATAAAGACAGTGTTACTGTCTTCAGTGGGTAGATTGTTTATTTTTTTGTTAATCCTTGCAAACTGATTTGCATGCTGCTCCATGATTGTTAATTGTTGCCTATTATTTGCATTAAATGTTGTTATTTATAGGCAAATAACAACTCAAAAACCCTAAACCTAATCTGCCCAATCTGTGTTTTAAATGAATTCTTAGGCAAATTAGGAAACAAAATTGTGGCCAAAACTTAAAATAAATTAGGGTCATGTCAATTTGGCACGTCCAAATAGACATGGAGCTAGCCCATGTCAATTTGGTGTGCCCAAATCGACATGAGCAAGGCGCACTTTGATTTGGGTGTGCCAAATTAACAAGAGCCTTTTAACATGTCAATTTTGGAAATCCAAATTGACATGAGCATTGGCTCATGTCAGTTTTGGACATCCATATCAAAATGAGCATTGGTTGATGTCAGTTTAGGCCCACCCCAACTTAAACAGGTCTAAAATTTTTAAAGTTAAGGCCAAACAAATTAAATTAGGGATTTTTTAAGTTGAACCAATCAATTTATTCCTTTCAAAATCGAACCGACTTATTTTAAAGCCGTAAACTAGGTTTAGATCTTTTAAAGTCAAATCGATTTTATTTTGGGATTCTTTAATTAGGACCATACTAACTTGGGGCCAAAATTAAGGGTCTACAAATGCGAAGAAGATGATAAAGACGAGAAGGAAGAGAGTGAGCCTTCTTCCCATTCTCGTGGCGATTCTGGAGATGGCACTTCTCAGATAAACACTTATCCTTTGACCATTACAATTGTTTTCTTTTTAATTTTTTTGGACTATCTTTATGATTGTTGTAGGCTGTTGGTTCACCTTGCCATGGAGTTGTCCCTCTATTATGATACTCTTATACAATGGCAGTTTTCTCTATTTATCCCTTCTTATCTAGATATTACATCTTATGCACATGGATTCTATCTGAATTACCTAGTCTGTCATCTTATTTCATAATGATGTATGCTGATTGTATGCATAAAAATGTATGGACTTACCCTTTCCTTGTTTAGCTCACAGTGGATACTCGAGGATTAGAATAGAAAACTGCAGGAAGAGTTAGCTGCCAGTCATCAACATGCTGCCCATTTTGAGGGATTATACCAGCATGAGGCATGGAACTTTCAAGGCTTTCGATTTTAGGGCATGAGAGATCCAAATGCTTCTTCATCAAGGGGGCCCCAGACTGATGTCCATGATATGTCTCCTCTCTTTTCAAGTAATGACTATTATAGAACCAACTCTTGGAGGAATAGAGGTTCAGGTGATTCTTCCTCGAGTGGACTTTGGATGGACGATATGCTCCCTCCTCCAATAGGTGATGACTTTTTTATGGATTTATTCAACTATGGACTACCTCCCTCTTCACAGTGATGGACTTGTATCAAATGTAAATAAAAACTTTGTATTAATTGTGAAAATAACAATAATAATAATAGTAACAAGTTTCTGTAACTTTGACTTTTTATTTTTTTTTACTTTTCTATATTATTATTATTTTAAATATAACATGTCCATGATGAATCCAAATTTGGATTCATCATGGATAAAAGTTTACCAAACCCTATATACCCGATATTACAGCCACTGCTCAGTCCAAACTCCTTTCCTAGTGCATCTTAGTTTCAAATAACTACCTATTCTTTGTGCAATTCGGTCGACAAACCAGTGCTTATATAAATTGACAACAATTCTTCATTCAACATAGGTCAAACCATCCACTCATTCCAATTGCCAATTTTCTTTACAACTTTAGCTACTATAATAGAAATAAACCTCGCACAATTAATTCAAAATAATTTAAATTATTTTCTTCAAACCCAGTCATATTTTGCACAATTGATTCAAACAACCTCAATTCTCTTCAATCCCTATCAATGTTTGAGTTAAATTTAAAGAAAATTAAATTTATTTAAGAGCATTAAAGCTATAAATTGGGAACAAATATCTTGGTCTCAAATTAATGCTTTAAAGTGTTTTAAAAATGTCAAGTTGGACAAACCATTCCTACATGCCATAGCTTCATTTTAAGATATAAAAACTAGGACTTTTAAGATAAATAACTTTGAAATATGTCCTATGATCGAAGAATTTGAGACCATCCTTAGATATCCAAGCAATCAACCAATAGAATTACCTATACCCACTTCCAAAACTCAACAAAAGATGCAGATGCTATTTCAACTTTCAAAACCCAAAGCCCTACCATAGACTAAAGGTGAGAAAATCTTGTTTGGTCCTTTGATCGATTTTGCACTATGCATGTTTTTATTTATGCTTGCTTGGCCCATTTTTTGCTTTTTCTGCCAACGAAGACATTAATCCGCCAGTACTAGGCATCGTGAACCAAATGGAGGGAGGATTGTCACTAGTACCTATGATCTTGGTTGAAACTCTAGTTGGATTGGATCAATTCAGAATAGAATCTTTGAGGACATTGGCTGGAAGTCCTCTGTTACTTCAGGTAATTACCTAAATCACCCTTTCAGGTTTTCAATTTGGGCTTTTAATTTTACTGGTCAATAAGGCTACTCTTCTCAAAAGGAGGTTGGATGAGTTTGATCAAATTAAAATAATAATAAGGGATTTTCCACTCAACCTTTATGATCAACTATCTCATTATAATGTTTGAGATTTTTAAGTAGCAATTTTTGAATTATATAGATATTGGATTGTGTGTAATGTTGAGAATGACTTGGGTTGAAAATTAAATCTAGATATAGACTTAATTGGGATTTCATAAAAGGAATCTTTAAGCAAAAAAACTTTACAAAAATGCCCTTTTACTCTAGAATTGGATTTTTATTGAAATCAGGATATAAAATATGTATAATAGAGCTTTAAAATAATTAAAGAAATTAATTTTATGATTTTATAAAATTAAAAGTCAGATATAGAAATAATTTATGAAAGTGGATGTACCGAAGTTATGGGGGGTGAGAACTTTGTACAATAAAAACAATAATAATATATAGATACATATAAATGAGATTTTTTTCTTCTTATTCTTCCCCATCCAAACCACCATGCACCATTACCACTACCATTTTTATTCTTTTCTTCTCCTTCTTCCACCAACCTTGGTAAAAATTAAAGAAATTTCACAACTCAAAATTTTTAGTAGAATTTATTAGATTAGGTTAGAAATGCTAAAATCATCGCTAATTATTCAAGAAAAATTGACAAAGAGAGAGAAAGTGTTACTTTGTAAAAAAAGTTAGCGCTTATTTATTCATAATTTGCTATTCTTTTGTTTTCTTTTGTTTTTCATGGAATATGGAAGTTAATTTCATTACTTTAATTGAATTTTTGTGATGAAATTTGTTAATTAAAATTGTTGAGAGAGAAAATTAAGGTATTAAATTAAGAAAAAAGAAGATTATTTAGAATCCATTTTTGAATAATTTTAAGTCTATACGTATAGTTTTTAGCTTAAAACTATATTTAAAATAACTTTTTATTTTTAAATTTAGGGTTATGGAAAGTTTAGGGTTTGGAATTGAATATAGAACTAAATAGTGAAATAATTGATTATAAATACGTAAATGAGTGAAATTAAGTGTATTTTTGTAGTTGTTAACCTAAAATTATAATTTTTGATCTATAAAAGTGCTAAATTATGGTTTTGGCAAATTTAGGGTTTACAAATAGATATGGAATTAATTATTGAAGAAATTGATTTTGAATTCATAATTAATTAATAATAAGTATATTTATATAGTTTTTAAACAAACACTAAGTTTAAAGAAATTTTTGAATTTTCAAAGTATTGAATTTAGAGTTATGTAATTTTATAGTTTTTAGAAAGTTTAAGATTTTGGAATTAAAATGATTGTTTACAGTATGTGTGATGAATATGTTTCAAATGCAAAATGATTGAATTTAAATTAAGGAGTATTTTATTACATGTATTGTTAAAGTAAAGAAAATTTAAAGTTAATGGTTGTCATAAAAAAAATATATTTAGTTAAAATGGATATTCTAAATATGTAATTGATTAACAAGAAAATAAAGAAGTGTTTTCGTAAAAGTGATGTTTTAACCAAAAATTACATTACTGAAAAGTTGATTGGAATGAAAAAAATAATTAAAGTTCCCAAATATACTGATGCAAAACCTAGTTATCGAGTTTAATGGCTAGCCAGAGGGGAAACATCCATAGTGATAGTGGAAAGTGCCATTAATGGACACTTTATGTCACCTATCATATTAGATACTCGTGCCATTAGTTGACGCTTTGTGTCACCGGTGACAGTGGACACTTTATTCTATCAGTGGGCCATAGGCCATATTATTCATAGTAGTTATTTACTTGCCCTTAGTGACCCTTTATCTAAATCAAGGATTTTGAAATAAGTATATGAGTGCAAAAGACTTAAATGAAATTTAATTAAAATGAGTAAACTTTAATGTAAGTGCTTACAAAAATTGTGTGAAAAATGTGAATGTGATATGGAACTTTTATCTTTGTTGATAATGTTTTAATTACTAGATACAAAATGAACATTCTTTTATCTTAGTTAGTAATATTTTAACAACTACTTATAAAGTGATTATTTCCTTTTTATTATAATTTAAATTTTGGAGCTAATTATGAACTAGAAAAGTAATTTGAATTCAATTGATTAAATTAATTACTAATTTACCTTATGATCAAAGTGATGATTTTATTTGCATCTACTATTGTAAATATTTTCTTTATGTTATAACTTTTGACAAATTATGAATATGCAAGCATCTCTAATAAATTATTTAGAGTGTTAGATTTATTTCTAACATGTAGATCAGACGAGTAGATTAGATTCAATAGAGTGAGCTTATAAAATTCTAGATCAATTGCATCACAGAAGAAGGTGTTATAGGAAAAAAATTGTATAATGTATTTTGTTCAATTCATATAACAGTGTTTAAAAATTTTAAATCACAGTTGTATAATTATGGGTAATTAGAGATTTTGTATACTTTATAGTTGTGAGTTATATTTTGTAAGTTTATTTTGGGATATGACTTTATAGTATATTATGATAAATATGGAGTATGTCTAATATGCAAATATATTGATAAAAAGTAAATGAACTTGATGATTATTAGTTAATTGATGAGATTCAATTTGAGGTTGAATGTATGAAAAATTAGGAGTGGTTTCTTCTGCAGATTGTGTTTTATTTGGATACGATATTAGCAGTGCCAAATTTTAAGGGAGACTCTGCTGAAATATTTATTAACATTAGTTTTTGTATTTATTAAAAATTAAATGAAAAGGTGTTAAAGCATTATGTGACATCTCCTGACAGTTCTTAATAGGATTGTCAAGGGGTGTTACACTTATACTCTTATTAGATATTCTAAAGACCTTCAAGCTAGCCTGCAAATAAAAGAGTGAGAATGAGAGAAGAACCACTTAATGAATGGGGGAATTATCAAGATGGTGGTTAGAGTGCACAAAAAGTAGTGGAGGTTAATGTAGCTACTAGTCAAGTGAAGAAGAGACAGTTTTTGGCCTCTTAATATGTTATACAAGAAAGGGATGTTACAACCATTGGCCTCTTAACCTCTACCGAATCCTATACCATCAAATTTTGATACCAATGCCTTTTATTTATTCCATCAGACATAGTGGTATGAAACAGATAAGTGTGTTCAGTTAAGGCATGAGGTCCAAGATCTAGTTGATAGTGGAAAGTTGGCCAAGCTCAACAAACCTATTACAAAGAGTAATCTTGTGCCTAAGTTTGGAAGAGTACCTCCTCTGGTAACCTTTATGATAGGGGGAGGATAGATAGAAAATATTTTCTTGTCATATTTTTAAGATGTAGGTGGAGAAATTACAAAGGAGAATGTTCTATTAAATGAGTTTGATCTAGCTACTAGTGAGGAAGTATTACATTTGTGTTGTAAATGAATTTTGGGACTTAACCGACAGTGATGATGAATTAGAATCTAAGGAAGAAGAATGGGCTTAGTCTAAATCTGAGAAGGAAGAAGTACAAAATACATACTCTTGCAAGCCTTATGGTAGAGCTCCTCCAAAATAATTAGAGGTTGACAAGGACAAAGATGTCAAGATAGAAGGAAAAGAAGAAGAAGACAATGTCGTCCTTAAGCAACTAAAAAGGACCCAAGTCAGTATCAACATTTGGGACTTACTGGCTACTTCCAAAAGGTATCAAGAGATTATGGCAAAGGCTATGGCTAACATACATGTTTCAACTTCTGCAACTCTAGAGGAACTTATTAGTTTCATATGAGCAAAAAAGCTGAAGAAGGGAAGGAAGGTGTAAGTAATCAGAAAAAAAAAATTAAAGTCGGAATGATATCCTCTTTCTGATACTGACTTAGCAAAAGAGAGAAGATACCACATTTCTCTACCTTTTATTAAGGCAGAGGTTAAAGGGAAAAGAATCCCTTGTGTCATAGTTGATGATGAATATGTTTTATATGTGTTCCCATCAAAACTCTACCAAAATTGGCCATGTCTACACATGACCCAAGTCCAACGAAGGTAACGATCCGGGCTATGATAATACCAAAAGGCAACCTGAAGGAACTTTCAAAGCTAAGGTGAAGGTGGGTCTCATTGAATCTATGGTAGAATTTATAGGTTTAGATATACCGATCACCTTCATATTATGTTGGGTCGTCATTAGTTTCATCCACTTAGCGAAGTTCCTTCAACACTTCATCAGAAGATTAAGTTTCCAAATGGGAATGAAACAATAGTAAGTGATACTGAGGACAATGAAGTAGAGAATCCCTTATGATTGAAAGGCCTCTTAATGAATTTCAGGCGGCTAGTATTTTCTGAAGATGCGACAAGGGGGTTCTAAAATCTTGACCGTGATGAAGTAAATGAATTACCTATCAAGAATTGGCCTTGGGAAAGCAAAAATAGGTCTGATGAAGCTTTTGGATTTCAAAACTCAAGTATCTAGAAGGGGATTGGGCTATAAAGGAATGAATGAGGATACTTTGTTAAAGGGGGATAAGAAGATGGAATTCCCTCCAATGGACAAGATATTTGTCAAAGCTATTTGTAAATGAATTTCATTCAAAATTAATTTTTTTATTGGATTTCTTCTAGTTAAATCAATAAAATAATACTTTAAATTTTAATGTAAATTTAATTAATAATAAGAAAAACAATAATAACTCCTTTAAAATGTCTATATCATGTTATTCTATTTTGAACATTGGTGGGGAAATAATTTATTAATTACAATTTGGTGATTACAGGAAGTCATGTAATGGCAATAAGTACTTGTTCTCAGTTAATGACTATTCCTAATTGCACAAACAAGCAATGCCTTTAAAGTTGTTGGATCTTTGCTGATTCTATAAAAATCCTTAATGCTCGTTGTCGAAATGATAAGAGTTTGTACTTGTGTGTATGAATGAGGTCCAAATAGCAGAATGAGTAAAAAGTGAGAATTTTTAAAATAGAAATAAAATAAATAAATTATCTTATTTTAATTAGTAGAAACTTGATCTAATTTTTGTTGTTTATTTATTTATTGTAAATGTCATATCTTAACTTTTATTTTTCTAATTAACCATTTTCATGAATTTTTAAATTCTTGTATATTGATCGGTTTCCATCATGCGCTAAAATATCCCAGCATCTTACCAATGCCAATTAATTATAAATAAAAATATTTCTATATGTATAAAATAAAAAAGTAATTAAAAGTACAATATTGACATTTATGGTTGTATCTAAAAAATAAAAAATAAAAGGAAGGTCATATAATTAATTAGAAAATGAACTTATAAAATAAGAATGTCAACTATAAGCATGATATTACTATCTCTTGCAATATCTCATTCCCTTTAAAATTTTAATGGTGCTAATTGCTTGCAATTTTAATTTTTGTATGTACGTATGCTTATGGTTGATGAATAATATTCACCTAGTCATTGACAAGGGCGAATGCATGTGGGGGCACATGGGGGCTCTTGCACCCCCTACCAATTATAGTATGTATGTATGTATATATATATATATACACACACACACACATAATTATATTGTTGGAATATAGATATTGCCCCCTTCACTAAAATCATATTATGTGTGTATACATGCATTTATATATTTATATATTATAATATAAATAAATATATAATATAATGTATAATATATATTATATTAAAATCTTTACAATATATATATTGAATTGATTAATCTACTCTACATATTGATTACCTTTAATTGTTTTCAATTTGTATCTTAAAATTAATATTAATAATTATGTTACAAATTAATTAAAAATGGGGTTAAGAATTTTATGATTATATTATTATTTTGTAAAAAATTCTATCGTATAAATTTATTAAAAAATAATTAGCTTAAATATTTTTTTAAATATCTCAAAAAATATATAAACATTATTTAAAAATAACATATATTGTATAATTTTTCAAATTAATATTTAAATATTAAAATAAAATGGCAAAATTTTTAATATTTAAATATTTATTATGAAAATAAATTTGAATATAAATATTAATGCTAACTATTTTATATTAATTTTTAATATAAAAATAAAATTAAATATAAATTTATCTGTAATTTTTTTCACTTTTATAATTTTGCCCCCTCTTCTGCTCGATCTTGATTCAACCACTAGTCATTAGAACATCTAAAAATTAAAGGGCCTTCATATTTTTGTCACAATATAATTGTTTTATCTTCCTTAGGTTAATATTAATCATCCATACAATTTATCAATCTGCCGTGAACTATAACTTTAATTTAAATATTTCATTACTGAAAGATATCTATATACAAAATATCATTTCTTTTTTATTTATTTAGATATTCGCTTTTATTAAAAATTATCTAGAAATAGATTTTCATATTTTAATTAATTATGAAATTTATTATAATATGTTAATTTGTGAATGTGTGTTTTAATTGCATTTGTTCTTATAGCTGATATTGTTTTAAATTTAGCATTCAAGTATAAATTCAATTTATTTTTGTAAATTTAGTTAATGCCTTACCAATTAGATATAAAATTGAAAATAAATTTTTATTAGTAGGAAGTACAAATTTATATATTTGTAAATGAATAAAACAAGGCCAAATACATGTATAGCTTCCTAAATTTATAATGTTAAGTCATTTTACCCTTAAACTTTCAATTTAACCTCACAAACTCAGAATTCATATTTTTCTTAACTTGTAAACCCAATATCACTGAGTCTCTAATGTATCTATTCGATAGAAAATATACAAAGATAATGGATAAAGTGATTAATATTTATTAATATAAGTATAAGTTACATGAATCATGACATGTAGTTGTTGGTGATGGAAAGGGGTTGCAAAAGCATAATGGGATGGACATGTCAACCAGTGACAAGGACATGGTTAGGACAAATGGTAGAGAGGGTTATAATGAGGAGTTAATTTATTTCAAGTTTTATGAGGGAAATAAGGGACTTAGAGAAATAATGTCTCCAATTAACACAGTTCCTTTTCACATAGATTCTATGTAGTTCTGTAACCAACTTCTCAGCTAGTGTAAAAAATGAATCGGCAGGTCTTGCATTATAGGCGAGCCAGAAGAAATGAGTTGCCAAGTTGGAACAGTTGGAGAATCGACAACCCCTAAATAGTCAGAGCTCTTAGGGATATTCCATGAGTTATAGGCTAGATGCAATTTTTCTAATTGAGACATTAGTACATGGTGTATGATTGGAGGCAATAAAGAATTTTTTGTGGATGGAGAATTGCTTTATTATGGATAGAGTAGGAAGAAGTGGGTTAGCATTACTATAGAAAAATTCAGTATCGAATGATGTGAAAAGTTTTCCTATAATTTCTTTAAAGTAGTTTTGCGGTATGATAATGGAATTCAATGGAGATAGGTTGGCTTTTATGGTTTTCATAAGTGCCATAAAGATGTAATTCTTGGAATTTACTTAGAGCTTTATCTCAAATAAGCTCTATTCCATGGATGATTTGGGATTATTTTAATGATATAGCGGCTGAGAATGAAAAGTTTAGAGTTTTAGTTCATCTAAGGTGTTTAATTGACGATTTTAAAATGCATTACAAGATTGTGGTCATGTTGATATTCCATGTAACGAGCTTAGATGGACATGAGAGGTAAAAACTCAGAGAAGTGTGCTAGTGAAGGACTAGATAGGGTTATTGGGAACCAATAGTGGGTTAAATTATTTTCAAAATCCTCTTATTAGACAGTGGTTGCTTCAGTGTCTAATCATGTACCACTTCCAGTGATTATCTAAAGAAGGTGAACTCATGTTCTCAAAGTCACTTTAGATTCGAGAGTAGCTGGCTATTGGAAGGAGATGTGGAAGAGGTGGTTTGGATAGCTTGGTGTGATGATAGTGGGGATGTTTTAATAACTCAAAAGACTAATTGTTATCAAAGTTTCCTTAAACAGATAGCTTGAAAAATATTTAGAACAACAATAGGAGACAACTCATGAGTAAAATGCAATAGCTTGGTGAAATGGATAGTTTAACTAATAAGGAGCTTGATCGAGTTATAGTTGAGCATATTGTTCTGCAGAAAAAAGAGGAGATTGAATGGAAGCAGTGAGCAAAAGCATTTTAGTTTACAAATGGGGAAAAAAATACTCACTTATTTCATTGTTAAGTTAAAAGAAGGAAGATTAACATGATCTCTAAGTAAATTTAGAAGATGTGGTGTGGATTGAAAGGAAGACAAGTTTCCATAATATGATAAAGCATTATTTTTTGTCTGTATTTGGGGAGGACGTTAATTGCTGTGATGAAGTGACAAGTTTAATAACCCCTAGGGTAAGAGAGCAAGATATGGAAGCACTTATAGCACCCTTTTATCAAGATGAGATTGCTAGAGACATCAAACAAATGCATCTAAATAAGGCTCCCTATCTCAGTGGTTTGTAACACCCTTTTACTCTATATACATGCAATACATATATCCCGTATGCAAAACTGTTATACCATATACACATACAGTACACGTACCCCATATATGTACATTACATATATAGAATACAAGAGTGGTACCATAATCTACTGTAAAGTAACCCTTTTTAAAACATATTTAAGGTTAAAACATAATTTTATTAATTTAATAAGTAAATACTTTAATCTCTAATAAATAAATAATTCTTATAATAAAATCTTTGGAAATATTTGCTAGAGTTTTATCTATGATTTCAATAAATTTCTAAATTATCAATAGAAAACACAATATACAAGTAAAATCTCACTCCTAATATTTTAGGAAAACCACATACTATAATACTTATTTCAATTAAATCAAATACCTCATATATATATAATGTAATACCCCGATTTTGGTGTACATTGGAATAGTAGTTGTGAGAAGATATGTTGATAAAAAATGTATAGGAAATATTATAAGAGATAGATGTATAGGAAGGATGATATGTATATATGGTATTTGAAAAATATGGGAATATATAAATACAATATATAAGAGATATACATATAGCAACATATACATCACATATACATGATGTATATATATTGGTGTGGGAAAGTGAATTGTAAATAATTAATTAATTAATTATAATAATGATAATAATGACAAGAGAAAAAGAAGAAAAGAAAGTCAAAGGGAAGGATAAATCTTGCGGTGGACAATTTTTGGGGATATTTAATTATTTTATTATTATATATATAAGATAAGTTTGAAAGGGAAGAGAAGATTTTCTTTATTTCTTTCTTCTTCTTCTTCCTGAACGAGAGCGAGAGAGAGAGAGAGAGAGAGAGAGAGAGAGAGAGAGAGAGAGATGTGATTTTGTTGGCTTACACATCAAATTCTTAAGGGCTTTTAGAGAATTGAAGGTGGATATTGAAGATTTGGTTAAGAATTCAAGTAAGTATTCATTTCTTTGTGTGAGTTCTATTGATTGTGTTTATATTTGATATGGTTAGTGTGTGAAGATGATGATAATGAAAGATTGAAGTATATATATATGTTGAATTGGTATTTGGATGATGATAAAATGGTTATTTGTGAGGATGATGATGGATTGTTGAAATTGTTTAGTAAGGGTTTAATATAAATGAGTTGGGGAATTGAATAATTGATATATATGGATGATGTATATAATGATTATTATTATGATATGTTGAAGTTATATAAGTGTTAAATTAATTGGTGATTGATGTAAATATTGAGTTTGATCAATTATTATTGTAGATCTTCATGATGTTTGTGTTTAATAAAGTTAAAAGCATAGAATACATGAGAGTGATCCGAAACAAAAGCAAAATTGATGCCACAACTGTGGCCCTTGGATGCCACGACCATGGTCATTAAAGGCCACGACCGTGGGGGTTTTAGGCAATGTGGGCAGATTCGTTTGATAACCCACGACCGTGGGGGTTGTGAGGCCACGACTGTGGGGACTTAGATAGTGGTTTTGGCTTGTAACTTATGATCTACAGGCCTAGTATGAGACTAATAGGTGAATAATTGTATTGAAATTCATGTGTATCTTTAAGTAAGTGTGTATTATTCCTTTTGAATTAGGTTGTGGAGAGGTTGAGTTGTCCTAATCCAAGTAGTGAAGAATTCTTGGAAGAGGAAGTGTATAGATTGGTGTGAGTTGTTCTTGATGTAAGTACAAACTTACATGGTTGCATTCATTTACATGATTTTGAGACTTAACACATTTGGTTATAAATGTGTTAAGTAATTTACTATATTGTTAATATAAATTGATTAATGTTATGATTTGTATAATGTGAAAGATATGATGATCATTAAAATATATGTCCAATGCAATTGGTTATGTATACCCTATTGATGAGATGTGAAGCCATTGTTGTTGGCTATAATGATGCAAATGAAATAAGTGGGGCATGTTTGCCTAGATGATGATGAAATTAAAATATATGTCCAATGCAATTGGTTATGTATACTCTATTGATGAGATGTGAAGCCATTGTTGTTGGCTATAATGATGCAAATGAAATAATTATGGCATGTTTGCCTAGATGATTATGAGGAAATGGGAATGGAATTGATAATGAGATAATTGAGGCATGGTTGCCTAAATGATTATGAGAAAATGAGAATGGAATTGATAATGAAATAATAAATGAATTGTGTGTCTAATGTGTTATTACATTTTCAGAGTTTTGTTGTTGGTGGCATGCCTAATGGTAACAATCTCTTGAAGCTAGGTTGGATTTGATCCTTGAAGCCAAGTTGGGTTGAAGTTTAGCGTGCTTAACTCCCCTTGAAGCTTGGTTAGGTCTAGTCCTTGAAGCCTAGTTGAGATGTTACAACCCTTGAAGCTAGGTTGGGTTTGGTTCTTAAAGCCAAGTTGGGTTGATACTTAGCATGCTTTGTTCCCCTTGAAGCTTGGTTGAGCCTAATCCTTGAAGCCTAGTTGGGATAATGATAATGATAAATGTGATAATTGAACCAAAACATTAACTCTGAAAGTTGAATGGCATGTTAGTGTCTTTTGGGCCCATGCTTGTCTTTGTTTCCAATGTGAATCATAAATGATGAATTAATTGAATAATATAATGACATGTAATGTTATGAAGTATGATATGATTACAGTACATAGGTAAATTATTGAAAAGGAATGTGGCCTGAGAACCTATGTTGAATGATGAGATTATGAATGTTCTAATAAGTCATGGAATTGTGGGTTGTGTTATTGATATATGTGTATATTTATATAATTAATAGATTAATAGAAATATATGAAAAGTGTAACTGAAAATGGAAAACATGATAAGAACATAATGGTACATGAGGTTAATATATGAGTATGATTTTCTGTAATGTATGTTTATAATATTTATTTGTACTACTAAGCTTTCGAGCTTAGCGCGGTTGTGTAAATTGCGCAGGTGAGTAGATGGTTGATCTGGGAGTCAAATCGTTATGCCACGAGAAGGGTAAGAGTATTTCGAGACCAACTAGAAGGTGGTGCATACATGTACAATTTAATTATGTTGTATTTTGATAAAAATGTATTCGTATGTATAAATGAATTTTGGTAAAGACAAGATAATTATATATATATGGAATGTCATCTAAAGTATAATGATTTTGTAAATATTCTTTAAATAAAATGTATTATTGTTTAAACTAAAGTAAAAGTTTTAAACTGTAATGAAAAGTGACATTCTTATACTTTATATACGTACTACATGTATACAAGGTATATGTATAGTACATATATAGAGTATGGGGGTGTTACAATTATTTTGGTATCAGAGCTTAGGTTTGAGATTCTCAGCCTAAGTAAATTTAAAAAGAAAAGAGGAAAATTTTTGAAATGTGAAATTGTGATACATGCATATGCATTAACACCTAGGTTGGTCTCGGATGTGGCATTATATAATTTGTAGTATATCCGAATTATATGAGATGGATGATAGTGTGTGAATGAGGTTGTACATGAAAGTAAAGCTAGAGAAAGAAATGATATAGGAAAATTTGTACAAGTATAATTGATAAATTAAAGAATTGAAGTTTACTTAAGTAAAGTAAATTTTGAAATTTTTTATTATGGAAGTGTGCTTGTGAAAAAGGTCATAAAGAAATGAATAGGAGAATAATGTTGGAAATGAGTTAAAAAAAATTTAAATCAAGATTAAAGTAATTACTCTTTTCTCTAAAGTTTGGATCTCTTTCTAATAAAGCTTATGTTTGGATTGCTAGAGAAAGGAAATATTGTTCGAATGTTAAAATGGATAGATATGTTATTAAATTGAAGAAAGTATGGTGGAATATTGAGTGAGTTGATTGGTATAGACAAAGTGTGACAATTTAAGGTTTTGGAACGTAAAGTTCAGGCTTTTAAAAAAGGGATGGTGTTGGTTAAAGTAAGGAGATATAATGGTGTTGTTTGCATTGTTGTTTTGATACAAACATTGTGATTTTAATATTAGAAATGTAATATGTTTAAGTGTTGATAAAGCTCATATTAATGGTGGTAAGATGTGAAAGTTGAATTTTTTGAAATGAGCTTTAATAATTGTGAAAATGTTATGTTTTGATGTTACATTATGGTATATAGATAATGCTTTTAAAGTTAATATTAAGAAAATGAGATTTAGTAAATTGAAGTTTAGGTAAAGTAGTAAGTTGAGAGTTAGAGTTTTAATGGAATTTTAATGAGGATTATTTAGATATCGATAGTTTAATGTATGTTAAGCATAAGAGCTAATTTGAATGAATATTATTGCATAAGAAAGTACTATGAATTGGGTAATGTGATTGATAATACGAAAATTTGTTTTGAAATAAAGGGAAAACGAATAAGCAAGTGAAAATGAGTTACTTTAAGTAATTTGACTGGAAATGATGAAAAGGGATATGAAGGGTATACTAAATGCTTTTAAAAACAAATGTGATGGAGATGTCACATTAGAAATATGACTAAGATTTATGTGAAGTGTTAATACGATTAGAGTGAATATATATGTTGAGTTGATAAATAACTCAAGTCATGTCAAAAGAATGAGAATGATATTGCATGTATTAGTGGACCTAAGAGAGATTAGGTCTTGACCTGCACAAAGCTAGATAGACTATGTGATGGAATTGAGAGTGGGAATGGACTCGAGTAATACTAGACAGTGAAATTGTTATGGTAATAATTAAGCTTGATGATCATATAATGTTTTGGGCCCAAAGTATCTACATGTGGAAAAGTTCTATGTATTTGTATATAATAAGAGATTGTAAGGAAAAAAAATTATAAGAAATAGATTATAAATGGAGTAATAAATGGAAGTTGTGCAAAATTTGCATATAATCAAATGTTGTGCATAAGAAATATTAAAGATAATATTGTTGATCATGAATTAGGCTAATGATGATCAAATGATCAAGAGCAAATTGTTTTTAACACGAAGTTGCAGTGTGTTAACTCTTGGTATAGCAAAAGTTTAGAGAATGAATATGTAATAATTGCAATACAAACTGAGCATTGTAATTTGAAATGTTTGAAAAAGAATGATGGAAGGACAGTATTGATTAATAAGCCTTAGGCATAACCATTAAAATACTGTAACCATATGTCTGGTTTAGTATTTTTGTTGGTTGGTTAATTTTGTTATCCACATATTTAAGCCTGAGATAACATGACTGTAGTATAGTTTTGGTGAGATTGATAATTATGTTTCTAGAAACATGGTCAAGAGTTATGATTGGTAAAGTTGTACCTTATCCTTTTATGTTAGAAATTTGTTTATAATTATAGAAAGTATGGAAGAAAAGAGAACTATGAAAATGTTTTGAGTTATGGATAATATAATAGAAAGGTAATTATTGTAAAAATAGTAATGGTATGAAATGTGAGGAGATGTTAAATGGGAGAAATTACAAAATGTGATTGAAAGTTATACTGAATATGTTTATGGTATAAAGTGAATAAGTGGATGGACTTAAGGTTTAAGTGAGTGAACTATGGGTAATAAATATGGTATGAGATAATCATGAGAATTTTATGGAAATTGTACTAAGATAATAGAAAAATAAACTATGTGTATATTGAAAGATAATTTGAAGTGATTTGTTATTAATAATCATAATTTCAAAAAGCTGAAAAATGGACCCGAAGAGATTAGAATTTGAATATAAGTTTGACCTAATGGAATTAGGTCATATAGACATATATATTGTGAAATCTAATGATCAGTTTAAATAAGTTAATTGTTGGTTTAAATCGCACAAGATTGAAACGTGGGTATATTGTGACAGATAGATCAATTGATTCAGATTTCGCGAAGATTGTGAATTATTGTTGAGATTTAATATGTATAGTTGTATTAAGAGTATAAGATAAAAGTGATAATGTATATGATGTAATATTCTGATATATGAATGGACATGAATGAATTGAGCTATATCAGTTGTAAATGATGATAAAAGGGAAAAGGTTGATTACCTGTAAAGTAAGTTTAAAGGTATTGTATTAATATTTATGTTAAGTGAGAAGCATGTTAAAGAAGGAATTAAATATATGAAAACTAAGAATATTGTTATAAATTAAGATTTGATAAATGTCTATTCTGAAAATGAGTGTAGTGACAGGATAATCAATATTAAGATATAAATCAATGATTTTTTTAGGTTAAAGTTAAGAGAGTATTTATAAAGAAATGAAGTGATAAAATATCTTGAATGTAATAGATGGACGAAGTATAAGTATATTATAAGATGATCTGATTCTTGTATAAAGATCAATTAATTGGGAATATAATGAGTTAATTTGAATGCTTGGTTAAGAAAGTTATGAGCGGGGATTTTCGCCCCCACTTCCGGTGGAATGGTTCTTGCGACTTCAGCACTGTTTAGGCTCGGGGCCTTAGAGAACACGGACCTAAGTCCGGAGAAAATGGAGTCACCACCCGAACGGACCCGGAAAAAGAAAGGGGTAGATGACTCGATTCCTAAGGAATCCCCAACCCCTTTATGGGTTCGGAAAGTTGGGTACGTGTGGGGAAGGTGAGAAATGGCTCAGCACTCCCACAACGCCCGGTTCATTAGAACCGGCCTCCTTTACAGGTCTTAATATTATAAAATTCTTAAATATAATAATATTATCCATACTACACACAATAAAAAGAAAACATCATTATATTAAAATCAAAGCAATGTCCAAACAAAATAAAACAAATAAATGGACACCCATCCAAGGATGGAAACATGTCCTTACATCACATGCCTAGATAGGACACCCACCAAAAGGTAGAAACATGCCCTTTACATAAGTTCTAAAACAGAAAAGCAAATTAAATTACATGATGTTTAACTAATGAGGTACCCACCAAGTGGAAACATACCTCTTACAACTTTTGGAAGTCTAAATTGATTGATAAAAGTAAATAATCATCCATAATAAATAAATCATTCATCAAAAGTATTTAAATATCAATAAAATAAACATCCATCCATGATAAATTAAATAAATCAAGTATTGAAATTAAATAGATTAAAGCATAAGAGATAAATCAAGGTATAAATAAATATGGAATTGAATAAAGCAAATAAAAGTTCAATTATAGCTACTGTGACTTTTTATGGAATTAAAATAGATTAGGATTTTATGTTTTAAAAGGTTGGTCAGACTCTTTGATTAAACAAATTAAGATTTGAATGGTGAAATAATAAAACTAGGATTTTGGACACTTTGAAATACTTTTTAATTCATGATTTTAAATAGTGATTTAAGTTACTGTGTGATTTTTTTAGTTTTCATGTTTTTATGGTTTTTAATGTTTTAAAAGGATTAGGGTTCATAAAAATTAAGGTTTAAGGTTTTAAAAGGATTAAGGTTCATTGTTTTAGGTTTAAAAGTTGAATTTTGAATTTTAGGGTTTTGAAATTAGGGTTCTTGGGTAATGAATTTGAATTAGAGTTTTAAAAAGCAATTTGATGATTTATGAAGTTTTATGAATTTAAACCCATGGATTGAAGTTTTTATAAGTAGAAAAGATGTTTTTTAATGTTTCTTGAATGAAATAGAACCTAATTTAAAAATTTGAAAGAAACAGAATTTGATTTTGGTTTTGTTGAAAAATATGTTCAATAAGAGTTTTAAGATTTTTAAGAAGAAAAAATAGCAATTTTAAGTCTTTTTAGAAAAGAAAGTCACGTTTTAGTGTTTTAATCTTGGAAGAATTAAATTAAAGTTCTAAAGTTTTGATTTAAAAAAACCTTAAATTGTATAGATTTGCTACTGTGTTACATAAATTAAAAAGAATTTAACATACCTTCTTTTGTTGATTCTCCAAAAAAGAACTCTTCTTGGATGAACTAGCTCCAAAGACAAGCTTTTGTTGCCATTGAATTGCTTAATTCGTGGTGCTTTTTCCTTTTAAAATCAATTAAATTGATTTATTGCTTTTTCTTCCTTGATTTGGTTTCAAATCCTATACTCACTGTGTAAATTTTTCCTCCTCCAATTTGGTTCAATTGATCCTTATTTATAGTGTTTTTTAGGTTATTTCTTCCTAATTCCACATGACAATTAATATTAAGAAAAAAAAAAGAAATTAAAACCTAATTGGATTAGGTTTCAAAAATTTTGCGTCAAAAATTTTTGTGCTGGTGAAAACTGCGACCGTGCCTGTGGCTGGGCGTGTGGGCTCCCCAGTCCGCAGGAATTTCCTGCGGGTGAAATAACTCGCCCACAGGAATTTCCTACGGGAAATTATTTCGCCCGCAGGAATTTCCTGCAGGCGAAATAACTTGCCCGCAGGCCTGCAGGTGAGGTGCTGCTGGCCCGACGGGCCTATGCGACCACTTTTTGCTGCCGATTTTTTTTTCGACTCTGATTTTTATTTTTATTTTTATTTATTTATTTCTATTTTTTATTAATAAAAATTAGATACTAAAGCAAAAATTATTTAATTAAAATTATTTTGGACCAATTAGACAACAAAAATCATTTTGGGCTAAATAAAACATATTAGATCGGATTGGGTCAAAAATTAACAAAAGTAATAAGATATATATATATATATAATGATGAGTTATGAAATTTAGAGAAGATGATTGACTCTAAGGGGGAGAGTAGAGGTTATGTGATTTGAGGACATAATAACTTAATAATATAATTAACTTCATATGAAAGTTAAGATGGTATTTTGTTAAGAATGGATTGTTACTGTACTGAATAATTTTGAGGATGAAATTATTTAAGGGGGGGAGAATTGTAATACCTTGATTTTGGTGTACATTGGAATAGTAGTTGTGAGAAGATATGTTGATAAAATATGTATAGGAAATATTATAAGAGATAGATGTATAGGAAGGATGATATGTATATATGGTATTTGAAAAATATGGGAAATATAAATACAATATATAAGAGATATACATATAGCAACATATAATCACATATACATGATGTATATATATTGGTGTAGGAAAGTGAATTGTAAATAAATAAATAATTAATTATAATAATGATAATAATGACAAGAGAAAAAGAAGAAAAGAAAGTCAAAGGGAAGGATAAATCTTGTGGTGGAGAATTTTTGGGGATATTTAATTATATTATTATTATATATATAAGATAAGTTTGAAAGGGAAGAGAAGATTTTCTTTATTTCTTTCTTCTTCTTCTTCTTGAACGAGAGAGAGAGAGAGAGAAAGAGAGAGAGAGAGATGTGATTTTGTTGGCTTACACATCAAATTCTTAAGGGCTTTTAGAGAATTGAAGGTGGATATTGAAGATTTGGTTAAGAATTCAAGTAAGTATTCATTTCTTTGTGTGAGTTCTATTGATTGTGTTTATATTTGATATGGTTAGTGTGTGAAGATGATGATAATGAAAGATTGAAGTATATATATATGTTGAATTGGTATTTGGATGATGATAATATGGTTATTTGTGAGGATGATGATGGATTGTTGAAATTGTTTAGTAAGGGTTTAATATAAATGAGTTGGGGAATTGAATAATTGATATATATGGATGATGTATATAATGATTATTATTATGATATGCTGAAGTTATATAAGTGTTAAATTAATTGGTGATTGATGTAAATATTGAGTTTGATCAATTATTATTGTAGATCTTCATGATGTTTGTGTTTAATAAAGTTAAAAGCATAGAATACATGAGAGTGATCCGAAATAGAAGCAAAATGGATGCCACGACCATGGTCATTAAAGGCCACGACCATGGGGGTTTTAGGCAATGTGGGCAGATTCGTTTGATAACCCACGACTGTGGGGGTTGTGAGGCCACGACCGTTGGGACTTAGATAGTGGTTTTGGCTTGTAACTTATGATCTACAGGCCTAGTATGAGACTAATAGGTGAATAATTGTATTGAAATTCATGTGTATCTTTAAGTAAGTGTGTATTATTCCTTTTGAATTAGGTTGTGGAGAGGTTGAGTTGCCCTAATCCAAGTAGTGAAGAATTCTTGGAAGAGGAAGTGTATAGATTGGTGTGAGTTGTTCTTGAGGTAAGTACAAACTTACATGGTTGCATTCATTTACATGATTTTGAGACTTAACACATTTGGTTATAAATGTGTTTAGTAGTTTACTATATTTTTAATATAAATTGATTAATGTTATGATTTGTATAATGTGAAAGATATGATGATCATTAAAATATATGTCCAATGCAATTGGTTATGTATACTCTATTGATGAGAGGTGAAGCCATTGTTGTTGGCTATAATGATGCAAATGAAATAAGTGGGGCATGTTTGCCTAGATGATGATGAAATTAAAATATATGTCCAATGCAATTGGTTATGTATACTCTATTGATGAGATGTGAAGCCATTGTTGTTGGCTATAATGATGCAAATGAAATAATAGTGGCATGTTTGCCTAGATGATTATGAGGAAATGGGAATGGAATTGATAATGAAATAATTGAGGCATGGTTGCCTAAATGATTATGAGAAAATGAGAATGGAATTGATAATGAAATAATAAATGAATTGTGTGTCTAATGTGTTATTCCATTTTCAGAGTTTTGTTGTTGGTGGCATGCCTAATGGTAACAATCTCTTGAAGCTAGGTTGGATTTGATCCTTGAAGCCAAGTTGGGTTGAAGTTTAGCATGCTTAACTCCCCTTGAAGCTTGGTTGGGTCTAGTCCTTGAATCCTAGTTGAGATGTTACAACCCTTGAAGCTAGGTTGGGTTTGGTTCTTGAAGCCAAGTTGGGTTGATACTTAGCATGCTTTGTTCCCCTTGAAGCTTGGTTGAGCCTAATCCTTGAAGCCTAGTTGGGATAATGATAATGATAAATGTGATAATTGAACCAAAACATTAACTCTGAAAGTTGAATGGCATGTTAGTGTCTTTTGGGCCCATGCTTGTCTTTGTTTCCAATGTGAATCATAAATGATGAATTAATTGAATAATATAATGACATGTAATGTTATGAAGTATGATATGATTACGGTACATAGGTAAATTATTGAAAAGTAATGTGGCCTGAGAAGCTATGTTGAATGATGAGATTATGAATGTTCTAATAAGTCATGGAATTGTGGGTTGTGTTATTGATATATGTGTATATGTATATAATTAATAGATTAATAGAAATATATGAAAAGTGTAACTGAAAATGGAAAACATGATAAGAACATAATGGTACATGAGGTTAATATATGAGTATGATTTTCTTTAATGTATGTTTATAATATTTATTTGTACTACTAAGCTTTCGAGCTTAGCGCGGTTGTGTAAATCGCGTAGGTGAGTAGATGGTTGATCTGGGAGTGAAATCGTTATGCCACGAGAAGGGTAAGAGCATTTCGAGACTAACTAGATGGTGGTGCATACATGTACAATTTAATTATGTTGTATTTTGATAAAAATGTATTCATATGTATAAATGAATTTTTGTAAAGACAAGATAATTATATATATATGGAATGTCATCTAAAGTATAATGATTTTGTAAATGTTCTTTAAATAAAATG